>JAWNOS010000373.1:302500-1502500 GCA_035045845.1 Drosophila buzzatii | reverse complement strand
TGGCGCGCACAATGCGAAGCTTAGCGCCTCTGCTAGCTGGCTGGTGGCTGGGGGCTGGGGGCTGGGGGCGAGAGATGCCACGCCCACTCGTGACTTTATGCACTGTGTGGCGCCACACAATCAGTTTGTCGCACTTGGCTCTTGGAATATCGTTGCCGGTCGCTCGTCCGTCGGCACTTCAAGAGCCTGGCACTGGCTGGGTGGATCTGGGGCATGGGGCATGGGGAATGGCGGGATGGTGTGATGGTGGGATGGTGGGATGGCGGGGGCTCTAATGCGATTAAGCCGCTTGTTGTGGCTGTCAACGCGTTGACTGGCTGACTTTCTGCCCGCGTGCCGCATACCACACGCTGACTGCCCCATTGCCCCTCCTGCCCTTTGCACAGTGCTCGACAAGCTGGCTCGGCAAGCTGCTTTTGTAATTCACTTAAGTGTGGCATTTTGGCCTGCGGTAAACGGCCGCCATTGTGCGAGTGCCCCTGCTCCACTTTGTCCTGCCCCCCGTTGACACACACACGCGCGCACTGATCTCTTTAGCATACGGCCCTGAGCAGTTGGCCAGCTAGAGCTGGAGCTGTAGCTGGAACTGGAGCTGTGGCCGGAGCTGGAGCGCTTACCTTTGACTACGTAGCGTGTCCATGGGGCAAGAGCTTTGGTTTAATCATAAATTTCATTTCGCTCAAGTGCCGCATGTTAAACACAATTCTCTATGCGCCACGCTTCTTCAACCTGCCACAAAGCCACAGTGGCTGAACTGGCACACAGAGCCGACCATCAAAGCCACTGTCTGAACTGGTCCTTAACCCGGCTAACTACAATTTATGATGACATTATGGCGTGCGACTGTAATCAGATACCAGCGAGCGAGTCCGAGTTACAGTTAAACGTAAAAGTTCTATTAAGCAGCTCTGGCAGAGGGGGCCGAAGGGCGTGCGAGTGTCACAAAGCGACACGCCCTCCACTCATATACCCTGCACACCGATTAAAGGCATAAGCAGTGTGTGACGGAGCATGAGAAGGCAAGTCTCAGATGATAATTAAAAGACAGCTGCTTATGTCCTTAGACAACCACAAAGCGCTCGTCAGCTATTGTAGGGGAGAAAGAGACATGAGACATTGAAAGAATTTCTGTTACCAAATAAAATCATGATTTAATTATAGTTATTAGATACTACAGGGTATTAGCAAGTCAAATATCTGATTAAACAGCTTATTTTGTGTCACTTGGCGCACGCACAGCCTGCAGCCTGCAGGGGCAGGAAATCTTTATGAGCTCACACGCTCATCAGGAAGCGCTGGCGCCGGCAATCAGGCCGGCAGTTCTGCCTATCTAGAGCAGAGGGTATGCTAGAGGGTAGGTTTGAGGCGTTGCCAATTGGAGTTTATTAATTTGGGGCCGTGCGTGTTGAAAGGCGCAGTTGAGTCGAGATATTTACAATTGTTGTAAATATTTCCTTTATTATTGTAATTATATTTATGGCCAAACGGAAGCGGAATGTAGAACGTGCAGGTGAGGGTGGCAACGAGGCCCAACATGCCTTGGCACAATGTTGCGTGTCAGCACCTGGCTGACATTTTTTTTTTTTATTGTTGACTCTTTGGCTGCGCTTGTCGTTTTAGCGGCATATTTCAACTGATTTTTATTGGCCTCGAACGAGAGTACGGCCCAATTAGTAAAATATTTTGTAAACAATTTTTATTATTTTAATGTGCGCCAATTTTGTGGCAATTGTGGAAATTGTGGAAATTGCGGCGAAAGAAAATCCGCTCATTTTCCCACTTGACTCTAGCTGTTGTTTATGTTATTTTTTGCTTGTTTGCTTTTACAGAGGCCAAAATTTATGCCAAGAGTCCGAGGCAAAGGAGACGGGACATGGGACATGGGACACAAGATACAGGACGAAGGACGAAGGACGAGAGTCGAGTAACGGGATGCGTTCTCTAGCACACATTTCCGGCACGAGCACGAGCACAGACTTGACTTGAGTTGAGACTCCAGAAAACTTGGCTACTCTCTCTGTCTTTTCACTTTAGTCTCACTCCCAGATGTCTCAGGTAATTATGCATATTTAAGCAGTTTTGTCTACAACAGTTTTGCGAACCTAAAAGCGTCCTTTCAAATGAATTATTTATGCAAACTGTGTGAAGGGGCCGAGCGCGTACAGCGGGGCGTGGCACAGAGCGTAGCTAGGATCCTGGCATATGCAAACATTACCTCAAGTTGTTGTCAAGTGGATTTAATGGAGCCTGGGGCCTGACAGCTCCGTTGTATACGTAATGTGGTAATGTGTTTATGTGCTCTTTAAAGCCCATCCGCATACACGCCCAGGCACACACACACAGCCACACGCACAGGCACACGCACACGCACACGCACACGCACACGCACACACATACATTGATGGTGGTCTGTAGTTATAATTGCGTCCCTCTAAATACACATATAAATGCTATATATAAATGTGTACTTATATATTGCTCCTTGAAATTAATGCCACACTATTAATGCTAATGTCGAAACATCGCTCCAACGCACTTCACATTTGTCAATGACGAAACATTTACGCTATCCATATACCCTATTGACAAACAACAAGTAGGTTAGAGGGCATATATAACTTGCTAAAGGGTTTGTAACGGCTAAAGAAAGTCAAAGCATATTCGAGTGAAACAAATTGACAAATATTGATTGATATATGATTAAATATCTGCAATATTAAATGCTTCTATATAAAATTCTAAGTAATGAAGATTCTAGTTCCGGACATTCAAGTTAAGCCTCATTTAACCCGTTATATTTATATTATAAGAATCCTTTCAGATACTTCAAGTCTCCCATCCAATGCATTATTGCCTGTGCATATGAATGACTTGGTTTATTTCTGTGTAATATGCATATTTGTTAATGAAAACAAAATCTGAATACATTTGAAAAGTTAAAGTTCTTCAACTCAAAATACGCGAGACATTCACTGGTATCAACCGCAAGGCAATTCAATATAAATTTAATGCTTGAGGAGTAATAGATTGAATTTTATTTGAATTGAAAACGATTGGCCTGAGGCGTTTAGCCAATTGAATTCGTTTTGATGTATGGATGCCTGTGAATACTTCAATACTTGCTCAGCTTAATATAATGTAGATACTTGGATTAATTTATGTATTATTATTATTCCAGTTAAAATGTTTTGAGCTTCTGCTAAACATTTGCATATGTCTACAACTTGATCAAATCAACATATTTTTGCCATAAAAACTCTACAAAAACAAAAACAAAATATTAATATATATTTCTAGGAATTCTTTCATCTAAAATGTTTTTTACGATCTATACTTCATCTAATTGAATTGAGATCTGATTGATTGCCATTAATTCTACTTTGAACAACTAAAAGAAAAAATTAAGTATTTAAATGCTTGACATTGCTTGCGATTTGGCTTTGCTTGATCTTCTTCGGAGCGATTTCATTTCATTTCATTTCATTTCACACACACAAACCTACACCTACTACACCTACACCTACCCTGCATCTACACTCACCCACACTTGACTACACAGCTTTGCTTTCAGCTTAATTGTTTTGCAACTAAACATCACAGCCAAATGCCTTTCATCATTTTGCCATGGACCAAAACCAATGACCATTGTTGTTGTTGTTGCTGGACCGGGGCAAAATCGTGTCTAAGTAGCTTTTGTGCAAATGAAAACCGGAAAATGAAGGAAAAGCGGAGAGCAAAGGAAAAAAAGTAGAGACTGTAGCACACTTTGAGGCGAAAATCAAAAGCGCCATTGAGCCATTGGCTGTCTGTGGGGGTGAATGAGTGTGGGCGAATGGGTGTGGGTGGAGAGTGTCTTGCCAATTGCCTTGGCAGCTAATTAAAATGTATTTAAGTGCGTTGTCACTTCCCATCCGCCTCGGCAGTCGCGCCTCTTCAGCTGTAAATCGAGTTTGTAATTTATGCCATTTTAATAGAATTTTCGAGGCTCGCACACACAAACACACACACAACGCAAAATAACAAATTGGTTTACTTAGGACCGAAGGACATGTATACAGGCGAGGACAACATAGAGGCAAACAAAACACAAAAATACTCGGATATTAGCATAGTTTTAGGCAGCAGCCAAACATTCGCTGTAGCATAGTTTTGCGGGCCAAGAAAAGTTTTTTGATGTTTTTGCCAATTTCCCGTGCAAACGATTTACGGCGCAGCCAAAATTTGTGTGACTGAGATAGACAAAAAGAGAGAGAGAAAGAGAGAGAGAAAGAAAGAGAGAGCGAAAGAGGTGGCTAAACAGACAGAGAATGAGTAACCGAAAATATCTTTAAAGACGCGTTTAATTTATTGATTTGGGTCACGAGCAGGAGCAGGAGCAGGAACAGAAGCAGCAGGAGAAGGAGAAGCAGAAACCAGTGCAGGCACAGCAACTGCCTACATTGTTGGAGAAGGGGCGTTTCGAATTTCGAGCTGGGCGTTGCCCGCAGTTGTGTTCTAGCTGTGCAAATTTATATGTTTGCCCTAAATAGCAATCAGGGGCTTAACAATGAATGCTCCTCACACTCTCGCTACCCCGTTCACAAATGTTCACTTAATTGAACTTTGAACCGAAACGCTTGAAAATGCCAAGCGTATTGAATTCCAATTGGCTGCGAACCGCACTCTTCTTGAGTGCTTTTCACGAAGGAATTCAAATAGTTGCGGCTGCCTAAATAAACTCGCCAAGGACTTGGCCAATGGGCCACTGCTGAGGCTGATCTGTCATTTGTTGTGCCCCTTGTTTGTTCTTCTTCCCGTTGTTGCTGTTGTTATTGCCAGTTGCTTTGTTGTTTCGCTGATAAATGTGCCGCAGGCAGCCAAAAACCAAAAACAAACACATAAATCAACAGCCACGTGGTAGGCCGTCGGCCAACAGTCGAGGACAACAAGGCAAAAGAGCCGAGGCCAAGTGACAGTTGGCCAGCAAGTTAAAGTTAAACATTCTTATAATTATTGACCGACTCTGGTATTGAAGTCTTTAGATTTGGTCAATTCGTTCGCTCGACATTTTAACAGCTAAAGTTTTTATGTCTTTCACGCTTTAATACATGCCAGTAAAAATATCTAGAGAAAATACCAGAGTTAGCACTCTTTGCGAGTAGATAAATTGGAAGATAGAAGAAAAAGACTTTATAGTAGATTGTCATCAGTGTATCTCCTACTTGTTAGATGCTGGATGCTTTCAATGTCCACTCACAAATGCAATTGAAGTATCTTCTCAAAAGTAAAAACTTTCTTTCTGTGCTGATTTCTGATTTCCTGCTGACTTTTATTTATCGATAATTTCAGTTTTGAAATACCATGACCAATTCCTAGCACATCTCGACCTTTATTCAACAAATTTGTTATCACAAAATGCGATTTGCTGGCCGAAACGAGCGGCACAACCAAGTTTTCAATTGCCAAATTCAGAATCTGAAATCCAAAATCCGAAATCCAAGTACATTCTGTCGCAACGCAAACAATGCAGTCAAGCAGAAGTGTGTGTCTGCCAGATTGTATGTGTGTGTGCGTGTTTGTGGTAAAAGCCAAATGAAATTTGGCTATAGTCGAGCTGAATCGGAAGCTGTGTGACACACACAGAGAGAGCAAGAGAGAGAGAGAGAGAGAGAGAGAAAGGGATAGGGTGAGGCAGAAACTTGCTGCCAACCGCAACAGCCAAAATTTATGCCAATATTTGCATTCAATGCCCCAAAAATAAACCGTAAAATGGTTGTTGGCACAGTCTCTGAGAACTTGGCCAGCACAGCAGGCAGCAGGCAGCAGGCAACTGGCAGAAGGATGTGCCAGGAGCGAAGGGTAAAGGGTAAAGTGTAAAGGGGGAGGAATAGCTGTGGATAATATGCAGGCTGTGCCGCCTGCATTACTGCGTAGGCTCACAATTTCATATTTATGATAGCAGGCGGCGGAGGCTGACCAGGAGCAGATGAAAGGAGGCAGGCTGGGGAGGGCAGTGTGAATGTGTGCATTGACTGCAATAATTCAATTGCACACCTACGCAATTTACTGGCGCCACAACAGCAACGACAGCAACGACAGCAACAACAACATCAGCAGCAACATCTGTGGAAGACCAAGAACAACAACAATCAGCAGGCAGCCTATCGGAATATTGAAATATCGTAGCAGTTGCTCCACTGGTCAGCAGTGGGAAAACGTTTAAAGCGCTTGAACGCACACACACACACACACATACGCACACACACGATCCCACATACACTTGCATAGCTAAAGCAAACATGGTCAACATTTAGCATATTCCGAAAGCTAGAAGCTCCGACAGTCTCTCATCCTTGAACCGTTTCATGTGTGTGCTGCAGGAGTTGGGCATAATTGGATTTGTTTAGCTGTCAATATTATGTCAGAAGTTGACATCAAGAGTTTGACACATGACTGCAAGGCATAGCATAGCATGGCGGTGGTGGTGGTGGTGGTGGTGTTGCTGGCGGCGGTAAGCGGGGCGTGGCGCGACAGACAGGCGAGTCAGATAGACAAGTCGATAGCAATGAAACTCCGAAAGAGATACAGGCACTCAGAAATTAGACGGAACAACCAGACAGAGAGACACGGACAGAGACAGTAGCAGTTAGACAATATACGAACAGACAGCGAGAGCCGGCGAGTTAGGCAATATGAATAGATAAAAAGTCTTTTGTCTATATTCAAATGGCCTGTAAATAGTTAAAATAGAAGAAGAGACTATAGATTGTACAGATACAATTGAGGCTAAAGTTGAACATATAAAGTGAATCAAAATCATAAGCTTTAATTACAATTTATATGAGAAATCATTCAGCTAGGTTCCAATACATTTTCTCAATGATAAATTAGCTGAAAATAAACTTAAGTATTAATTTGTTCATCAACATCATCCCATCTAACTCACAAAACTCTTCGAACTAGAGCAGAATCAAGGAATTATTATTATTATTTATTTTTTTAATTTTATTATTAAAGTGTTAAGGTCAAGTAATTCAAATTTCGTATCGTAACAAAAAAAATATAAATAAATAAATAAATAAAAAAAACTACAACAATAATACAAATTATCAGAAAAAAATAAATAATAAAAGTAATTAATAATATGAATTTTCGCTTCATATAATGTACATTTAATTTTAACAGAGTATCTGTTAGTCGAGTACACTCTGTCTGAGCAATAGCAAGTTTTAAGCTTTGAATTGACTGACGCTCAAGTCAAGTGAATGAATCAAAAAAACTAAAAATACATAAATGTTGACATTCGAATGACGTGATTCGAAGCTTTTTACAGCACCCTTGCAGGCGCGAGTATCACATTTTATGGCTGTCGATGAAAGGGTGGGTGCTTGGCATGAGGCAGCAGCTGCTTTTGACACTCGACATTTTGGGACGGGTTTTGTCAAGGTGTCGAACACATCAAAGCCAGCAAAAAGGGTTAGACTCAAGTCGGCCCTTGACATAGCTCAGTGTCTGTCCCAGTTCAATTGTCCTTTCATGTCCTTCGGCGATGCAAGCAATTTGCTGAGCTGGCTGGCTGATGGCTGCTCAAGTGGCCTTCACAAACATCCGGCTACACTTGCTGCGTAATACTATTAGCTCTCATATCAATTACCCAGCTGAATCCCACGTCTTCGTCTTTTCCACTGCATCATCATCTGCGTCTGTTGTTGCCTTGGTACACATTGCGTATACGTAACGTATGTTTGCTTTAGCTGGCATCTGTTTAACTTATAGCCAAAGCCAAACACTTGAGCCGTAAACCAAAATTAAAACAAGTGCACAAGAGCTGCTCATTAGCCACGCCCCCACACACACGCAAACACACATCAACTGCTGCTGCTGCTGCTGCTGTTGTTGTGGCACATGAATGATTTACATTTTGCTTGACGGCGCCCAAACAGAGTTTTAATAAAGTATTTGCTCACTCGAGTGCAACAACAGCACGAAACAACAACAGCAACAATAACGACAGCAAATATAAACAATCTGCATACAAACTGCTCTGTTGGCCGACTATGAAATACCTTCTACAAATATATAAAACCAGAAATATGCAATTTGAAATATTATAGAGAAAAAGTTACTAGAGTATAAAATAACAAAAAGACAATAATAATCTAAAAGAAATAGTTCTGAAGTATCTAACAGTGAATACAAAAATAGGATAGAATACTAATTTTATTTAATTAATTTAATCTTTAGACTCTAAGCTTATACAGCTCAAGCAGCTTGCTTACGACACTGAATATGAAGAGGGTATGCAGATTGCAAACACTCAATGCCAAAAAAAAAAACAAGTAAGAAGGTTCTAGTCGAGACGGCTCGACTACGAGATACCCTGAACCCTTCAAAAAAGTGATACTCTTTTTCTTTACGAACGCATGAGCGCGAGCTCTCCTAACCGCGCAGTTGCTGCCGTGGCTTGCGGGTGGGTTGGGCTATACTTTGAACGCTTATAACTCCATTTCTAGATGGATGATCTAAATGAATTTTTTTGAGTAGATTAAGATTATCTAAATGTATCTATGTGCCAAATTTTAATTCTCTAATATTTGAAATGTGTTTTATCGATAACTTTGGAAATATAAAAGTTATCGAATTTCTGAAACAAACTCGTACTGCGCGTGCAATATACGGACCTAACACAAAAATAATGAACTCTCTAGCTCTTGTATCTTCGGAAATCGACGAGTTCATACATACGGACGGAGGGACGGACGGACAGACGGACGGACAGACGGACGGACATACGGACAGGGCTCAATCAACTCTTTTTTTTTGTGCTGATCAAGAATATATATACTTTATGGGGTCTACGACGTTTCCTTCTGCCTGTTACATACATTTTCACAAAACCATTATACCCTGATTTCCCATTTTCAATGGCCTCAGGGTATAAAAAAAAAAAAAACGAGAAAGAGATAACTAGTGTGTACAAGAGAGAGTGAGACAGATAGATATAGAGATGAGAGAGAGGTAAAGAGCTGGAGACAGTGTGGAGCCAAAAAGTTGACTTTTGCAATCAGCAGGAGCTGCAGTTGCCTGTGCGCTGACGTTGATGGGTGAGCGGCAAATTTTCAAGCTGACTGAATGACTGACAGAGGGCATAAAGTGGGCAGACGGCGGGGCGTGTCGAGGCGACTGGTTGTGAGTTAAGTGGCTGACTTGGCACTGGCATAATTTACATATGCCAAACATGCAGCAAGGAGCACTATCAGCAGCAGGAGCAGCAGCAACATCAGCAGCAGAAGCAGCAGAAGCAGCAGAAGCAGCATGATAGCAGCAGAAACCAACAACAAATGAGCGCCGCATTGTTGGCAAGCACCTGCAGAAAGCCACACACTCAACACTCACACATGCAGAGGTATGCAGAGCATTCTCAGCTAGGGTTTATTTATATGAGTGATTAGCCACTGACAGAAGTTTGCAGCTGAAGGAAGGCAAGGGCTCATCTCAGCTGACTGACAGCTGCAGTGTTTATTTATTAGTGTGTGCTGGTGTTGCTGTGTGTATATGTAGGTGTGCGTAGGTGTCTGTGTGTGTGGCTGTCATGCCGTCTGTCTGTTTGTGGCTGGCAAATATAAATAGCTGCAACAGCTGCCACATTGCACGTGCCACAGGGCCTTTAGCCGCAGAGCTTGAAGAGGCTTTAACTCCTTGGCTGCTGCTTAAAGTAGCCTACCAAAAGTTAAACCCTATAAGCCATAAGTCCTCTACCTCCTTCTATCCGTCTCTAATGCAGCCTGTCAATATTTGAGTTTATTTGCAGCAGCAACGGCAACTTCTGTTGCCGCTTGAGATTTGCTTTTTGCGTGGCACGTTGCACGTTGCACACGTCGCAGCTGCCTGGTAATTGAGTTGGAAAAATGTTGTTGACGCGAACGCCCAGCTCGGCGCGACATGCTGCGACAATTGCAAGCAGTCGCCACTCCCCTTCGACTAGTCCCCGCCAGCCGACTGCCGTCTGCCACCAGCCTCCCGCCTCCTGCATATCCCGCGCTTTGCATATTATTACGTGAATTCTTTTCGTTTGTTGCAATTCCTGCGCTTTTCCGTTCAATCTCTCTCTCTCTCTCTCTTTCTCTTTCCCTTCGATTTCTTTTTGCAGCATGCTGCTGGCTGGAAAACATGTGCGCAAACATTTAAATCAATTGTGCCCCAATGCCCTGCCTCGCCCGCTCCATTGAGCCCTATTCGCAATTGTTATGCAAAATTCGCGCCACGCGCGCAAATCAAGCAACAAAATGCACCAAAATTGACACGGCCCGCAGATGCTGCCATCAATTTGGTGGCAGTCCCCAAATACCAAAAGTGTTGCAACATCAATTGCCAACGACGCGATGCAGGCAAGGTGGCTGCAACGGGCGCAGCGTGTTGCCAATTTGATTATATTCCTACAAAGTCCTCGAGCGCCGTTGAAAGGGAAAAATTCCAATCCATTTCGATTTTTTATTGAAGGCAATCAATTAAATTGCGAATTTGGTCGATTAGAAGCAAAAATAGAAATCGAATAAAGACATTTCTCAACTAACAATTTAATAAATTTTTTTTGTGTTTTTTTTTTTTTTCAATAAAATAAGTTACTGTTTGGTAAAAAATGTTGGCAACATAAATTTAATTTTCAATTCTATAGAGGAACTGATTTATCAATATTTTATTTTGATTAAAACTTAGTTTCAGTCAGAGCAGAGTGAGAACAATATATTTTAATATCTAAAGGAAAATATGAAGTTGATTTTAATTTAAAAATTAATAATTAAAAAGTAAATAACTAAAAATTAAAAAAAAAAATTAAATTACCTATACGAAAATCAGACATGGTTTTGATATATCCATATGTATAGAAGCGTTTGAAATGGATTTAATCAATTGATTTAATTGTTGTATAGATCCACAATATAGAAAGAATATAAATGAATCATTACTATATTCATTGATAGGTATTAAGAGCTCTTTACAGCTTGCCATCTCTAAGTGTAATCTCGTTTCAATATTATATTGAAAAATTTCATTATGCAAATTGTTGCCTATCGATTTGATAGGCTGTTTCTTATATCCTGATTTCCTTTTTAAGTAAATGGGCCGTGTGACTTGTCCGACAGCTTTTCTGCTTGTTCTTTTTTCAATTCCGATTTTGTGGAGCGATTTAAATTTTAAGCCGCTGTCGTCGCAGTTTTCCTTGGCATTTTCTATGGCAAAAAAGAAGAAGAAGAAGAAGAAAATTGCATAAAAATTCGCCTTGCCTCGATTTCTGTGCAGCAGGAAGGAAGCAAGGGGCTTGACGCAGGTAGTGGAAGAGGGTTAGGAACACGATAGTTAGCTCTGGCTAGCTGTCTCTTTCTATTTGCTCTTGCAAGGTGCACAGTTTCTCACACACACACACACACACACACACACGCTGCCAATGCACAGGCAGACACACGACGAAGGTCGCGCCACAGTTGCATGGCATGACATGGCATTATACGAGCTTTGGATACAGGGAGGACTCGTTGCCGAGCGTAGGCCCGCGGCGGCGGCTGTCCTCAATAGCAAGAAGAAGCAGCAGCGGCTGCAAATAAAATGAATAACTTTTCCAACTAAGCCCACTTGAAAGCCAATAAGTTGGAAAAGCAGCAGCAGAAATTGTACATTTTTCACATTTTGCAACTTGTTCTGTGGCAGCCGCAAAAAGCCATCAAAATTTTAGATGTGTGTGTGTGTGTGTGTGGGTGTGTTATGCAAATGATACAGTGCTGGTATGAAACCTATTATTACTACTCTTTATGCTATCTAAATTCATATAATTAAATTAATTTCCTTCTTTTGCTCTCTCTCTCCCTCTCTCTCTCTCTCTTTTGCAGACACGCACAGCTCTGCGCGATTTATTATCCAGGTAAATATTTATGCCGATTATAAATGTTTTTTTTTTTTTTATGTAGCAGCTCTTAATTACCTTATTCACACCATGGTCTTATTTGAAGGGTATTAGACTGGAGAAAGCTGTTTTGCATTTAGAAAAATATTTATAGACACGTCATAATATTTGCCAGGTTACTAGAATTGTGTTGTTTTATTTCAAATTACTCAAACTAACTTTATTACGTTTTCCTTATGTGAAAATTGAATTAAATTCAAATTGAATTTCGAATTTGATTACATATTGTAACATAGATAGATAGATTCTGCTATAGAGCAGAAATCAAATTCATATGAAATTTTGGGAAGATCAAAGAAAGAAGCTGATTTGCATTTAGTTTTAATGTAATAGAAAAAGACAATTTTTTATCTTAGGCTAATTTAGTTCTGTTAAACAAGATAGATATGATGGTATTGAGGCAATGAATTTCCGTATTACAAATATCAATCCAAACCTAAACACACAGACTGTCTGTAGAGCTCTCACAATCATTGCTTACTTCTATTATCTGCAGATTTCGCTTTCGACTATTTATTGTATTGTTTAATTATTAAAAATAGAAATTTTACAAGAATTATTCATATCTTATCATAGTAATTATATTTCGCGTCAAATCATGTTTTCACATTCCACATGCAATCAGCAATCCAAACATGTTGTGAGTTTACAGCGTTCTGGCACTGAGCGAGGGCATTTGAACTGAAACAGTTCGCAGACCGTTCTCTATTGCGAACATTTATTTTATATATTATTTTCTCTTTCATTTTGTTAAAAAAGTTGCTTTACTTTTAGTGGCTTTTGCCAAGTGCTCGCAATTAAATTTAATTAGCTTAACTTAAAATTGCAAAAACTAATTGCTCGATGCGTGCGCGTCTCAAATCTTTTCCATTTAATTTGCTTTTTATGACAAGTTGTCGTTGCTGCTTCTGTTGTTGTTTCCACAGAATTTTTTACGAGTGCCAAACGTGCGAAACTTTAGTTACAAAACAAGCAAAAAATAAGCACACATTTAACTAGCAGTTTATGGCGTGGCTTGACGAGGCAAGAGGTGGAGAAGGGGGAGTAGGGAAGTGTATGTGGCAAGTCTAAGCTATGGCATGATTTGCCACTAATTGGCCAGATAAGCGCTTTTTAGACATGTTTTAATTGGCCACACTAGCTGTTAACTGTAAATTGTGGTACACACACTCACACATCAGGTGTGCCAAGCAGCTCTAATCAGCTGCAGGCAGTCTCTCGCTCTACCCTCTCGCTGACTGTCTCTGTCTGTGTGGCACTTGGAAGTTTTTGGGCAAGTGCTGGCGCACATGCAACTTTCTCAAATTAAAAGCATACTTCTTGGCGACTTGCAACCGCACGACAATGCAATAAAAGTAAACTAGTTGCAACTGCTCTTTGCAACATGGCCAAAACAATTGAGCAACTCGTTCAAGAACAAAATCAAAATGTGCTGATAGAAACCAATTGGAGGGAATGGGAAAACTAACTACAGACACACACACCCACACACACACACATACACATACACACACAGACAGATACAGCAGGGAAAAAAAAAACTTTATCGTGCGACATGTTGCAGTGTCCTTACATATTGAATGTTTATTTGCATGCAATGAGGCGTGTGTCTGTATGTGTGCGTGTGTGTGTGTGTGTATGGGAAAACTTTGGCTGGAGTTTAAAACGGGTCGTTGTAGTCATGCCTGCAACAAGGGGTTAACAGCGTTCTTAATATCGCATAAAAAGTGAACAGCAAAAAAATAAAAGAATAAAAAAAAAACTGCGTAACAAAGTTAAAATGAAACTTTCGCGAAACTTTGCAACACTGCTCGCAGCTTATATGGCTTTAAGCTCTTCGGCTATACAAAATGGCTGCCCGCCCACAGAGCAGAGGCGTAGTTTTTATTAAAGCACGGCTTAGGCTCACTTTCGCAATTTAAGCAAATCGATAAGTCGCAGCTTAAGGCGGCGCACGTGTCCCATGCATTAAATTGCTTAGCTTTGCGATATGGGGCGTGGCCTAATCTTCGAGCCGCTCCATTTGCGGGTTGCGTGTGCAAATTATGGCCACGAAAATGAAGCCGATAAATTCGTGTGCCTCATCAAATCTGTTGTTAATATGCTTTTAGCGTTATATAAATTAAGAGCTTAACTTGATTAAGCTTCTGGTATTCAGGTGTGAAATTAGTGCTGCCAAAGGCAGCGCCACTCAAAGCGAATTTCTGATTTAAATGAATATAATATGAGGGATTCTCTTATCCCTCTCCGATTAGTGTTCCGACATATTAATGAATTTTATATAGAGCGGAAAATTAAACGTTTATTTATCAATGTCAAATAGAGCATCTAACATGAGTCAGGTTGACTTGTATTTGAATCCAAGTTATACGAAACGGCCCTCGCTGCCTATCTTTCTTCTTCTCTTCTGATTACAGAGATATGTTCTCGCTCTGTCTGCTCTTATAATATGTTTCTCAGTAACTTCCTCTCTTTACTCTGTTTTATGGCCATCAATTTAGTTGACTACATTCAGATATTCCAAATCATATCATTAAAGAACTCTCATAATTATAGCTTCCGCTTCAATGCAACTCTTCAATTAATTCAAAAGCAGCTAAGTAAAAACTTCAAAATCCTCAAAGAGTAAAGTTGCGAATCTAAATTTTTAATTGGCTCAATCCGGCGAAACTTATTTAGCCAACTTCTGCATTTACCTAAGCAATCTCTTTATAAATTAACAATCTTCGCAAACTTGCACAAACACTTGTTGAAAGTGCTGGCAACAACAGCGAGGAGAACATTTTTAATTGTCTTGGTGCTCGCTCATGTGAATTACGCATACGCCGCGTGGCACCAGTCAAAAAGCAAAGAGCGAAAAGCTGAAAAAAAAAACAAAAAATGGCGAAAATGAAACGGGGAGAAGTGCAGGGAAGCGTAAGAAATGTCAACAATAATTTTTTTTAATTAAGATTTGTTTTCATTTTTCATATTAGAGCGAACACAGCACACACACACATGCACACACACACACACACACACACACACATACACACAGAGAGAGGCGCACACAGCGTCCCAGCGCAAGAGTTAATTTGAATTTTATAGCAGTCAAGTTTGTGTAATTTAAGAGCCAGCTACAAGACGGGGCGTTGAGCAACACATGTTCGCAAGTGGGCGTGGCGCATATGCAACTACAGCGTGTAATATGTATGTATGTATGTGTGTGTGTTATGTTTGTACTTTTTTTATACAGCTTTCCGCTTTGCAGCTGGGCTAGCACATGCTTCACTGCACACACACACACACACACACACACACACATACACACACTAGCTCAATGTCAGAGTTTCTGTAGAACCGTAGACTGTCAGACAGGCAACTCGCATGAACTTTGCATTCAAAATAAAGCACAAAAAGTAGAAGATAGCTAAAAAGAAAAGGAAACTTTTTCAATTTCTTCAACTGCATTTTGGACTGGCTTCCGCTCTCAGAGCCCCTTCAGGCCCTACGGCCTGTTGTGTTTGTTCTTTGCTACAAGTTAATCTGCGCCATAGACTCAACTTGCTAACTGTCTGCAACGAGTAACCAAAACCCACCCCCACCCCCAACCCCAACTTCATTCCTTGCATTGCCATACAGTTCATTTCCTTGAGATTTTCACAAGTTTTTGCTGCAGTAAAAGTTCTAATTTCGTTACATACTCAGCACAAATTACACATGTAATGCATATGTAAACCAAACTCAAGATAGCCCCATTCTCTGGGCAATTTCTGCAATTTATTAGGCATCTGCAAGGCCTTTCAGCTATCTGCTCCATTACAAGCTCAAGTTTTATCGGACTTCCCAAGTCTATGGCGGCAATTAAGACTAAGCCTGTCCAACGCAAATGTGAAAATTTGCCCAAAAATTGAATACTATATACATATATTCAGATTTATATGCCACCATCAAGCTTGTGTGTGCGTGTGTGTGTGTGTGTGTGTGTATGTGTTTACTTATTAAATTATGTGCTCAAAGTTTGCAACGCAAATGCCTTTGCTGTCTGGCAATTATTCCATTATATGTAAGCGACCTAAGACAAACCAAGTCCCAACCTCCTTTGAGCCACCCACCTCCTTCGCTGCAATTGCAGCACACACACTTTTCTTTCTTAGGTTCTTCTACTTTAGCTTTTTCTTTATTTTTGTCGCATACACCATAAAGACGCCTTCAAAGTTTGCAGCTAGCTAGGGATGGCGGCTGCAGCGGCTCTTCATTGTTATTAACATAATTGCATAAAGTTGCAGCTGAGTTATGCAAAGTGTGGCAAAGATATTTTTGGGAAGACAACGCTTAAGCGCTTAATGCCATTTATTTGCCTTTGCTTTTGCTTCAGTCTCTGCCTCTGTTTGTGCCAGTGCCAGTGCCTGTGTCTGTGTCTTTACTTTGGCCATCGTTACAGTACTTGGCTCTTTTCTTTGGTTTCACTTCACGCTGACATTGCATACTTTTTGGGGCCCGCATCGCTTTTAATTATTGTGCCAAAGTCAGCAGCAACTGGCGTCGCCTACTTATTTTTTGCTCCGCTTCTTCTTATTTTTCTTTCTGCACGCTCTCTTAAGCTCCATTAATTTGATATGCACCGCATTTGCCTGTCCGTCCCGTCGCCTGGGTCAACGTTGCGTATACGCATCATTAAATGCGCCCAGGCACAAAGCGGGCCGCACGCAAATTAAACTGCCATATAATTTTCTACCCAGCCATGGACACGCCCGCGGCCAAGGCAACAAAAAAGAAGCAGAGAACACACGCACACACAATAACAGTCTGGTGAAGGCCAAGAGAATGTTTATCAAAGGAACAAATATTGCGGCTATATGCCCTGTAATATTTGCCACTGAAAAGCGATCAAATAAAAATCAGTAATTTTTAATTTATTAATATTATTAAATATTCAATAAAGAGTATTTATTATTGTGAGCAATACCAAAGACTCAAAGAGCGTTCTTTAAACAAAATTCGATTATTAATAAAAAGGAGATCTGAGTTCATGTTATCATGACTTATGAAAGGTTTACTCAGAAAACTTTTCAGGCTTTTCGCTTTTGACTGTAATGAGATATTTTATTTATCAATTGATATTAAGACGTTGCCTCTTTCTCTTACAACTTACAAATACGCCCCTCAGCCTCACATTATATACAGGGTATTGGAAATGTATGTTTCGCACCCAGATTGAGGCACTTTTTGTGCTATTCCAAGCGATTTGCTAGTCGGATCTAAGTGATTATAAATAAGAGATTTTTCCCGAGCCTTTACAAATCCCTTTCCCACTCACACACACATACAGTCACAGCTAATGCTAATGCGTGCGTGCATGCGTGCGTGCGTGTGTGAGTGTGTTGACTTCATCAAATTTCAATGCTTGGCCGCTCTCTGATTTACTTGTTAGGGGGCAGCTGTGGCAGCAACATTGATTGCGTCAAATGGGCCGCTAAATGTTGACTTTGCTTTTGAAGTTCGCTGCCAAATGCTGCCCCCGAGCCTTCCTAATTAATTTCCCTGCACACTTCTGTCCTTAAACATGACAAAGCGCAATGGAAGCGGAAATGTCCGGCAGCAGCGCTTGATTTATTATCGCCCTCAACGATGGGGCGTGTCCAGCAGCTGAGGCAGCTGGCTGCATTTAATCATTCAACTCGTATTCACATTGTATTCACTCGCTATTCACGCGGCATTCACTTGCTACTCACTCAGCACTAAGACTTTACTGTCATGTCATCATCCTCTTGCGCGAGTCGGTGCCCCCATTTGTTGCACGCATATTAAGCCCCACTGCCCCCAACTCTGCCATGACACAGCGGCTAAAATTATGCCACAGCTTTTGGCAAATATGTTACAAATTCTGCTGATTAAGCAAAGAGCGTGGGCGCAAAACAAATTTGATTTAATTTTTTCCTTTTCGTAAATATTCAACAAAATGCCGAGAATCGAAGGAAAAAAGCAACGATTATTCAATTTCCTTTGGGAATCCATTTATGCTACTGAAACATTTAGTGTACACTAAACATAGCTGTAAATATTTACCCATTTCTATTTCTATTTTATTTTGTAGTTTGTATATCCTCCTTGTTGATGTTAGCCCCAAGAGTGCAAACAATTCAGTAAAAATATTTGTAGCTCTTCCATTTATTTTCTGCATTTTGTATGACTTCAATTCTATCACAATGGACATATAGCTTTGGCACTTTTCGATCGATTAGTAACTAACTGTTAAGTAAATATGGAATATTGAACAAACTTTCAAAGTCTACTTTTAAAATCTATACTAAGAAAGCACTATGTACGTTAATGAATAATTTGGATGATTATTCAAATTTTCGCATTAACCTGTGATTGTAACAATTTTATTTTATTCCAGGTTATTGTCTTGGATTCTAAATGTTTACATTATTATTTCATTCATTCACTAGAGAGTGGAATTGAATTGTTCCAACTGAAATTTACAATAATAAATTTAAGTTAATCGAAAATACTTAAATACTTAAATAATAGATTCCATTCAGTCCAAGAGGATGTAATAATTTAAGCTTTCACCTTTAACTGTTTGTAGCCATATTGCCATTGAGAATCAATGTAGTTGAAGTGTGCCTCGCAGAGCAAAGACTGAAAAATCATCTCTAGCCATAAAGATGGCGGTTTGGTTATTATAAAATGATTTGTTAGAGACTCTCAGAATCTAAATTAAATTTTCAATTTTGCTTTGCACGTTGTGGTTATCCGTGGCTTTTATGTGCATTAAAAGTTTGCCCTATATCAAATGTGATACAAAGAATGTTAAAATTCGTATCCAATAAAATATGTCTATTGCCATGGTTTCCCACAGGGCTTAATTAGACTAGAAAGCACATGCCATTTTCATACATTCATGAATTTATCGCTTTGATGTTTGAAATGTTCATAAATGCCATGATCTTTCATTCAGAACTCCAAAAGATGGTTTCAAATTGTTATGTCAACTATAACTACAAATTTATATACAAATAATTTGTGTTCGACTTTAAACCACAACAATTCTACTTTTTCTTTTGTTATGTCTTTCAATTAAATTCATAATTTTAGCTGCTAAAACCTCTTGAATAAATCCATTAATGAACCTTGCTTTACATATTTATTTGATGAACTTTGCTTTACATATTTATTGTTTATTGTAAACGGGCCTTGCTTGGAGGCCATTGTGGAGGACAGGACATAAAATCGTGTCAACTGTGCCACATTTTGCAATATTTCAGCATAAAAATCAATCAAAGGTATCAATCACAGAGCGCAATCAGCTCTTTGATGGCGGGGCGTGGCCAGAGGTGTTTGGCGTGGGAGTACGTGATAGACACATGGTATTAAAATTATTGACAACTACAATTTATTATCAATTTCAATGGAAATGCCAAATGCGAAATGCGAAATGTGAAATGCGAAATGAAATGCGAGTTCAAAAGGAAGTGCAAATCAAACGACATACAATTAAATCAATTGCAGATTGAAAGAGGCGGATTGGTGGGGGAACCGAGCGATTGATGAATTTGGAAAACAATTAGAATTTTAAATGAACTTACGGCTGGCTGGCTTAAGGGTTAAGCAGACAGGTGTGAGTGTGTGTGAGTGAGCGTGTATGTGTGTGTGCGTGTGCATCTGCATGTGTTTGAAGAGGTTGTCAATTGCTCTACAGCTATTGCATATTTCATGAGTGTGTGTGCGTGTGTGTGCGTGTGAGTGTGCGGGTGTGTGTAAATTTAAATTTGTAATGTGCGTGCTTTGTTTGCCTGTTGCTGATTTGTGTGTGCCATTTGCAACTGGCCCAAATGTCGCTCAGCGCATGGTGGCTTTAAGTTGCGTATACGACGCGTCGTCCCTCATAAATAACAAAATCACATTAATTTAAAACCCATTTCGCGTATAAACACAGACACAGGCCGGGCAGTCGGGACTGCTGTTGGTCGCCGTTCGAAACTGCATTTTAAATTAAAATTAAAAGTTATAACGCGTCGCATTATCAGTTGGCTGCAAGGACAATGCCTGGACACGGCCTGCACTGCCTGAACTGCACTGGCCGTCTGCTGTTGTCATAAATAATAAATATTGTGTACGCATACAATTATGGCAGCTGCACACACATACACTCACCCGCTCGCACATTTATTACAAGAGTTTTGGCCAGTTTTTATTATTGCTGTCTGTTGAGCCTGCGAAATTGGCCAGGTGCAAAAGTCTAAAAACAATTAAATGATTAATGACATTTTGCAGCGCTTTATAAGCAAATTTTACAACTTTTATAAAGCTAATGAATAATGTAATGCCAATGAGACCAATTGCATGTGCAGTTATGTATGCAGTGTAAGGAGTCGGAGCGAATAGAGTGAAGATAATAGCTATTTTTGAATGAGGCAAGCAAGATTTTAATATTAATACCAAGCAAATCTTCGAATTCGCAATCTGTTATTTAAGGTTAAAAGATATTGAGCAAAGAAACTAAAAACTAGATATGAGTTAAAAACACAGCAGTTATATTAAATGTGATTTGTATAAATATTTAAATAAATGCAATGGCAATCAAAAATATAGAACACAATTTAATTAATAATAGAAATCTTTCTTTTATACCACATGTATACTAAATTGGGGAATTGGAATACTTTATTAGTACTTGAGCCTAAGAAATATAATGCTCAATTAAATTATTAATCATACAATATGCAATGTGAGACTGAAGCGAGTGAGGCAAAAACAAAGTTGGAAAAATAATTCTTGAAAGACACACTAAGACTAGTTCGATTTAATATATGTATTTATTTATTTATGCCATGCCATCTATAAGAAAACGAATTCTGGACTGTGTTCAGATGAAATTTAGCTTATTTAAATAATTTTATTTTAAAAGAAATTCTAGAGTGCATTGAAATCCATGCGGAATATACATCTATCTATATATTAATTTGTTAAGTGAATGTCCAATATGAAGGCTTATCACGGCTCTCACCTGCACTCACCTGTACAGACAGTGCTGTAAAGGCATCTTTCAGTCAATTGCACTCGAAAGAGTTGCTCGACAGCCGGAAAAGCACTTAATCGCGTGTTTTAATCGCATTTAAATTAAATTCGAGCC
Organism: Drosophila buzzatii; assembly: GCA_035045845.1. Lineage (NCBI taxonomy): Eukaryota > Metazoa > Arthropoda > Insecta > Diptera > Drosophilidae > Drosophila > Drosophila buzzatii. The sequence goes on along the minus strand of JAWNOS010000373.1, from coordinate 1,481,441 downwards.
ATAGAAATGTCAATTGAGAGCGGACTGTGATTGATTTTTAATTAAAATTACATATTTATTTATTTTTAATTAAACTGATTGGCTTTTCGAGCAGTAACCGCAGCGCAGCAACAACAAAGCAACAACTACGACAAATGCTTTACTAATTTACACAATAAATGTAATGAATTCGTTTTATATTTTGCTTTATTGCGGGGCACAAGGACAAGCGACCCTTATGCCCAGCCACGCCCATAAACAATAAAAGTATGCAGCAGCAGTAATAATAATGATAGTAATAATAATAATAATAATAATAATGATAATAATAATAATCGGCAGTCTCAGCCGCAACTTTAGTTGCCACTCGAGGGACACATAAAGGCTGCCACGCCCAGCCACTAGACGCATCTTGCGGTCTGTCGCCCCAGTTTGTGCCGAAGCATGGGGGAAGAGGAAGAGACATAGGGGTAGATGGAGTATGGTTTGGCTGTCCTGTGATTTGCTTTGATTTGCACAGGCACGCACCATTGACGAGCCGTGGGGCACAGCACAGTTCACATGCGTACAACGAGCCGCAGTCATTAATTTCAATTTTGTCTGTTTGCAAAGCGCAGCCCCAGCAGGCAGGCCCCAGCCTGCAGACCCTTAGCGTCGTGTGTATGATTGAAGGGTTCTTCTCTCTTTTGCGGCGCAGAGACAAAAATTATTTATTAACGTGCGTTTTGTGCTTGGGGCGCCAACTGATGCGGCTCGATTGTGCCTCTACGATTGCTTCAGCCTCCTGTTTGCCTAAACTGAAGCAGCACCCCTTCCCTGGCCTACTCTAGTTTAATTGCCAGTAAAGCTGTTATTAGTTTGCTTCTCTTCTTGCTTTCACTGTTTTCTATTTATTTTAGTCAGTCTTGTTATTGTGCTCATTCCTGAAACTTAATCGCATTATTAACCTTTTCCTCGAACTCCTATTTCTTGACTCCTATTTCTTCCTACGCGAGCCGAGTCAATCTATTCATATCCATTCAACACTTTTCCTAGTCCAGCATTCCCATCTAGAGTTCTCATCTACGATTTTTCAGAAAATAGAGCTCATATATAAATATTTTTTCTGAATCACTCAGCGCTATTAGCTTTTCACTAGTTTTTTAGCATAATCTCCCTAGTTTCTGCATTCTTTGATAACCTTCTCCAGTTTGGTTAGACTATATTCTGTTGTTGCTGTACCTACTGTTTCTTCTGCCTCTTTCTGCTCAAGTTAGTGCTTCTGCTTCTGCTCCTGCTCCTGCTCCTGCTCTTGCCCCTGCTCTTTCTGATTGCCTCAGCTGTTGCCTCACCAAACGTTCTACCACTTTATGCGTTTACTTCTACGCAGCTTCCCATGCTTCAACTACTTCGACTCCACCTTCTTTGATACAGCTACTTGTCTCCAGCTGCTGCTGCTTTGCCCCTCCGCCTCCTCCTCTGTCCCATCCTTCCCTTTTTGGTAACAGCATCTCGAACTACTTCTTCGATTGACTTTGCCACTCTGCCACCAGCGTCGTGCAACATGCTGTCCTGTGGCCCTTTTGCCCTCATTTGGTTGTTGGCCAAAATAAACAATAAATTAAATTGCCACAGTTGATTGCTGCATGTGCGTCTGCCTACGTACCTGCCTGCCTGCCTGCCTGCCAGGCATAACATTTTTGATATGCCCCATGTGGCATGCGTCAGTTACCAAAATGACTAAATGTATGGCAATACATTATGCAGTGGCTTGTCTTTGCCAAACGTTTCTTATATCAATTTAAAGGTCCCCAACCCCAGAGGCAGGACCTGTTCTCTCTCTCCCCTCGCTCCACGTTTTCATTTGCCTTCAAGTTACGATCATTTACGCATTTATTTTGCAATATCATTTGCTCTGGCGTCGACTTCTGTGCAATTCAAATTCAAGCCGCAGCCACGACATGGCCCCAGGATATGGCAAGATTTATGTGCGACGAGGACATTTTTCATGCTGCACAAAAATGCAAAAGCGCAAAAAAACGACATAGGCAAAAAAAGCGTTCATTGAAAACACATTTCTACACATGCACACACACACACACACACATATAGCCCACACTTGAAATGGCGAATTCAATAAAGCATTACGTAATATTGCCAAGTCACACACACACACACAGCTGCATTAGTAATGCAAAGCTGGCCATGTGAGTGCAATAATTTACAACATTTTAATCGAATTAGAAGCAGACGCAGGGCGCGCAGTGGAAGGGAGACCGATGTGCGGCAAGAGTAGAGAGCGAGATGCGGTAGATAGCAGACGTAGAGGCACAAGCAGAGGCAGAGGCAGTGCCAGTGGCAGCAGCTGGGGCTGAGACGAAAGCAAGAACTGTAAGACTTCGTCGGGGCCCGACAGCTTTTCAATGCGCCAAGAGGCGGGCCAAAAAACAAAATGCATTTTAAGTGTTGCAAGCTGCATGTGGCAGGCAGAGCGAGGCAGGCAGCGTGTGGCAGTTGGCGCAAGTGCCAACGGCTAAAGCGTAAGACAAAAAAGCAACAAATGCAATAGAAACAAGAAAGAAATTATACAAACACAAAGCAAGAAGCAGCTAAGCGTTAGCATTTGTTTTGAACATGTGCCAACAAATGTTATTTATTGTTTTTGTTGTTGGTTACAGTTTTTGGCAGACTTTGGGCAAAACGTTTAAATAGTTCAACAAAAGAAATGCCAGAAAAAGCCAACTTTAATAAAGAAGCAAAAGCTTTAAGGAGCACTCAATGGTAGTAAATTAATCTGATAGTTATTTGATATTAATATTATATCGAAACTTGTAAAAGACTTCAACTCACAATTTGATTATAATTTCATGTCAATTTGTACTTACTCCTTCAGCTGAAAGATTGGAAAAACTATTAACTCAATATTTAATTGAAACTAAATCTGAGTTGCCAAAAAAAAATCATTTTCAGAGCTTTATAATGAGTTTGCAGCAAACCAACTTACAATTTGGCTCTGATATTGAACTAATTTCAAATTGGTTTAGTCGTCCCTTTGGATAAGAGTTTTAACTGCCTTCCTTCATTAAGATTATAAGCCAACGAACTCACTCGCTTTAAAATGATTTACAACTTATTATTAGCTATGCTAGATAATAACATTTTCAGCAAGCAAGTTGCGTAAAGCTCATTAAGCTTTAATACGCTTTCTCACATGCAATTAAATTCGTTTAGATCTCAATTCTTCATATTCATAGTCATCCGCTTTAACAGCCACTCTGAGCACTTCTTAATGCTGGCTAAAAATAGAAAATCCCATTGAAGATTTGGTCGAGCGATTCAGATTATGCATATATACATATATATTTTCGTATTTTTGTTTTGTTTAACCAAAGGAGAACGCTGCATAAAAGACCAAAAGTAAATTGTCATAAATTCCAGGCAATAAATTTCTATTTGTTTTCATTTTTAGCCAGTTTCATTTGCTGTCCTGCACCGCGTGGCACCGAGCCGCAAAGGCAGCCACAGCTATAGCCATAGTCATGGCCGCAGCCACAGCCATAGCCATAGAACACAATGCCAGTTATGTTGCCAGTTGTGGTGCGCACACACACTCACTCTCTTGGCCCAAATGTTGTGTGCCAAATAAAACGTCAGTTTATGCAGCCGACCCAAACCTTGGGCTATGCAACTGGCGCACATTTATTATAATATTATTAAGTATACGCCAAGTTTCGCCCGGCACAGCGCAACGGAGCGCAACGCAACGCAGCATTGGGGGCGTATTTCATTGTTGACATTTAGTAACATTTATTGGGCAGCTGCACGAAACTTCTCTAAAAAAAGGCTAAATCAATCAAACTGTAGCCCGGAAATCGGGGCAAAGCGTGGAAGTTAAATCGCATCGAAAGGAAATGCAGTTGCAGACACATTTGTTTTATGATTATTGGCATAGCCATAACAAGTTTAACAATGCTCTTTTACTATTAAAATCATTCGTCTTGCTTTTAAATGAGCTTTGCGTATCGTTTTGCTGCTTGCCTTCGAGTATTGTTAGATCATAGATTCTTATCATATATTACTACTCTCTCTCTCTCTCTCTCTCTCTCTCTCTCTTTCTCTCTCCCCTCCATTAGTTTTGTTCTCCAATCTATTCATTCCAACACTTGACTTTTCATCACTTTTCAGCAGATTCTCTTGGTATTCGGTGTATCAATTCTGCTTCCTTAGAATCTTTCAATTTTCGCTAAAACTTTTCGAACTGAACTTTGCTTCTTTCTTCTCGCATTGCAAGCTTTTCCATTAACGTCGCTTTTCCTATTTGATTTTTATCGCAGATTCTCAATCCATCCGCTGCTTGCTTCGCTTAACTATAATAAAATATTCTGCTCATATAAAAGTTAATGAAAGGCGCTTTTATTCAGCGAGACACTATTAGATTTTTGCCGCACTTTGCAGCAGCTGCCACGATTACGAATTTTAAGAGCATACAGCTGCTGCTAGGGTGTTGCTTCTGCCTTGCTTCTGTTGTCACTTAATGTCACTTGCTGCTAATAACTTTTGTCTTTGGGCCATAAAAAATCGATGTGGCTCGAGTTAGATTCGCAGCTCGCAAGTCGCTCCCGCGACATGAGCCGCATTACAAGTGATTGGTTTGACATGAGTCTGGCTGGGTGGCAGAAGCAGAGGCAGAGGCAGAGGCAGAGGAAGAGGCAGTGGCAGTAGCAGTGTCAGGGTGGCCGAGAAAGAACTGACTGTTGCTGCCACTTGCCTGTCACAAAATCCGCTAAGCGCCCCAGACAACTCGTGACATGTAATGAGCCGCCCGCCTCAGCGCCAAGCAGCTCTCGTGTGAGCCCCAAAAGCTCTGGGTGTTGCGGCAGTATTTCAATTCTATTCATGTTACATAGATTTCAGGGCCAAGAATTGGCTTCTCTCCAGCTCTGAGCACTCGCAACATTATGATAAATAGGCATTACCTTGCCTTATTCACAATTTCAGTGGAGCAGCGCGTGAAGAAAAATGACAGAGCAGCAGGAGGCGTAGCAAAAAGTCAATCTTTGCATAAGGAAAGAATTTGATTCAAGCAAAGCTTGATATATAATTGAGATTAAAATTGAAAGAAATGCAAGAACGAATGCTAAGTTCAAAGGACAACTTAACATTATTACTTTTGTGCATAGATAAGTTCACCCCTCGCTTCTTTCTGCAGCACAAGAAGAAGAATTTTACTTTAAAACCATATATCATTTTCCTCCTCAGCCTTTCTCTGATCACATTTAGTTCTCCAGATGAAGTGAGGCGAATGCAAATTTAACGGAGTTTTGAGCATTTCCATGCGGGTGACCATTGCAGCGGGTATGGTAGCCCAAATCGCCTCGAAATGTAGGCAACGAAAAAAAAAAAAATTAAATAATAATTTACGTGGCTTGTTAATGTTGTGCAGAGTGACATGCGAACGTTGCATTATGGAATGTTATTATAAAATCTTGCCACAAGCGCACAAAGACACAACACAAACACAGAATGGGAGAGAAAGAGAGAGAGGGAATGTGGGGAAAAGAGTGAGAGGGAGAGAATTGGGCACTATTTGTATGCATTTAAACGACTCTATTTACCACAAAATGGCAGCAGGCAACAACAATAACAACAATAGCAACAACAGCTGTAACTGCAGCCATGGGCCATGCAACAACATGCCAACAAACAATGGCAGCGATAATAATAATGATACCAGTGCCAGCAACAACAACAACTTGCAGCCAGGATTTTAAAAGCCAAGCGCTGCAAGGACTATAATAAAATCAGACCAGCCTGCAAATACAATTTCTAGTGGGCGAGTGTAACTCCATGTGTGCGTGTGTGTGTGTGTATGTGTGTGTGTGTGTGTGTGCACTTTACAGCTATTTAAAATTTAAATAATAGCGAAAAACCGCACGAAATAATAATAAATCATAGGAAATATGCATGCGCTACCCAAGCGCCACCCGCCCCATTTAGCCCCTACTCCTTCTATTGTTGTGTGTGTGCGTGTGTGTGCTTGGTAGCGCGTGTGTTGATTTAATAGTCGCGGTCACAAACATTACGGCATGTTCATGATTGCCACACCTACCGCCGCCCAGGCCGCGCCGTCTCTTCTGCCTTTGCTACAAACGTGACCAGCTAGTCGCTGCTAACATATCCCCCAGCAGCACCCACCCCTCCCCTCCCCGCCCACACCATCGCCTCTATAGGCCACTGTTTGTTGGCCATTATATGTTACGCTTACGGCTTTTCGTTGTTGTGCTTTCTTTGCTCTGCTTCTTCGCCATGCCCCCCTCTTGTAGCTCTTTTTATATGCAAATTCCGCTTTCAGCTTTACTCGCATATGCGCAGTTTTTCATTATTTATTGTGTGTTTAAACAGATTACGTATACGCCACATGTGCGTGTGTAGAGAATATGTTTAAGCGTGCATATGCGTGCATGTGTGTGTGTGTGTGTGTGTGTGTGTGTGTGTGTGTGTCTGTGTATGTGTATGTGTGTATTGACCATGTGGCGCACCCACATCTTTTTGGCCAAGATTACAGCTGATGACGGTCGCAAATTGATTGTGAAAACAGGTGAGAAAATGTTGTGTAATCTTTGCCAGATGTTTGCAGTAAGCGCCACATGGAATGAGGCATCGGAGATTGGCGGAACAGGTGAAATAGAACTGTGCTTAGAGGCTGTTACGCCTAATAGCCATAGCTTACGTAGATATTACATTAGACTAGACAGCTGGCGTGTTGTGAAGAGGACACAGAAAATTGGATCTAACCTAAAGAGAGTTAAATTGTGAAAACTATTTCGATATGCCCAAATAATAAGACAATAGCTTCACGATCTTCACATTTATATACTTTCTAATATTGCTCTTCTTCAATTTCCTGCTTGACCCAATGCTCAACAGAAACTACTTCTGCATAAGAAACCAACCTCAAATCCTTCTCCTCTAATTTAACTCTACCACTTCAGCAGAAGTAAGTTCTACATTTCTTTTCGCCTTTAATAGATCCATTTCCATTGCACAGATCCCACTCCCACGTTGCCGTGCACTCCACCCAAATATAATGCATTGACAAACAATTTGTTTTGTTTTCTAATGAATTTTCATTGCATTTGAATTTTATGTAACCGCAACAATGGCAAATTCCCTAAGAAGAACCAAACAAAGCGGCAATAAAAAATAAAAAAATGGAAGTTTATATATATACTATATAAAAAAAAAAAACAACAAACAAACAAAAAATAAGAAATACAAACCATAAAAAAATAAATGTTGCATGCAACGCAGGCATTTTGTTGCTGCCACGTTCCGCACTTGTGCATAAATACAATGGGCAAAAAAAAAAAAAAGAAGAAGAGGAAAATGAAACAGGAACGAAGAAAAGCGAAAAGAAACGTGAATAAAGTAAAATCAAATGCAAGGCGACTCTTGCAACAAAACACAAGAAGCGACGAGGCGCAAAATGGCACCACAACGGCAAGGATATGGGATAGGGAGGGAGTTGGAGCAGGGCAGCGGGTAGCCGAAAGGGTATACAGTCAGTCAGCCACTTTGGCGTGTACGTAATATACATTTGGGCAACTTTCGGAGAGAGAGAGAGAGAGAGAGAGAGAGAGAGAGAGAGATAAAGAGAGAGATAGGAAGCGAGAAGCTCTCTGGCAGGGTGTTTGGGCTACGTGCCAGCGCAGGCCAAGATATAGGTAAATGGTATTAATGGCTAGGCAACCAGTACCCCCTTACTGCTCTAACCTCTTCAGAGTTCTCTCCTTCTGCATTGCAGCCAACCCCTTTCCACCTCTCAAGGCGCAGTTGGCAAGCGTAACACAAAAATTTAGCTGCAATGCGACTTTTTCGGCTTTGGCTTTGAGGCAAGTCGTTGCATGCACGTGCTATATTGTTGTGTAAATGTGTATGCATGTGTGTATGGGTGTGTGTGTGTCGCCCATAAGCTAAATAACTGTTTTTTGTACTCAAATATTGCAGCACAAATCACGCGAAAATCACAGCGCGCACTCGAGTTAAACTTTTCGATTTTCCCAAAAGCAAACAAAGTAACAAGAAAAACTGTTGCACATAAATTCAGTGTAGCTCGCAAATTGTCTACCAAAATGCTGCAGCTTATGAGATCCTTCATTCCCCCATCCCTTGGCCGTCTCTGGCAGCCTTTGCGGCGCCCTGCCAATTGCCAGCGGCGTGGGTTGTAGGCGTGGCACACTCGAGCGTCATCAACACATCGTGTACGTGACTTTGCTAACAAAAATTAACAATTTCATTAGTGGACCCAGTTCGTTCGTTCGTTTTTCCTTTTTTATTCTTTATATTTCTTGCCAAAGGATCAAGCAACGATGCCTGCTTGACGTTCTATGTCAGGCTAAAAAACAACACACACACACACACACTCACACAAAGTGGCTAAGCTGAAAGGAGTGCTAGATGAAGAAGCAGCAGCTGCAAAAAAATTGCTGCCACTTATCAAACAGACGCCATACACAGATACAGACACACACACGCCCACTTCCTATTCCTGTCTGCCCGTATGTGTGATTGTGTGTGTGTGTGTGTGTGTGTGTGTGTGTGTGTATCAAAACTAACGAACCGCGTCGACAAACCCTGTGCCACGCCCACAAATGTGCCGCCCACTGCAGTCATTTTTACAATACATCTAAAAAGGCGCTGCGTGCTGTACGTGCATCAAGTGTGCTTCAAATGCACTTCATTGCCTCACGAGACACACACACACACACACCTACGAGATGGGTGTATGTGTGTGTTATACAAAGTAAATGAAATCGCACAAGAGCTGCAAAAAAATAGGCAAAAAAAAGACTAGAAAAAAACTGAAGACAGACGTCAAAAAGCGACAGCTCAGTTGCCGCCAGCAAACAGAGAGAGAGAAAGAGAGAGATAGAGGGAAAAACATAGAAAAAGAGAAAAACACACATGGAGAGAGAGAGAGAGAGAGAGAGAGAGAAGAAGCTAGACATTCTGCAATAGCACACACACACACATTGGCCATCAATTGCCTAAAGTAGTTTAGTTTAAATCAGATAAAAGCCAACAGAAAAACTTTGACTCTAAATTCGAGTTTAGCTGCCGCCATTTTGGTCCAGTCTAATGAGAAACCTTAAGCAGCCATTTAAGAGTCCAAACTCTATTATTTGCTAAGAAATTAAGGATGAGAGCTTGTGCATATATCATTCTATTACAATGCAATATTGTGGACAAGCAAAACTCAACGATCTACTATTTATTGATTTACATAAAAACTATTATGCATATTCTCAGCAACATGGACTGATCTTTAAGTAAAGAGGATGCAACAACAATCTACAATCAATATAATATATAATAACTTATCGACATGCAATGTATAATATAACAACATATCTGAGATATGTTTGAAATTGAATATTTTGATAATTCTCCAGAAGTCAACTTTCTGTCACAGTCGATACTTTGGTTTTTTGTAATTATCTTGAAAACGGATTAATTTTAGTACTAATCAAGAGCAATATATTTAACTACTTGTCAAAATAAAAAAGTTTTTTGCCATTTTCAGCACTAAAATTGATGAATTTTCAAGATAATTACAAAAAACCAAAGTGTCGAACGTGACAAAAAGTTGACTTTTCTGGAGAATTACCCATATATGATGATATACAACATTAAGAGCAACAATCATATTTAATTAAAAATATTCATATTTTACATATCGATACTCGATATCTTTAGATGTCCACCGTTTTCAAATATTCTGTTATATATTAATGTGTGATATCGAAAGTACATTATGAGAGGCATTGAGTTCTGCAACACGCTTTCATTCGTGTCACGTCACGACACGACACGCAAGCAGCTCTCTTAAGGATTCATTGCTCAGTTCCCACTTGGCTGCCGCACTCGAAATATTTCGATTTATTTGAGTTGCGAAGGGAGAGCGGAGTGTGAAGTGAATGCCTCGATGCTTAGGCAGGCAGAGCTTATAACGTGTCCCAAAAGGACGCAATGCAGTCATTTTTTGGCCTGCCTTCTGCCTTCCGCCCGCCCAGCCTTGGGCAATTTTAAAGTCTCTGTTGTCTGAGCATTCAGCTAAATCTGTCAAACAGCAAATACAAACACACAAAATACAAATACAAATACAAATACGAAAGTACGAAGTACAAATCCCAAGTACAAGTAAATAATAAAATCAACTTGAAATTCCGTTCGGGTTGTGTTCTCGTAATGTGCCTGAAATTGATTTTCTTTTTGCCAGACAACCAGGCAACAGAGGCGCACAACAGGGGCGAATGGGGGCAGCTTATCGAGGGGGCACACGTCGCTGGAGTGCATATCCTGCGGGTAAATATTTGGTCAAAATTCGTGAAGGTGTCGAAATGCTGTTTGAACTTTTTCTATATTCTTTTATTCTTTCCTTTTGAGCTCCAGACGCAGCTGGAAATTTATTGTAAGATTGAGAGCTTAAAGAAAGTTGAATGTTTGAATATTTAGTCTTACGTTGAATTGTATTGTTTTTTATGATTAATAGCAAGTTGCTCTGTTGAGAGCCAATTTACTTTTTAGTTTAACTATTTAATAATTTATAATCATGTATTATTATTCTATTTTAATTTCTTTTATTTTATTCCAGATATAAACAACAAACCTCAAATTGATTTGGATCTGCATGAACTACGAATGTTAAAATTCTTTTTGTGAATAGAATCCATCATACAATTATCGTAAATTTGTTTATTTGCAGATCGTTAGCGCATAATTCTCCGCCTCATACGTATAGAAATTGTAGGGTTTCTTATAATGATCTTATAGGATTTTTGCATATTTAATTAAATTCACATGGTATGTAAATGAAAATTCTGAACTGGATCTAGAATGCCTAGCTTAAGGTATACTTATAACAGACAACATAAAACTCAATTCCTTTTCATAGTTACATTTAAATGCTTGAGTCAAAACTCGCATCACTACTCCAACTCAGACTTCATACTTAGCTAGGCAAATAGATGAAGCAAACTGAATATTTTCATATATTATCCGTATAATCTGTAGCTAGTTTTCCGTCAGAGTATGTATACATACATAAGCTGTATCAATCTCCTTTTTTGATGCTACACATCGATAAAACTTTATTTTTCCAAAACTCTATTGATATCCTCCTGTATTTAGGTAGAAGAACGCTTTCGCAAGCTAAGTTGTCCATTATTTGTGATTCCATTCCCAGAAATGCCTTCGCAATAAAAGTTCGTATTGCTTGCCGTTCCGAAGTTCTCAGCTCTCAGTCCAAATATTGCCTTATCCTCTTATCGGGATTCTCGGATAGAGCTAATCTCATGATTCATGGTATTCACAGCTATTCACTTATGCCCCAACTGCATATTAATGCAGGCCAACAACAAAGCCAAAAGAAGAAAAAGGAGAAAAAAGTAAAGCCGCTAAATCAATAAAAGTTTCGATGGCTTAATACGAACCGGAAAGTGCCCTTGCGCGGCTCTCAATGCCAGTTGGCGACAGTCGCTAAGTCGCTAAGCTCTACAAAATATGCCGACATCCTTTTTCTTTCTGCTTCTTCCTTTTTATTTTTGGTATTTTTTGGGAATTATATTGTTTGTTCTGTGTTGCATTGCCTGGTTGAAGGCATTTTTATTGACTTACTTTCGAGTGGAAAACGCAAAACTTTTGCGCCCAACTATTCACAACTTTTTTTTTCTCACTGTTCAAAGTGCTGAAAATATATACATATATACATGAAAGCGTATATATACATACATATATTTGGCGATTACAAATGAGATTTATTTGCCATTTCCGGCTGCATTAGAGGAAATGCATTGCCAACTCGAGTGTGCGGCCATAAAAATGCCAAACGGCTCGTGGTTCGAATCCCGCACCACAAACCTTTTGCCCACTAAATGTGACACACACACACACCCAAGCACACACATACACTCTCGCATATATATTGCCTGCATTTTTGTCGCATTAACCAACTATTTTCTTTGCTCTTTTCGTTTGGCCTGGACGAAGTTGTCAACGCAAATGGCGCGCCGCAGGACCACGCCTAATGCACTTTTGATAGGCGCCTCGGAGACCGGAGACCGGAGACCGTCGAGGAGTGGGCCAGAAAGAGATGAGACATCAGCAGTTAGCTGAATGTCCAAAACAGCAGCCACTGATAAATTATCATGTGGACATCAGCAGAGAAGCTTTTCGACCCGTCATCAGGTGCAGCTGCTTGATAAAAAAAGAATGCACAAACAAAAAAACAAATTTAATCTATTTTAAATGTGGTTTATGGTACGGTGCGACCGGATGATGGTTCACAACGACCGTACAGTTTTTCTAACGGGTCGGTGGGACTTTCGTCCGTTTGTAACGCCATTTGTCAACGATTTATCAGCAAATCAGATATCAGCAATTAAAGGTGTTTATTTATAGCTTCAACTGTTATTCATAATTAATTAGTTATTAATATGCGTTAATTTGTCTGGTGTTTTATTGAATAAAGCTATATAATTTACTTATGTGTATATGTATGTTGAATGTGTTTCATTACTCAATACTCAACAAAAACAATTTGATTTGATTGGCTAGAGCAGACAAATCTTTTTATACCCAGAACCCATTGAAAATTGGAATTCAGGGTATAATGGTTTTGTGAAAATGTATGTAACAGGCAAAAGGCGATGTCGCACACCCCACAACGTATATACATATATTCTTGATCATCACAAAAAAGTGAATATAGCCCTGTCTGACTGTCCGTCCGTCCGTATGAACGTCGAGATTTCGGAAGCTACACAAGCTAGAGAGCATGAATACTCGTATGCTAGTTACGCAGTACGAGTTTATTTTGTTTTTTCGATAACTCATCTCATTCGTTTACAATTTGTACATTTTTGAACGTAATTTCTACTCCGTTTGAGCTAGAGACTTCGAATTTGAATTTGTATATTTGTCTAGAGAGATTTTGTAATTTTCAGATTTTGGATCCCACGCAACCTTCGCCACCAAAATGAAAAAAATGCATTTCAAATACTAGATACATGTAATATACACACTTAAATGCAATTAATATATTCCGAAAGTTTCGTGAAGATCGTCCATCTAGAAATGGAATTATAAGCGTCCAAAGTATAGCCCAACCCACCTCAAGCCACGGCAGCAACTGCGCGGTTAGCAAAGGGCGCGTTAATACGTGCGTAAAGAAGAAGAGTATTAGTTTTTTTGCAGGGTTCAAGGTATCTCGTAGTCGAGCAGTCTGGACTAGAGCCTTCTTACTTGTTTTATTGCCCGATCCCGAGACAAGCAGCTGAGTCAGCTATCTTAATATTTCAGCAAGCTTCTAATGCCTCAGTAGATACGGTTGTGAGCATAATGAATGAAAAAGATCGCAGCAATATAGGTTGAGAGCAGTCGCTGTAGAGCTAAGCTGTTTGTATATGATCGCGATCTTTCCGTTGCTTATATGTTGAGCATAAAAATTCTACTCTCAAATGTTCGCACTCTCTATTTCTCTTACTAACAGGTAATCTGCGCGCATGCGCCCTTTGCAATAAGCAAGATCTCATCAAAACGAGCTTACTCTTGTTGTTGTGGCGCACGTTTTCGTTGTTGTTTTTGTTGTTGTTGTTGTGGTTGATTTTGGGCTTGTCAAAGCAAATAACCGTAATTAAAGCTCATGCAGAGAGAGAGAGAGAGAGAGAACGCTACTCGATTACCCAAAACAATAATGTTATAGACCCTACCCTACAGCTGCATTATCAATGCTGCTCGCCTGTCCAACAACTTAACAAATCAGCATAAATTTAAAATACAACTGGAAATGAAATGACCGCAGGGCAAGCGCAGTATAAAAACAATTTTAATTAGCCGAAGTTGTTTTGCTGCAGCATTTATTGAAGCGAAACACCAGGCGAACAGCTGCTACAGCAGAGAGCGTTGCCTTTCATTGAGCGCTGTGTGAAAGCTGAGTTCTAAAGCGCCACGCACAGTTAGTTAAGCATTGAGTCATCTTGCTTTTCGAAAGATAAAGCTTTCCTGAGACAGCTTTGGCCACTTAGCTGCCAATTAAGCTCGGTAAATAGAAGGAGCAAAACGATCGCAGATAGCAGCAGCTTATGCTGTTCGCCTGGCGTTGAGTTGGGAAATATCACAACATCTGAACTGAATCCAATTGGATAGAACTCAATTGGAGTGTATTTACAGTCAAGGCAATTAAAGAGTATACAGTCCATAAAAATGACCTGATTTAATTTTTGAATCATTTATTGATTTAATTTATAATAATTGCATATTTGAAAACAATTGATAATATCGTGTTGATGTTTTTCGAACTGAAACTTAACAAATTAAAAAATAGATATCTTGGTTTCACACGTAACAAAAATTTGATGGCTTAGCCTAAACAAAACATGATTAATATGAAACAACGCATATTCTATTATTTTAGTGTTATTATTACTTGACTGACAATTGCACAATATTTCTTTTCTACTTCTTTTCTCTTTTTTGTTTTTTCGACATAACATGCAGTTAAAATTAGATAATTGCAGTATATATTTATATAAATAATTTGACTATTGACTAGGGATAAATTTGTAGTATTTGTTTTGTTTTTCTTTCTTTTGTTTTTTATATTTGTTTTTGTTTTACTTTTAGTTTTTTGCTAATTAGCTAATATATTTGGAATATATATGTGTGTATATTAAATATATTTAATGCAGCATTTCAATAATAAATAGTGTTTTCAATATGCACTGGGCGTCTACTTAAAGCATTAATTTAAACCGATTCTATTTTAAAAATTCATCAAATTCTCTCCTCAATTTTCTTTTTCTTTTGATTTATGGTTTTTGAACAGGGCGAGATTCCTTTCGTTAAGTGCTGCTGCCGCAATTCGCCGCTCAGCGTTTCGCTAGTGGTTTGCGACTTATCTACAGCTGGTTCTAAACTAGACTACAAACAAGTTTCTTCGATTGGCAAGACAAATTCCCTTTCACATTAGCAAGTGAGAGTGAGAGCGAGCGAGTGTAAGAGATAAAGAGAGCGAAAGAGCGTGTTTGGGGCCGCTAAAGTATCTATGTTATATAGAGTTCCACGCAGGAGTTGCTCACAATGGGCGAGGCGTTCACTGTGGCATTTGGGCTGCCTGTTTTCAATGCGGGCGTTGGCACACTTGTCGCGTGGTTCGTGTCCGGGCTAAGCAATGGCGGCGGGGTCGAATTCGCCCTGACAGGCTGAGCAGGCGTAACAGCAGCAGCTATTCCGCTACCATTCACAACGGGCGATGGTGTCGACGGTTGTGATACACTGGTGGTAGTAATAGTTGGCGCAGCTGTTAGTTTATTGTTGTTGTTGTTGATGCTGCTACTGCTGTTGTTGTTGTTAGCTGCTTGTTTTAGTGGCACAAACGGCACGGCGTTCTTATTGGGCGTGATTAGGATGCCGGCATTGGGCGGTGAGAGCGGTGAGGGTGGAAAAAAATCGATCGGATACTGTCAAATATAGATATGAAAATAAATAAGCAACATTTCGAAATATGAAAACAAAGAAAATTAAATTTCAAGTAAAGTTTAAATGAAACTCAAATTTTGCTTTAAAAAAATGCATCACAACACAATCTTTCCCACCACACACAAAATTAAAATGTATTTAGAAAAAAAAAATAATTTGATTTCAAACCCAATCTGCGCTATTCTTATCAGCTTCCCCCTCAAAAAAATCATTTTCTTTTCAAATTGGTCGAAATCCAATGTTAATCATCAATTAATCAAGACTTAATTAGTCAATTTACATACTTTTCTTGGAGTTATTTTTTTCTTACACTTCATTGTAAACAAAAAAAAAAAAAAAAAAAGATAAATTTAGCATACATGATCCTAAAGGTTGCTGTGTACGTTAATAAAAAATAAATCAATAACTCAACTGATTTTGAACTTTAAACTTTTAATAAGGAAGGAATAATGCATATGTTTTATATGAGAAATCAGTTTCCCAATTGTCTCATATTCAATCACTCAGTCAATCTTTCAGATGCATTCCATGGCAACTTACCATAGCCTGATGCTGTGAAGGCGAATGTGTACCTGGCTGGCTGTAGTACGTGGTGGGCGATACGGGTGGGCTGGGATACGGCCAGTAGACGAGGGGAGGTGGATAGAATGCTGAGGCATGATGATGATGATGATGATGGTGCGCATGCGCATGGGCGTGGGCATGGGCATGGGCGTGATGTGCACGAGGCGTGGCCAGCAGCGGAGAGTGATGCGGTGGCTGAGGTGCACCATAAGCTGGAAAGTGAGCACCGAAATGCGCTCCGAGCACGGTAGTACCTGTCGAAAAAATATGAATAAATTAAAAATCGAGAACTAATTCCGAAGGAGATCTTAAAAAAACAAGAATAAAATAATTGAAAGTCAGTGTTGTGAGTATGGTTGGGTATACTAGATCATTTATATTTTCTGATTATAGCTGGAGCTGGAATAGTTTGTTAGTCTCGAAGAAAAAGAAGCCAACCGTAAGGATAAGAAAAAGCAAACACAAGAGATTTAGAGGAGAAATAGAGTTCATTTTTAGTAGATATTGTTGTACTTGTTAGGGTTAGTTTAGATACGTTGTTAGTACTCTTATCTGTTAAATCATATATCAGTTTATATCAGTAGTTCTAGTTAGGTATAATCATATTCAAAAACACTCACCGTTTAGACATTTGCAAAATATGGTAGAGTAGACATGTAGTATAAAGTAATTGTAATTTGATTTTGAAGATATGTATGCAAAATTTAAGTATAAATATATGTATATATATATAAATATATATATATATATATTTATATTTATATTTATACATATATATTTACCAGTTTACCCAGAGACCATGAATACATTTTGCGCACACAGTAAACTTAAAAACATGTTTATATCCCGATCTGTTTTTGCATTTCTGATTTTTTTGTTTAATCCAAGCACCAACCAGCCTTCAAAAATGTAATAAAAAAATTAAATAGAAACCAAGTACACACACACACACAGAGAGAGAGAGAGAGAGAGCTGGACCATAGACAACAACGACGGCGTATGAATAGAGAGTCGAGTTATCGTTATCATTATCGTTATCATTAACATTATCGTGAAATCATGGTACAAACAAATATATATGCGATTACAGTTAGGTCTAGGAGAGCACAACCAATTCCTCAACGAGTTACACAAAAGCAGCAGAAGACCAATTTAATTTGTTATCGATATTCTATCGAAGATTATATAAATATCTGTCGCTAGTTAATCGATGAGCTATCAATAACATATTTCCAATAAGTTTTGTTATTGATTATATATCGACTTTATTTATTGATCGATAACTATCGTTGTTTTATAAATTATTTAATTGTCGATTACGGTTTTAATTAATAATCAACAGTTATTTGTGAATAATTTTGATTGATGGTTATATATGTCAACAGACTGTGGTTAATAGGACAGGTATTTACTCTTTTAATAGCTGATCGATAACTTATCGGTGGTTTATCATATATGTTTTGAATGCCTGTCGAAAGTTTTCCAATTTATCGATTGCTTCACTTAATCATTGTTACATACATGATGAGTGTGTCTATAAAATAAAGCTAGGTGGTATTACGGATTACATTTTTGCATTTTACGGTTTAGATGTTTCTCGTCAGACGTTACGCAGTTGCAATCACAAATAAGTGAATATAGACGATAAATTTCCAAATCCAAAAGTCATCGACAAAATTTTACAATTAAGCAACTCGTAACGCCGTCAAAAATTATATAAAGCACCCACTGCGGCCACAGATACAAGAGCCCAGAGGATGCGCCTGAAAATATGTGTAAAGCTTGACCCAAGCCCAGACCCGAGAGTTACAAATACGTATAAATATCTCAGAAGTTAAAGAGCGATAGAGAGAGAGAGAGACGAGTGATAAGTGAAAGTGAGTGAAGGAAAGAAACAAAGTGGAGCAAGGAAGATGGCCAGACGGGGCAAACGGTACACAATTTCGTTAATATAATAATTTATCGACAAGTAAACTTATCGAAATATAATATCAAAATATCAAATAGATAAAGAATTTTCACTTTAACTGGCATGGTGATTGCAAAGAAAGGCCGACAGATAGGTACGGATAGTGGGATTTGCGAGCATTTATAGATATGCAGGTAGCGAAATATATATTTATTGAATTAAAAAAATTTGTCGTAATAAAAGTTTGATTTTCTGTAGGCTAAATATCAAAATTTTTTGTTTAGGCACTAAAACTAATTAAGTTATTCAAAATGTGTTTGTTTATTATAAATGTTATTAATAATTTTTTTTAAGTGGCTGCTTATGAGTTTTTCTTTTGTATGGAAGCCATAGATTGTAAATGTATATTGCAGAAAAAACCCATGGGGAACCACTCGATTGTCGTATGAACTAAGAGTTAACTAACAATTATACTATTTTAGATGCTAAACTATAAAAATCTTTCCCATGCATTTTTGTTTAATTTTGTTTTTATATTGAAATGGAAAAAGCAGCGCAGAACTGTTTGTTAGACGCAGAAGAGGAGTTAGAATCGGTACACGTTTGCTTATTTATATATATATATAAATTTATATATATATATATATTTATATATATATATATATATTATATGTATATATATATATATATATATATTTATTTATTATTTTATATATATATATATATATATATTTTTTTTTTTTTGGTTCTCTGCTCTACCCAATTATTTTTTATATAGCGCGATTAATAGCGCTAAGTAAAAACACAATTACTTTTTAAAGACAATGACAGACATACTATGTATAATCATATTTAATAGATATACACTTAGAGCATAAACCCAAAAAATATCCATAGCCATACATATATATATATATATATATATATATATATATATATATATATATATATATATATATATATATATATATATATATATATATATTTATAGTAAACGATATGTCAGTTACCTATATATCAAAGACTAATGCGTTAAGAACGTACAAATGAAACAAAAGCAATTTCGGATTAACTCTTATTCATACCATATTGTACATATATTATATATAAATATATATTATTCAAATATACAACATATATTTATTTATATATATATACGAACATCTGATTGACGTATAGTCAGAGTGGCAGAGATTTGAAAGATAGAGAGAGAGAGAGAGAGAGTAATATAAAGGGAATTTTGACTATAATCTAAAATTAGTCATGACAGAGAATACATATTTTTGATATATATATATATATATATATATATATATATATATATATATATATATATATATATATATATATATATAAATTCCAATTTGCGACTAACACCAGTTACGCACACTTATTGGCTAATGGTATACATATAACGATTTTCGATATATGATATACTGTATATGTAAATGTATTGATAATTCTTGAAAATATATCCAAAATCAAATTTGAAATTCCATTTATAAATGAGTTTTAAGTGTTAGAAACTGTCCACAACTGAACACTATGATCTGCGCAAATCCATAATGAGCTAATGTAAGATGTTCTATATAGTATATCGGGATTACATTTGCGACATTGATGTGTGAGTGTGTTGTCGCCCAGATCGCAGTGCTGCGGCTGTGGCTACAGCTATAAGTGGACATAGGAAAGTTTTCTAGTGCTTAGTTCCACATTTTTTTGTTTTTTTTAAATATTAATCAAAAATGTTTCGTGTAACCAACCAATTTTACAAGTTGTACGACTTAAAGCTAGAGTATTCCATTACTATTATTAATATTATTTTATATGGTATATATGTGGTATATACGTATTACGCTAGGTTTTACACTAAAAGATTTTTAAAAAGATTTTTTGCACAATTTGATTTAGTTTTGATTCTTTTACGCATGAGCCAACACCTGATGACCTTCAGACAGTGAGCGAGTGTATATGAGTGTGTGTGTGTGTGTGTGCCTATGCTTAAATAATAATTTTAAAATTGCACTTGATGGGCGTGGCACTCACATACACACTTTCAGACACTGATATATAGACGGAAGCACGCAGCCAACGATCGCTGCCTGAAGGACATTAGCCTCTGTTGTTGAAGTAGCGCTTCGCACACGCACACGTACAAACACCCACACACACACACACACATAAGCACATACACAGTACACGTAGCAGTTAAATATTAAATAGCTTACAAATCAGCTACATTATTTCTTTTTAGTTTATAAACAATTTGGAAGAGAATCGGAAACAGACGAAAACAATTTTCTTTGCACATTTGTTAGCTTGCCCGGGATGTGTTTGTGTGTGTGTGTGTGTGTGTGTGTGGTGTATGCCATACGTGAGCGTGTTTGTGTGCAGTGTATAGATAAAGATATACAGATATATGTAAGTAATGCTAAGACCTTAAACAAATTCCTTACTCTTCGCTTGACTTACGACTACGAAATTTCTCTATAAAAATGTACAATTAAAAATGTCTGGTATGTTTGTGTGTAAGTGTGTATATGTCTGTGTGTGAGTTGCCAAGATGAGCAATGGTATGCATATATATATATATATATATATACACTCAAGATGCATTGCAAGAGCCGAAGATAAGAGTCGAGCGTCAACTAATCAATTTTGATTCATAGCAAACTAAGACCTACTGAGTGTATGAAATATATTAGAATGTAAAACATTGGAATGTGTTTGAAGTGACGGAGTTTCATAAAAAGCCGAATCAATCAAGCATGATTGATCACATATATTTGCTTATTTTGTATGAAAAGCATTTAACCATCAGTGATGATGAGTATAAAGTGCTAGAAGTGTTAGAGCTTCATTGAAAGTGAATTATCAATCAATAATGACAGACTAAATAATAAAAGAACAGACGTTCTAAACAATCATGATTGACATACTAAAAATGAATGCGATTGAGTGCAAAGAGCTAATACTTAATCAATCAGATATGAATGATCAAGAATACGCAAAAGTGACGGTTACTTTGAAGAGCAATTTATCAATCATGATTGATATCAGATAAAGACGTAAATGAGCTTAGCCACAGCAGCTGTTTGATTGACGTTAGATCAGTTAAAATTTCAATCGATTAAATATGATTGAAAGAGAATAAAACATATTCGAAGCTGATTAAAACTTGATTGAGTACGTCAGCAATTTTTAATTTATGTTGATATAGAATTATATTTTTCTATCTAACATCAATGCATTGTGGAAAACTACTAAATGCCTGGATTATAGTAGGAATAAACGTTGCTGGGCGCTCGGGTTAAGGCGCGCTTGGCAGCGCTCGCTGCAGCCGCTGCCCCAGTTGGATCCTGCTGAAAAGCATTCTCATAGGAGCGCTTCATGGAATGCGATTGAAGCGCGAGGGCTGCATTGCCCGCTGCAGTGGCTGCGCCCGCGCCGCTGGCGCCCGTTGGCACACCAGCTGCAGCGGCGGCTGTGGAGGCGCCTGGGAACTGGTAGCCGGCCGTGGCGGGCATATAGCCCAGGGGAAAGGGCTGCATATAGGGCCGCTGCATGAACACAAACTGCGGTTGGCCGCCCATGGCTGCGGCGGCAGCAGCGGCAGCTGCGCCCGGATGCTGCATGTAGAGCTGATGGGTTTGCAGCATGGCGGCATTGGCATACAACTGCTGTTGCTGTTGCTCCGCAGCCACGGCGGCTGCTTGCTGGCGTGCCAGCAGATTGTGTTGCGCTATGAACTGTGCCTGCTGCTGGGCGAGCAGAGCGGGATTGGAGGCAGCAGCAGCTGCAGCGGCAGCGGCACCTGCAGACGGCGGCAGCGTAAAATTGAAAGGATAGCCAGCATGTGAAGCGGCGGAAAGACCGCCCTGAGCCAGGCCGCTACTCGACAGCGACGAGTGACTGGTCATGGTAGCTTGGGGCGTGGCACTCATAAAGCCAGACAAGCCGCTGGCCGTGCCGGCTGTGAGCGGAGCGTGTGACGTGGCGCCCATTAGGCTGGCCGCAGCAGCAGCCGCGGCCGCCGGAGACGTTTGCAATGCATGATGAGCGGCAGCAGCAGCAGCGGCAGCAGCTGCTGCTGCGTGTGAGTGTGCGTGCGCATGCGTGTGGGTGTGCGAGTGTGGGTGTGTGTGCGAGTGTGAGCCGATGCCCTGAGCGCCGGCGGGAGGCGGCGGCGGTTGAGCTAACATACCCGGAGAGAGCAGCGACGGTTGTTTGCCGGCAGCAGCAGCGGCTGCGGCGGCGGCAGCAGCAGCGGCTAAATGGGCGTGGCTAGGATGAGGAGGCGGCGCCACAGGCGAGGCCAAGCCTCCATTCAGCACATGGTTCATATCATCGCCGGAGCACTGAAAGACCTCGATATAACGAAACTTCTTGCCGAAGACCATGAACTGATTGTGCTTCCGCTGAGCGCAGAGACGAGCCGAGTCCTCCGAGTCCATTTGAATGAAGGCCTCGCCACTGGGCTGGCCCTGAAATAGGTTAGCATTATATATATTAATAAATATATCTCAAAAAGTAATTGTTTTATCTTAATCTTCTACATTCAAGAACCTTCCAAAGGTGGATCAAATGGGACCTTCGCTCACCTGCGCATTGATGACCATGTGCACGCCCTGGTAGATGATGTGCTTGGCAAAGTCATCCAGAAAGTGTAGAATATGCTCCACCATCGCCTCGTAGGGCAGGCCGCGCAGTCGTATGCAGTTCTTGGTGGTGCCCGAGGTGATGAGATGCTGTGGAGCATGGGTAAGTGGGGGGCACAGGTTAGCGTGGCTAGCGTTAGCTGTCAGCGGGTTGAGGGCGTGGCTAGCAGCGGCACCCACCTGCGGCAGCAACGGTAACTGCATGGTGGGCAACTGTGCTATCAACGGCGGCTGGCCATGACTGTTCGATTCGTAGGTCTTCGGATCCATCGATCGATTCAGCACCTGCTGCACCTCCGCCGTCGTCGAACGGAATAGCTCGATGTAGCGCTGCCCGATCGACTCACGATGACGTCCCAGCGCCTTGGGCGAATCACTCTCGTTGGCAAACAGCACAAAGGCATCTCCCGTGGCCCGTCCATCGGGCTTCTTTACAAAGAGCACGCCCTCGTTGCCATCCAGTACGTGGCAAGGCGACTCGCCAGTGGTAAAGAACTCCAACTGCAAATGGAGATGGAAAATGATATAATAATATATTTACAGTTAGTTGAGAGAAGGGCTCTTCGTCAGCCCCACACACTTACCACTTGCTTTGGCGTGCAATCGTAGGGCAGTCCGCGCATGCGTATTATCACTTGGGCGCCCTTGGAGAGGAAGGCCTGTGCCTCGTTCGAAGCACCGCCAGCTATGGCCAGAAAGTCCTCACCCGATGCGCGATATACCTCTATATAGCGCGAGCCAATGTGATGCTTATGCCTTTTCAGAGCCATGTCGCGGTGCTCCTGTGAAACGAAGCGAATCAAAGCCTCTCCGTTACGCCGACCCAGCGGCGACAGGCACAAAGCAACGCCGCCTCTGCAGACGAGAAGAGGGAGATAGAGGATAAAGAAATAGAGAATGTGAAAGAATGAAGTGTTTAAAGAACAGCGCATATCATAAAGAAAATTCTGTCCAATAGCTATGAATTTCATTGGTCGTCGTCCGTAATCTGCCGCCGACCCGCTGACCTTTGATAAGATGCGCGGCGAGCACAGCTTATCAATGGGTTACGTCGATCTCAGTGAGTATACACTTGCAGAGGGTATAATGGTTCCCCATGAGACATGGCATGGCACCTACTCTCTAAAGTTTTACGTAAAGCATTGTTTGTGAAAAATATACTCATATGAGAACTATTTATAGTAAGTAATAGTAAAAATAAAGTAAAAAATATGATATAAATTCGTTTATAGTTACCTTACAGTAAAAAATATTTTTGTTATATTTTTAGAGAGTATTTTAAGAGATTTTGTAAAGCAATCATAATAATCTTGCCTTCAAATATATTTGAAGAAAAATTCGGAATTGTGTTATACATTTTAAACAGCTGTGGTTTGCTCTCTAATTTGAGAAACTTAAATTCATCAATCAGAAACATTAAGGAATCATTACTATGACAAACTAAATAATTTCACAACAAATGCTGATTAAATAATCGTATAGACATTATTTAAAGCTTGAAACATTTCATCATATGAACAACTTAATCAGAAAACATCTATTTCAAAAATCGTAAAACCTTTTTAAGTATAATTAAACTTTGTCATCGGCAAAGCGAAGATGATTCTTTTCCACTTAGTCAATGCTCTACTCACTTGGCTACGTTGAGTCCGCGAAAGAACTTGGCTATATCCTGATCGCTGCTCTGCCAGGGCAAACCACGAGCACGCACAATGCAATTGCCGTCCACCTCGTCGTCAATTGAGCTGTAAGCAAAATACCAGAGAAAAATATAAAGTCAGTCTCAAATTGCAATTTCAGACGAATTAGTTGTAAAGTAAGAGGAGCTGGAGCATTTATATTTACATGTATAGGTTATACGTATACATTTGTTTGTATATAAAATTTCTATTTGACAAATCATAACGCTATGCTCTGTAATAGGGTAGACTTGGGCGTCTGTGGAATTTGTTGTACAGAGGTACATACATACTACATGTATATAGTTTTAAAACTTAAGTTTCTTCTCTGAAGTCACGTTTCGGTTTTCAAGAACATAAACATTTTTTGCTGACTTTTCACACACACACACACACACACTGACAAAGGGTCTGCTCTGTCACAATACAAACAAATAAAAACATGAATAATCAGAAGAAGCAGCGACAGCACAAACGTCGAAAAACAAAAACTCAAATATAATCGTAATTTTGTGGCATATTGTCTGAAATGGAATTCGTGAATGCTTTGCACTGGTTTGCCTTACCTGAACACTAATTGGAATTGCTTTTAATGTGCTTTTACTTGTGAGTCTTGCTTCCCAACAAACTCCTTACTCTACTTATGTGAATGTGACACACTTATTAGTCGGGTAATGATTATGGCAAATGTGTTTTTATTTCACTTAATTTTCATTAGTTTTTTATTTTATTTTTTTTTTTTTTTTTTGCTTTTCTTCTTTTTTAGCGATAACAATAGTCACAATTCATCAGGGACTCTTCCAATTTTCTACACTTGAGAGATGGTGAGTTCTTATCGCGCACCGATCCAATCGCCGACTGAGCCGCGATCCGTTCCACGATTTTTGTCGCGACGCTTCGCTCACAGTCAGCAGCTCTGAGTAATATTTTTTTCTGAATGGTTTTATATTTTCAAAAAAAAAAAAAAAGTATTCGTTTTTTTATAGTTTGAGTGTTTCTGGGCTGTGGCTGACTTGAAATAGTGCAAACATGAACACAACATTGGAGCGCAGAAAAGACTCGAGAACTGAATGCCCAGAATGACTCTCTGCTTGATTTTGAGACACAATTGCAATCCAAGTGCTACTCATAGTCATCGAGTGAGTTTCGCTGAATGAGAGAATGTACAGTCAAGCGAACGCAGGTACTGAATCAGTCTCAGAAGAGCTCTCACACATATTGAGTCAGCGTTACCTTAGGTACACTGTGGCTTATCTCATATAATATTAGATTTGGTATTTTAGCTGGTATTTTCCTTTTTGTATAAAAAAAATATGAACATATTTATATGTACAAACATATACAAATGTGATCTGTTAGATCTGAGGAACTCTCAACAAACTTGAGCCTGGCTACGTAAAAGAAATTTTCCTAACTTCATATATTTAGAAAAACGAATATCTTGCAGAATATATGCCATATGAAAATAATATAAATATAAATAATAATATATGACACACGTCTTCATAATTATTGACATAGTACAAAAAATGTCTTCATATACTTGAAAAATTGTTTTGAAATATAATGTAAATCAAAGAAAAAATAATTATATATATTGAAGGATAGCAGAAATTAAAAAAAAAAAAAAATATATATATATATATATATATATATATATTAAAATCCAACTGTAAAATTTTGATATTTTACAATGAAGTCTACATCTTTGTTTTAAATATTAAATTTAGATTTATAAAAAAAATGTACACGATAAGAATTGGTTAACATGCTATAAATTCTATCCCAATTATTTGGGATAATTATATATTTTTAGATTGTGACCAGCTGGGTCTAACTGGCTTCTGCTTCTTCTTATATAAAAATACCAAATCAACTTCGGGTCAATAAGCGAATACAAATGATGTTCTTCATTCAATAAAATATGTTGCTTAACAATTTGGAAATAGTTATAAATAATGAAGATAATTGGATTGGGCATTTTCATAAAATGTTATACAAAACTTTTTATACTTTTTATGGTATTATGGTTTTGTTAAAAGTATGTAAAAGGCAGAAGGGGGAGTGGCAGACCCCATAAAGTATATATATTCTTGATCATGGTGACGAGAAAAATTGATATAGCCATGTCCGTCTGTCCGTCCGTCCGTCCGTATGTATGAACGCGTCGATTCCCGAAGACACAAAAGCTAGAGAGTTCATTCGGTCCGAGTTTGTTTCAGAAATTCGATAAGTTGTATATTTGCAAAGTTATCGATAAACGAATTTATCGGGAACCAGTTATACAATTCTAGCTAATTCATCTTTAGAGTTAGACTCTCCAAGTCTTCTGCATATATATAGATACTAATTTAATACAATTTCGGTTTTTGTCAGATTTTGGATTCCGGTCCCCACTTCACCCCACTGCCCCCAAGTGTGAAAATAACGCATTTCAAATACTAGAGACGTGCAGTTTGGTTTAGCATATAGATATGAATGTCATAATCATAATCTGAAGATATCAATACGATTGTCAATCTAGAATCAGAATTATTAATCATCAAAATTTTCTCATCAAAATCCATGCGGCGCAGCAACAAAGGCAGAGAGAGACAGCCATACGCTTGCAATGCTTACACGTATGCATACACACATACATGCATACAAGCGTAGATCAGTGTCTATGTATGCGCGTGGTTCTGCATGCGTGCAGAAACGAATCGAATAATTCTTGGAATATTATTCGTTCGAAGAAGGGCTCAGGGGATTTC
The DNA here is from genome assembly GCA_035045845.1 of Drosophila buzzatii. NCBI lineage: Eukaryota > Metazoa > Arthropoda > Insecta > Diptera > Drosophilidae > Drosophila > Drosophila buzzatii. Next base: position 1,454,383 of record JAWNOS010000373.1, on the reverse strand, counting down.
GTAGTCGAGCAGTCTCGACTACAGCTTTCTTACTTGTTTAGAATTCATTTATATTCACTTAAGATATTTAGAATAAATTCTATTGTTATATCATTGTTTTATGATTTTCTAATATTATATGTTTAATTAATTATATTTATTTATTTATAATTAAAATTTGATTTTATAATGTTAATATACTTTTATATAGAGCAACAAAGATTTCTTTAAGCATATTAAATGATTTCTATATTATTATGATTACTTGTATTTTTTAATTATTATTTAGTATTTAATTTGATTGAGGGACAACTCAGTTTTTAAAAATCCAATAAACCAATAGGTATTCTAGCTTATTAATCAATAAGGTTCATGAATTGTTGAATGTTTATATTCAATGACTGCTTGAGCTAATTAATTTATTTCAACTTACCAAATTCCAGGTTCCAGCACAAGATTAACCTGTTCATTAGTATCGAACTTATGACCTAAAAATCATAAATAAAATAAATAAATAAGTTTCTCAATTTCAAAAAAATCACCAACACTAAACTCACCCGCCTGAAGCAACGATTGAATCACAGTGACCATATCGCGAGATTCGCGTATATAGAAATCATTATCTTCTACAGACGTTGCATTCAGCTCTGCATAATAGAGACACAAAAGAAATCATTATCGAATTGAGGTCAAGCGAAAGACAATGCAAACTCACCTTTAAGCATTTCACCAATAGACTGTGGCATAGGTAGCACAGGTGATTGCAGCATCTTCTTGATGTCCTTGAGTGGGACGAGGGCACGAGATAGATCGCCCGACTTATAGCGCTGAAACTCTTTGCGTAGATCGCTGAATCTGTTGTAATAGGCAGGCAGCTCCACATCCTTGGCGCAGGCCTCCCGATGCAGACATTGGCGCAACGGCAGCTGCCCATCGGTGATCAGCTTGATCTCCGTATCTTGCAGCGATAGGGAGCGTAGATAGCCATCGAACTGAGATGAAGAACAAACGGAAATAACTTATTAATAGATTCGCTTATTACATATAATATATATACGCCCAAAAGAAACTAGAGATAATACGATTGGTAAATATACAATCATAATTATATACCTATATATATGTATCTTGATTAGTCTGAATTGAAGTTTTTTCGAGTATATTATTATTTACATTTATTTATATTAATAGGTATTGCACAAAGAATGAATTTTATTTACATTAAATTATATAAACCTGTTTCTGCCAAGCTTATTTTTATCTATTTAATTAAATCAGATCTTCGATTATGTTAAATATAAAGTATGGTTATATTATAGAAATAGATTATATATTTTATATATATAGCCCATTGAAAATCCGAATTCAGAGTCGCTAAATCGACCATTTTAAATTTAATATTTCCTGCACGCAGTATGCCGTGCGAGTTATTTATTTGTATTACATTACTATTATCGATAATAATCGATGATTGATTATAGTTCTTTAGACTTCTGTGTTGAATAAGCGCATCACAGGAGTCTAACAAATGAAGTAAGAGCAGTGTAGAATGATTGAAATATTTGCTAAGGTTCAGGGTAAACTCATAAATTCTCACTCCGAGCTGGAGATTTCTAAATATCTTTAAAATAATATTAATTCATAAATTATTAATATTATTGACAACAAACTTATTTTTAACCTTGTAAATTAACTATGTATTTCAGACTAATCAAATATTTGTGAAATATTTTCTGAAATTTTCCCCAAAAGAATTTGAATACTTTAAACCTAACACTTAAAACTTTCCTAACAAATATACTACACAAATACGCAATCAAAATAAATGCGAAACAAATGAACTGTTAATTGAGTAAAAACCCAATGAACGATATGCATTCTGTATAGATATATATATGACGCTGACAAAATTAAAAGTTCAACGGTTAAAAACTGACGAAAGGTTTGTGGGGATTATTTGGCTTTATGCTAATTCTTTTAGCGCAAGTTTCTAGGTTACGAATGCAATTTGTTTAAACCCGTTTAGTATTTGTTGTTGTTGTTGATAGCGATGTTGTGTTGCTGCTGATGTTTTTGCTGCAATTATTGTCAATTACATGGAAAATAAATAACAGAAACAACAACAAATCGTTTTAGCTATAGTATTATTTTAGCCATGTCATCGTGAGTAAACATAACAAGCAGCTTTATGTCGCATTAGCTCGGGTTAATCTCTGAACAGAGCTTGCATCTGAGCTGCCTCTGAGCAGCCTTCTGAGCCGCCTCTCAGCTGGCCGGGCCCTTTCAGACGGCTTTCGAGAACAACGTTGTCGTCATTTAATAGCCAACTGTGTATTGACCAGGCAAATTAGTATGCCCGCCAAGGCAGACGCACACAATAGCCAATAGGTAAACTTACTTTCCCTCTCCACCATACTCTCCCTCTCACTCCATTTCTTTCGCTCTCTAGCTCTTTTTAGCTGGCATTGCGTCACGTGTCGCATACGGATCTGTTGCCAAAGTGGCACATATATATATCTATATATATATATATATATATCTTTATATATACTTATAAATATGTTTAATATTGCATCTAATTGACGCAGAACCATCCACACACTCCATAAAGTAGATTAATGACATTCAGGTGCAGGGTACAACAACGTCTTAATGATCCAAGTTAGTTAGGCATCTCTCAAGTTGAGAGATTATAGAGTTCATTAGGGTATTTAGTTGGAGGTCACACGCAAGCTATATTCTGATTGAATATATCATTTTCTTCGATTTCATGACTAGAGCATTGCTTAATACTGTGAAAAGTACTCGATATATGATATTAATTGAAATCTGTCAATACCAGAAGAACGTATTTATAAAGCAGATTCACAAAATTATTTTAATTACTTCTCAAATCCCTAAAAAAAAAAAAAAAAAAAAAAACTACATTTTTTATATTGAATTTACAGAACAGTTAATATTACGGCGAGAGTTTAGTAAATATTATACTTTAGCCAAGAAAGTATAGAAATCACAACAAACTAAAAACACCTTAGATGCTCATTCTATGATGAGCCTATGTAGACTAATTATGATAGAGCTTTATATCTTTCCCGTATATGCTCACTGTAGTATGGTTGATTTAATTTATTCCTATTCTTGTAAGATTAGTTCTTTGGAATTGGTACAAAACTTTAAATCATATTCGATTTGCCACGTTACTAATAACCGTACGCATATCAATTTCCTCGGTTGGCGTATTTTCCTAATAGAAACTCGTTCCAAATTTTAGGACGCTAGTTCGAAACCTATAGACAATACAGTTTTACCCGCTTAGTCATATTTCAAATCTCTAGCACTTCAGGAAAATCCTAACACCTTCATCTGACGAAAATATCTATAAGTATATACTCCAAGTTTTACTATTAATCATATACTCAATCAGTTGTTCTGATTTAAGTTAATAATAATGTGTTTTATGCCCCTGAAAGTGTTTTCATTTAAATGCATATAGCATATACGTGACATAGTTAAACAAAATCGTAACACTAACTGCTGCGCCCAAGTGTACAAAACTCATTCTCCGATCTGCGAGAGCTTTATCTTCAACATCTACTTGGTTCTTCATAAGTATTTACCCTACAATCGTTTACATTTCCGTAACGAGTAAGCGTCGAAAGGGAGAGCGCGGAGCTTTTCGAAATGCTCAAGTAGCAGCGCAACGTATGCTTATCAGAGACTGTGATAAGATTTCGAGTCGAACGCTTCACAGCTCCCAATCAGTGGTGTTGTCCAGGGGCCAAAGAGAAACACGAAACCTAATGAGCAAATGCAATCCCCAATGACTCGATGAGAAGAAACATCCAAACAATTCCAGTCATCATGAGTTATTGAAAAATTTATTGCACTCTCTTATCTTTAGACCATCGAATTTTCCAGTCTTAAGCTGTAGACTGGACTAGCTCGAAGATCAGCTGGGATTATCGCATGTATTGTTACTAAAAATACAACAGCGCGTGGTCTGGCAATCTCTCTCCCCCTCTTGTTCCCTATCAGCTACTATCTATCCTTCTCTTTCTATCTCTGACTCTTTTGTTTCTCTCTTTAATTTCCCTTCTCTCCATATATGTGCCTCTTAGACTAATCTTATCTAATGCGTTAGCTTGACTCCCACGCGCGACAGCTGCGAAATATGAAAGTGTGAAGTTTGTCCCCTTTTATACTCCACGCCTGACACACATAGTTTATTTCCTCTGATTCGTATGGTTTAGTACATGTATTTTTTTTTAGATTTATCACTTCATTTCGTTGTCACAATTCCTGTTTTAATTGTGCTTCCTTCTTTCATTGAAGAGTCAGTTTATTATTTTCTTCTACTCTCTCTCTCTCTCTCTCTCTCTCTCTCTCTTCCCTTCCCATTATCCTTCTTACTCACCTCCTCGATGGCTTCGCCTAGGGGCTTTCCAGCCGACTGAGCCTCCGCAATGGGCAATATGAGTTCGTTACTGTTCTCCAAAGTGGTGAGGCAGATGCCGTTCGTGGCGCTGTTCCCGCTGCTGCTGCCGCTCGCATTTGTGATGTTATTCGTTGCATTGATGTTGTTGTTGTTTGAGCTATTATCGCCGGTATAGCCAATGGCTAGTGGCGGCGAGCAGGCTGTGTTGTTTGTAGCATTCGAGTTGTCTGATGAGCTAGATATGGTTCGATCCTTAATGAAATAACCATCAGGGCGTACGAGTATTTGTTTGGTGCCAATAATCTAAGAAAGATAGAAGAGAAAGAAGATAATAGAATAGACGAATAGAATGAGCGCTACATTAACATAAAGAAGAGTAAACAGGGGACAAATACTGTCAAAGTAAAATAACAAATTATAAGAGAAATTTAAACTAGTACTTAATAATCAGTAAATAAATGTAATTGAATAGATCTCATTAATCAGAAAATATTTTACACTAAAAGCTATGATAAATACGGAACTTCCCAGTAGTAATCTTTCTTTAAAAATATGTTCATAGAACTTTTTATTTATAAATTGTACATGTTTTCAAATACATTTATGCATGTACAATTTCTAATTCAAAATACAAATAAAAAACAAGTAAGAAGGCTCTAGTCAAGACGGCTCGCTACGAGATACCCTGAACCCAAAAAAGGTGATACTCTTCTTCTTTACGCACGTATAGGCGCGCGCTCTGTGCTCACCGCGCAGTTGCTGCCGTGGCTTGCTGGTCTTCATGAAATTTTCAGAGGAGATTAAGAGTATCTATATATATCTATGTGTCAAATTTCAAGTCTCTAGTATTTGAAATGCGTTTTTTGCAAATTGTGGGCGAAGGGGGCGTGGCAAAATCTGAAAATTTCATAATCTGCGTATTCATAATATCTATCTAAATATACAAATTTGAAGTCTTTAGCTAAAACGGTGTAGAAGTTATGCCCAAAAAACGTAAAAAATGGAAACGAATTTTCGATTTTTATCGATAATTTGGAAATGGGATGAGTTATCGAAAAAACAAAATAAACTCGTACTGCGTAACTAACATACGAGTGTTCATGTGAAATTTCATGGGCTCAATCAACTTATTTTTTTTATGCTGATCAAGAATATATATACTTTATGGGGTCTGTGACGTCTCCTTCTGCCAGTTACATACATTTTCACAAAACCATTATACCCTGAATTCCCATTTTCAATGGGTTCAGGGTATAACAAGCAAGAAAGCTGTAGTCGAGACTGCTCGACTACGAAATCCCCTGATCCCTTCTTCGAACGAATAATATTCCAAGAATTATTCGATTCGTTTCTGTACGCATGCAAAACCACGCGCACACATAGACACTGATCTACGCTTGTATGCATGTATGTGTGTATGCATACGTGTAAGCATTGCAAGCCTATGGCTGTCTCTCTCTGCCTTTGTTGCTGCGCCGCATGGATTTTGATGAGAAAATTTTGATGATTAATAATTCTGATTCTAGATGGACAATCGTATTGATATCTTCAGATTATGATTATGACATTCATATCTATATGCTAAACCAAACTGCACGTCTCTAGTATTTGAAATGCGTTTTTTTCACACTTGGGGGCAGTGGGGTGAAGTGGGGACCGGAATCCAAAATCTGACAAAAACCGAAATTGTATTAAATTAGTATCTATATATATGCAGAAGACTTGGAGAGTCTAACTCTAAAGATGAATTAGCTAGAATTGTATAAGTGGTTCCCGATAAATTCGTTTATCGATAACTTTGCAAATATACAAGTTATCGAATTTCTGAAACAAACTCGGACCTAACGCAAAAAGAATGAACTCTAGCTTTTGTGTCTTCGGGAATCGACGCGTTCATACATACGGACGGACGGACGGACGGACGGACAGACGGACATGGCTATATCAATTTTTCTCGTCACCCTGATCAAGAATATATATACTTTATGGGGTCTGCCACGCCTCCTTCTGAATGTACATACTTTTAACAAAACCATTATACCCTGATTTCCCATTTTCAATGGGCTCAGGGTATAATAATTAAAGTCGTAGTCGTTAATTATAATAATTCCAAAAATGATTTCTATTTAATTCATCCCACAAATACTCAAATTCAATCATATTTAAAGAATGACATAGTTCATTGCAAAATTACACTATCCCCAACAAGATAACCAGTTTACGCCTGATAAGCAGTAGGCTCTCAGGTAGGATAGACAATAATAAACACAAGCTTATTATTAGATTAAACGGTCCCAGTGGAAAAGAAATAGTTGCCTAAGATATGTAACGTGGATATCAGCACCAAATATTGTCGCTAGATAGGGCACATGACACTAGCCAACAGGAGAGCGGAGCTCAGTTGAAACTTGTTGCCTCGGGCTTTCCTGTGGAAATCTACGTCTCCCCATGGTTCATTAAAATCAAGGTGAACAAAAAGTTTACATGAAGACGCTCCACTTTGAAACAGCCTACGGAGCGACGTTGACGTTTGCGTCAGCGGATGTGTGCTTAAAATCGGAATTGGAATTCGGAATTGGGTATCGGGAATGGGGCATTAGTAATTAGAAATGGAGCATCGAATCCGACTGCGATTGCAGGTAGCTACTGAGCTATGCAAAATACAGAAAAAAGGAAAACAAAAATACAAACAAACCTACAACGAAATTTAAACATATAGAAAACAGTTTTTGAAATTCCTTTTATTTTTCCATTTTTGTTTTCTTTCGGATTACTGATGTCTGACTTCTGATGCCATTGATTTGCATAGCTTTTGAATATATAACACGATGCACGCACTACGTAGGATACCGTGTATGAAATATTTATGAGTTCGTCGCCTGATGTTAAATTCAACAAAATAAAAAACAAATAGAAAAGAAAGACAGCACAACAACAGAAACCCAAGAATGAAAGCAAGGAAAAAACGATTTTCTCGCCTTCGGGTGGGTTCATAGTGGGGTTAAGCCCGCAAGCTAATTATACGCTACGAAGCTAGCACAGTGAGAGCAACAGAGAACGAGGGAGATGACACGATGGAGAGAGGTACATCCAAGAGAGAGTGCGAAGAGAGAAATGTAAAGTAATTTTCGTCATTGTGGAAAATTTAGACCACTTCGTATTGACCCATTGAAAAATAGCAAAGTATATATATATGTATAAGTATATAGACAAGATAAAAACCGGACTACATGAGACAGATTAAGCGATCTATTAAGCACTGTAGCCGCCGTTTCTAGATCAATGAAAACGTGCCAAGAGTTCCAGTTCTACCGCATGCCCCGTGACCCCCTTAGCCAAGTGAAAACTCAATGAAATTAACTGAATGCCAATGCAGACGTCTTGGCCTGGCCTAGAAGAAACTTGGCTGACTTCGCCAATGCTATATTCCAATCAGGCTCTCAGCTACAATCGCGAGAAATAAAAAATCTCCATGCAAAAGTTGCACTCTTTGTGTGATTTTTCAAGTCCCCTCCCGCTGGGCTGCACACGAATGTTAATTAAGTTTAATTGTTGCCATTCGAGTCATAACCAGCCTGTAATTAACATGCCAATTACACTAACCGCAGGTGTGTGAGTGTATGTGAGTGTGAGTATCTGTCAATCCAAAGCAATTTTGCTGTTGCAAGAAATCTATAACACTTGACTCCCAGACAAAAGGAGAAAACTCGGGCTGATTGAGAGGAAGTTTTTCGCACGGAAGGAAACTCATCATCAGATTTTCGGTTTGCTTTTACAATTTAGAAAGCAAACGAATTGACGGTGTCCGAATGGGTTCAATAAACTCAACGTCAATTTAAACAAATTTAAATAATGGCAGCTTGAACATGAGATCTTAGCTCATCTTATAAAAGATCATAGGATCTCATATCTCTCAAATCGTTAAAACTAAATATTTTGGAATATAAGTTATAAGAGAGTAAAAATGAGTGACTGGGCGGATCAGAAAGTTGATTTATGTACTTGAAAATATATTTTGAAGAATAACTAATTTTCAAAATATTTTCATCATTACTAAAGGTCTCTTAAGTGCCCAAATCCAAAATAATCAAATTCTATAATCTATGGGTCAACATATCAAATATTTGATATAAGTTGTCTCATTATAGGCACTGCGATAAGGAAAACGTCCATCAGATTTCTATCTATCGATTGCATATAGATACATATATATATTTTTTATATATTCTTGAATGAAATTTGAATTCTAATCAACGATATGCTCTGCCCAAAATTGTGAACCTTGCGCTCCATTTGGCAGTTTAATTGCATATAGAAATCAAGAAATTATATTAAAAATAGTCATGTCAATGCCAGAAACATTGAGGCGGATAGCGGCCCCCCAATTATTAGATTTGTGTAATATTTGGGCATTGGCTATGCGTCAGCTGGCCAACAACTGAATCTAAGCGCTTTTCCAACCGATAAACAATTGTGTTTTGCAGCAATTTGAAGGGGCTTCAGAGTTTATTTCATTTCGGTTATGGTCGGCGGCTGTTCTATGTACACATTTTACAGATATTTCATAAGCCATTAAAACTAATGCTCAAAACTCTCTGTGGCTAGCTAAAAACCGTTTGATGACGGCGCCGTTGTGGCTCAGTGAGTTTCAGTTTTAGTATACAAATACCCTGTAATTGTTAAAAGTGATTAAAAGGGATATTGTTCTATATGAAGTGAAGTGACACGAGTTGTAGCTGTGATAAATTAAGATTACTGTATATAAACTATTTTTTCCTTACACAAGCAAGCACTATACACAGTGGGGCATAATTATTTTGACAAAGTCGTTTTGCAAGTGTGAATTCACTTATATGCACGTGGAAGCAAGACAATTTTTATGACTAGCTTAAATTTACAATAAAGAGTTAAAAAAGAAATACAAACTTTTTAAAATATATCTAAAAATGGTTAAAACGAGTGAAATTAGTTTGGAGACCAGATCGGCAATAGTAAAAAAGTATACAAATTGTAAATTTATTGCTTGAATAAAAGTAAAAGACATTGCAAATTAATATCAGGTGTCTCGAGAAGGTATCTACTATACTCTACAATCTACTACTACTTTTTATGGACGGATGGAAGCTCTTTCGAGTATAACTTATCAAAAACTAAATTATTGGAAAGGAAAAAGAGACGGTCCCTTTGCCAAAAAGTGAGCCATGGTGAAGGATCTGTTATGTTCTGCGTGATTTCGTTCCTATCGACGGATCGATGAATCAAAATCATTATTTGACCACCCTGAATGCTAATCTTCCGGTGATCGCCTCATTGGCGATCCTCCTCAAAGTCAAGAATTAAATTTGTGAAACGCAAACGACAAGTTTAGTTAAATAAAACCCGAGACGAAAGAGTTTCTGAACTCACTTCCGTTTCCAGAAATTCTTCAAAACTTGGTTGATCGGTGCTAACACGAATCCTAAAAGCCATTGAAGCTAGAGAAGGTTAAACGTTTTATTAAATACTACTCGATTGCATAATTTTGTTAGGTTAGAACTTGCTTTCTCACACTTTATAAAAATTGTCAAAATAATTATGCCATACACTAAGACTAAAATTAATTGTTATATTTCAAGTTTAACACATAGAATATTTCTATGTATATTTTTGAGATTGTGTTAAGTCTATATATCTAAAACTTAACTAGGTTTTTTGATGATGCCATTTAAAAACAAAACGTGAAAATACTTTGTCAAAATAGTTATGCCTCATAGTGTAGTATGTAGTAGTTATGAAAGTTGGTATACTTTTATACAAAAAGATCATAAACCTCCTTCATTCATTACATATTTATAAAAAGCACATTTTAAATCTAAAGGCGTCGTGTGTAGTTAAGAGACTACAAATCAAATATATGACACCTGGGCGTTCATTCGGCAAATGAGTCCAGCCCATAAAGACATATCTCTATACATATATATCTATATATGTAGATATGTATTATTCAGTTTTCGCAGCTTTAGCATAGAAAAATATAGCCGTATATCAAGTGAACAGCAGAGACTCATAGTGTCCGTAGAAAGTTTTGAGCTCAAGCCATTTTTAAGCGGCTTTTAGGATCCGGCAACTTTCATCCGCTTAACATCAATAAATTCCAACTGGCTCTATATTCGCATAAATTTTGAGATATTTTCGCAAAAAAAAAAAAAAAAAAAAAAAAAAATAATAATAATAAAGTTATTATAATAATATATTGAACTAACAAAAATTGTTTACTATAATTTGCCAATTCTTATACAATGGGATTCGAGCTGCTGTTCCGTGCCATTTAGGACCGCATGGCCAACACCTGTCAGGCTTTAAAGACCGCCAGTTTCGAAAGAAAGCCAGTGGATGATCAAACATGTTTGACCTACCGAACTATGATCGCAAAAATATAAATAAAGATTTAAAAAAAAAAAAAAAAAAAAAAAAAAACCTGCAACGCGCTAGATTTTAATGAAATTTTGATGAACTTTAGTGTGGCTGGCTTTCCTAAGCCGGGGACTCACCGCGAAGATTACCATAATAACGGCCACAGAGCGAACCGAAAACTCTTGCGACTTGCGAAAGTCTTAAAATATATATGAATGTATATACAAATATATTTATATATATATAATAATACATATATACAAAAAAATTCCAATTTGAATTTGTTTTGCTTGGCTACTACTTCCACCAGCATTTAGAAAATTAATCATAATTTGGCCAAAAGCGTGGCTAATAATGAGACCCCGAAAAGATAAAGACCCTGGTACTAACCCTTTCCACAGATAATGCCGAGACGTTTAAAATCTTTCGAGAGGCAATGCCATTAAAAAGCACTTAATGTCATCCAAATCGGAAAAAAGAGACAAAATGGAGATGCACTTACAGAAATGTATATTGCGTGTTCACGTCATAAAAAAGTTTCTGACTGCTGAGATCTAGACGTAAAGCCTATGGCAAGGCAGACAAACATCAGTTAAATGCTGGTAAATACAAACCCAGCCAGAGATGCACACACATACACACGTATATACAGATATGTATATACCATAGGTACGTATATATAAATTGTCAAGCCATTTTCTTGCCAAACACGCAGCTCACTCTATACCCTAACAGCAGGTGGATTACAGGGAGGGGCAGCTGTAGAGCTCGGCTACGTAACGTGCTGTCAAGCATTTTGCAAATAATATTGCGTATATGGAAATTATTGACCAGACGCTGGCCCAAGACTCGCTTTTTGTTGTGCATGCAAATAAAAATGATGAAAAATCGGAAAAAAGGGAAAATAATAAAAGGAAACTATACGACTGACGAGAGTTTTCAGTGGAAAATCAAAATCAAATATTATGCCAAAGCCAAATGCAAACAATTGATTACGAAATCCCATTCAAGAGCCAATTTTCGATTATTTATGCTTTTAATAGAAAAATGTGTTAAAGCGTCTAAAATACAAAAACTGCCCAAGTAAATTATGCAAAGGAAAAGCCATTGTGAACTAACGAAAGCTTGAAAAGACAATGTAACGAAAATCGTTGCAAAGATATCAATATTTTCCGAAATATTATATAAACATCGAACTAGATGTAAAAGTATTGATAAGACTTATTCCAAATGGAAAATTGGAAGATTAAAAAATTATCAAAATGTTATTAAAATTATTGAACACTATCAAGATTTTCTTGAAATGTATTGATTGTTATTGGTTTTTAGTTAGATATTAATGAAAATTCAATACTTATCAAATCAAATAATTTATTGAAGATTTCTGTTAATTCGATAACTTGTCCCTAATATAGTTTTTGTTTTGCCTAGCGTTATGATTAAGATAAGAATTAGTATAGGATTTTGTCGATGAAATCTTATCTATATATAGATATAGTGAAGATATGGTTACTCTATTTACAGATTTAACCTATCTATAATTAAATTAAATAAGTAAATAAATCAAAATAAATAACAAAGAAAATGCTTTATAATTATCAAATATGTTTCTCAACCAAATTTAAGCAGTCGTTATAATTTGACATAATTACATTTATATAATTAATCATAAAGGTTTCAATTCATATTTTCAATATGCATGCAGATTTGGAGGCATTTGAAAAGTTTTGAAGCTAGGCAATAAATGAATATTCAAAATTTTGCCATTTATTCATTCAACTGTTTCAACTGTTATTCTTTTAGATAAGTCCATTTTTGCGATTGAAATATCCAAATTATATATCTATATACACATCAATAAATACCTCAAAGTATTTGAGAAACCCTCCTCCTAAGACATAAAATAAGTTGAAAACTTAAGTATTACTTGGAAAATTGGTTGCTTTTAGAAAGGTAAATATACACGTGTTGAGCGCCAAAGCCATATATAAATGCAAGTCCATATAATATATATGAGAGGTTATTTGTAGGGATTTCGCAATGAGTACCACACCACATAGCTTAGACGATGCGTCGTTTTAGTCATTTTCATTTTTAAACAATTAGTGTCAATCGCTTGGCAAACTCAAAATATGCAAATACGGACTGACTATGAGCTATACTTATATTTATATTGTCGCCGGATAGGGGCTACACGCCTCTTCTCTCCGCCCCATCTCTCAACTTAAAGTTGTCGCTGATTATATTGGAAAGACCAATGGAATGTTCCCTAGCTCAAGCAAATGGCAGCAATCAACAGGCTCAACATTCATATCAATTGAATACCCTGTTGATATATAACATCGCAGATGAAGGCTACAGAAATGAAGATGCAACAAAAGTTTCACTCTGATTAATTGAGTGTGATTATTCACTAGATTTGATTGGGGTACATTAAAAAGTATTGGAATCTATTGCCAAGATTGTTAAATAACAAGATAAACATTAGTTCAGATAAAATATAAATAGATGAATAAATATATGAATCTCGATATAAACACAACATTATGAGTGAAGAGATATCTCCAACTAGAGTAAAGAACTTATATACATATATATATATATATATATATATATATATATATATATATATATATATATATATATATATATATATATAAAAGTTATACAGGGTATATTCGTGTCTATATTTGCACAGTTGAGCTCAGTAAGTACTTGTAGTTAAACGAATCAAAGTCGAGTTGTCGTTGGCTGTTGTTGCTGTAACATAATCAACGCGCACAGTTGAAAGTGCAGCTTATACAACAACAATGTATTATTGCGTATATATATATATATATATATATGTATATGGGTGTTCATAAATATTCGTATTGTGATGCGCGCGCGTGTGTGTGTGTGTGTGTGTGTGTGTGTATTCATTAATTAAGCGCCGACAGCGCACACGCTTCACAAAATGGCGTCGCTCAGTAGGCGGCGCTTAACGCTCGCTTCTGAAGCTTGTGTGGTCGGCCAGCAGAGCTGAAGGGCTTCGACAATAGCATTAACAGGTGTGTTAACTCATAAACTCACCTGTCCCGTTGCCACTTCCAGCAGCACATACACCATCAGTATAATTTCCTTTTCATCCGAGCCAAGGCCAGGCCCATTCTGGCCGCATGTGGCTATATAAAGGGAGACAACGTGTTCGGGCACCTGCATGTTGCTGCTGCGGCAGTCGTTGTGATTGTTGTTTTATTGTAGCTATTGTTGTTTCTCTTCTTGTTGAGATTGTCTCTGTCTGCGATCTCTCGATTAAAGGATATGTGTGAGGTCGCTCGCTTCGAAAGTGAACTTGAGTTGGCTTTCTATTTGCTATCAATTGCAAATGCTGTCGTTGCGTAGCTGATGGCACTGCATTCTCTGCTCAGATACCCATTGGATATGGCTGCAAAACAGAGCAAAAAAAGGTGGAAAAGCAAATAAATATTATGGATGAGTGAAGTGCGAAAAGGGTTTAAAGGTGAGTGCCTGCTTATACAATATTTTGAACCTTTGACAGCTGGCGGCGATTCGAAAAGCTAATTACGTATGCAATTCAAAGAAAATGCCAACCAATGCGAATTGGCAGTAAATGCAATCCAAATGGGTGCCAATTGGAAATTTGCACCAGCGACGTTGCCAATTTGCAAGGCAAGTTTCTAATTAGACGGCAGTGCAACGTTGCCAAATTTTAAGCTAATAAAAAGACTTTAGTGCCTTATCGGATTCAGATGACATTTGCGTAAGCTAAGCACTGTTGATTTCATATGTCACACATGTGCTGGGTTGCCAGTTTTCAGTCGTAGCGAACGATATTCATCGGACCGACATTGCAAAATTAAGGAGCCAATTCAGAGTTGTCTATTTCGGCTACGTTGCCAATTTTCGGTTCATACAAAACGAAGAACTTGAGAAGGCATTTAAATTAGCTAAGCACTGTTGCCTGTTTTCAACTCGTCTTATGAACTAAAGTTTACATAATCCATACACTGTTGGCTGCTGAACCAAGCAGCGTTGCCAATTTTCAGTGAGGCATTTGAAAGTGACAATCAAACTACTAAAACGACGTCTAACGCACGAAGTCACTGAAAATTGTCACAAAGAGCATGAGCAAAGAGGTCAAATTGAAATTATTAACCTGCACAACGATTTGAAATTTAATTTTGTGCTCCATTCGGTTGCCAAGCAGCCAGTCAAGCCCGAGCTTGGGGCCTAGGCAAGGGGATTGGACAAAGTCGAGCAAAGGGCGACAACCAACAAAACCAGCAACAGAAACAACAATAACAACAACACTAACAGCAAAAATTAAAGTGCAATTTTATGAGCATTTTTAATGTGAAAAGTTTTACTTTTAATGAAAAACAGCAAACACAAAACAGTATCAAGCATAACTCGACTGATTGACTGACTGACTGACTGACTGGCTGAGTGACTGTTGATGTTCAGACATTAAAAGCAAACGCTGAGCCAAAGTTCGTGGGTTAATCGAGGTGCACAGGCGCACTGAGACTCGCAGCGCAATCTTTTGCAATTGAGTTTATGATGATTTTTTGTTGTAATTAAAACACAAAGAAAACAAAAAAATGAGAAAAAGGCATAAAAGAGCACCCATGTTACGAATGACCAACCATAATATACCCTGACTTTTATTGAGACATTAATGTGATATAAGCTGTATAAATGGATGAGCTAAGGATGAGCTTTTTAGTTCCTTCCAAGCAAAAACTTAATTTATAATATTACATATTCCAACTTCATGACTGCAGCGTCCTTTATACTATATACTATTGTATATTCCATGCATAACTAATTTACCCATCATACCAAATTTCTACAGGGTATTCAAAACAACGTCCCAGCTTTTGTAATTAAGCCAAGCAAACCCGATTTAAAACACAGTTTGCGACAGTTTCTCAATTCCGAAATGTTTTTTTTTACACAATTCTTCTTTTTTTTAGTATTTTTCATTTTGTTTTATGCATGTTTCTGAGTCTTTGCATTTAATAACTTTTTTCTGATTTAAAATATATAATAAACAAACAAAAAAAAAAAAAAAAAACACGAGCAAGAGTCGTTTGCCTTTTTCTGCAAGTTTCCGCTTCGTCTGCTGGGGAAATGGTCAATGTTTTTTTTTTTTTTTTTAATGAGCATTTTGTGTGCGTGCTCTTCGAAGACGATTGCAATTTATGCTGAGCTTTCGCACTCCCTCTCTCTTTCTCTCTCTATTTATCATCATATATATATCCATCGGTATCTGCATAGTATTTCTGTTATGTAGCTTGTCCACAGACTGTGCGAATTTTACAATTCCCAAGCAAAAAAAAAAAAAAAATATCGGTTCTACTGCATTCCGAAGCGTTCAATAAAAAAGAAAAGTTTTTCTATGTCTTGAACTGGGAAATCAATATTAAGTCATGCTGCTGATAAATACGGAAATAGTTGTCTAATGATCTAATTTATAAATGATAGATTGTAAAGGTTTCGCAAATATAATTATTAGCTGCATAAATGCTTCAATTCCTGCGCTTTCTGTTAAGCTCAACTACTGAGGCGCTCTGTAACCAGTTATGCTAAGTTTAGCCAATTATGTATGTTAAGTCTATAATTTAACGAATGCTACGATTTTCTGTTTATATTTCTTACAAAACATTTATGAATTAAAAGACGTTCAGCTGTGTTGACTTCTTTTAAATAGTTTCAATTCAGGATCAGAATCAATTGCAATGAATATACTCAATTGGAATAACAATTGAAATCAAATCCTTGAATATATTTACATATATCAATCCTTGAATATTGAACAATTAAAGATTTTAATCTTAACATTTCACATTATTCTCTTTGCGTTACTTTACATCTCTTTTCTTTTTTCTTCTCTTTGCTCTAAAAATTCACATTTAACATTTTCCCATTAAAATTTCGTGATGAGCATTCGAATAACATTTAAAATCTCAATAATTAACTTTTTCATGCTAACATTTCTGTATTGGGAATTTTCAACCTCTGCTTACAACAATTGATTTATACTTTATCGCTGATATCATTGCTGTTCGAGCACTATTCGAGCTATAACAGTTGCGTGTCATTTTCCACTCAATAAATAACATATTGAACAGACTTTAAGCTCACTTTTAACTAAAGCAAATTCGTTTAAGCACCACTTGAAATATTTGTTACAGTTATGTTCTATTGTTTTTTAGATTCCATTTATAGCTCCATAAATTGCTGGCTTATTAGAAAATATTTATGAGCGATATTAGAGTTGATTTGATTTTAATGTAAAAATAATTGACAGAATTCTAATAACAAAAATAGCGCCAGTGATTTAATTAGCTTTATGTTTAGAGATCGTAACACTGCATAAACTTGTTGTTGTGGATGAATTTCCCTTTCGTTTCACACTTGAAGACTCACTGAGGCCTGACCGAAAGCCAAGGCCTAGGTCCAGTTGCGAAGTTTTCACTGTGGAACGTGTGGAAAATCGTTTTTTTTTTTTTTTGAGGTGACGACGCGTCGCGCCGTGACTAACCAAAAGCAAAAATACAAAATAAAGAGAAAAAAATAGACAATAAATCTTATTTTCCCTCGAGTTGCTCATTAATGAATAACGGGTTATTGCTGAGATGGCAGCTAATTAGAACTGGAAGAAAACAACAGAAGCAACAACAAAATCAACAACGAAATCTTCATTAAAGAGAAACAACAGCATTGAACGGTTATTTCGAAAAGACAATGAATACCAAATTATATCGCCGGTATATATTAGTGATAAATAACTGCAGCAACAATAGAAAATGCAGCCAATACCATTAATAAGTTGGTAAACCTGTCAGGTTGATCAGAAATGCATTTTGCACACAGTATGAAGTATAAATTAGCTAACAATATGCGTTATATTATAGTTGAGCAAGTGTTTGGTAGCAGACATAAGAAACGGGATTGTTTTTTACTTCTGATTATAGAATATCTGAAGAGTTTCAAGTGGAAAGAATAATAGTGAACTGAAAAATAATATCAGCAAAAAATAGTTAGCTGTTAAAGTTTTCTAAAGACTAGAAATGATTTTATAGTAATTGTCATTATAAAGAAACTTGAATTCGTATTTTCTAGTATTTTTAATATATCTTATATTTTGTTTAAATTAACAATTAATCAATAATCTCTTAATATTTCTTCTAATAACATAAAAATCATGAAAAGAGCTTTCACTTGACTTTCTAATTAAAAATCATCTTTTAAACTAAATTTTTAGGGGTAAAACAAAACGATTTTTTACAGTTACAAAATTTTACCAAAGAACCCTTCCTATCCATTGCAAGACACAATCTTATTTGCTCTTATTTTGATTAATTGGTTGCATGTATTACGCAAGTGTTCGCATTGTTCCAGTGAAAATGACTGGAAGGGGCAATGGAATTGCAATTGCAATTGCAATTGCAATTGGCGTGTGCCGTTATCTTTTTGCTTTTTATTTTGTGTTTGCCAACAGGAAACTTATGATTGCGCACAAAATTGCATGCGAGCGAAATACCAATTGCCAAAGTTATGCTGCGCCGCTCTTTCTCTCTCTCTTTCTATCTCCTTATCTCTGTCGCACTAAATTGCATTTGCAGCAGCAACAAGTGCAGCAGCAATTGTTGTGGTTGCCGTTGTTGTGATTCATCCTGTGTGTATGTGTACATGAATGTGTGTGTGTGTGCAAGAGCGCATGTCAAAGAGTTAAAACACAAAAAATGCACAAGAGCTCAAAGCAGAAGCAGAAGCAAAACCAACAACACCAACGACCACAACAACAAGTCTCTCGAAGCGCAGCAGCAGTTTACTTTGTAAGCTTTGTAACGTTTGAGCTGCGCTCTTTTTTTATTTCTTGTCTGTGTAACTGTAAATATGTTTTCACTTTGTTATGTTTGCGCATCTGCTTTTAACGTGTACCGTGTCTTTGAGCTGCTCTTCTGCTGCTTCTTCTTCTACTTTTTGTTGTTGTTGTTGTTGTTGTTGTTGCTCATTCGCTCGTTCATTCGCACTAGCCACACAGATATTATATGGATATATATGTATATGAATACACATGTATGTATGTCGTTAGGCATAGGTATGTATGTCACAAATTTGTCAAATAGTTTTACAACTTACAGCAGCCAATGGGAAATGCCAACGCTTAAAGCTTTTGTGCACAGTTATTCGTTGGCTTGAGCAACAGGTTGATCCTTCAACTTCAATTGTTTTTCTTCTTCTTTTCCCCCGTTTTTTGCTTTACATTGCACTTGTTGTTTTTATTGTTGTTGTATGCTTTTCACCATTCTTTTTTATTATTATTATTGCACTTTCTTTTTCACACACATGCAGACAAACAATTTTGTACGTAAGCACAGTTGGACATATGTATGTATTTGTATGTATTTTTAGGCACATATGCATGTACGTATGTATGTATGTAAGCCCTTCTGTGTAATTCGCCTGCTTCTTTTGCTAGTCACACTGACTAGCAGTTAGTTTAGTATGCGTGTATTGTGATTATATTTGTGTGTGTGTTGTCCGTTTTGCCTTTCCACACACGACGCCACCGATCTTAATACCAACACGTACAAAACGGACAGCGACGCTGACGCCAGCGTCAACGTCAACGTCAACGTCAACGTCGGCGCAATACATGCAAACAAAAAACAAGTCACTTTTTTCGCCTTCTTTGCTGCGGCTGCTTCTTCTACCACTTTGTGTGTGTCTTTATATTACTTTTTTAACTGTTGTTTTTGTTTTCTTTCTAGTTTTGGACTAAGAGGTGTACGTGTGAGCGTGTGAGTACTCGAGTATATGTGAGTGTATTAAGTTGTCTTTTCTCTTGCTGCTCTAGCGACGGCCGCGTGCGTCTGTCTCCAGGTTTAAACAGCAACTGATCAACTTCGTGGGCCACAAACAGCCACGAAGGTAAGTGAGCTGCGCTTGCCTGCAGGTGTGCATGTGTAAGTGTGTGTAAACCTTTGTGGAGAGCGGCAATAAACACTGAGCGAGCGAAAGACAGATAGATAGAGAGACAGAGAGAGATAATGAGAGGGAGAGCGTGTCGATGGCTCACATAGCTCAGGTGTATGGGCCACTTAGATGGTGGCTGGTGCCAAACAAGATTCCAACACGCAAACGCAGAGCAACAATAACACTCATTTATATAGACAAGCGATTATATTTGCCAATGGTTGGCAACGCGGCATCAGCCTTGCGGTATGCAAAAGCAAAAGCAATAACAAAGCTGTCATTGAACCAATGAATGAATGCAGATCACAAGAAAGAAACTCTAAATTGAGCAACAACAGTTAGGTGAGACATACACACGCACAATAGGCAGTAGCGTAGTCAGCAGCAGTTTGAGCAGGGATCGGTCATCCCTCTCTTACGCTTATTGCAGTTTTCCCACGCTGCGCACACAACGTCACGCACACACACAGACACATACGTAAAGATAGTTACGCTCGCTGGCCCATGAAACGTACTCTCCCTCTCTCGCTTTTCTTATGCTCTCTCACTGGTTGCGCTCTGAAAGTTACCTGTGAGAAGCCACTCGCGCAGCCCCCGCGTGTACACACCTGTGCAGCAGCGTGGTGTGTGTGTGTGTGTTGCTGCTTGTTCTTCTTCTTCTTCTTTAGCTTGCTCAATTACCAACAGAACTGCCCACGTACCTGTTTGTGTTTTTCAAGCGGTAAAATTCCAATTCCAGTTCAGCCATTTTTCGCAATATTTGCGCATTCTTACTGCGTTTGCTTTTGTTCACAATTTGGCATTTGTTAATTACATATTGAAAACAACTATCGAATGTATTTGCTTATCGAATTTTAACGTTTATGGAGATGGAATGCGCTCTACTCTCTTTTTTTCTTCTCCCACTCTTTCCTTCTAGCAGCAACAAGCGACGGCTACAGACTGACAAAAGCGCCGAACTCAAACGCGTTTTGGTCGAAAGGCAATGGGTGAGAGAGTAAATAGGTAGAAATAGAGAGAGGGAGAGGAAGAGATCGAGAGAGCGCATATTAAGTGTGTTTGCATTTGACTGGGCTGCCTACCTGGGCGCCAGTGCATGTCATGCCATGGTAAAGTGAGTCGGTGCTGCATGACATGCATTTCAACTATCAGCGGTCAGAATATCGTAGTCGACTCTAAACTGATCAGAGTGAGGCCAATAAGTTGTTCAATATATTAACTATAACTAAATAATATAAGAAATTTAGATCATAAATAAAGAAGTGTTATAAATATTTATTATAAATATAATAAATACATTTTTGTATAAATTTGTGTATTTCTTTTTATTAAAATCTTACATCTTTTAAAATGTTAATCAATATATATTAATTAATTAAACTTAACTGTAAAAAATAAATAATTAAAAAAAAAAACAAATTAAATGCTTAATAAATAACTGTTCTATTTATTATAGATTGCATTTTCGCAGCACTATCGATCGAATATGAATATGGGATTACTTCATGCTGATCTAATTGGATTTCGAATATCGTATTCCCATATTTTGTCAATACAAAATCACCTTGAATATGAAATACCTCGAACACTTACAATTTATACATCGCAAACGTCTGTTTGATATAATACACAAATCTCACACAATATATAATAAAAATAAAACATGATTATTTATAATTCATAATATAAGAAACGATTTTATTAAATCATTTCTCTGTACTGGCAAAAACAAACACCAATACCGTAAAACTGTTGCAAAAAGGTATAAAATAATTATAGAAATGGCAAAAGCGACGTTTTCTTTAAGGATTATTGCACAATACCAAGATCGGATAGCATAATAATAAAATGTATAATATATAATATGCATATATAAATAAATTAGAAACAGGATCGTGACCGCATCCAAAACGATTTTCACAAAATAATTTCGTTCTTAAAGCTTCGACTGAGCTCCTTGTGCGGCAGGACAATGCTATTAAGCAGGATCTTCTCGGCGGGTATTTGCACAAAGCAGCCTGAGTAGTAGAGAAACAATTGTAAATATTTGCTATACCTTTAGATTGCTGTAAATTCGAAAAACGAACCCAGTATGGTTATGGATGGATTCAGTTTGCCCTCATTGTTGAACAAGGGCGGATTCTCCATTTTGGCAAATGGCTTATTTGGATCCGGATCGCTGGGCGTGCCCTCGACTCGAGTCCAGGCGCCAATGGTGCAGCCACGCCCCACAATCGAGTGGAGGATGAGCGTGTGATCCTTAATCTGCGCCTGCTCCAGCACAATCGACTCGCGTATGCGAACGCCAGGACCGATCGTAACTCCAGGGCCTATAGCCACATTGGGACCGAGCTAAAAGAAAGTTCAAATTAGAGCTTAAGCAATTATTACAGATTTACTGGAAATAAATTTTAAAAATTGTAAATATCTTTCACTTTCATTTTTATAATAAGACATTTAGGATTCATCTGTGCATATATAACTATAAATTGTTTCATAATAAAATATGTTTATCAATAATAATTAAATTTAAGCGTCAAGAGCGCTTCGATTATGTGCGTATATTTCCCATGTCAGTTTCCTATATGCATTTGTATTTATATAAATATACATATATATAACACCTAAGTTGCTCAATAATAATTATCTGGAATTGGAACTCACTCTACTTGTATAATGTATACAATGTGACTATGTGAATTATCCACATTTGGAACTCATTGACCATCATATATGTATACCGGTTTCTACTTTGTATAATGTATACAAACTTTGTCATGCCCATATTGCGTTTCGTTAGTTGTACAAGATATTCAGGGTGTACTCACCACAGCCGAGTGATGGACCGTTGCACTTGGATGGACATAGACATCTGGATAGACAGTGCATATCAGATTGCCATCACCCTCACCCCGCTTGTTGCCCACATTGGCAAGACGCTCGGGATGGGTGCGCTTGTAGAGATCGAGATAGTGCCGATTGGCATAGATGGCCGATCCGGCGGTCTTCATCTGAGACCACCAATTGGGCACAGGCATGGCAAAGAGCATGTCGGTGCCGGCTAGAGGAGTGAGCACCTCTTGCTCCCACTTGATGTGGCCCTGGTCCTTGCCGTTGCCATTGCCGTTGCCGTTGGTGTAGCTGATGCAGCTGTATTCCTCGCACTTTGCATGGAAGATCTGCGCGAGCTTCGTAAAGATGTCCATGGAGCAGACATAGACGCCGCAGTTGATGTACGTAGAGACATAGGAGCTGGGCTTCTCCACATAATGCGACACGGCACCACTTGCACGATCGAAGACGAGGCAGCCATAGTGGAGCGATTGCTGGCGCGTCGCCTCCGTGCTCATGATTGTCACCAAGGCGCTCGCCGGCCTCTCCATATGGAAGCTGTACAGCTCCTGCAGCGGAAAGTCCGCACAGACGTCGCCGTTGAGCACGAAGAACGCGCGCGGATTGCCAGCCCGTATTTGATCGCGAAAGTGATACATGCCGCCAGCCGTGCCCAACGAGGTGAACTCCTGCAGGTACCTAAAAGAAGGCAAAGATAGAACACGTCAGCTCTCTGATTATGCTAAGGGCAGGGTACAGGCTACATAGATACCCTTCAAAAGGGAAATATATAACAAATTATGATTGTTTGTACTTCCATGAATACAAATAGTTTCTGTGACATCAATCAAATATTTATCTAATACATTAAATACCCTGACTGATACATCGGAAATATTTTTTTTTTTTGTGATTTGGTTGCTATAGATTAAATGTAATATTATTGTTAGTCAATTTATTTGTTTAGTTACAGACCAATTACAAATATAATGTTAAAAGAAAATAAAAATATTTTTCTGGTGGAATTTTATTCTTAGTTTCATATTTCTAACGGCGAAATGCTATTTGAATACTGATGATTGTCTTTATTGAGTAGAATATAAGATATTATTATAATGATATTCATATATCAAATAAAATAAATAAAGTAGTGCTGGAGCTTTCTTTTATGATGATACCGTTTGAGAATGAAAATATTTTCGTTCAACATACTCTACATCAATGTCAATATACCCGCCCTTACACATTTACCAAAGCCTACGGGGTATATGAGTATGTGGCTCACCTGATATTAATGTTGCTGCTGCTGTAGAGCGCCTGCATGTCACTGACAAAACCTTCCATTTGTGTCTGTGGATAGAAGCCAATGATGAGAATCTCGCGCAGATCTTTCACCTGGACGCAGGCTTCAATGTGATGAGCAATCAGAGGGCGCCCGGCGACTGGGAAAAGTGGCTTTGGCGTATCCAGCGACAGCGGGCGGAAGCGAGTGCCCTTTTGGGGGCCGCCAATCAGTATTATTGCCTTCAACATATTTTAGGTTAAGCAGTTGAGCAGTTAATGACTAAATTTTTCTTGTGCATATAATTCTCTTATCTATACACTTAACTGATATCAAATTGTGTTTACGTTGCCAATATATAAACTATCGATATCGCGTTGCCACCACACAGTCAGCTGATGTGTGCATTATTGCCAACTTTATCGGGTTTCTGGCGATAGTTACAATATGTGCTGTAATGTATCGACAATAGTATGCTGTTGAGGCGCAATTTTTCAATATGATATGCATGTAATTTCCTTAGATACGCGTTTTGGGTTTTTCACTCAATTATTCTGTAATTAAATATAGTATGTAAATTACAAATAATGCAAGTATTATTCATGTGTTTATTGAAGTCATAACATAAATTCGTTAACAAATTATATCAGCGTCTTGCATTGCCAAATAAAAACTGCGATGTCATATTAATCAATATATTTTTCATGCGCAATGCACGCAATTATCAAGGTATATATCATAAGAAATGTACATTTCTCTTCTATTAAGCTTAACTCAAATATTTTCATAATAAATTCAATTATGTCAATGAATCTAGTCTTATAAAAAATGAGAAAAATAATATTGTCATTCCAATTCATATTGGGGTAAATTCTCAAATCAAGTATGCTGCTCACAAAATTCGAGAACTTGAACCATACATCGTATGCAATCGATATGTTTTATAGGACATCACTAATTGAATAGCGCTTCAGCCGGAATGGCGATGTAATTTTTCGTCAATAATTTTCGCGAAGATTGCTGCAAAACGGTATTAGACAAGTTTACACACCAATTCTTGGTGGCCTCCAACTCGTCTGTCCACTGTCCACTGTTCTCTCGGTGTGCGTGTGTGTGTGTGCGAGTGTGCAATGGCCACGGCGGAGCAGTTTGTTGCAGCCGCCTTACAGGGTGCCGCCAATCCCAATCACGAAATTGTGCAAAAGGCTGAAGCGCAGCTCAGCGAATGGGAGCAGCAGCCAGGCTTCTTTCCCATATTAGCGCGCCTCAGTATGAAGCTGCAAGATGACAGCGATGCAGCGGCCGCAGCCACCTCCGCAGCGGCTGTAGCAGCAACGCTCAGTGACTCAGTGAAAATTCGTTGGATGGCCGCAGTCTATCTGAAGAATGGCATCGAACGCTATTGGCGTCACAATTCCCGCCAGGAGCTGGCTCAGGAGCAGAAGCAGCAAATACGTGAGATACTGCTGCAGCACTACGACGCCGAGGATGTGCCCCAAGTGGCGCTGCAGGTGGCCGTTCTGCTTAGTAAAATCGCGCGCATGGACTGTTGGCCCGAGCTGCTGCCCACGTTGCTGAAGCAGCTGCAGGCATGCAGCGAGACGCCAGTGCAGCAGCAGCGAACGCTGCTGGTGCTCCACTATGTGATCAAGGCGCTGGCCTCGCGTCGCCTCATGGCTGAGAAGCGCGCTTTCGAGGAGCTGTCAGCGCAGATCTTCAGCTACATGGCTTGGAACATATGGGCGACGCTGACCACTAGGTTCCTTCAGCTGCAGAAGACGGATCCTGCTGCGCACAGTTGCCTGCAGCGTGCCCACATAGCCATGCGCACGCTGAGGAAGCTGCTAGTCTACGGCTGTGGGAGCAAGCCCTACAAGTCTAGCGACCACATGAACTTCATCGAACAGCTGTTCGAGCGACTGCGCCAGTGCCTAGAGCTTCGCTACGAGCTGCGACTGCGTGCGTCGGGCAACGAGCAATTGATCAGCGATCTGGAGCGCTTCATCCTAAAGATGATGAAGACCTTGAATGAGTTCATGGATCGGCACTCGTTGTCGTTTGCCAGATTCGTGCCCGTGGCACTGGAGTTTAGCTTTCATTATGTGTTCCACGAGGGCACCGCCCTGATCTTCGATGCGGGCGAACGTATAAACTTCAGCCACTTCGTCATTCAGGCCATCAATCTGCTGAAGGGCATCATGATGAGCGGCAACGATAGCATTGTCCAGGACCAGACGGCGAACTCCATGGAGGACGAGCTGCTGGCGACGGCGTCGCAGACGCAGACCAAGTTCTTCAGCGTGGAGCGCGTCACGTATTTGTGCGAGAAAATCGTCACGCACTACTTTCTGCTGACTCCCGAGGAGTTGGCCGAGTGGCAGCAGGACCCGGAGAGCTATGGCCAGGACGACGGTGGCGGCGACGCCTGGAAATACGAGTTACGCCCCTGCGTCGAGTCCCTGTACTTTACCTGCTTCACCCAACACTCGAATGTCATGATCAACGAGGTCCTCAAGTTCGTGCGTCGCGCCCAGCAGCTGCAGCTGACGCAGGACTCCGAGCTGAAGGCCATCTTGCTAAAAGACGCCATTTACAATGCTGTCGGCCAGGCTTCGTTTCACTTCTTTAACAAACTAGACTTTGGCTCGTGGCTGACCTCACAGCTGCTCGCCGAGCTGCGAATCGAGGCCTCGAATTTCCGCATCCTGCGCCGCCGTATCATTTGGCTGGTGGGCAATTGGGTGGGCGTGCAGTTGCCCCGCGAGCTGCGCCCGCTGGCTTACGAAGCGTGTCTGCATCTCCTCCGCCCGGAGGAGGACATGCCCATCCGTCTGGCCGCCGCCCGCACTCTGAATCTGCTGATCGACGACTTTGAATTTATGCCGGAGGCTTTTCATCCGTACTTCGCCGCCTTGTTCGAGGCGTTGTTCTTGCTGCTACGCGAGGCGGGCGCTTGCGACACGAAGATCGTCGTCCTGGGCACAATGACCCTGCTCGTCGAAAAGATGAGCGAATACATCGAGCCCCAGGCCCTGCAATTCATTGCATATTTGCCTCTGCTCTGGCGCGAGAGCGAGGAGCACGAGTACAACATGCTTCGATGCGCCATCATCGGCACCTTGGAGCAGCTCGTGCGAACCATTCGCGATGTCCCCGAGAGCATGAAGCCCTTCCTCTACAGCGTCATCGAGCTAAGCACTGACTTGCAGGTAAACATTGCAATTGCAATTGCAATTGCAATTGAGTTAATTTAACTATTAATTTATTTTTATTAGAATTTATCCTTTTTGAAATTTTTGATATTTTACCCATGAACAATCTAAACCATAAACTATCAAATTTGAAATAATTTTCTTAATTAATTAATTTAGTTTTTGATTTGTTATTTAAATACTCATCATTCATCATTTTAATATTATTTCTTTTCTGTTTTTATTTATATTTTTTAAATTGATTGTTTTATGAAACAAACAATTGTTAATATTTATTGAGCATCATATTTGTAGAGACAACTTTATCCAGTTTTACATGAATAATATTAACCCGTCTTTTGTGTCACTTCTCGGTTTAGCAACGCTCTCATGTCTACCTGATAGAGGATGGGATCATGCTGTGGCTGGCGGTAATTGGCAATTCGACTGCTCTGACACCTGAGCTCCTGGGACTCTGCGATCATCTGTTGCCCATCATTGAGATGTCCTCGGAGAATCTGCGCACAGTGCTGCAGCTAATCCACGCCTACATACTACTCGATGCGCATGTAAAATCTGAAAATTTACAAAATATTTATGAATAATCAGAATATAATATGCGGTTCTTTGCAGGCATATCTGAGTCGGTACGGCGAGGGCTTTGTGGCGTATTGCGTGCGCTCCTTTGAGGATATTCGTACGGAGGGCATCATCGCCATGTTGCGAATCTTTGAGACGTGCTTGAAGACGGATGCAGCAATGGGCTTGCGGCTGGTGCGACCCGCTCTGCCTTTTGTCTTCCAGCAGGTGTGCCTCAAGCAGGAATACCCGATGACCATGAGCTGGTACTTGACTCTGTTGGCGCGCACCCTGCTCATCGATCAGGCGGTGTTCATGTCTGTAGTGCAGGAGTTGCCTCAGACGGACGCACTAGCCCGCATCCTGGATGTGTGGATAGAGATGTTTCCACTCGTGGCTGATACGCATGCGGAGAAGAGGAAGCTCTTCTGCCTCGCGTTCGCTTCGATTTTCGGAAACAATGAGCTGCTGCTGGCGCGATTGCCGCACATCCTGCAGCTGGTAGAGGAGACGCTCGGCGAGGTGATGGATAAGCAATATGCGGCCGCTGATGAGGCCGCCGAGAAGACAACGCCGAGATTCTACGATTCTCTGGTCATACACGACGAGCACGAGCTGGAGGAGTTCCAGCCGCAGCTTTACGATGACTTCCATTCAAAGACCTATCACGACGACAGGCATCGTCAGCTGGTGCTCAAGGATCCTGTATACAAGATACCCCTAACCGAATACCTCAAATGGCAGCTGCAACATTTGCAATCCCAACTGGGCCCCGCCCGCTACGAGCAGCTGATGCACACCGTCAGCCCCGAGGTGCTCGAGAAGATTAACATGTACATAGAGCAGACGGTGCCAAAGGCGTGCGTTGTCTGTGCCGGCGGCGGTAGCGGCAGCGGCAGCGGCGCAGGCGTCGATGATTACGAAGCGTTGGTCACTGATTCCAACAACTGCGCCACGCTCGACTGATGCTGCAACAAGGTCCTCGTTCACAGCTGTGCTCCGAAAGCTTTCAAAACAACAGTCTAAGTTATTAATGTATTTTATATTGAAATTATATATTTTTAATTGTTAAACTCGGTGTTATTTTAGCTTTCTCTGTGCAGCTGGCGGCTCCGGCTAGTCCACGGCGGGCCGTCGTTCCATCTTGCTCCGCAGCAGATTTCGTATGGTTTCATCCTTCTGCTGGAGTTTGTGCCGCAGCTTATCTAGCTCCTCGTTGTTGCGCAGCTGCATGCCACGCAGCTGCGACTCCTTGTGCTTCAGCAGCGTCGACAGCTGCTGCACTGCGTCATAAGTCTCGCGCAGCTCCATCTGGCCCGCCTCAAGTTTCTGTGCCCACTGGAGGGTCATGCGCAGACGAGCCTTCAGGCGGTCTCGGGCGTGCTTCGCCTTTTCGCAGCTGCGCTGGAGAGAGGCAACGCGCGTGCTGCTCGCCTGCTTCTCTGCCTCGAGTAAGGCGCGCTCCTTAGCATGCTCCTGCTTGAGCTGCTCCAGCAGAGCTTTACACTGCTGCAGCTCAGCAGCATTTGCATCTACAGTCGGCGGCACGGGAGCTTCAGCTGGGGTTGAACTCTTCAGCGAAACGAGCTCCGCTTTACATCGCGCGAACGCATCCTGTAGATGATTCATGTCTAGGAGCAGCGTCTGATTGCGCTGCTCGTAGAAGTGCATCACCTCCACCAGCTTCTCCTTGACCAGATCAGTTTTGCGCGTCTGTGTTTCGGCCTTGGTGCGGCACACGCTCAGCTGAGCTTGCAGCCGCACTCGTTCCTCCTGCCAGCCGCCCACGTCGCGACGCAGTTGCTCCTGTGCTTGCAGCAGCTTCGTGTTCTCCTCCAGCGCACGCTTCAGTTCGTTCGAAAACAGCTCAAAGTCAGCTGCGTACTGGCCAAGCAACGCATCCTTGTCCCGCAAGGACTCGTCATAAGCCTGCAGCAAGGGCGCCAAAGTGTGCCTGGCCAGTTGAGCGGAAAATTGCGGCAGTGCACCGCTGTTGGCTGAGTTGCCAAGAGGCGCGTCCTCTGCCTGCCCTGTGCGTCGCTGATCCTGATAACATTCAATTTGTACATTGAGCCGAAAGACCAGAGTCTTTAACATGTCCACGTCGTTGCTTAGCTCCTGGTTCTGTTGCAGCAGTTGATTCTGTTGCTGCTGCAGCTGCTGGCAACGCTCGCAGCTGGCCACACGCTGCTCTGCCTCGCGTAGATGCTGCTCCAGCTGCTCACTCTGCTCACGCAGCTGCTCGTTCTCCCTGGCGAACTGCTCGTTGTATTTGTGCAGCGTGGACAGACGCTGGAGCAGCTGCTCCAGTTGCTGTTCCTTGGCCTGCAGCTGCAAGGCATATATCGAATATTAGTTTCCTTGCTCTACTTGGGTTTTCTATTCACTCACCAATCCATTTAGCGTACGCTCTTGGCTCTGCTGCTTCTTCTTGCTACTACCGCCACTCACATCGGCCGGGTGGCGATGCTCCACCTCGACGCTGCGCGATCTTCGACTGAAGTTTCCCGTCAACGTTTGTAAAACTTTGCGTTGTCTTTTCGGCTGTGTTGCTGGCCTCAACTGTTCAGGCCCCTGCTCCTTCTCCTGCTCCTGATCCTGCTCTGGTTCCTGCTCGCTCTGGTCTAGATCTGTGATTGGAACGCCTCTTCTGGCCATGCTCATGTTCCTAGCTTGAGCTCCCTACTCTTGATAGCTTTTGCTTGAACTGCTCTGTTTGGCGTAAACAATAAACTAATCAAAAAAGTGGACTCCCTGTTGTCGTGGCAACGTCTACTATGTTTGACCCTGTTATGCTGCACAGTGGGCTAAGTAGGACAATGCCTGCATGAAAAATAAATGAGTGAGTGAACTGAGGGTGGTTTTCACGGTGTAGACCATTCATATTCTATTTGTTCGTCAATCTGGATTTCTGTCTTCATTGAATAATTCCCTTAATGTTGTGATATATTTTTTAAGATACTACTGTACTTCTCTGATTTAGCATTTACATATTTGTTGAAAATAAAATCTAAAAAAAGAAAAAGATAAAATTTATCAATTATAGAATTATATAATATATATAGATATTGTGCCTGAGAAGTTGTTATTCTGAATCTCGCCTTCATGTCTATAGCGAAACCCTAATTAGCTCTCTTCATAATTTTCAAATCTGAAAAACATTTCAAATACATTTTTACTCAGGGATAAATTCTCATACCTTATTGAATTCTACAAATTATTATTTTTATCAATTTTAATTTGAATATTGTTGTGGAAATGATCTCGAACAAAACTCATCATCATCGTCATCTTTTGTAGTAATAAGCATTTGACGTAACGGTAAAGACAGTCGTTGGCTGTTCGAACATTTTCTCTAGAATAAGAAAACGAATGTTCTGGATTGTGTACATACATACAGAGAAGCAAGCATAAAAGCTTACGAAGGAGACATCCAGAACATTCTACATGTAAAGGAACAAGTATAAAAGCATGCTGCACATCGACTCATTGTTCATTGTATCATTGTATTGTGTAAGATCAGTTGTGAAAGTGTCGGCTCGGTCAGTTAGGTTGAAGACGTCGCGTTGTGTACTTGTTACTTATAATTTGATTTTATTCAAATAAACTTAGCGTGTTGCACCTACATTTAAAAACTGCGTTTTGATTTGTTTCAAGAAATCCTCAACAAATATAATTAAAAACTAATGCTAAAGCTGGCTGGAAATGCCTGTACTCTATTTACTGAGGATTTCATGTTACTTAATTAAAGCCTAGTAATTAAATGTTGAGTCATAAAAAAAATAATAAAAAACATAAATTTTAAAAGCTTTTAAAGTGCATAAGATCTGAATCAAAATTTAAAGCATTGCTTATATGTCTGCCTAAATGTACGTATAAAGCAGAGCTTTAGTTGGGTTCAAAAACACAATTCAAAGCAATTTCGAATAGCCGGTCGCTTAGGGGTAGCTACCCCTATGAAAGGCCGCCTCTGTGTGCGTTTTCCCATGAAGCTGAAGAGTAGCCGAGTGAAATAAAGAGCGTGAAAAGCTCACGCGTGCTCTTTAGCTTGTTTCACGCTCTCTGAGGTAGCTTTTCGCATGTAGGGATGTGAGGGGTTGGTTGCAGCTACCCTCTACTTGGTTTCACTTGGCATGGCTTGAATTTCACTTTCTTGTGGGTGCATCGTGGTCCTTGATCAGCGCATAAAACTAATGTCCTGGCGGACCACCTCCTCGGAGCACCGAGGCAGGTGGCAGGTGGCAGGTGGCAGACCTGGCCAGTGCTTAAGGGTTGCCTTCGCTTCCCATTTGGACCTTGCCGTGCGTTTCCTTGCCATTTCCCTTTTTATAAATTTCATGTGCATTTTATGCATTTGGCTGATTGCTCTTCGCAAGTGGCGCCTTTATTTTCCTTATGCATCTGGGGGCAAAACAGTTACGAGCCTTGTGGCCTAATTTGACCTGGCCAAATGCCAACTGCCAACTGCCAACTGCTAAATGCCAGGCAACAAGTCCTTTCCACTTGAAACAATCAATCACCTGCTCATATTCTAATTCGCATTTCAAATGTGCATTTCAATTTACAGCTTAAAAATTTAACAAATATTAAAGATGTTTTATACAAATTCGAATTTATTTATTATATTATATATAAATATATATTGATCTAAGATCTTAATTCATGTAGTAGTTGTTTACATAGTAAATTCATCTCACATTAAAAGAAAGGCCATAATTGCGTTATTCATTTCCACAAAAAAAAAAAAAAAAAAAAAAAAAACATATAAAACGTTATATTAAAGTTAATTTAATATTTTCTATATTTTGTAATTTGATGCGACTTTAAAATTTCTTGAATATTGGAGAGAGAATGAGACTCAACTGCTGCACGCTTCTTTGTCAACATTCTCTGAATTTGTCTTTTTGAATAGATTCACATTCTACCTACTTAAATATTTGTATAATATAGCAAATATTTTTGTAATGAGTAACATTGCAAAAATATTCAAAATTCCATGAAGTATATACATAGCATAAAACTATTTGTAAATAAAATTTGTAAAATATTTGCAAATGCCAAAAAATACAACAAATATTATTGGTTACACAAAATCATTAATAAACTTTAATTCTAAAAAAAAATTTAATTCTTACAATTATACAAAACGAAACTGGACTCAATTTGGAAATGTAAAATACAAATCTACAGTATTACATAAAATTTTCATATCCATAAAAAGATTTCCTTTTTCAAACGTGTCAGCGGAGCCATTTTACTTGCGTACCTTTGGCGAAAAATTAGTAAATAAACAATCTGTAAAATTTTACAATCTCTACTTCCATCCAATCATAATTGACAGGAGACTCAAATGAGGTACACGATTAGTGTACTGATTGTTTCAATTAATTATCATCTGAATATAAGCACTGACCTCGGCGAAAAACTTCAACTATATAATTAACAAAGTCATTTAATAATTTAAAAATGCAAATCACAAATAGAGGTAAATTTTATAAAAAAGGAATATAAATGGGTATTTAACTTAAAATCTACATAAATTATTTTGAGACGTAGCTAAATATATGCGAACTCGAATATCAAACAAAAATGAATGAATGCATGAGGTTTTTCTTTGTATTGCACATTGTAGCATTATTACATATATAATTATTTTCATATTATTAATTATTACATAATAAATAAATGAGCTTTAAGTTGAGGATATGTTAATAATAAATCAATTAATCGCTAAGCTTATAGCTTTCCGAATATTGTTTAATGCGGTAGGTCAAGTCTAGAGTATTAATTTATCAGGAAACATTCTTTAATTTAAATAGTTGAAGTCTTTTTCGAATCGATTTCATCTCTGTGTACAATCCCAGCTGACTTCCATAAAACATTCATACATACAGAAATATCAATTGTGTAATGAATGCTCAATCCCCTTTACTACTTAAAATCCTGACTTGGGCTGTAGCTACAATTTCTACTGCCAACTGACAACTGCTGACAAGGGACGAGACTTCACATTTGGTTTGCAAAAGAGTTTTTGGTAAACAGATATCTGTCATAAAATATTCACTTGGTAAATATTTGAATTTTTTTACATCGATTCGCTTTAATTAAAATACTCTTTGGGACTGAAAGGAGTTGATCCCATTGGCACTCGATTTATTTCGAAATGCATAATCCAGCATTCACTTCTGAAATGTATTTTTTTTTTTTTTTTGTAAAAAAAATGGCATGAAAACTCGCTCATTATGCAAATGGATGCGTCATCTCGCGCTATACTCATTAAACGGAATTCATAGAAACAAGTCGCAATCAAAGAGTTGAAGGGGCTGACCTGCTAGATGCCCTCTAAAGAAGGTTTGAATTAAAGGGGATGAGTAAAAATATTCAAATTATAATAATATAATAATCTCATTCTACAATATTATATGCTAGATATAATATATATTCATATAAATATCCGCCCACCATATATATAATAAGTCATCATAAAAAAAATAATTTCGCCTGGCAATTTTAGCTAACTCTGAAAAGTATACTATAGTTTTTAGATAATCAAAGCAATGAAGAAGAAGATATGAATAATATATCTACATGACGCCGTTTTTTCTGAATATTTTTTCAATGAAACCATAAATAATCTTCATTACTAACACATATTCTTATGTTATATCCAAAATACATTATCATATAAACAGTAATATATGTATATAACAAAATATAAAATTAGGAATTATTTTTAAAATCTGTACCAACTAAATATATTTCAAATAGACGTTTGACGCGCATATACATTTATTTAGTTCGACTTTCAAATATCAGCCAGTAATTATTTGTAATTTATTATTACTAATTATTTGTAATTTATTTTTTATTTTTATTTTTGTATTGTTTACAGGGTATTCAAATCCGCTCAGAACGCAATAAGCTGGAAAATTAAATCAGAAAACGCGCGCATTTGTTTGACTTGTTTCTATGTATATATTATGTCATTCAACGCACTTCATACA
Organism: Drosophila buzzatii; assembly: GCA_035045845.1. Lineage (NCBI taxonomy): Eukaryota > Metazoa > Arthropoda > Insecta > Diptera > Drosophilidae > Drosophila > Drosophila buzzatii. Next base: position 1,419,697 of record JAWNOS010000373.1, on the reverse strand, counting down.
ACAATGTCCAAGTCTCCAGTCCGCGAAGCATATTGAAAAATTCACAGAAAATTTGCATAATTGAAGCGCAAATGTCCAGTCCACACACACACGCGTGCTCACAGAAAGGCTACCACAACCACACGCACGCACACACGCTAGGCAAACAGTTTATAGTTATTAACGCCCAACCAAGCGCCACCTGTCGCGGCGCAAAGCAAACACCAGCGTGAACCGAAAAACCAACAAAGCCGAAACGAAACGAATCAAATTACGAAAGATGAGATAAAATGACTAAGAAGTACCCTAGCGTGGGTATGCAGTATATATACATAAGTGATCAGAATCAGTGGATATTCGATATTTATCGATTTTTCAAAACAGATAAGATGTATCGATGAGAGTTCTTATTTTATTGATTAAGTAAGGGGTACACAAAAAAATATATATTTTGTGATCGATAATAATCGAAATTCAATATACATAATCGATAAGAAATGATAGTTGATTAAATTAAACTTAACAAATTTTGTATTGTATTTATATGTATTAATTTCACAATAATATAACAACAATCGATTTAAATCGATAACTGCACAAACTGAAAGCTTTGCTGATAAATTTAAAATTATATCTATATTGCAAATTTATTTGGAATTATAATTTATCCATTCCTATTTACCATTTGCGCAATATTCGATATTTGTGATACAACTTCATCAATATCTATAAATAATAGATCAAGCCCTGACAGTAATCTATACATTGTGCATCCATATTATTAGTATATATGTATTTCAAATTTATTTCTTATATACCCCATTCGACGTTCCGTTGACAGGGTATGAAATCGGACAAATTGGTTGTGGCACATGCGCCTCGTTTCCAGCATGCAACAGTGTTGCATGTGTGCTTTATGTCAGTATTACTCTGGATGAGTGCGAGAGTGAGATGGTGCGTGTGTTTGCGTGAGTGCATGTGTGCCTTGATAGAGCCCATTGAATGAAATATTTAAGATAGGCGTGCTTTTTTGCGAATCTGTCTGTCCCCTGACAGCTTACTGCAGTTGCGAATACGTTTTTTTTCCAATTTGAAGGGCAACTAGTCTGCATCTATCTCTCCTTCATTCATATCTGTTGAAGGCCAAAAAGATTGCAGCCGTCCGATGAAAGCAGGCGCCGGGAGACTCGTATGAGTTTGGTTTTCTTTTATAGTAGAGCTGAATATTTTTGCTAGCTCGTGAGTTGACTGCATTATAGCTGAGCCTCAGTGTGTGCGGTGTGACTGTGTATAAGTGTATGTGTGTGTAGGTGTAGGTGTAGGTGTAGGTGTATGTCTGCGTTTGATAACGAAGTTTTGACATTGCCTTCTCTTCCATCCACCAGCAGAGTCAACTGCCAGAAGGGCACACAGACAGACGAAAAATCTTTAAAGTGTGCATGACTGATTTATACCATATATTTTAATTTAATGTTAAACATTTATTACACACATATGCACTCACTTGGGCTTTAAATTTGGGATTAACGCCACTTCTTAAATGCTCTCTCCTGCTTGAATCAAAGACACTCTCTACTAAGGCCCAAGGCATTGAATTTATCAATTATATTAAAATATATTTCGTTTTATATACATTTATACAAATACACACATCTGTACCGTTTTTCCTATTCTTTCTATCTTCTTTTGATCATGGCTCTAAAATACCCTGTATGTACAAAGATACACTCTCTATTTTTATATATATTTATATTTATTTTACTCGCTTTAATATACCCTGTATCGCGCATTTACATGCATCAAATGCACTTTTACAACAGAATCTATAATTAACTATATATAGAAAAATATAAGAACAAATTATATAGTCAACTTGCATATGTTTGTATTTGTATATAGCATATATGTAAGCATTAGCTTTTACAGGGTATTCTAAGAAGCGATTACTGCAACCCACAAGCCACTTCCACTGAACCCATGTGGCCCACCTCCTGTACACCGACAGAATTTCAATTTCTTTGTCACTTTTGTTGCGCTGTTTTTCATCTTTCCCTAGCTGTTGCTGTAACGGTTATTGGTGTTCTTACTCAGCTGTCCTTTCGCTTCGCCCTAGTGCTGCGCCGCCAGCCCACCTAATGCTCAACAAGTGTGCTCGCTGACACAGGGCGTTGATAAAGCTTCAACACAAACAGAACAAAAACAACAGCAACAACAACAACAGCCAAAATAACAACACAAGTTTTTTTCGGCAATGGTTGAAAGCCAAAACCGACTTTTTGCTGCTTGGCTCGCCTTTGACTTTTATGCTTTAACCAACGCGTTGGCATCTCCTTCGCTTGCTCCTGCTTCTTCTTCGCGTCGTATTCATCTTCGTGGTCGGTCGCCTTCCTGCGAGACCTCGTCTGCTTACTTTCGGGGCAAACTTTGTGAAAATGGCATTTTGGCATTTAGCTGCGAAACAACAACTAGCAGGAGTGTGCGAGATACGAGAATCACCGACGAGGCGATACTGCGTAATCCAAACTGATGTAAAAATATTATAATTGAAAATCTGAATGTGCAGATCAGAATAATAATGTAGAAAATAACACTAGTTATAATATTATTTTATATGTTTTATATAATATTTAAATTAAATATAATTAATTAAAAATATACCATCAGTTAATGAGAAAACAATGTACCTCATCTCTTCCAACTTTCGTACGCATAACAACAGCAATTCCAACAACAAAGATGGCGTCCATTTAGCATTTGCTTATTGCTCGCTCTGGCACCCAGGCTGCCCTTTCTCTCTCTCTCTCTCTCTCTCTCTCTCTCTCTCTGTGTCTTTCTCCGCATATATTTACGTTCACATTTAGCAGATTATTTTGTCAACGTTCTTAAACATTTAAGTTTCCTTTATTTTGTCCGCACCAGCCGACATTTGAGCGACGTCCATTGGGCTAGGTAACACAATCTAAATTCCGTTTGTAATTTATGGGCTTGTTGTTGTTGTTATTGTTCTTATTGTTGCTGTTTGTGGGATGCACGCTTGTTGCTTTTGACTTATGCCGTTTGCGGCTGGTATTTTGTCTGCCAGCCAAAAAGTATAAACAATGTCCGGGCAACTTCCTGTTACCTCAACGCTGGCGCCGACGCTACGCAAATTTAACAAAAGCGGCAAAAGGAAGCCAGCAACAACCTTTTCTCATTTCCTTTGTGCAGTGCAAATACACTCACACACACACACACACACACACACATACAACGAGAGGCATAAGCACACGCACACGCGCGCACTTGTTGCTGTTGTAGCCGTTACCTTTCGCAAAAAGCAATTTCATGGCATTGCTTTTAAGCACGGTGCCTCGCATCGACAGCGACAGTGACAGCAACAAGGCTGGCCCCCATTCTGATTGGCTGCCCATGCCCGATCCCTGTTCCAACCCGTATTTGATTTTGACTACGCTCGCACACACAAACACAAATTCGCACACACACACACACACAGCATGCAAGGCCTTTCTGCTTGCTATGGTTGCCGCCTGTTTGTTTGAGCGCATTACAAATTTGGCCTTTATTTGGCCCGTGCTAGCCATAATCAAGAAAAAAGACTTGTCATTAGGGCACATCAGCTAGGCCACATGGCATGTACCATGCTTACATAACCCCATTTTCATTTCTCTCTCTCTCTCTTTCTCTCTCTTTCTCTTTCTCTCTCTCTCTCTCTCTCTCTCGGAATAAAACAAAAACAATTTATGTAGACGCAGCTTGCAGCTATTTATATTGCGGACATGCTTATGTCTAATGTTTTCACTCTCACTCTTAGCTGCGGTTCAACTGGTACGTATCCTGCATAGCTCACACACACACACATGCATTGCATATTAAGCTGCGGTCAAGCCGGTCATTTGAAAGAGCTTTGAGTACTAAAACTGTTCTCATTCTCACTCTTCACTCTTTAAGTACGAGGACGTTAAATGCTAAAGCAAAGTTATGTGCAATTAGTGTCGTTAAGAGCGCGTGCAGTGAAGATGCGCAAGCTGAAAAAAGGTATACATATCTTAAGCAATATATTCCGGATGCTAGATTTGTGTAATTCGCTTGAAATGTTTTTATATTTAGTATAGCATATTAGTATAACATTTTGTATAGACAATATCAGCTAGGGGTAGTGCATTCGATAGTCGTCTTGCCTTCTCTTGCCTCTCACTTTCGCTTTTGTGACGTCAGAGTTGTTTTATTTGCCGCCTCTGTAGCGTCTGTACAAATAATCATACTTCAAAGGCAATAAATCGTTATTTAAATTTCAATTTTTTCTTTTTTTTTTATATATTAACATTGCTTAAAGTTTCATTCTGCAAACTCCAATTTTGTGCATTTTTGGCTTTATAAATTGCACAGGCCAAAGTAAAGTATGCTTTAAAACAAATTTTTGCTTATTTGGTTATGAGTCCCGAGCGAATATATCTTCATAATACTCTCGGCAGGTCTCTCTCTCTCTCTCTATCTTTCTGTCACTCTGTGTATGTGTGGTTGTGTGTGTGTATGCGAGTGGAGCATCTTAGCCTTTGGCTAAGTGGGCCGGCTAGAATACCTGAGTTTATATAAATATATATACACGAGTATATGTAAACATATATACATATTCCCGATTATATTCGCACACACACACACAGTGAGCTATGCAAACATTCTTGTATGCTTTGGCATCCGTTTTGATCCCTCCTCCATCTCAGTCCCAATACATTTCACAGCGCTGACATTGAGTGCAAGCTAATCCGTTAGAAGGGTTTAGGATAGCAGCTTATTCCGTTATCTGCCTTGTTGCAAAAGCTTCAAAGCCATTTATATACAGATTTTATAAACACAAATAGAAACAATAAAGAAGCAATCGATTATTACATATTTCGAAGTTTTTGTTCCTTAATTCCAAACTTAATAAATAAATATTAACATATTGCGTTGTGCCACTAATTATACATACTCAGGGGTCAAAATACAAATCTGCATTTCAAGTTATTAATTTAAAGGTATCAATAAATATAGAGAATATTAAGAAATGAGTAAATTATAAGCGGCAAGCTAAACTAATAGTAATTAATTAAATATAATTAACAAGTAAGAAAGCTGTAGTCGAGACTGCCCGACTACGATATCCCCTGAGCCCTTCTTCGAACGAATAATGTTCCAAGAATTATTCGATTCTTTTCTGCACGCATGCAAAACCACGCGCACACATAGACACTGATCTACGCTTGTATGCATGTATGTGTGTATGCATGTGTGTAAGCATTACAAGGTCTTGCTGTCTCGCTGCTTTGCTGCTGCGCCGCATGGGTTTTGATGAGAAAACTTTGATGATTAATAATTCTGTTTCTAGATGGACAATCGTATTGGTATCTTCAGATTATGATTATGATATTCATATCTATATGCCAAACCAAACTGCATGTCTCTAGTATTTGAAATGAAATTTTTTTCATATTTGGGGGTGGTGGGGCGAAGTGGGGACCGGAATCCAAATTCTGACAAAAACCGAAATTGTATTAAATTAGTATCTATATATATGCAGAAGACTCTAACTCTAAAGATGAATTAGCTAGAATTTTAAAACTGGTTCCCGTTAAATTCGTTTATCGATAACTTTGCAATTATACTAGTTATCGAATTTCTGAAACAAACTCGTACTGCGCGTGCAATATACGGACCTAACACAAAAATAATGAACTCTCTAGCTTTTGTATCTTCGGAAATCGACGCGTTCATACATACGGACGGACGGACAGACGGACGAACGGACGGACGGACAGACGGACATGGCTATATCAACTTTTCTCATCACCCTGATCAAGAATATATATACTTTATGGGGTCTGACACGCCTCCTTCTGCCTGTTACATACTTTTAACAAAACCATTATACCCTGATATAAAAGGGTATAAAAAGAACAAATTGCAGGGTCTAAATATCACAGATAGTCTTAATAGATATTTAATACATTTTATTTAGTAGGCCTTGAAGTAATGACGTTCCGGTGTGGATCCTTGTCCATCATTTGCAAACAAGATGATGAGCTATTTTTTGGTCACGTTGTGGATTGTTATACAAACTACATTGAGGATTCGCTCGATGTTGCCGTTTCTCATATACGCAGCTTGGCTGCAATTCTATACACCTGACAAGCATAGAAAAGTTCAGGAACTAGAATATTAACGTAAATGTTGTTATATTTGAGTAGTTTAGCTTAAACTATTTGATTGCACACTTCTAGGTAATACACTTAAACCTTTTAGTTAAAAATGTTGAAATACGGAATATTAGACATGACTATGCAATATGTAGTTAATACAATAGATCATAACCATCATCATCATTTTCCTTAATCCTTAATCCTCAACATTGGTTTTTGATTTTAGCAACTATTTCTGTGTGATGACATAGCAATACGTTGCTGTATATAGCAACTAGTCAGAATATAGTTTCTGCTAACAATAAAAATTCTAAGATTGTGTTTAATTACTATCTAAATAATACTTATATAAATGACGTCTGATTACAAAATTGTATATATCAAATTTCTTTTAAATGGAAAAAGTGTAGTGATATAGCTAATATATTCGCTAAATGATGTCATGTCAGGACATTATTATTCTTATCGTCAGTTCACATCAGTTAGTGCCACCTGCTCGACTTCTCAGCACCCTATTATTTGTGCGTCCTCGTGTTCTAGTGATTCAACTGAAATGTGCGGCTTTAATTGGACGCTTCCTTTTAGTGCTGTAGTAGCATATTAAGCTGGGTCGTGTTATCCTGGCATAATCCTTGTTAAGTTCTTAATCGATTTATGTATGCCGTGCGCCCGCGCCACGCTTCAATCTTCACTTCTAGCCCCCATGGACTTGACTCAATTACGATTACGACACCGCAACGTAAAGTACTCACACCAAAGGAAAGACGAGGAGAGAGAGAGCGAGAGGGAGAGAGGGAGAGAGGGATAGAGAGAAAGAGAGAGAGGGAGGGGGTTTGGGGCAAGGGAAAGAGACTCTGGCTGAGGCACCTTAAATGTCTCGCTCGATTCCCAATGACATTGCAGATATTTTCATAAATTATTTAAAGTATGTCAATATTTGTTGTTGACTGTTGCTGTTGCTGTTGCTGTTGTCGCCAGCAAAACGAGAATGATGATGATGACGCGGGCGTTGATTAAAGAACAGCAACAGCTACAGGATGTACGCATTTGTTGCTGCTTCTTTATTGAACTTTAAATTAGTTTTATTTGGCCTCGCTGCCCGCGTTCTGCCCAAAGCAAACAACAAAGCTAATTGTAAATGACAGCGCAATAAGATGAGAGCCAACACACAACAGCAACGACATAAACAAAAGCATCAACAAAACCAAACACAAATTATAAAATAAAACACACACAAAATGCCTAAAAAGAAGGAGAAGAAGATACAAAATGGCACTGCAATTTGTATAATAAGTCCTACCCCGCCCCGTCCCTTCCGCCCTATCGTCGTCATCCCACGATGAATCCTGCAAGAGTAGATGGCAGCCAGCGCGTTAAATATAATGAAATAAGCTCATTAAAATGATGAGCCCCGAGCAGGTGGCAATGTGCCGAGATCACAGAGTATAAACAAGCGCTGTGCCCGGTTATTTAGAGAAGGCCCAAAAGTCGTGATACCCAGCGACGCGACGGCTGCCACATGAAGTAAGCTAATTCATGTTAATTGAAACTATTGCGATAGCCGCCAATGAGCTTGAGCTAAGAAATATGCAGGTTGCTTGAAGATAGCTCTTATTTATAGAGTAAATGGAAAATATCTAAAACAATCCGAATTACTGATGATTTAAATTTTCTTTAAAGTTCGTTTAGTTGACTGTATATGAGTCCGGGTCTAGGTCGATTATAACGAACTGGAAATCATACTTACAACACATTTAATAACTTTTATATAAAATAGATACCTATCGAAGACCGTATCTAATTTATATTATATATACATAAAAAGATTCTTTTACATAATTATTTTATTTTATTTTTATGTTTTTATTTATTTATTTCTTAATATATATGCACATATATATTTTTGTTAATTAAATATTATTCCTCATGCCACTTCTTGACTTCATTTCTTCTAGTGTTCCGCACCGTCACAGTAATCACATCGGAATTTTATTTTAATTGAAATAAATTGGTACTTAATGATTCTATCTTTGGAATTTCTGTCTTAAATTTGTTCACAACTTTTAGTTGTTCAAGTTATATGCACTTCAACCATTTCTTCCATTTATATTTTAAATATTTGTAATAACTCTGAGATGTGTTTATCCTTAAATCCTTAAAGCTTCTTTATTATTGCTGTCTCATAATCATTCCAGCTGTAGCTTATTATTGTCAATTTGCGCATTTACATCCAATTCGATTTGACTATTAGCTATTATAGCATCTTTTATTCAAGAAACTCAACTACCCATACTCGTGCATCAGACTTGTATCTAAGACACGCGCCCATCTCTAGCCGGGGATTGGCATCTTAAGTCTTGTTACCATGGCATTTGGCTGCCCATTTGCTTCATCAATCAGGAACATTGAGGGCATTTGGGGGCTGAGTCCTGAGGCAGCCGCATTGTCAACTTTAAGTTAATTATGAAAGTTTTGCGCTTGATTGATTCTCGCACGCATGGCGGAACGAACCAGACAATGAGCGGGATAGAATGAGATAATGACGGACAGAGACAGAGCGAGAGAGAGAGAGAGAGAGAGAGAGAGAGAAAGTAAGATAGAGATAGAAGAAATCAGTGAAAGATTCACTCGCTGATGCAGCGAAGCATGTAATCCGGTCGTGTTGCCTGCCCCTTGGCTGACTCTGATTGACACAGGCACTTAACGCATTTCTGTGTGGTCCCAAAGTGGACACAAACTCCACGTTAGTTGGCACGCCCCATTCCGCCCCGTCCTGCCAACTACTGCGCCCTGCGGCTGTCGTTAATGAGCCGCAAGTGCGCAACAGCTGAGCGAAGCAGAGCACAGCAGAGCTGAGCTGAGCTGAGCTGAGCAGCCTGCCGTCGCCACTTGAGTTGACAGCATGCGAATTCGCCTCTATGCCACGTGCCCCACAAACACATTTGGCCAAAAACTGTGTGTTGACAACTTTTCGAGTAAATCAAATTAAAGCAGGAATGATGACTGCCAACTGCCAGCTGCCAGCTGCCAACTGCTTTTATTGCGTTATAATAAAGTTCCGAAATAGTTAAAGTTCGAAAACTAAGAATTAATAGAAAAAGATTTCTGTGCATTCATCTGTGAGGATTCTTCTAGTTGGCTTTAATGTGATACATGATACATGTCCACTAGGACGTCCGAAATTGTGAAATATTTTTCTGATATCTTAAAACGCTTTGATTTAAATATCTTGAGAATTAGTACTCGCTTTGAAAGAGCCAGATTACAGATCAAAAAGCTTAACGATTTGAGTTTAAGTTGAGTTACTGTTGACCTCCTCCAGTGATGATTCGCAAATGAGTTGGACAGCTCCTGAGGGAGACGTGGCAGGCTAATTTATATTAAATGAGATTTATATAAAAAAAAAATTAAAACTCCTTTTAATACGTCTTTGAGGCTCATTATACTTTTGTCAGCATGTCAAGTTTAAAGATAGAATCTGTTGGGTTATCTTCTTAGCATTCAACAATAAAGTTACTATAGAGTCTATCTTATAGAAAATCCAGATTTTTAAGAGAATATAATCACAATTGAGTTTTCTTGCATATAAGATAAAGCATTTTATTATATGTTCTCAATTGTATTGTCAAGATACTTAATATGAATGAAATAAATTCAACATTTAATGATTACAAAAAAAAAAAAAGAAAATGCAATTCCCAATCGTCCACCCAATGAAACGCCAGGCTATGAATTTTTAGTTATTTTGTCCTTTATATAATGCTTATCCTTTGTCTGCGTATGAATGTGTGTGTGACAGAGACAGAGTGACAGAGACAGAGACACAGCACAACTAGAACAATTTGCATTTTATCTCAATGCTTAGTAGGCTGGGAATATATTTATCTTTAGCACACGCATCTACATACGTGATATCAGCACATTTTCATGGATAGTTAGTTTTTATAAAGTTTTCTCTTTTTTGTTTGTTAGATTTCATCAAACATATGCAACAATTTAGTTTAAACTTATGTAGGTCACTTCAGAAATTGAGTTAACGATGCAATTTGTTAAAGAGTCCAATTGTTGCATATCGAGCAGTGAAAAAATATATATGTATGTACAGTTATGCCTTTGGCTGATATCAGTTGGGCAGCGAGAAGCGGGCTGGAGAATTTCAAAGTGATTTGTCAAGCGAAAAAGGATAGAACATAGCAAACTAGTTCCTACTATCTGCTATACGTTTTCGTTTGCAAAACAAACAACAAATAATAAGTATTTTCCTGAGCTAATACTTGCAAGATTTTTCTTCTCTCTCTTCCTCTGCTTACACCCTTTTTTCTTCACTTCGTTTTGCTTTTCTATTTAAAAATATTATCCTGGATCAACTTCTTTGGCTGGCTGTTTAACTTCTTTTTATGCTTCTTTTTACAGTCTTATACCCCTTTTCGTATCTTTATGTTTGATTTATGTATCCCTTCTGTATATGATTCTTTATCCTTTTATTAACCCGTCTTTTCTATTTGTGTTTATTTCATCTTTTCTATATATTCTATTATATACCTGATTTTATATTTATGTGCTCAATTTTCTCCTATCAATGCTATCACTTATGTCTCTCAATATTGCTTATCTCGCTTCTCTCTGTGTTAACTCCTCAGCAAATACTTCTTTCAATATTTGTACTGCTGTTGCTTCAACTTCTATATTGCCAATACGCTTCTCGCTGCCCTTTCCTCCTTCAGTTCCAAGCCTCTTTTGTTAGCTCAATAAATTCTTGATGATTAGTTAAATGCTTAGACAAATGTTAAATCTTTCTTTTACAGTTTAATACGTATGCATATATTTTATATTTTTTTTTACGATTTATAGAGTACACAATAAATTCGGTGGGCATTTAGTTAGCTTTGATTTGAATTTATGTTTAGCGAAAGTTTTTTTTTAAATTTTTTTTTCTTTTGGCGTAAATAAAATTTAAAGTCGTCACACGCCGCGTATGCGCGATGCAGATTGCGTATACGCCATGTTTTACATATATTTATAATATTTACTTTTGTTAAGGGCTTGGTAAAAGTAACCGCTACTTCTGCGAGTGTATGTGTGCGAGTCTATATGTTGTTGCTGTTTTTTGTTGCGCACTTTACAAACTGCTGCAAATTAAAAGTTGGACCAAGCGAAACTTTTTTTACATTTATTTTTCAGATTCAGTCGAATCAACATTCAGTGCCAGTGCCAGTGATGCTATGTACGCATGTATGTTTGTATGTGTATGAGTGTGTTTGTGTGATTGTCTGCCAAATGAAAAAGTGCACTTGAGAAATCTGTGAGTGAAGGTTAAACAAAGCCAAAGTCCTGGCCAGCTCTGTGGCAGGCAGCAGCTTGCGAGCTCCAATTACAATTTGCGCATGTGAAAAGAGTTAAGTGTGTATATATATATATATGTTTGTGTGTATGTTTGGTTGATGAAGTATCTAGTATACAACTCTGCCTTATTTAACTATAGAAGCGCATGAGTTAGATAGATAGATAGATAGTAGTAGAGGTAAATATTGTTCTTAAACATTTCGCTTTAGATTTTCTAAAAGAGAGTTACATAAATATATGCAATGTATATAGATATTTATATATAGTATATTTTTATATGTATGTATATATAGAGTTTTACTAAATTCAGTAACATTTTAGGCTTAGTTAATAACAACAGTCAACATTTAACAGTCATTCCGATATGAGTTTCATTTGCATTTTGAGTTTTTGGAAGAGATTTCTTGTTTGTTTGTTTGCCAAGTCTAAAGTTAGTTAGTTTTCTTTTATTTTTTGATATAGTTGGCGCTCATTTGAAGATATATATATATCGTCTAGTTACTCAAAGGAGTTTAGTTAAATACACACTTAAAAATATAAATATATTAAAACACATTCATTTATTTAAATTCCTTTATGTGTTACTTTTGCTGGATTATATACTTTAAGCATTTTCTTCATATTTTTTGGAAAAAAATTGACAGCACATTATTGAATTGAAAATTTGTTTTTGGAACACATAGAATTATAATTATGTTTGTATATGTACATGTGAGCCTATCTCTCAGCTAATTCTAACTGCCACGCGTCTGCTTAACGCTGTTATCAGCCTCAAAAAAAAAAAAAAATAGAATTTAGGTTTGCCTTGGGGCTATGCCAAGGCCAGACACTCGAACTGGCGATAAATGCTGCCGCGCTGCCTCGCTGCTGTCTGGGTCTGGGTCTGGGTCTGTGTTGGCAATCCAATCAAAACATCCGCCATAAACAAAATGCTACAATCGCAACTCGAGTCGAGTCGGGGGCCTGACCGCACGGCCAAAAATGCCAACGACTGGAGCATATGTGAGAAATGCGCTCTAGAGGTGAGCACGTAGTCGATGTTCCACAATTTAAATTAGCCTCAAGTTCGCTTTGCCTAATCTAAGTGGATTTTGAGGATATCTAGCTGTCAACGCTCATGTTGCCTCAACTTAGGCCGGTCTTAAGTTTACTTCTGACTAAGTGCCGGTTCATGGCAGTTGATAATAAATTATGCCTGATGCCTAATTATATTTAGGCGTAAGTTTGCTTTCCCTTAGTTAAATCAATAGCAAAGTGACGCTTGTCCTTAAATTCGTTTAAAATTCACGATCCTCTCAAAGTTTGTCTAAATGAAGTTAGAATCCTTGAGTTTACCTCACATTCTCTAAAGTCTGATTCAATTTTACTAGACTTAAGTTATTCGATATTTTGAATAGACATTTTTCAAATACTTCATTTAAGGTTTATCTTCAAAGTTCTAAAGCATTTATATATCATTGACGCTAAGGACTGCATCCGAAAAGCTTTGTTTATTTCAATTTGAGTCCCGACATAATTTACTTCTTTTTTCCGAATTCATCGCGGAGTGTTGGCCGAAGTTAGTTAATATGTTAAACCAATGACAGACTTTGTTTACATACCTCTGATCAAGGTCAGGCAGACTTTGTTCATATATTCCTCTCAAAGTTTTTGATTATTAATCAACCGAGTCAGAGCTCTTCCCACTGTCAAAGTTCATGTTAATTGGTTAGCAAAAGTTTAAGTTTAACATCTTCAATCAATTTTAGAATTTCTACATTTTCAACTGCCAAATCCCATGCCAGTTATTCAGCCTTAGCCTCAGCCTTTACATAATGTCCATTCATAGCCTGTTTAGCTCAAAGTTGTAAAAGCTTAATTCTCTGCTTTGTTCAATTCACAGTTAATAACAAAATAAGCAGAGGCAATCTATTGCAGCACCTGCTAAAAGCAGTTGCTAACTTTGGCAAGCGATTGAGTAACGAGCCCAAATGGCTTTGCAGAGGCACAAATTTGTGAACAATTTGTGGCTCAGCACCTGCTCCTAGCTGCTATGAAAACCCCTCCTCACACATACATATATATATATTATATAGGTCTATATAACATATATAACATTATATAATTTGTTTTCTTTTCCTTTTCTTTTTTGGGGGGAATTTAGAATTTTTCGACTCAACATTCATAATAATTCGTATATGTTTATAATACTCGTAAAAACGCCTTTAAAAAGAGAGCATCAAAACAGTTTTAATGCAAGCTGAGCATCGGCTATATAATATATAAATATATATATATATATATATATATATATATATATATATATGAATATATATGTATGCTTTATATATGGGTTTTATATGGCTTTAAAATGCTAGCAAAATAATCTTTCTTTAGCTCTGTTTTGTTTTTACTTATTTTTTCTTATTCTTCTCTTTTTCTTTTGGCTATTGATTTCTGCTTTGCCTGCTTTGGGGGAAATTTGCTTTGTTTTGTTTGCTCCATTTTCGCATTGTTTTTACAGCACGTGAAGATTTTCACAGCTTTTCGATTTGGAAATATCGCTAAGGCAAATTTTTTGCAGTATTTCCTTGGCCAGATGCAGCGAGATGTGAGTGCGCGAGGTCTTCATCTTCGATGAGGTAGCCTTCTTCTCGCGCGTCTCCTTTAGCCGCATCTGTAAATGTAATGTGAGTAACACAAGAAATTTTATAGCGGCACTCTTTCAAAATTCTAGGTTGCTAGCTGGCCCACTTTTAATACCAATTAGCCAGTCCGGCTGGCTCGCCTCAGCTCAATTTTCATTAATTAGTGAAACGATGCGAGAGGCTAAAACCCACAGCCGAACGTACCACAAATCCATTTAAGTTATTTCCTGCACAATTTTCGCATGCATCAATGAGTTGCGTGTATTTCGCACCTAAACCTAAATAACCGCACAGTCAACCCGACCCCGAGCAGCACTATTCCTCAAGCCCCAAGCTCGTGCTCATGCTCGTGCTTTGGCTTACCTGTTTCAGTATCCCGACGAGCAGCTCATCGACATTGTGTTGTATGCCGCTGGACGTCTCAATAAATTTGGCATCGCGTGAGGCAGCCAACGTTTTGCCCTCTGTAAGTGCGTCAAAGCGTGAAACGTGAAATATTAAATGTAAAATGAGAAATGAGAAATCATCCACCCGTCTGGCCATTTCTATTCTTTAACTAAAAAGGAAGTGTGAAGGATTCGTTTTTACTCGTCAGCATAAACTGAGAGATCAGATCAGCATTATATGTATGTGTTTGTCATCGTATAATCATTATATATGAGGAATTCTATTCGATTCATTACGACCCATTATCCTTTATATTTAATATATCTACAAGATATGCATCAGTATCCACTAAATCATATACTCATATATACTGACAATAAAATATACATATATACATAGACTAACTGGCATATGTATATGTGGGCATATTTCAACAATGCTCAACTTTTGCGTCTTTCATATATACTCACTGCAGTCATTAATTCTCATCCCTAGACCTACTCGATTCGATAATTTCGTTGACTATATTTCACGTTGCTTAACGTAAAAGGTATCTTCTTATCATCACCCGTCGCAACCATCTCTATTTATAACCTGATGCGCTTTTCAAGCCCATTACTCACCTTGAGACGTGATAAGCCTTGCCCGAGCCAAGTCCGCTTTATTACCCACAAGTATGACTGCTTTGTCCTTGGTGTAATTCTCTTGCCACAAATAGTTGATAATCTCCTCGGCGATGCGAAACGAGCCCTTGTCCACCACGGAGAAAACCACAACACAGCCATGTGGCTCGTAGGTGGAAAGCGAGTTCTCGACACTCATCTCAACACTGGGATGGTCTATGAAGACCATGTCGGACTCCTCGTCGTCGAGCAGAACGCTGACCGTCTTCTCGCCGAACTCATCGTCTAAAACTCAGATCAGAATTAAACTCTATAGACGGAAGCAGAAACCAGCGGCAATCGGGATCGACAGAGGATCATACGACACGCATAGGTTTCATCTAAGGGTATCAATCGCTACTCACTCTGCATACTCAACACCCACTTGTGGGTGCGAGACTTGGCCCGGGGCAATCAAGGCACATCCAGAGGGAGAGAGAAAGATCTATCAACTTACCTAGACTTGCATCGTATGTGTGCATATACTCCGATGTCATGAATTGGTTGACCAGCGCCGTTTTTCCCACACCTGCATCACCTAGCATTACGACCCGATATCGCGCCGGTGGCGGCGGGTCCATGTTCTCCGAGTCATCCGGAGAGGCGGGCAGCGAATCCACATTAGCGTAGCCCGCACCACAGCAGCTGCCCTCGAAGGGTGAGCGTTCACTGGCTCGACTATTCGTCGAATTGACGCTTGTGTTGCTGCGCGATCGTCGTGATATGATCGAATCCCCACAGTTCACCACATTGCCTTTGCTGATAGAGAAGTGGCGCAGCCGATAGAGATCATCGCTGGCCCGCGGATTGTACGGACGCTCAGGCAGCGAACAAACGCGTGGGCGTATATGATCGGGAACTGCAAAGAAAGCGAATCGACTAATTAATGGTTAATAGATGAAACAACTAGCTACTCGAATATTCTATAGCATATGCTCAGTCACTTTTAAAGAGTTCTATCAGCAGGCGTCAGAGATCAGTGAAAATGTTCATGCAATATATATATTTTCTTTTCTTTCTTTGACTACTTCATAGATCAAATTAAAATCAAGGATTATTCAATTTAGTGTTATAAAGGTGCGAAAAAAAAAATTAAATTATATATAAATATGAATGAAAAGACTAGAAAATCTAAATACATACTTTATATATCTATATAATATCTATTATATACATGGATATTACCCACCTGGAAGTTCCAAAAAGTTGGAAGTGCGTCGCTGGCGCCCGCGATTGGAGCTCTGGAAGGCCAATGGGCCAATGTCATCGTTAGAGAATATGGAAGCATTCGAGCAGGCGCTCTTCATGGATTCCCGCGAGCTGCGTCGACTGGCCAAGTAGGCCAGTCCGCCCTTGGAGCTGCCCCTGCGCCTTGGTTTGTACTCGACGGCATCTCGCTTTGGCTTTGCTGGCTTACAGCCGCTTAGCTCGTGCTCGGCGTCCTGGGTTAAGTCGCTTGTCGACTTGCGATAGCGCAGCGACACAACGCTATCCGAACAGGTGCGATCCAAGGTGGAATGAGAGCTGTGCAGCACCTGGTAGCCCGGATTCGAGGTGATGTTGATGGCGTGACGACGCTGGCGCTGCTGCTGCTGGTGCTGCTGTTGCGGCTGGCCTGCATCCGTGTCCGTGTAGCTGAAGCTCGTCGTGGTGGTGGTTGTGTGCTGGGTCGGCGTCTCGCCCGACTCCATGGATAGCTGAGTGCACTCCGTGACGCAGGAGTCACGCTTTAGGCCATAGTAATTGGGAGTGGAGTATCCGCCAGATGACCCAGCGCCCGTTCCTCCCCCTCCTGCTTCTCCTACTGCTGCTGCTGCTGCTGCATTCAGAGAACGCGCATCGACCTTTGTTATAATGGGCAGCTCCCATTCATCTCGCCGCCGTTTGCCTGCCACACCTGTTGTGGTTAGCTGTGGTACCTGCTCCAGCTGCGTCGCGTGTCCACGCATTAGCTTCTTGGAGCCCTGCCGCCTGGGAGAACTGGGCGGCTCATAGTAGAGCGAGCCATCATCCGGAGAGATGGGCTCATAGTATTCGAATTTCTTGCCCAGTGCTGCCTGATCCATGCCGCCAGCTGGGCTGACAGCATCGAAGACGAATTTGCATGGAGATTTGGGGCTGTGAGTCAGCAGCGAGGCGGAGTCGTCAATGGAGCCCGACGGGGGCGTCTGATAGTAGGACGAGGGCGTGGAGCTGCTTGCCCCGTCACAGCTATCATGAGCATAGGTTGTTGTTATTTTCGGACTGCGCGGCGGCTGATCGTAGTTGCCATAGCCGTAGCTGCTGCTCGACTGTGTGGGCGTGGCGTAGACGGAAGGCGGCGTCGCGTAG
Source organism: Drosophila buzzatii (assembly GCA_035045845.1). Taxonomy (NCBI): domain Eukaryota; kingdom Metazoa; phylum Arthropoda; class Insecta; order Diptera; family Drosophilidae; genus Drosophila; species Drosophila buzzatii. The sequence goes on along the minus strand of JAWNOS010000373.1, from coordinate 1,402,192 downwards.
TAGCTCCTGCTTGGGGCAAGGCCTATTTTTGAATTGAACGAATGGAATGTGGCCTTTGGGCACTCACCTGGGCGACTTGGGTGTGGCGCCTTTGTAGGGCAACGGATTGCTCGCAGCACGCGCTGGCGTCTTGTGTCCGCCGTGGCTGTGTGTGTGGGCGCCTGTCTGGGTGTGTGGGTGTCCGTGTGTGCCATAGTTGGAGGACGCATCACCGCCATCCCAGCTATGCTGCTGCTGTGCCATGTTTACCAAATACTGGCGGGGATTCGGGACGGTCGAGTAGATTTACTGCTCCAGCTGCTGATGTTGCTGCCGATGCTGTTCCTGCTGCTGTAACTTGAATGCCACTCATGTGTAAATATCACGGGCCATTACTCAACACACGCACACGCACACAGTCACATACACACACACACACACACAGTCGCACGCACTGTGCACACATAATTTATGGTTTTATCTTTATTTAATAAAATAATGCAAACTACAATAAAAGCAAAACTCATAAAATGGCTACGCTGACTTCCATGTCCACATCCGACATCCAACATTCAATGCTGCCCGCGGGCAGCTCCTACATATACATATATACGGATCTCCGTGTGTGTGCGTGGCAGTATGTGTGTCTGTGTGAGTGCTGCGTGTGTCAGCAAATTATTGTGAAATGTGCGTTCATCTCGCTTTAAGTTGACAGCCCAAGTGGCCGTGGCCATGGCCCTGGCCCTGGCCCTGTCCTGGTCCTGACCGTGGCTCGAGCCATATCATCAGCTCAACGCAACCTAACAGCTATAGCTCCCACCTAACTGGCTCTCACTCACTCACTCTCTCTCTCTCTCTTCTTGATTGACATTGCAGTTGTTGTTATATGCAACAGTTGGCTTTTGCCATGCGTTAAAAATTAATGCTTGTTATACCCTGTTGCCACATTGTAAATGAGTTAGGAAGCTAATATTGTGAGCATGTAAGGGAGTGAGAGAGATAAAGAGGGAGATATATGGCGATTGCGACAGAGGAGAGAGAAAAAAGCTGGTAATGTCCAGCTTAGACTTTATAGATTTGTCAAAAAAATCTCGACGTCTTTTCATCGCATTCGTCTTATCGCTCTGTTTCAGTTGGAGATTGACAACATCATGCATGAAACAGACTAATTCTATATGAACATTTTCTTTTAAAACAAAATCTAAGATTATCTTCAAACAAGACCGATTATTAATTATCTAATATCTAATGTTGTTCGATGCTTTGTATTCACGCATGGCCATAGCTTGAAAGACCTTGTCAAAGACTCAGCCCATCAATGATCAATATTAATCATAGTTCATATACATACATACATATTTGTTTTTTCCTCTATCACGATGATTTCAAAGTTAACTGTTATGATATTATTGACTGATATATTCCAATAAACGATTAATATCGATTTTTTATTAAATAAGCTTCTTTCTAAAACCTCAGTGATAAAGTTTAATTTCTGTATCTTATTATTCATTTTTTGACAAACTATGCATGCATCAATTTCATTCTTCTTCTTCTTCTTTTGGATTCACACCCTGCCAACTCACATCAGAACTTACTCTCACCCAGAAGAGCACTCACACACAACACCTATGTATGTGTATATACACCATTACGCACACTGTCGCACTCTTGCCATACACAAACTTTTGTGCATTGGCTGCAAAAGATTTGTGCCCGAAGTTTTCGTGAAGCACTTTGCAGCAGTTACTTAACTTGAACCAAGTCTGCGACTGACTCGAAGTTGAATTCGAAGTCTATGGGTGCTGCGGTTGTGGCTGCGTCTCTACCTGCGGCAGCGGCTGTGGCTGCTGCTTATGCCATTGACTCAGGTGTAATAAGTTGCTCAGTTGTTAGCAGCATTAGCCGGCAAATGTGTTGAGTATTTTGCAGTCCCTGCTCAGAAAGTTCTCGGGACAGCTGTCAACTGATTTTGCTGTGATTGCTGCAACCAAGCGGCTCATACAAATTATTCGTGCTATAGTTTTATGACTCTGCTCCCGAATGACAATGGAACCCAGTCGGAATTGCGTAGATGAAAGGAGTAAGTTATAAGATACCCCGTAAATAGGGATTAATATGTATGATGTAGACGTGCACCAATATGATAAGGATTTACAGTAAATACCTTATCAGTATATGAGGCAAAATATCATTGATACTCTATACGTCCATTTAATGGGATATTTTATTTTAAAGGTCAGATAAAATATTTTTTGGCATTACGGAATAACTCACTGAAATCTTTAAATTCGGTCTAGATGACTTTTGCAACCAAACCACTCTATTTTTATCAGAAACTAACTATCTTTTAGGGTATCTATAAATTTTTTTATATACATTTTTTTATATACATACATATATATGTATATTATAATAATCCAACCATAAAATCGCCCTCGTCACTTACATGCGCCAACCTAGTGTCCCATTCAATTGTGCGTCTCCAGTTGCAGCTCCTGTCCACATTGCTCGTAACGTAAATCCCAACTGTTGCCTTTCGTCTCTCGTCTCTCGTCTCTCGTCTGTCGTCTGTCGTACGTTGCCTGTCACCTGTGTTTTGCGCCGCCAACTGCTTCTGCAGCCACCTGACCCGCCAGCTAAATAACTTATCTATTGTATGAGCCTCCATACAAATAGCCGGACACCCACTCCTCACTCTCCACGGCCGGACACAAAGCGTGAATACGTGCTCATAATGTTGAGCAAATAATATGAATGTGCGCAGAGATAAAATACATATGTACAAATGTGTACTTATGTGCTACCTGTTGGTCGTTTATATGGCCCTAACCTCTTGTCTGTGGGGAGTATATTACGATTGGATAAGTTGTGGAGCTGTGCAAGTTGCGGGAAATTAAATAATCAACAGTTGAAACGGGGGAAGCGTGTATTTGATACTGAGCTGAATATAGGTAAGACGAATGCTAACTTCTTTCTTTCTGAAAGCTCAATAATACAGAATCTTCTTTAATTAATATATATTTTTTAATTCTTATTTATACAATAGCAGAAATTCTAAATTGAGAAACTCAAACTTGGATTAACTCATCTACAAACTTTTTACCAGTTTCAGAAAAATGTTGTAATGGCTTATAGTAGCATATCAGAGTAATGACTAAATCTTTTCTATCTCATATCTGTTTCAGCAGGTTTTCCATCCAATCGACAGATCCCATAGTAGTTCACCTTGCTTTTCTAATCAACCCAACTGCGTTAGGGTAACACGGAACCTGTCCTGTTACCAGCGCAACCAAACGCCCGAATGGACAGAGCAAGACAGGGAGAGGGTCACAATTGTGACATGGATGGAATAATCATAAAAATGTTGAATAGAGAACGTTTCAGATACGTTCAAGGCCAGTCATGGACGTGGAAAACAACAATAAATTCAATGGGATAAAAAGGAGAATCAACTCAAGCGACTCAACCTTTCCCTAAACCTACCCAATGCTGCAGCCGTCTGGCAAAAGGAGTCGTGTGTCAGCTCTCATTCAACTGGTCTTCAATTCGAGTTTCCATTGGCATTATGTATATTGTCTATGCATGAATGATAAATCTGAAAGCGAAACCCAAAAGCCTCCACCCAGCTTTGTCAATGACATTGCCATTGCCATTGTGTTTGAAGCATTGCTCTTAAAGAATTGAAAACAGAAAAGGCAACTGCCTGGATTTTCGCAAAGTAATTGTAGCATTTTTTTTTTTCTACATGCTACGCTTTCGACTTCTGCAAAAGCTAATTCGCTCATCAGTCGATAGGAAATTTCATTGACAATATAAAATTAAGTATATATGATTTAAAGCTATCCTACTTAAAGTGCGCCATGATGAACTGGAAGCAGACCTTAAAAAAATGTTAAATCTTCCGGTATAAAATTTGATGAAGTTTTATAGCTGATTTCAATAGAAATATATCGTTGGCATAAAAAAATAATATATTCATACTTCGTTTAGCCGAACTTGTATGATATGCAAATTCATTTGTTTTTGCTAGAATGTTATACAGTCGAAATCGCCTATAAAGACGTAAGAAATGAAAGCCGATTGGAATGTAAACTTTTGAAATTGCTAAACTTATTGAAGACTTTCTGGTTATAGAATAGTTCTTGAATAGAATAAAGGCATATACTCAAGTTGTTCCTTATATTGTAGTTTGACTGTATGTGCGAGTTATGCACGCATTTGATCGAACAAATCTGCGGGCCAAACCAACTGAAACTGATTTGATTTAGCATTGGATTTACTTTGCGAATTCGTCTGTACGTGGGGTGATGACTGCGACTGAAAAGGGGAAAAAGGGATTTGCATATTTGGGAAAGCTCTGAATTGACAATGTAATTTGTTTGAGTATTACGCGTGCCAAGAAAAAAATAGTTGGCTAGCAATCATAAAAAAAGAAGAGAAAAAGTTCAAATGTCGGTGAACTGTAGCAGAAAAAACCCAACTTTGATGTTGTTGCTTCCAATTGTAACCCTAATCCCAACGCCAGCCCCTATTAACGTCATAGAGTATAATGAACTCAAGTGCATTTCGCACAGCCATTAACTTGTGGCTTGTTCTGCACTTAGAGAAATGGGGGCAGAGTTCGAGATGTTTTCAGTTTGACATACGTCAATAACTTCAACATTTTTAAAGGAAATTGCAATTATTTTTGTTAAAGAACTTTTTCAATTTAAGTTTTATTACCATCAACTAGAAAATAGTAAACTATAACAGTTTATATTTATACTTATTAGAATATCTCTTTTAAATTGAGCTGAGATAGATAATACGTTTTGACCAAGCATTAGCTCTTCAAATCAATTCTTCCTCAGTTTTCTTTAAATTGAACTAAATATAAAATTATATGAATATTTTCTGAACTTCGACATTTTTGGAACAATACTTAAAAATTTGAAGTAATTCAAAAAGTTGATTATGAAATTCATTTATTATTTTTCTTTATTTATTCTTTTATTCATTACTCGAAATTATGATAGTAGATAATTTCTTTGTATTTTCAAACACAACTGTCAGCAAATTTCAATTAAGCAACAAATATTTTCTAGACTTGAAATTGAAGTATTTGAAGCTAATATATTTTTTTAGTTTTAAATAAGAATACGAGCACACTATTAAAGATTTAAAAATATCTTCATATTTTAATAATTTTTTTTATTTGTCTTACAAATCAGTGATATCCCATAGTAGGTTTGCTCTTCAAACTTTGAGTAAATCATACTGTAAAACGTACTTTACTTATTAGATATATCCTATCAGGTAATTGAGCATATCTTATAAGTAAAGTTCATTTCACAATCATTCAATTGCGTATATTTTATAAGTGAAGTCCATTTCACATTATGATTAAAGTTTGTAGATGAAACCAACTTTCTCCGCAGTGCACTATGGCACCCATTTAAGAATCTAGCTCTTAGCTAGCTCCTTTTTATTAGGTCCTTTTCCTGGACAACCCTTTTAGTAAACTTTGCTTAATTACATGCCCGCACCCGTTTAGCACATATTTAACACACGCATACACACTCACATGTATGCTATGAGTAAACATAAATATTTTCACAGCATTCGACCCCCCGCACGCCCCCTTTTACCAGACACCCCTGCGCACAATGCTCAACATTGACCAGCACTTGGCTGCAGAATTAGCGTTTGTTGTAAAAATAAATGTGTCTGTATGCGTGTGTATGTGTGTGTTGTGTGTGCGAGGTCGTGCGTGTGGGTGTCTGTCTGTGTGTACGGAGTGTATTGCTGAAGCATAAACAAGAAAAGTCCATAAAACACTTAGGATCAAACAATATACAGGGAACGTCAGCAAAATGTTGCCTATTTAGCAGCGCCTGATGTAGTTGGTGTGATGGTGGTGCGGAGGTGGTGCGGAGGTGGTGCGGTGGCTAAGAGGAGCATTCAGTTGGTCAGCTGCTCAGCTGCTCAGGTCAGAATTAGAATTGTGGGCCAAAAGTCACGTTCGACAACTTAGTTATTAGAGGAAGCACAGCCACAGCCCCACCCACAGTTGCACTGCCTACTTCGGCCATCGATTTTATTGCCACACATAATTCTTTGACGGGTGGCATTTCGGCAAATCTCATGTTAATGGCATATTAAGTGGGGCAGCAGTTGCTTTTGGCGGCCAATTTGCGTTTAAATGCGTCATTTGCGAACGTTCGGGGCTAGTTTAGTGACAGATGGCAGGTGGCAGCATTTTGCGGCAACTTACGTGTAATTAGACGCGTCTGGGGCGTCGGAGTGATTGGGGTGCGAGGATTAGCAATTAAGTGAATGCCCTGTTTGTGCGAGGCTACAAGCGCAACAAACGCAACAAGTGCTAAAAAGCACACGCATAATCCCAGCGAATTACATATACACACACACACACGAGCTCTCACGCACACACAGGCTCAGACTGACACAGACAGCGACTGACAGTTGTATATGTAAGTGAGAGGCAGCGCATAAATCAACATGTCAAATCGCAGCTTAACAGACGCTCGCACACACTCACACACATACATATATAGGCACATAGCCAACAGCAGCTCTCACACAGATGCACTCACACTCTCACACAGCTCACATAACTGTTGTTAAAATCATATTTCAGCTTTACCATTATTTTGATTTGAAATTCTCGAAAATGTTTCTGCACTTTCTTCTCTTTTGAAGTTCCCTTTTTTCTTTCACAATTGTCTACAGCAACAGTTTGTACAGTTATTTTGCTTCTTTTTTTTTTTTTTTTTATTTATTTTTTTTTTAATTGCACTACCGCTTCCGCTTGGACGCGCGCTGCTGCCGCAACTGCCGCTGGTAGCCGCTCAATATGGCCCGACCGAGCGCGCAAGCAGCTCGAGCTGAACTGTGGCATGCCACGCGACTCAGCTGCATTTTTGTTGAGACTGGCCAACAGAAGCTTTGAAAGCTCGCGCTTCCAGCCTGGAAGTCCTTCAGCTGAGTGGGCTTTCTTCTCAAAATTCGGCTTCATTTCATTTCAGTTTTCCTACTGATTTGCGGTTAAATGATGCTGCTTCTTATTTTGCGGCTGACAAATGCTGGCTTATGATATTTTTTTAGCGCGTTTCTCTTTATCTTTATTAACAGATTCTGTTTTAACGGATTTAGATTTCGTTTGAGACAGAAAAGTTTCAATTCATCATTTCTGCGTGCAATATTTAAAACACAAATTTTAGAATTTGATTAATATAATTATTAATTTAGAATAGGTAGAAAAATTGTGTATACCCACATTAAATTAGTGCCAATAGATATTATATTTAAAACAGAATTTTTAGAATTCGATTAATATAATATTAATTTAGAATAGATACAAAAATTGTGTATACATTATATTAGGGTCAGTAGCTATTAGACATAACATCTCTAGTCTAGAATTAAAACCAGTATTAAATTAATATACCAATAACTTTGCAAATAGCAATGAACTTACATTTCAGCTGATATAATATACAAACTATATTGTATTAAGATAAGCTGTACTTGGTATAATCGTTTCTCGGGATGACTGAGCACTGGATATATCTTAAGGCTGGAAATTAATCAAATTATTATGTATATTACTCACAACCTGTCTCAATTTTTTAATATTCTTATATTAATATTATAATTTATTATTATTCTGGCCATTCAATATTCTGGCAAGACTTGTACTTGTGTATTGCCCCAGGTTAATAAATATAATATAAATATAAATATAAAATATTGACATTACATTACATACAACTTGTTAAAGTGGAAGTATAGTTTATTTTGAATTACAAATTTTCTCCTAGTTCACTATTGCGTATATACCGCTCATCACTGCTAACATTTTTGAGATGTCAATAGTAGTTTTTCATTATGTGACATTTTGGTTCAATTAGTCAGTAGACTTCTATTCCACATCTTCAAAATGGAAACAGTATACATACATTGATATATAAGTATTGTGCTATTAATTGAAAGTTTGGAAATGGACTTTGCGTAAGCAAATTCTTTCTTTTCCATGTTCAAAATATAAAACTCTGATATAGATTGCCACTTAGGTTATACATATGGGAATAAATATGACTAGGGCTGGGGTGAAGTAAATCAAAACATGTTAATTTTTGTATGATAAAATCTTTCTGTTTTATTTAAAATTTAATTTGTTTGTTTTTTTGTTTTTTTTTTCTTTTTAATTTTCTTTTGTTGGTTTCTTTATACAGATCTTAAGTTAGGGCTTAAAGATAAACACTTATAGAATAAATAGTTTTGGAAGTCTGCGGCTTAAACTCTAGAGAAACGACTAAGTGAAAAAATTGTATTGTTAGTATAGTCTTCGGGGTTATATAGAGTATATATGGTTGTGTATGCGGGCGGGATTATAGATTATATGCATTTTTTGGTACTGGGGTATAGGGTTGCGTAGGCTCATAGGTGGTGCAAGGCGGGTAAAGATGTATGTTTGTGATAAATTCTGTTGCCTCCTCGACTCTTCTTACAAGTCGGCAACGCGTGCTTTCAGCTTGTCCAGCTCGGCATAGATGCTAGCGGGCAGATCGGCGCCCACTTGCGATTCGAAGTAGTTGCGGATGTCCTGCACCTCCTGTGTCCAGAAGTCCTTGGGCAGCGAGAACAGTTGTTTCACATCGATCTGCTCCTTCATGCCGGCCAAGTTGAGCTCACCCTCAGCGGGTATGTGGCCAATGGCGGAGTCGACATAGCAGGATTCACCGTTCACACGGCGCAGAATCCACTCGAGGACACGGGAGTTCTCGCCGTATCCGGGCCACATGAATTTGCCCTGATCGCTCTTGCGGAACCAGTTGACATGGAAGATCTTTGGCACTTTGCCACGCTTCTCCATGCTCAGCCAATGGGCCACATAGTCGCCGAAGTTGTAGCCAAAGAAGGGACGCATCGCGAAGGGATCGTGCATGATCACCTTGCCCTTGTGCTCCGCTGCAGCCGTAGCCTCGCTACGCATAGCAGCACCAATGAAGACACCATGGGTCCAGTCGCGTGCTTCATAGATTAGAGGAACGCCAGCTGGACGACGACCACCAAAGAGCATCGCAGAGATGGGCACGCCAGCTGGATCCTCCCAGGCACTATCGATGATGGGGCACTGGGCTGCAGGTGTGCAGAAGCGAGAGTTGGGATGGGCAGCGGGTTTGCCCGACTCCTTGGTCCAGGGGTTGCCCAACCAGTCGGTGATCTGTACATTGGGTGCCAGACTGCTCTCCATGCCCTCCCAGTAGACACCGCCATCTGAGGTCGAAGCCACGTTAGTGAATATGGTGTTCTTAAAGACTGTGCTCATGGCAATGGGATTCGTTTCCTTCGATGTGCCAGGTGCAACGCCGAAGAAGCCATTCTCAGGATTGATGGCGCGCAGCAGACCCTGCGAATCGAACTTCATCCAGGCGATATCATCGCCCACGCACTCCACCTTGTAGTTGGCTAGCGAGGGGTTCAACATGGCCAGATTGGTCTTGCCACAAGCTGAGGGGAACGCGGCAGTGATGTACCTCTTGACGCCCTTGGGATCGGTGATTCCCAGAATAAGCATGTGCTCGGCCAGCCAGCCCTCGCGCTTGGCAATGGTGCTGCCAATGCGCAAAGCAAAGCATTTCTTGCCCAGCAACGAGTTGCCACCGTAGCCCGAGCCATAGGACACAATCAGGTTCTCAGCGGGCTTGTGCAAAATGATGGTACGTTCTGGGTCGCATGGCCAGGATGGCTGCTCCACTACGCCGCTAGCTGGTGTGCCCACCGAGTGAAGGGCGCGCACGAACTCTTCCTTCTTTGCCAACTGCTGCAGCACAGCTGATCCCATGCGGGTCATGATGCGCATGGAGGCTACGACATACGCCGAATCGGTGATCTCAATGCCAATCTTTGAGAGAGGGGATCCCACTGGGCCCATGCTGAAGGGCACTACATACATGGTGCGACCCTTCATGCAGCCGGGGAAGCGCTGCTGAATGGCAGCTTCCATGTCCGCTGGCGAAATCCAGTTGCCCAAAGTCCCTTTGACGCCATCCTTGGGCGTGGGAATGGTTTCCTCGCGCTTCTCGGTGCAGATGAAGGTCTTGGACTCTACGCGGGCCACATCACCAGGGTTGGTGCGTGCCAACCAGCAGTTTTCGTACTTGGGCAGCGCTACAATAGTGCCGGACTCGAGCAGAGCCTTGATGAGCATCTTGTTCTCCTGCTCGGAGCCATCGCAAATGTGCACCTGATCGGGTTGGCAGAGAGCAACTGCCTCCTCCACAAAGCTGCGCACACCAGCAGTCAAGGAGTTAACATCGCCATACGAGGTGGGGATGCCTCGAATGTGGCTATACAGTCCGCAATTGTCCTGGCGGAGCTTGTGCAGCTGGGGCAGAGCACAGCCGTTGGCAGAACTAAACAGAGAAAGACAAAGAATTTATAAGTGAAAATTGCGAAGAAAGCGAGAGGGCGGGTAAAATGATAACATGTGGGGAGACTACTCAAAGAGTTCCTGAATATATGTATATCTACATATATGTATTTGTTTGACTTTAGTTCAATTGGAATATTCCTCTGAATATTAACAATTACGTATAATTTCTTCTACATTTAATATTTCTTATTTGCTTTTGAAATTTGTTAACAAAATATTTAAATATATCTTCAAAGTCACGTTCTATATATGCGAATGATTTATTTATGTGAATATTTATTTAAATCACAATAATTTGGAAGCTATTTTTGCAACAGTTTTGTATTTTTAGTTCATGTTGAAGAAAATCACAAATGTTTTTTCTGTTAAAAATACTTTATGGGGCATGCCGCATGCAACATGCTAGAGTTTTCTGGGTGTGGTGATGCATATGCTTGCTTTGTATTACTTTTTCTTTCTTGTTGTGGAAACAACTCGTACTTACATAATTTTGCTTTGTTCAATGAGCTCAGGCATTTTGTTTTCTTTTTCTTTTTTTTTTTTGTTTTAGATTTGTATTAGAAATTAATGTTCTTTAAAAGACTTTGGAATATGGCGCACTAATTAACGGTTCGATTTCTTTACTTTTGTTTGTGCAAACAAATTTAAGTATCACAATTTGAATTATCACAATTTAAACCTTTTTTCTGTGGTTTTTTTTAGTTCAGCTTGGTTGTAGTTTCATATGTTTTTCCAGAGTTTTTTATCAAACATCAATTTGATTTTCAGATCACTGAAATTGAAAGTTTCACTTGATCTTTCCATTTACTCAGTCCACGAGTAACTGATGCCAACTGCTTGCTGCAATCGGCCTTTTATACGCTGTGCTGCCTGCCTGGCGTCTGCCCGAGGCGACTAGAACATGATTAACGGGGACCGCACGATCGGCTGCCGTGCGGCTTCGGCTTGCCTCGGCTCGCATCGGCTCGCATCGCTTTTATTTGTTTCTATCTTTTTATGAGTAGCGCACGCCTCAGGTCAAACTTTGGGCCAGCTGATTGGCTGTTGGGTCGGAGGCTCGGCAATTGTTTTGGTTTTTCACTGAGCTTCTAGACGCGAGAGAGAGGGAGAGAGGGATCGGCGGGCGGCTTGTGCCGCTTGACAACAGGCCTTGTTGTCACAGTCACTGTAGCAAGTTACAGTTTATTATTGTCTGGTTTCTCATCTTATTTAGTTCGACTCGCCACTCTTGTGTTCGTTTTTGCTGTTATTTTGATAGCGCGCCTATTCGCGATTGATAAGAATCATTTAGAGCTATTTACGTTCCACTCGGTTGTTATTTGCTTTTTCGCTCTGTCAGCTGCTGCTAATTTAATTACTTTATTTATGTTTTGCTCTCGATATCATTTCAGTGCGTAAATCGCTCGCGTATTCAATGTACTCAATGACGTATCAAAAAGCTCCACCAGCGTACAATTATCGTAACAGGGGGTGCCTTGAGGTCTCTATTTCGCTATCGAAATTTCAGAGAACTCGGCTTGAGTAATACAATTATTTGTATGTTTTGATTCATTTTATTAATATAAACATGTGTGCATATACTATTTATATAATATCCATCAATAATCTTGATAATGAAGCTATTAATAGCAGTACCTGTTAATAGGTAGTTCCGAGTGTAAATAATTTACTTCATTAATTAAGGGATTATTATACTTTTCCAGCTACTCTGAGATATAACCAGCAGTAATGGACCTATCTATGATGAGCTTGAATGTTTAATAAATTCCGTTATACTTTGCTTTTATTTTCTTTTCAATTCATATTTATATTACACATATACATCTATAAGTTGCAGATAATCTATTATTTTACTTACTCCGTCTGCGAATTACTCAATTTCTTGCACAGTAACGATCGATACCAATTTGCTTTATACCCTTTCAAGTATAGAAACAATTTTATGAGAGTAAATATTTATAATAGTACGTGTATATTTACATAGAGGAATCTCTTCTTCTTTTTACGCATATAAACAAATTCATGTGAACTCATATAACATTGACTGTGAACTTGAATATGCTACATATATCATATTAATCCACCCACTCTCACATTTTCCTATTAGCTCATCCCTTTGGAAATTCATACAGCTAATTTGTCGCACACCACCCTATGGCAGTAATGCCTTCATTCCCCTCTAAGGCTGATACACACGCGCCCACCTACGCTTTCGCCACGAGACAGAATCACATGGCCTTTTCGATTTGTTGTCAGATTGCCAGAACGTACATATATGTTTTGTTTGGCCACTTTCGCTTATTGGCAAAACTGGTGACGGGGAAGATGATTCGATGATCTAGCAAAATTCGCCGCTGTTCTATTATAATGTTGGCCATGGCCATCAGCCAAACGACTTGGAGGCCATGAATGGACATAGTGAATTTCACATGACATGCCGTGAACAGCCCCATGGATATTATCATCATGTGCTCTTCGAAGGAGAAATGAAGGTTCTCAACCATTATGTGGGAATAAAGTGATCTGTATCCAGAAGTAAATGGCAATTTAATCGAGTAGCCGATCTTAAATTGATAAACATGACCTTGAAAACCTTAAAAAGTTGCGTTACAGTTTATTATACCAGCCAACTTCCACGCGTCTCTTTTAATGCGAAATGGAAAAGCATAAAAAATATTTAACAAAAAATCGCGGAATGCTTTATTTCGATGTATTTATTTTTAAACCATGGACTTGTTTTTCTAGTTGAGCTTGATAAGCAGCATCATCATCATCACAATCATCATCGACTGTCTGCTTGTGCTACCCCGCCTGCCTGCCAGCCTCCTGCTCAGCTCCTCACTTCCTCAATCCCTATGCCCCTTGTGTCGGCCCCGCGTCGTGCAAAGATCGCCGTGCTATATAGCCAAAGCGTGTTTGATGACTTTACTTAATTTTTTGAATTTACGTCAATGAGTTGGCGGATCAATAAATAATAATGTAAATCAATATACATATAGCTAAATATATATTGTAACGGGGCTTATCAGCCTGGAAAAACGAGCCCCTGCAGTCTAAATGCAATGGAAAATATTTTATTCTAAATATAGACCCAAACGCTGTTTTTAATTGTAATCCGGATCTAGAAATTGCTGTAATTGCTTACGAAAAAATTTCAAGTGTTGCTGCAGCAGGCTCTGCACATCAGTTTTGCTCGTTTTGTGATAGATCTGGATTTCCCATAGACCTTAGACCTTTATAAGCTTCAATAATGTTGAATGCCATAAATAAAATTTGCCAAACCTTGATTAGATTCCATAACATAACAGAGCGATACCAACTATATACCTATAAATATATATGTATACATAGCATCGTATACTATTATACAACGGAGCTATACCTACTAAATACCTATAAATATATATAATGCTTCATATAATATATACCAATAATTAGTCTAATAGATCTTATCTTTATGTCTTAAAATACATTTTTTTGGTATAGAAACCTTTTGAAAAAATCTGATTATTTACGATAATTACATAGTTATCAACCAAAATCATCATTTGTACCCGAAGTTGAGTTTGTAGTTATCCTTCGATCGGCTTAAATGATTGGGATCCTGTAAACGTATTTCTTTGTCAAATATCCCTAATCTTGCTGATCTCAACCATCAACATATTTAGCTATTGTATGTGTAGTGAATATGAACATCTAGCCGGATCTAGCAGAACCCTTTCTCGAGTACACCTAATGCGTTATCAGGCTTCTTTCCTTTCTAATTTGCAGCATGTCGAATCACACCACCCATGACCAGGTCTCTAATCAGACCTTAACAACTGCATGGCACGTTTTTTGGGCTCCGAGTTTTCGGTAATTTTTTTTTTTTATTTATTTATTTTTTATTTTCCATTATATTTGCTCGTTTTTTTCCAGCAATCTTGATAATTCGCAGTGGTGCAGAGAGGTTAATACGATTACGCTTTTATATGCTTGTTTACGCCAATTTTTAGACGGGCCTCTCTCCTGCTTTCTCGCTCTGCTTCCTCTCATTCGGGTTTTCTCCTTCTCTTTCTTGCCCGATAAGCCACGCCCATACCAATGGAATGCGATACAACAAAAATCTTTTTTTTGCTGGTTTTTATGAGACTTTATTAAACTAAGATTATGAATAACCTATGAAACCGCACAGCATGGAGCGATTGTTCACATCACATGTTGGCCACACGCTTCTTCAGTTCAGTCAGTTGATCTGCTACAGGGCGTGGCAAATGATCGCCCACTTGGTCCTGGAAGTACTGTTCGATCTCTTTCACCTCCTGCTGCCAAAACTCTTTGGGTAGATCAAACAGCTGCTTAAGATCCACATTGCCCTCCACGCCCTCAACATTCAAGGCACCCTGGCTGGGCAGCAATCCAATGGGAGACTCGTCGTAGCATTTCTCGCCCTCTACTCGCCGGAAGATCCAGTCCAGAACTCGGGAATTATCACCAAATCCGGGCCACAAGAACTTACCCTCATCGCTCTTACGGAACCAATTCACGTGGAAGATCTTTGGCACTTTGCCACGCTGCTCCATGCTCAGCCAGTGCGCGAGATAGTCACCGAAGTTGTAGCCAAAGAAGGGACGCATTGCGAAGGGATCGTGCATGATAACCTTGGCCTTGTGCTCAGCAGCAGCAGTTGCTTCACTGCGCATGGCAGCCCCTATAAAGACACCATGTGCCCAATCCCGTGCCTCATAGACCAAAGGAACTCCTGCAGGACGACGACCGCCGAACAGAATGGCTGATATGGGCACCCCAGCACTGTCCTCCCAAGCGGGATCGATAATTGGGCACTGTGCAGCAGGTGTGCAGAAGCGAGAGTTGGGGTGAGCAGCCGGCTTGCCCGACTCTGCTGACCAGAGTTTGCCCAGCCAGTCGGTGACTGTAACATTGCCCAACTGCGATGCTTCCATGCCCTCCCAGTACACGCCGCCATCCGACGTTGAGGCCACATTAGTGAAGACCGTGTTACGGAAGATGGTATCCATGGCAATGGGATTAGTGGCACGCGAAGTACCAGGCGCCACGCCGAAGAAGCCATTCTCGGGATTGATGGCACGCAGCACACCCTGAGCGTCGAACTTCATCCAGGCGATGTCATCGCCCACGCACTCCACCTTGTAGCCCGGCAGACTGGGCGTCATCATGGCTAGATTGGTTTTGCCGCATGCCGAGGGAAAAGCGGCTGCCACATAGATCTTCTTGCCCTGAGGATTGGTAATGCCCAGAATAAGCATGTGCTCGGCCAGCCAACCCTCGCGCTTGGCAATGGTGCTGCCAATACGCAGGGCAAAGCACTTTTTGCCCAGCAGCGAGTTACCACCGTAGCCAGAGCCATAGGACACAATCTCGTTCTCGGCTGGCTTGTGGAGGATGATGGTGCGCTCTGGATCACATGGCCACGAGGCCTGGGCCTGTACACCGCTGGCTGGGGTGCCGACCGAATGAAGACACTTGACGAACTGTCCGTCACCCTGCTGCAGCACTTGCAGAACTGGAGTACCTGCTCGAGTCATAATCTTCATTGACTCTACTACGTATGGAGAATCAGTGATCTCAATGCCTATTTTGGAGAGTGGAGAGCCCACCGGGCCCATGCTAAAGGGAATCACGTACATAGTGCGACCTTTCATGCTGCCAGGAAATCGCTCTGAAATGGCAGCCTTTAGATCGGCATCGGAGATCCAATTGCCAAGCGTTCCGGGCGTAGCATTGGGCGTAACTGGCACCGTCTCCTCCTTGCGTTCCGTGCTGATAAAAGTCTTCGACTCCACGCGGGCTACATCTGCCGGATTGGTGCGTGCCAGCCAGCAATTCTCGTACTTGGGTAATGGAATGATGGTGCCCTGCTTCAGCATCAGGCCTTGCAGCAGCTTACTCTCAGCAGAGCTGCCATCGCAGATGTGCACGCGATCCGGTTGGCACAGATTCACGCACTTATCCACATAGTCTCGGACAGCGGGCGTCAATATTTTCACGTCGCCGTATTGGACGGACAGCGAACGGCAGACCAGCCGAAAATTGTGGCACTTGGGCGCAGATGCCAATCTGTAAAGAAAAATAATTGTTTAAGATAAGTAAAATGTTGAGAGCTACCTGGTCAGGTATATGTATATTCCAATCCTAGCGCAGCTGCTTTTAGGGCTTACCGAGTTTACCTGCCCGTAGCCCGCTTTATCTATATGTTTTGCGCACAACTGTACCTCAATTAGTATTCTAAGTATGTTGGAAAAAAGAGTTGAGTTGCCGTCACCCGTCGCATTTGTCCCACACACAATTGTAAAACAAAAACTGGCTAATCAGCTGTTGGCTGGTTGTGCAGGTTTCTGACATTACCCTATAAAGCAGCTGGTGTAACGGGTATATTATTGAAAGGAGGCAGGCAGAAACCGACTATCAGCATTTCCCCTTTACTCTTTGCTCATATCTTGACTAAGGAGCTGATCTATAAATGCTTGTACACTTTTCAGCCTTTTGACTTTACTTTTAAACAAAATTTTGTTTATCTATGAATTTTGAGCTAGCTTAACTGTAAGAGAACAATGAGAAGGTGAAATATTATGAACATTATATAGGTTCTATAAATAGTATAAGTTTTTTAGAATTACAGAGTATCTGTTAGTTGATCAATATTCAATAGTTAATTATTTCTGTTTGCTGCTTGAATTCATGAAAAACTTGCTTCGACTTTTGCACAGCGCGTTTGGATTGGGGAATCCAAAGCAGCAGCCACAGAGTGACAACCTTCAATTGTCAGAGACAACATAGCCAAGAGAAAGATAGAGAGGGAATACCAGTGAGAAAGAGAGAGAGGGAAATGTGAAGGCGTCATGACTGCCTCACTTTCGTTTCGCTGAACCGGCCGAACGCAATTGTATGATGCAATATTTCATCAGCCAGTCTCTGGGTCGGCAGCAAATGTTGTGTTCTCTGTTATGGTTATTCTAGGCATTAATCTCTCTCTTCTCTTGCTGTCGCTGATCACAGCTGTTTGTTGACCCTGGTTGTAAGTGTTACAGATTGCCAATCATGGCCGTTATTTTGCATTTCAGTTTATCAAATCAGACGCCCTTCAGCTCGCTATCTATAATCTCTTCGTCAATAGCTATTTGGCTTATCTCGTATCTTGTATCTGGGGCACAATTGCCTAGTTCTAGTTACATTGACCGGAGGGTCCAAAGTCCAATGACTATTCACGCCATTGTAGATCTTTGTCTCTCAGTGACGTCACACATTTATGTAATCTAATTTTGTTTCGGTCAGACGAAAAATTTTTTTCGGAAACTGCGCATTTTCTAGTGGCGCGTTTAGCTACTCAAATACTCTATGCATATACATACACATATATGTACATGCTATATATACAATATATACTATATGCTGGCTTGTGCGTGGTCTCTACAGTAGATTATCAGTGCCCCGGTTCGAGTTATTAACACACATTAACTATATGCACACAGCTTGGCACATGATAAAAAATACTCGATGCTGTTTTTGAAATGTCATCAAGCTAATTCACAGACAAATGCAATGCTCTCTGAACATAGATTAAATGAAAAGCATAATTATACATAAAATTCCACATTAGCCTGGGACTTCGCATTGTGCTTAGTGGGCCAGAATGAAACATTGACTAAGACAGCTTAGCTCTTGACAAATGCTTAAATAACGTTTTGTATCGTTAAAACATCAGTTTTTCGTGTGATATTTAGCGAATTTTAACAGTTAATGTTAAATATATATAATTAAATATAATTTCAGCAGAACCCCTCAGCAAGCTATGAATTTAACTTTATTTCTTAAATGTATTATGAGGCTCTATATATAAATATATACATATGTATATATATTAAATATTTAAATATCAAATGTATAAAAAAAAAAAATATATATATATATATATGTATATATTTTTTTTTATACATTTGATATTTAAATATTTAATATATAGATATATTAATTATATATATATATATAACAATTAATGTTAATGTTATTATTAGATTGTAAACAAAATATATATCTGTACATATTTTTAGACTACACATATTAAACAAATGTTGTTTGCAGCATTTTGCTACTGATTTCAAAAATACATATATGTATTTATTTAAAGGATTTTATAATGAAATATTAATTCAATTAACTATGAAATATAGTGCTATACCTTAAACAAACCCAGTTCTAACTTCGACCTGATTTTCTGCCTATAGTAATTCTATATTGAATGCATTGCTTCTATTTGTATAATAGATATTCGTCCGATCGATAAATTTTGCGCGTTCTCTCAAACTAACCTCCCTTCATTTGCGTCAAATCAAATCGCGATGCGCTAATTAATTTGCCTGCTAATTCAAAGCGAATGAATGTTTAATAAATGTTTGTGTTGTTTTATCAAATTGACAGCATTTATAGAGATACGCAGAGCGCTCTATTGTTTATCTTTTTCAACTTTTGCCAACTTCTTGAGCTTCCATTTGCAGTCCGAAAACCGAAACCACAGATTAAATAAATTCCTCCCAGATTAAATATTTTCTACCATTTGGACTGCCACCGTTTGGGTGGTTTAGTTTTTAATACGCCTTTTAAGTGTATTTATTTTGCGTATTTATTTTTTATTTATGGCATTTTGATGTGCCATGAGCTTGCTAATGAGAAGAACTGACCATAGTTAAGTAGGAAAGAGCTCTCGCTGTTCTGTGCAAATGCTCAAAGATTCTATTGCGAGATTATCGTCTTCGACACTTGTAGCTAATTATTCGGTACAGACGCGTCGACAATATTTGATGGCAGCCACGCGCGCAAAGCAAACGAAGAGTTCAATTTCAGCTGATTAGAACAGCACAAGATAAGACATGCGAAAGGAAATGGGTATTGGGAATGGGAATGGGAATTCGAAATGGGATCAACATTATTTAGCTTGGCACGCTCTGCACTGCGTTTGTTCTCTTGGCATTTTGCAAATGGCAAATGCGTTTTAATGTTACGTGCAAGTCTAATTTTTAAGTTAAGCACAACGTATGAACTAAGTAATACCCTGCAAGACGAGAAACTCTTAAATTTACTATGGGATATAGTAAATATATAGGGATACCCAGTAACTGTGTTGCCATTGATATTATATGACCAATTTAATAAAAATAATTATTTTAAAAAAAGTGCGGACCTTAAGATACGATTCTTTTGTTTATATGCACTGCGACCAGTCATATATTATATATTTATACAATATACCCTCTAATTCCAATGGTAAATTCTTCTCTGCAAAGACCTTTTGTAAAGCATTATTCAAGCTACTTCTTTATTTATAAAAATTTTGCAGATTTCTTCATTTATTGAAACAGAGTGAATGAAAGGAAGAGAGTCTCCTTTGTTGGCAAAGACAAAGACACACAATTTATATATTATAGACTATAAAATACCCTATTTTTTATATTATACTTAAATTTTAGTACAGGGTGTTTCCACCCATTCTGACGCCCATTTTTTAGGCATGCCTCAACGCATGCTGGCAGCTGCTCTTTGGAACATTTTATTTTCGTGCAGCGTATTTAGTTTATTATTTTTTATTTTTTTTTCGCTATGCGAAAAGGAATACGCAGAAAATTAACAAGCGCGTGTTTTTCTACTTATATGTATATACCATATATATGTATTTATATACATATATGTATGTGATATATGTATATATGGAAAATTTATAGCGACAACTATGTATAGTTGGGTGTGCCTGACTGTACATTCATACATTTTGACGTGGCATTTTTATTTTTGGATACGTGGCAACAGTAACTGAAAATTTACAGCTGATTTGAATAGATACTTTTCGATGAAATTTCTTCGTTAAAAGGCTAGCTCTTTCTCTCAATGAACTTTAATTTGGCTTTGAACAAGTTCATCAACTAAGCCAACTAGTCGTGGCCTTAGTTTCAGCTCCCAAACAGAGCACAATCACACAGACGCTTAAGGGCACCGCTAATCACACACACACACACACATATGTACATTCAGATTTATGCATCGCTGTATTGGAAGCCCCTTTTCTCTCTTATCAGCTGGCCATCACAGCAAGCACAGCACTTCAAATCAAACCAGTTGGCCCGGCTCCGGTTTGAACCAGTTGCCACCGACAGCAAAGCAAAGAAACAAAATTTAACAAAATAAAATTAAAATTGATGACGACGCATGGCTAAAGAAATTATAAGGCGAAGAAACAATTAATTTCATTTTATTTTAAAGGCTATGTATAAATCGTATATGTGCCAAAATTGTTTACAGATCGTATTTGATGTTGAAGTATTTATGCCTGAGAGTCGATCAGCTGTAAAGCAGTTAACTGCAGCTATAGACGTCAAATATATTACCATGTAATGCAATATTCAGTAACAAGTTTGTGTCGATGGGGAAATTACTAGCAGAGCGTCTGTATGCGAAAAAGTTCTATTCGAGCATAAATATTTTTATATGCATATGATATTTATTAGGTCTTTTTATTTTTGGAACTTCTCTATAGATGTTTATAGCTAGGAATAATTTGAGGCGCATTCGCTATGAAAGGTTTTTCCATAGCCGACTTACGTCACATATTAATCTATGCACTATATGTACATATATAAAAAGCAGGAACACTTCGGAATTTATTACACTTTACTAATTACAAGTAAAATAAATTCCGGGTTCGAAATCATTTGCGTCTGTATAGTGTTTTAAAAATTATACTAATCTACATTATATTATAGATTTCAACGTTAAGTTTTCCTAGACAGACTTCAGCAGTCTTTCGTAAGAAAAATTATTCATATTAAACATTTTAAAAACATTTTCTGTGGAATTGTTTTGTTTTTAAATGACTGAAAGAAATTTAATATAAAAAATAAAAGAGAAGTAGTAAGATATAAATAAATTAAACTAGTTCTATATATTTCCGATTATATTTATAAATGATTTGAAATACAGGGTAAACTATACTCGATATACTACTCGATCATTAATTTGAATAATCAATTCATTATAGTATGCGGACTACAATCTACAATTTGTTTTGTATTAACTATTTGTTGATAGGTTCTACCTATAACATATATTACTCATACTAATAAGCCCTATAAACTCCAATAATGTTGTCTGAGGCGAAACCCACTCAAGAAAATGTGCCACCAGCTCAGTGCCAAGGTCGACAATGTTGTTCAACGTTGTTTCACTGAAGCTAAATTTCAGTCAGAACTACAACTTATTAATTTTATAGAACTCAATTTTTTTTTCGAAATGCTATATTTAATTTAATGAGGCTTTATAGCATAGCAAAGTCCAAGCGACAACCAGAAACATCGACTCGGTATTTGTGAGTATGTGTCGGTGTGTTTACCAGCTGATAAGCAAGAACTTCTACATAATGTAGGCGTATGAAAGTTGTCTGTCTGAGTAGATTATATAGCATTTCATGTATATATGTGTATATAGAAATAAATTTATATGAATATATAAATATATTCCAGTGAGTGATGTCGAAGGTAATATACGCATATACATATAACACAAGGCAACAACGACGTTTATGCAAGCGCACTCGAATACAGTGAGTGCAGAATCTTGTTCTGTAGCGTAGTTAGAGGATGAGGCAGAGAGGGAGAAGCAGAGAGAGGCTGCGAGAGAGAGAGAGAGAGAGTAAACATCATTGACGGATAACCAGTAATATCACACGCATTAAAATTAAGCATATTTATCAATACTAAAAAATGAACTATTTAAATATACTTCAAAGGGAGAGGTTTAATAAAAAAGATACGCTTATGTATCATTTCACTAAATTATGTATTCAAATAAGAAGTGTCGGGTACCCGTGGGTATGGGCTGGAAAATCGAGTTTAAGGTTAGGTACGGGCGGCTGCAGGTTACGCAGCTCAGCCCGATTTACCCGAAATTATTAATTATAAATATGAGAATGCAATTGTAAGATATTTAAATATTTTCAATTTCAATTGCAAATATTTTCTTTTCTTAACTTCGTGTACACTATTTCAAGTGGTGGCCAAACATATTATTTGTATCCCTGTGAGCTCTACTACAAGCGAGAGAGTTTCTTCGTCATTGCGAAAAATATTAAATGAAAGGCGCACAAGATTGTCAAGCGCAAATCTCGATATGTTATTTTTTTTTATAAAAATATGTATATTTAAGTGCTGGTTTTTATTATTATTATTATTTATTTTTTTTTTTTTTCTGCTATTACTTGGTAAATATAAACATAAAAGCATAAAAATTGTATTTTTCATTATTATTAAAAAAAAAAAAAGTTTCTGGCGGGGTTGGTTTCGGGTTGCACAATTTGTTTAGCTTTCGGGTACGGTTAAAATTGAACTCTTCGGCACATGGGCTGGGTCGGGTTGGGTGCAAAATTTTGGCCCATGCCCACCTTTAATTCAAATGTCTCCCTCTATTTCTTTCTCTCTCTCTCTCTCTCTCTCTCTCTCTCTCTCTCTCTCTCTCTCTCTCTCCAATCTATCTATTTAGAAGAAGAGAAGAAGTATAGAGAATGCCATATTTCTGTCATAATATCTGAAATAGGAAACGCAATCTTAATATTTTACCAAATATTTTGTTGCATTTCATTAAGTTCAACCTCATATTTTTCACAGTGCATATGTGATATATTTCACGTCATCGAAATGCCATCGATGGCGCATATAAAACATGTGTTTACTCGAAACTATCGAAATTAAGCATGTATACGACCGTTAGCTATCTAATCTTATCAGCAATGAAGAATTCTTTGAAACCGAAACGAAATTCGTGTGATAAATATTTCAAGTGTAGTAAACATACAATTAGCTGATAAGTTCAAACCAATTCGATATAAACGTAATTAGCAGGTGAATTATTCATTATGATTTTTTGCTTTGCATCGAATTGTTTTTATTGAGCAATCGAAATTCGAGACTTTTCCACTTAACTGGAAAATATTATTCATACAGACATATGTTATTTAAATATTATTGTTATTCGTTAGCCTAGATGCAACAAATATTGTGCTTTTTTGTCGTATTTCTATTTATGTTCCGCTGCGCTCGATTGGGGGGCTCGCCTAGCGAGCTAAATGCCAATGCGAGACGTCAATAAAAACAATCTTTTTGTTGTCATCGGTTGTTCGGGTTGTCTGAGGTTATCATTCAGAGCGTTCAGCCAGAGAGAGAGAAAGAGAGACAGACAGGCAGTTTTTGATGTTGATGTTGATGTGGTCTGTCTGTAGATTGCGCAAGTACACAATGTCTGCCACGTTGTTTATCTGACAGATATACAACTGTAGTTCTTGGAAAAGAGGTAGACGCTAAGAGGAAACCCATACAAGACAAGTGCAAAAATTGAAGAGGGCGAATGTCAAAGCTGGTTGACTAGCAAGTACCCTGCAAACAATTGTCTGTGTACATAATTCAGTATATAGAAATATTGAATGTGTGCATACATATCAGACAGACGAAGAACGAGGCTGCCAGACAGAGGAACAAAGCTTGATCAAGCCTCATTACTCTTGCCTCATTACTCTTATTCGACCCTGTAGATATCCTACAGGGTATTCGAAATGGTCAGGCCACACATTGTAGACTGATCCAAAACACGCCACACCAAAAAACGGCTATCAAAACAAAAGGCAATAGCAAGCCAAACAAGTCTACTATAAGCCAAAGAGATGTTTGTACTTTTTTTCCTCTATTCTCTTCTTTTTTATTTATTTTTTTTTGTTATTTTCTGTGTCCGGCGCTGTTGCTAAGTGTCCCCAAAAGCCACAGCAAAGGCAGCACACCAATGCAAACCTCAATTCACGCACGCACACACATGCACACACCCAGAAGCACACACACCCACACAGACTGTCAAATGAGACAGCGAGTAGGTGGGGGCAGACACCGAAACTTGTCGGTCAACTGCAGCCGTGCTCTTCGCGCACAGATCGTGCTCGCTTTTTCCCTCACACGCACACACACTCGCGTAAATACAGTAAAGATAGCACCGCAAAAAAAAACTGGAGCCAAAACAAAAACACAAAAACAGTGTTCACTGTAAGTGGGCGGAAACGAGGGTCGGGTTGCGGCGCCAATTGAAAAGCTAACAAAGAAATAAGGCACAAAGCAAAACAAAGAAGCAGCTCAATGCTCGAAAGCTTTTTTAAGCCCAGAAAAGTATGCAATGCGAATTTTTACTTAATGAAAGCCAACAAATATGAGCAGCCGGAGAGTATGCTATACTTTAGAAAAGATTGACCGGTTGATACCGGTTAACGTTAAAATGATAAGGTTATTTACTCGAATTCGAATGCAAAGCTTCAGCTAAAGTCTTGATAGTAGATTATTCAGTGGACTCAATGCTATTGGAATATTACCAAGAGATTGATCAGAATTTCGTGACATGAGTTCAAAGAAACAATTAAGTGCATGGCTCAGGTCTTGATAGTAGATTACTAAACATACTTAATGTTATAGGAATATTATCACGAGAATCAAGGTTCTAATGTTAACCTGGACTCATCTTAAATACAAGATAAGGATAGAATTATTTTCTATTACTAATTAATTTCATAGCACGAATATTAAAAAATAATTTTAATTGATTCAAAGACAAGGCGTTAATCTTACTCTCATTAACTGAACGCTAGAGAAGTACAGGTAACTTATTTGATGTCTCCATATTATTATTTAAATTATTTTAAATATATATTTTATTTAATCTATCTTAGAGCAACTCATGTACTATGTGTAGGTTAGAAAACCTATTTCGCTGCTCTCTAGAGTGTACTTTAAATATATAAAGATTACTTAAAATAAATACTAAAACTAAATGTTTAAACTTAAAATAAGTTTTAGTTTATTTCTAAGATTAAATTTGGAGTTAACTTTTCATCATGAATATTAAAATGCTTTCCACTTTTAAACTTAATGTTGGATATAAGTCTCTCTTAAGTATTATATACTACATAAAGTGTGCAAATAAGTTCAATATATTGAGAAGCTCATACTTTCCACATACTACGCAATGTGCAAATCTTAAAAGTGTTGCCTTCTTTTGTGTGCCCCAGAAAAACCTCAACTAAAGCAAACAAATTCATTGATAAATTGTAGCTGGGAAAGGGTGAATGGGCGCCACGGGAGATTGACAACGTGAGTGAAAAATTGTTTATAAACAAACTATATGTATGTGAGAGAGAGAGAGAGAGAGAGAGAGAGAGAGAGAAAGAGAGAGAAGACAGACCAGCAGAGAGCAGTGATTACTAAGAACTGATGTGGATGGCTTGTGGTCTTCAATGTTATTGTAGACGATTTTGTGTTTGTTGTTACAATTGTTATTATTATAAAGCTGTAGTTGTAGTTGTTATGCTTATTGTCGTCCCCACAGCAAGTGCATTGATCCGTAGATTATATGCGACATTAACATTGAGGCTGCTGCATATAAGCAAATCTGACTGCGTGTGTGTGTGTATGTGTTTGCAATAGCTGTGCCATGTATTTGATCAATATGGAATTAGTTACATTAATTTTGCTTTTATCACGGCGATAAGCAGCATTTTAGGTTGTAATGTGGACTAAAATTGAGGTAGGTTATTCGTGGTCTACGTGACAAAGTGTGGAGGTAAATCAAGTAGGCAAACCAATGACGGAGTGTACCTAGATCCCTCAACCACCATCTAACATTGACCTGCTTAATGATCTATATAGGTATATATATAACTATATATATATATATATATATATATATATATATATATATATTAAGACTCACCTGCTGCGCATCAGTTGAACGCCTTTGAACAACATTTCCACTTATTGTTTTCCCTTTTTCCTTGTCGCCTTTCACTTTTTTTTTGCACGTTTCCTTCCTTACTTTCGCTCAGCTGTTGCAGCTGCCAATTGAATTGCGTTTAATGAATTTATTTCGTTGTTTAATTTGATCAATTTGCGAATGTCTTAAGCGAATTTAAATTTAAATAAAAGTGCTAATTGAAGAGACGTGGCGCGCTTTTAGCTTTGGCAATTATTCTTTGCTCCCTTCGCTCCCTCAATCTCTATCTCCCTCTCTCTATCTTTCTCGTACCCGCTCTCGCTCTTCGCGTGGCACTTGTTGCGCTTCGACAACTGTTGATGCTGCTGTTGCTATCGCTGCTGCTGGTGCTGCTGCTACTGTTGCCGCTACTGCCGGGGCACTTGTTGCTGCCTTCACACAACAAACGAAACTGAAACTCTACGTCAGCCTGCGCGCTTAAGTAACAGATGTGCTACACATTATTCAGAGTATTTGTACATACATTTTTGTCAACCATTTCTCTCTCTCTGTGTGTGTGTGTGTGTGTGTGTGTGTGTGCGAGTGCTTGAGTTTATTTTGCGCTCTTTCTGTGTATTTTTTATGCAGCGCCTGCTGACTGATAAGATAAGCGGCATGCCCACATCGCCTGCCGTTTGCCTTGTACGTGCCACCCACCGCATGCACCACGCGCCGCGCCTCCTGTTGCCATATTAACCAAGCCTGCTCGGCTTAGCTCAGCTGTCGCCACACACCCACAGAGTCAATCCGACGCAGACAGCTAAATTTTCTTGCCCTGCGTCAAATTCGAATGATTCCTTATCAATGGATGTGGCCTGTGGACCAAGAGTCCGCTACCCCGCTTACATCATTCATCAGCCGACCAGAGCCAGCAATCGCAGCCATAGCCACAGCCACAGCAGCTTATCATTTATTTGTGGCTTCGATTTTGCGTACCCTGTACTAAGAGCCCGAGAGCATATCGTCGTAGTATCGGCTTATACACTAGAATGAAAGAATACTAATAAGAAAGTCATTTTATGAAGTTATTGATTGCCTTCCACTACTTATCTAATTATTTTATCCTGTATCTATTCACTTACAACGGATATGTTAGCTCACATAATAAAAAGTTTAAAAATGTAATCCCAGCCTTATACCCTAAAGCCTGTGGCCAGATATCTGAATATTGGCTACAAATATTTATAAGAAACCTGTTTGAGCTGAGAGCAACTAAGAGCTTTGCTCTTCAGGATTTTCAGCACACATTTTTTAATTACTTCTAGGGTATCTGCCAAATACAGACAAAGTTTTGTTTTGTATTTGCAAATAGTAATTTGATTATTCTTCTTGTTTTCAGATGGAAAATATCATTAACAGTATACCCCGCAATCGGCTACTTAAAAGGTATTTAAAATATCATAACAACTGACGAATTTCAGCTATGTTCTTAATCAACTACGAATATGAACATACGAATACGAATGAATACATGAATATAAACAACTTCTCTGAAATATTTTATCTATTTTTAATCATGTTCTTGGATACTGCAAAAATTTGTAGAGTCTGCAAAAAGTCATATTAAAAGTCTCAAAATTAAGTACAGGGAATTGTTTATTCGATAATTCTTCACCAGTATTGTCCTGTGTTGGCATATGCCAAGCTTATCAAATAATCAGTATCGAAATGTTTATGGCTGTTATTCTCTTTGGCATTCTTCAGTTACCCCAATGTCACATTTAATGGTGTTTTTAATCAATATTTATACCATGAGAGCTGCCTCCGTTTCCTGAACTATGGTCACACACGCTGCACTTGCATAATGAGCTGTTTAATAGGAGAATATAGAGAGAGATAGGGAGGGAGAGAGCGGCTGTCAGTTAGAGTCAAGAAGAGAAAGAGAAGTAGATTGTTGATGACTTATCAAATGCTGATTTTGCACCGCTGCAAAAAACCAACTCAGCCAAAACGAAACTTGAACCGAGGCGATAAGCCTAATCTGCACATGAGAATTTTTCAGCTTTTGGCAAGCTCTACTGAGAGTAAGACACTGAGGCAAAGTGCTTGTGAGAACTAAAAACAAATATAATAAAAAGCAGAAAATTGGAATGAATAGAGAAAGAGATGTTCATAAATGATACTGTAAACACCCAGAACAATTGCAATTTTTTGCAATTTTTGCAAATGTTGTAATTTATGTATAGAAAACCCTGGGATTAACGAGGAAACAATATTTAAATAATACAAAATATACATAATGTTTCAAGTACATTCATATTAAAATTAAAGAAAGAAAAAGATTTGAAATACGAAATGCTAATTAATCTTTACATTTCGACTTCCCCTCAAAAATAATTAAAAATCTGTTGTGTTTTGCTCTTTTTCTTGAACTTAACTCACTATTTATTATATATCTTTATTTAATAATAATTACCTGCGTATATCATAATAATGTTTCACATAAGTAATTTCACTTTACGTTTTAAATACAATCAAATTTACACGAGTCCATTTTCTTCGCATACATACATACATATATGTAATATGCATATACATACATATTTCGCTTAAGCACTACGACAATAATTGATATACAATATATATATATATATATGTATACAATATTTAGTATGTTTGTGTTAAGAATTAGTTGTGAATTAACTATACAGTAAGATTTTGGTAACTTTTTGGTATCGGTTAACGGATTGCGAGGATATGATCTGATGGCTCTTGACTGTGGCATTATACGATTTCCTTATATCTTTTCCTTGCTGTAGAGCGTTATACTTTATAACACTTATGAGTACCTTATCTGTAAAACATTTAATTTGGATATTTTTGGATTCTAGTATGTCAACATATATCATATATTGAGCTATATGTATATACATATATAGGCTCGTCTATAATTCAGCTGTACGCTTTCTCATCTGCATCTATTAGCTTATCAACTAACTCAACTAACCATCTCAAAGGTACATTAATCGAACTCTTAAATGGCATTACCATCCCGCTACTATTCATACAGACTGCAAAAGAAAATTGTGTTATGCTCTATTTATTTTTTATTAAATCTTCGAAAAATTGTAAATCATAAAAAGTCTCTGTATAAAGTTGCGCTTCCTTCGAAGTCCAGTTCGGTCAAGTTCGTCATCATATCATAAGTATTCTCTATTTTTATATTTTTATGCTTTATTGTCTTCAACGTTTGCCGTTTACGAGTACTAGTACTGAAAATTTCCATGTTCCTTCCTTCTGTTTTTGATTATTCGTATATTGTTTGATCCGAAATCGAAAATTTTTCATTATTTCATACTTTTTTCTATGGGTTCTGTGGATTGTTTTGTAATAAAAACCTGTTGCAGTGCTTTTGCGGAAACCGAATTTGAAATTGGATTATGTTTTCATTTAGGATCTACTAGAGTGAACTTAGGTGAGTGATTGATTAGATCAGGTCAGATCAGGTCAGATCAGATCAGATCAGATCAGATCAGATCAAATCAAAGACCTTAATACCATCTTAAAAATTAATCATATATAATTATTTATAACGTTTATTTCCCTTTCGTAATTCTTCGGTCTCATGTAATAGAATTTTACAACCACTAAAACTATTCACAGCAGTTTATTTTTTGTATGTAAGAAAATACTTCCAGTGTGTATGAATGCATAGGCAGAAAATATTACAATTTAAATAATTTGCGATTAAGTAAAAGCAAGTGGCTGTAGACAGTGTTGAACAACGAACAAATGATATTTGCTTAGACTATAATTAGAGGATATTATTTAGAATATCACACATGCTATGCTTATATATTTTTGTTATTTTCTCTTTTGGGTTTCTGTAAATGTGTTTGCTTGCAGTATATTTTTGGTATTTCTTTTAAGTATTTCTTTTTATTTGCAGTTAACAACTGAACTAGTATTTTCATTAATATTTAAACTTGATTAACTTATCGTTCAATTTTCAATTCACTCTTATTATTATTACATTACTTGCATATTTTTACATACATACATATTTAGTTTTATATGTTTCATCTGTGTAGAGCTAAACTGAATATATATTTAGTATCCTTTTTTATTAATGGGCAAGATAAGTTGAACTTGAAACTGAATGCTACTAGGTAAATAAAAAATAATGAGTTAAACTCTTGGAAATGCGTTTGGTTAATAGTTTCTTTGGGATTACACTACGAAAAGCGTTTAGCAATTAAAAGTTCTCATGGCTAGGAAGGGCATACAACTGGGTTATATATAGTTTATATAATATATAGGGTCTAGGGTTTATAAAGTTAACAGTTAACGCCTAAAAACCTAAATGCTACGGCAACAGAAATGGCAGAAGTTTATATGTTTTTAACTCTCTTCAAAAACCCGTTTTTAGTTCAATTGTAGCTCATCGTACATAGTTTAGTTGTGTGTATATGTGTGGGTGTGGGTGTGGGTATTAAAATGTTACTTTAACAATTTCGGTTTCACATATTTCTTAAACGTGTAATATAATATTTTATTTTATGTTCTTTTTACTTAATCCTATGTTTCTTTATATATAAATTTTGTTAAAATACTTAATGTAAATATATAAATGGTTTTTGCGCTACTTCGCAATATATATATATATATATATATATATATATATATATATATATATATATATATATATATATATATGGTATCATAGGTCATATATATACATATATTATATATTATATATATATTTATTTATTTTTTTATATAGGTATTTCTTTGACTTGAACCCTATATTTGAAAGGTTTGGCTTACCCTGGCCACACTTGCTTATCTACACATCGTAGGCGTTCTTTTTAAAGTTTTGCTTTCTGCTTGTTGGCACATTTAGATGATTGCCGCCCAGTTTTTTGAGGGGCGTGGCTGCATTAACTGTACTCGAACGCATCATCATCATACGCATAGTCATCGGCTTATCCTCCTCGTCCTCATCGGAGAAATCGCTCTGGGTTTTCACATGGCCACCCAATGCGGGCCCACTAAAATCGTTCTCATCATCCTCCTCATCGTCCTCCTGTTGCAAAGATCATATTTTTATTAATAAATCTAATCAAAATATATTTAAAGTCAAAATATATCTTAGACCATAATTATCTATAAATAACACATTTATTTCTGTTCAGCTTATTTGTTATTAAACACAAAACATATGGACACGCGGCGTATGCGCAATATCACAAAGCTGCAAGCAGACGGCAAAAGCTCTCGTAAACAGCCGATAGAGGGCGCTGCACGCAGCGCCAACAGTGGCAACTTTCTTTACTAAGATATATAATTATTAAATAATATATTATCTTGGAACACAATCGTTAGGATATAAATATAAAAAACAACAATAACAACAAAACAACAACAACAAAAATGGAAGTAAACTGATTTACAAGTTTTGTAACTTAGATTTTCAAACGATTTGTACTTTACCTTCTGGAATTGCAATTCTGAACCGTCTTCAAAGCCAATCGAAACTATTAGTATTATTTTGCTACAGCCCTAGGACTAAACATTGAGCTTTCTAGGTGAGCGTTACGTCTCTAAACTTTAGTTTATAAATACTTAGCTTAGTTCGTAAACATTGCACTAAACTTTATTGGTAAATAATTGTAATTGTTTTTCCTCTGATTCACTTTTTTATATATTTTTTGTTTGTTCTTTGTAAAGAAGGCGCTGAAGATTACTTGTTATCAAAGTAATCATTAATCGTTTATCGTTAATCGTTTATCAAACTCTATTACATTTTAATGGCATTGCGATTGTTTTTGTTTTTTTAATTTTCTTTAGCTACTGTTAAGTTTTTGCTGTGCGTCTTTAAAAAGTATTCATTACTTAGTGGCAAATGCGGATCGGTTCGAATTGTTACATAACGTGTGTGCGGTTTTTCTTTTTAATAGGGTATCTCTAGTCAGGCAGACGGCGCGTGAAATTTATCCTCACAACTTGGGTGTCAGGCGTTGCTTTTTTTTTTTTTTCTTTTTGTATTGTTTCTTTTTGTGGGAGGCTAGTTTTTGAGTTAGTTAAGTTATAGGTTAGGTATCATGTTGGATGTGTTTAGTACTTCAGTTTCTAGTTCTGTAGAATATGCAATATAACACAGAAGAAAGAGAGATAAGAGAGTCAAGAATTGTGTGATTAGCAGATAGTTCGGAGAGCGTGTGATTTACTGGATAGATTTTTTGCGGAAAGGTAAACAAACAACTTACTTCAAAGTCTCCAATTGTAAAGCGTGTGGCCGCTAATAAATCTTGCGGTGGCATATCCGGACTCAAATTCTGAACGACATTAAGCGCGTGAAGAATGTAAGTTTGTTTTCAATAGATTTTTAGGTATTGTTTAAGCATTATTTATCAGATAGAGAAACAAGCGTAAATGTGTGGGATGAGTCGTTAGGTGAGAGAAAGACACAATTAGTTACATTTATCGTACGATAGAGAGATAGAGAGACTATCAGA
The DNA here is from genome assembly GCA_035045845.1 of Drosophila buzzatii. Lineage (NCBI taxonomy): Eukaryota > Metazoa > Arthropoda > Insecta > Diptera > Drosophilidae > Drosophila > Drosophila buzzatii. The sequence continues at coordinate 1,369,477 of JAWNOS010000373.1, read as the reverse complement.
GCTTAACTTGTTATCAAAACAAACACAACAAATAACTTGGACCAAAAATTAGATACAAGTACTATGGCAAAATAATAAATTGTTCAAAAGAAAAACATGTATATATACGAAAGATTAACCGAACGGAACTCACATCGTCATCGTTGTCAATCATTTCCTTAGTTGAAGCGGTTGTCTCATTGCGTCTAATTGAGCCTTGGTGTATGTCCAGATCCACTTTGAGGCACTGGAAGCTGCGCATGAGGAACACAATGGGCATGGGCAATACTCCAGCCAGGATCATAGAGAGGGCAATGCCCATAACCCAATTCGGATAATCCTTCTGTTCAACAAGACCCTAAACACCACCAACAATAAATATATTTATGGTATACCAAAAAACAAAGCTAAGAAGTTCCTCATACCTTTTCGGCATTCCAGGCACCATATGTCGGATTACGTATGACCATAAAGACGATAGACGAGACCAAAATGCAGACCATGATAACTGGGCCAATGTAGCGCCAAGTCATCTGCCAATAAAGGCCGGGTCTGTAGCCCGTCATCTGATAGATGTCCTCAGTAAAGCTGTGCAAAGATATAAACAAATATAATTCGTTTTCATCTGTGAGCAATATAATATAGTGATTACATACCGTTCATGGCCATAGATAAAAATAACTGCTATCATTTCCATTAGGGCAACTACAACCAAGCCAATTGTACCGGCAAAAGAATCAAACATCTTGAGCCAATATTCACCGGCACCTGTGCAGAAGATGAAACCGACAATAAAGCAGAATAGACATACCACACCAGTGACATGTTGTTTCTTAACCCGCTTGATGATGTCTATGTCGAACAACGTGCAAAGCATCCCCTCAAGAATGCCAATCTGTGAGCCCAACCCAAGCGACAGTAGCATAGTGAAGAATAACACCGCCCAGAACGGTGCGCCTGGCAGCTCGACAATAGCCTGAGTAAACACAATAAACGCCAAGCCAGTGCCTTCAGCGGCCTGTGAAATTAAAAACAAATAAAATTCAATTCAATTCAATTCAATTAGATGGGATTATTAGAAATATTAGTCAATTGAATTATAAGTGGAAATGTTATATCTGGATTTAAATATGAATCATTATGCTAATAAAAATTGATATTGCCAATCAATTATCAATATCATTATTATAATCAGCGATAAGCATTTCATCAGCATATACATCTTCATCTTTATTTCGACCATCAATTTTATTATCTATTTTTATTTTATTTTTGTCACCATTATCATTATCATTGCCATTACTATTATTATTATCAGTCACAATCATTTCATGATCATGACCATCACAGTCATCATTAATATCATCGTTTTATATAATAATTATCATTGTGACTAAACAAAAGTAATTGTTGACTATTTCAAATAGTCAAATCTCAAAATATTTTACTGCAAATATATTGAAATATAGATTTGATACAACTATAAATACAAATACTCAAAAACAGAGATATTTTCTCTGAAATTTTTACAAATATTATATTACTTACATTGTCCAGCTCCTTGGACAGGCTGCACTCACTGAGCTGCAGTGCATTAAATTCGGTGCCATTGATTTTATGCATAGCCGAATCGTAATCTTCGCTGGTGGCATTTTTGAAGGGCAACAGCGCATTCTTAACCAATATATCCGTATTGCTATAAATAGAGAGCGGATAAGTGGAGGTTTATTATTGGATAGCCGGCTCAAATCGGTTACTGCCAGCATTGCAGACAAAAGCTCGATACCTGGGCGCCACTCACACAAATAGCTCAAGAGCAATTGTCAATAATGCAATGGACTGGCAAGCGGGCGACGGGCAAATGGGGACACAATGCAAAAACCTGTGCAGCGCCCATTAATTGAAACAAATTGACAAACAGACGGACCTCATCGACGAACAGACAGACGAGCGCGTATCGATTGGTATATCAATGAATAAATAACAAAGAGAAAGATGGGCAAAGCCGCTATCCAATGCGGTTACAACTGGCTGATGAACGAGTAACAGAATCACTTACTGACTGAGTGACCGACTGGCCGACTGACTGACTGACTAATCAACTGACGGAGTGGACTGGCTGTCTGTGTGACCCACCCAATGTAAATCGCTGAAGCGTGCTGTTGAACTTGCAACGACCTGACCCCAACCCAATAATGAGAAGTTGAGCTGCTGTGAAAAGTTCCGACTAAAATATACTACGTACTCAACGATTTTCACACTATCAGTAATATATAATATATATAAGAGTAACTATAAAATATGTTAGCTACGAGTATAAAAGAATGTATATTCAATTGGCTTATGGATGTTTCGGAGTACTTTAATCGAACATATGCCCTTTAAACTATTTTCTGTCTTACGCCTAGCCGCAATGACAATATACCCTCAATGTACTCACCTGGCCACACAGCGATCCACATTGACGGTGGCCTTGAAGCCGAGTATAGCAAAGATGACGACACTCGCATAGATTGCTGTGACTGCATTGCAGACTGACACCAGCAGCACATCTCGGACGCAGTTGTTCTTGGGTGTATTGTAGCTGCCGAAGGCAATCAGCGACCCAAAGGCTAAGCCAAACGAGTAAAATACCTGCGTGGCCGCGTCGAGCCAAACTGTCGGCTCCAGCAGTTTTTCCACCTTCGGCGTATACATATGCATTAGTCCGGCGCCGGCGCCTCGCAGCGTGATGCCCCGTATGAAGAAGATGGTCAGCACAATGTAGGGGAAGAGTGAGGTGAAGTAGACCACCTTGCCAGAGCTCTGGATGCCCTTCATCACAATGAAGAAGACTATGGTCCAAGAGAGCAGCAAGCAGAGGACGATCCACCATTTCAAGCCGCCGGGCTCATCCATCGATGGTGCCGCATCCAAGGTAGTTCTATACCAGAAATATGTTGTCTCTGAAGACTTCGCGCACTCCTCTAGCTCGAAGCCACTACTGTTTGTGGGACAAGTGGACCAGGGCAGCGGATACTAAACAAGCAAAGAGAAAGTATTAGAGCTGCAGATATATTCGATTAGACTAGATACTCACTCGAAAACTATTAAACAGATAATAGAAGACCCACGTGATGATCACGTTATAGTAGAGCGCCACGAACAGCGTCACAATGCACGAGGAGATGCCAATGCCGCCCAGCCAGGGATGTATGGTATTCCATACGCCCAAGGCGCCCAAACGCATGCGCTGTCCCATGCCCAGCTCGATGAGGAACAGCGGTATGCCCTCCAATATTAACATGATCATAAAAGGTATCAGAAACGCACCTGAAACAAAGGGACATATATGATATATTATTATTATGTTATATATTATAATATATTATAATTAATATGTTAAATTTGAATAAGAATAATTTATATATTTGATTATTTCATTAAATTCTAGCTCATGTTAGTGCATTTCCAATTCGTCGCATTTACTTGTTGCTTCATTTGCCTTTTGTCTCGTTCGTAATTGAATTAGAGACGTGTGGGACTTAAGCTTGGAATGTGTCTTTCAATAAAAATGCGTTGTTTGGCACGAGGCGCTCTAGCCGAACCCGCCCCATAAAAAAGAAAAGTCCCCCAATTAAGCTCTTCCGGCAGGCGCACAAATGATGTGCAAATAACCCTTGCCCTTCAACCCTATGAGACCCCGTCCAAACCCCATGAACAAGCCACTTACTCGACCATTCGAAAGCTCTGCAATTAGTTCGCATTAAATCTCATAATGTTATTGTTGCGCATTTGATTAGCTTTAGCAGACACACGATATGGGTTCTGTATGTACATAGCGGACAGGCGCGGAGTTAGCAGAACCAGGGCCCAAAAGCGAAAATGTTTTGAGATTAACAACTTAAACATTTTTGGAGAGATTTGGAAAATATTCGAGGGGATGATTAATTGTTAGCGATAGATAATAAAGTAGAGTCATTTAATTAAATTAATTAATATTATTTTCCACATTCATATATAGATATGCATTCATTAGGAAACAATAACTAGCTGTGAGCAGTAATGCAGTAATACATACAACAAATAAGTTTGTAAATAAATTTAAATTTACTCATAGTTCATTTCTGAAATTTATAAAATTTTTAAAAGTTATTTAACTTCTAAAGTGGTCTTTATATAACTAAACAAATAATATATTATATTATCTTATATTATATTATATTAAACAGTGTACCAAATATTGAATTTACTTTGCTTTGAACGAAACCCCTTAGACTTATAGATGACTGAAACTCAAAGTTCAGTTTCCTATTCTTCTTAAAAGGAAGTCTAAATTTACAATCAAAAATTACAAGTTGTTGTGCCAGCTTTTTTTCTCAATCCATCTAGGTGGAATGAAATATTCAAGAATTTTGAATGTAGTCTATTTGTTTACTTTTATTAATACTTTATTAGCTTTGGCATATAATTTAAGCACATGGAAATATTTCGCAAGCAAGAGCATGCGCCAATTGACATAATATTTGAGCTCCGCTCCTGTAGCCTACAACTGCACCCAATATCGAGCAGCTGCAGCGAAAGTAATTAGCTTTATCAACGGCGAACAGGTGACGATTGGCTTTAGCTGGGAGTGGAACAGGGATTGTAATTGGAACTCCCCAAGGTATTTGTTTGCTATCAGCGGGTTGCCAAGTGCGCCCATTGACTGGAACGCGCTCTTTTATTTGTGTCAAGCATTGCAAATTTTTTGTCGTTCGTCGACCGACTGTTACCAGAGAGGCTCTTGGGGTAATACGATAAATACTTTAACAGCTTCTACTCACCGCCACCATTCTGCTGGCAGAGGTACGGAAAACGCCAGATGTTGCCCAGGCCAACGGAATAGCCAATAATACTGAGAAAGAACTGCATCTTGCCACTCCAGGCAGCGCGATCTGGCTCTCCAGGTATATCCACCGACTGCACCGAATTGCGCTGTGGCGCAGTTAGAACAATGGTCACCCCATGAGTGCCATCGCCCCGCGCTCTCGTGTTCAGTGGCGCCATTTCATGGCCGTTTCGTGGCGCATCAATGATTTTAGTGGCAGCCATCAACGTCGGCAATTAGCTCTATGTCTTGGCCTTTCCAACGAACCGTCGTCTTCTGCAAGGACAACAAAAATAAATGCAATTTAATTAGTATTTCTGTAGCAAGCTCTCAGCTAACGTGGCTTATGGTCGCACAGCTGAGCCGGAATAAACAGCAAAAACTCAGTCTCTAAAGAATTGTGTGCCGCATGACATATGGCCAGGCGAGTGCGCTGTTGCATGTGCCGCAGTGTAAAACTCGAGCCCAATCACGCTTATTATACCCTACAGCAAGCAAATTATAAAGCCATGCAGAAGCTTGTGCCAGTCATAAAAATGTTTAGAAGATGCAATCAAATGTGTGTATACCCTGTTAAAACTAGTGCCAAAGGGGTGGCCTAATGTTGATTAGGCCGAGAATCATTTTATAAGATGGAATAATACCTTTCATTTTAAAAAATGAATTTTAAATCAAATTAATATATAAAATCTCTCTTAAATTTAATCATATTATTCTGCATGTCTGTAAGCGTGGTAAAGACCAATTTTTGATTTGGTTACTTAAAATACATAATACATTTTATATACATTTTATATTGTAGTGAATACACAAACATAAGTTGTTACTCAAATCTCTCAATCATGATTATGAAGTCATCACAATATTAAAATTTAATTTAACCTTCTTTAAGCTCGAATTCATGAGAAAATTTAATTAGTTAGATTTGCTTACATGGGAACTTTTAATTAATTAGTTTTATGACAAATACATTTCTATAAGAATGTGGAACACACGTTTAATCGGAATTCCTATACTGCTCTCAGTGGATTTGATGTATGTTTATATTTTTTACAACAAGTTTATTTATTCAGCTGCTGGAATTTACTCAAGCACTATGTTATGCTAACTGCCAAGATTATTTGTTCTAATTAATTGTGAATATATTACTTTAAATATTCTTGTATATATAATACATTATTCAAATGTAAGTCTTAATTTTAAAAGCACAGATCATCTTTAGGAATTTTTTTATATTGTGGGACTGAGAACTCTTTCGCCTGTTTACAGGGCATCTATTAGTCAAACCCACTTGTTGTTATATATGTTAAAGTTTTATTACATAGTTCACTCTCTTTCTCCCTATCTCTTGCTCTGCCACAAACATACACACAGCATGCAACTCTTTGAGGACACTCGGGTTGTTTGATCAATAAGTTACTCAGAGTTTTCTAGGCGTGCGTGTGTAAACATTCCTTTTAGTTGTGTATGTGTGTGTGTGTGTGTTAGTTAGTTACTCATAAATTTTATATGGAAATCTGTAATAGCTAGCCATTTTTTGGTTCGTCCTTGAGCTGTGCTTTCAAGTGCCCTGGCGCGTGGGCGTCTCTACGTACTGACGCTTAACTCAATTTGTGACCTAACTACTAGTCCATTAAGCAAGTTTCCTTCTTTTTGTGCAATTTATGCGCCAACTTGTGTTAGTTAATAATAACTAACTTAGTTAAGCTAAGTACTACTTGGAACTTTTTTTGAAAGCAAACATTTCTCGTTGTCTATATCTAAAGCTCAGATGTCAACAGTTTTCCATGAAAAGGTCATAGCTAATTGAACGACACACAAACATACATGTGTTGCTACCTCCATGACTGTATGTGTGAGTGCGTGTATCACCGTTTGACAGTCACTGCTGCAAGTTCATGCCTTGCCATTAGCCCAAAACTGCACTCAAAACACTCAACCTCAACCAAACAATCTATGGCAGAAGGTCGTTGCAAATTCAACAGAAAGCTAAGGGAACTCGCACACACAAGCGCAGACACAGACACACATACATACATACATATGTATATAGCTTTACATGTTCACATGAGTGCAAGTTTGTATGCATACATATATACAGCGATGTCTATGTAGAGTGTGCTATTTACTTGGAGGCTCGTCTCGCCTGCTGACGTAGTAAAAATCGTCGCCAGCGGAAGTCCAAGCCATGCGGAAGCAAAAGCGCCAAAGAAAGATAAGGACAGAGAGGGAGAGAGAGAGAGAGAGAAAAAATAGAGAGAAAAAATAGAGAGAGAACGAGAAGAAAAAAGAGAGGGAGGGAGCAAAAGAGACAGAGAGGGTAATAGCTGTGGTAAGAGAGCGATAGAGCGTTCCCAATGTAGGTGTGAGTGTGAGCGTGTATGCGTGTAAGCAGCTGTGCAGCAAGAAGCAGCAGCAGCAGCTGCTGCTGCACAAATTAAAGAGAAACTCACCACGAAAGACAGACACATAGAGAGCGGGCGCAAGGTGCAAACTCAGGGAGAGCGAGCGAGCTAGAACATGTTGAAAGCTAAGCGACAAAAGCTTTTATTTTGGCGTCCTGCAGCGACAACCGCTTCATTGATGCCAAATGCGCCTAGCTGCGTTTGTATGTGTGTGTATGTATGTGTGTGTGTGTGAGAGGGTATGTGGGTGAGCGCCTATATGTATGTGTGCCTGTGTGTGTAAGTGTTGGCAGTTCTTTGCTGTGTCCAACATTGCGTATACGTAATATGCTGTGACGTCTTTGACTGCCTTAAACAAACAGGCAGCAGCAATTGCGTATTTAGTGGGAGTTCCGATAGGCCAACGATGGGGAACTGGGCTTGGGTCTAATTGTAATAAATTATAATTATTCATAATCAGAAATGCATATTTATAGTGCTACAGAAAAAAGTAACAAACACAAAATAACAAAGTCCAAAATATTTTGCACTGAAAATTTATTGTTTACTGAGCAAACACCCTTGACCTAGTGCAAACAATTGTTGTTGCTGTTATTGTAGGTATTGCAGCTGTTATGTTGTTGTTGTTATTATTATTGTTAAAGCAGTGCGGTCCGATCTGTCCTGGCTGTTCTATCCTTTTCACCCTCTGTTTATGATTACACAATCCAACTTGTGTTACGTAAAGCTGAGCGCAAAAAATGAACGTCCTGCAATTGCGTTGAGCGCTGAGGCTCTGGCCTTTGTTGTTGATGGTTTTTGCTGTTGTTGTCGTTATTGTTGTTGGCTTGCTGAGATTTCTACGTCGCAATTTGTTTTTTGTTAAAGCCACCTGGCAGCGGGCCCACTCCTCAAGCTCGCCCAACCGGCGTTTTTTGTTTTTTTTTTTCTAAATAAAGCTCAAACTGTCAACTCGTTACTATTCGCAGGACACGTCTGGCCCAGGCCCTGTCAACGCCAAGCTATGCATATATGTATATGTGAGTATACGTGCGTCTGTATGTATGAGCTTCAGCCCCTAAGAGGTGTGCGAAAGAATGCTTAAACAATTTGTATAGGAAATTACTCAATAATAGCCTGCCGCCCAAATTGTTTTTATTGGCACTCGGGGAGGCCAAACGCCTAGCTTGGCAAGCGCCGCACTCAAATATTTATATTTATACACAGCTATACTCTATCTAGCAGTATATATCAATATGTAGATATCCTGCTGGCGTCCAATTATATAACAACCAAAATGCAAACAGATTTATTAAGGGCAAATAGCACAGCGAGCGCTTTCCGAGTACAGAAATACATTTTAAATGAATGGAAATATACCAGCGCGTAACCCCTAAAACAACGATACCTATGTATACCTTATACCCACACACAAACACACACACACGCGTGGTAGCAAAAAGCTTGCCATTTGGCATTTGTGTTGGTGTCTTTTTTGGTGAGACTCAACTTGAAAACCAGAATAAAGGACTATTCGAAATTGCGTCGTGCCAAATATTATATTAAAAACAAGAAAGCGTGCTCAAAGCATGCAATGCTCGACTATCAGATATCCTATATACAGTCAACTATGCATCTATAAGTATTAATAATAACTTCTTCCTACTGTGTCATCAATTTGATTGATTATATACGCAAGTGAACATTCTTAGGCTTACATTCAATACTATCTGCTATCTTTAAACATCAAATAAAATATCATAATTTATTTAAATAAATACATATACTTAAAACAGAAAGAAGAAAATATGTTATATTTTGTAATTATATATATAGTCTATAAAATATATAAAATTACTGCAAAATTCTTTTAATAAACTTTATATACATATATAAAAATTTAATAATATAAATGTTAAATAAAATATAATTATTTTAAGAATTAAAACTATTAACCATATAACTATAAATAAAATATATTTGGTCAAAATTAAATAATATTCATTAAAAGCTAAATAATATAAATATAATATAATAATATTATTGAATTAATTTTAAATATTAAAACTATTATAACTATTTTAATAACAGCTAGTATCCTTTAAATAGAATAATATATGTAGCAAACAAGTAATTTGCATCAATGGCAATTATTTTCTACGGCACACAAACTTTCTTTATATTAATTGTACAATCACAGGGTATTTGAACTTCAACCCCCTTACAGGCGTAGAGCCCGCGCGGGGTTGCTTTAAAGCTGTTGTTGCTGACTCCGTCAAGTTTAAAGCACACACCGATAAACATACTCACACTCATACTCAGACTCTGTCACACACTCACACTCACACAGTCATGTATCACAAATTTTTGGATAGGAAGGGTCGTCCGATGTGGCACACGGGGAGCCTGAGTGCATATGGCTCGACGTGTTTGTCAGAGCAAATCGATAAGCGAATTGAGGTAAGCGATAGGGCCATGAGCACGATAGAGATGGAAATAGAAATAGATATATAGAGCGAGACAGTTGTTGGGGTCTTAACTATTTTACATAAATCATGTAGTTTGATTGACTGTAAAATGCATTCAATTCAAGCAATCGATTTGTGCATTTTTTATGGCTTTTTTCGAATTGCAATTGCTTCCAGAGCCAGCACAAAGAGCGTCGCTGTTGCACTTGTAAACACAGCCAATTCATGTAAATAGTTGCACATTTCCGAGCTATTTTTGGATTCGACATATTTTGGCATTTGCTCGAATTAGCTGGCGGCACTTTTTCAAAACTGCTTCACTCAAATGCAGCACAAACGTTGCATTTGGCCTTTGCTCTTGAAAATATATTTACTCTGTTGGGACGGTGCGAAGCGGCATATGGGTTGAGGATTGGCAAATTGCAATATATTTATATATAAATGACCTCTAAAAAAATATTAAGGTAAATGCTTGCCTTACAATATTCAATTTTCCTCTATTTGAATAGTTCGAATTCTTATTATTATTATTTAGCTATACTAATTAAATACGTTGTTCTGCAGAGTAGCATAATCCATACACATGCTTGGAACTCGCACTTTATGAGCGGAAATACTTAAACAAGCATTTAACAAAGAGGCGAGATTTATTTAATTCTGAATTAATTAAAATAAGATACTTTAAGGTTATCTTAAGTATATTATTAATATTAAGTAATTAGGAATGAGTACGAAATTATTTAAATGCTATACAAAATAATCTAAGAAATTTCATTCCAATTTACTACTAAATCATATTTTTTCACTCTGTAAAAATATTTTTTTAATATCTTTGCCCTCTAAAACCAATAATAATATATACTTTAGTCACATCCCAAAGCCAAATACCTTTGGCTCTAATATCTCTGACTTATCATCACAATAATCGATTAAAATGTTTCCAATTCAAAGTGGCGTTTTCTCATTGTGCATTGAGTATTACGCAGTGGCTTTTGGTGACGAAAATATATGACACACATATATATAATCGATGGCAAAATTCAAGTGCAGCATCCTCGACCTTGCCTTCTTCTGTCTATTGTCCTTTTCCCTCCGGCCGCCGCTTCTCTCCCTCTCTTTCTGCTTCTGCCCTTGATTGTTGCCAACACCGCCCGCATTGGGCGCTTTTGACTTCCTGGAAATCCGAGTTAGTCTCTGTCGTAGCTGGCCATGGACTGGGCTGAACTGGACTGGTTGGAGCCACTTGGCACTGCTTAAACTGCTTTGAGTTAGCCTTTAACTGCTCTGTGCTTTGGTTTTGTATTTCATCTGCTTGCCTTTTATTTATTTTATTTGATTGTTTATGCATCCTAACCTTGCTCTATTACCAGAATTAAGTTGCCAGAATTCTCATGTAAACACTTGCAGCTGATGTGGCTGTGGTTCACCTGTACAGCATATGGAAAGTTTTCATTAATTATATGTTAGATGCCTAACAATGGAATTTTCATAGAGATTTTTGTCAACATTGAGTGACCCATCACGTTCTCTTTTTGAAATCTCTCATAAGCTAAGGTCTGAGTACTGAGAACAATTCAAAATGTATCCTACGTTAGTTAATGTAATTATATATGAGTATCTGTGCTAAGGGTATTATTATCAAAGACCACGAATCGCTAAACGGGATTTCAATAAGTTTGCTTCACATTGAAGATTTTAAATAAGAATAAATTAATTCAAACTCTAACAAGCTTGGTGAATAAGCCTGTACAGCTCAGCTGTGTTTGATTTCATATTAACATAGTTAGTCTGGCTGAACTGCTGACAGGTAAAATAGATATTAAATATCAGATAGACAGCGAGTCGACGAACTATTGAAGTAACTTAAGTTGGATACAAAATCAGCTGTTTCTCGCTTTAAACTGATTACCAACGATTCCACGGAAACCTTTCATTATCCGACACTCAAAAGCAGCTGATATGTGCGAGTCAAGGCGTCTATGTAAAAAGAAACTTAATCAATAGAATAATGTTGGGACACAAGTAAAAGCAATTTATCACAGAGTCAAATACGGTCGGGAAATGCCAAAAACTAAATTATCGTTGCCTTATATAGCGGCATGCACTTTCGCTCTCGCTCTGCCAGCGGCAGTGGGAGCGAGAAGGAAATTGCCAGGGCCAAAATGCAATCAGCCAAGCACAAAGTTCACTTTCGAATGCTCTTTTTTCTGTGATGTTTTTTTTGGCAACTGTTGGGCCAACAATAAACATGCCGCTGAGGATGTGTATCCAAGAGGAAGGGCGATTTGTCATGAGTGTGAGCTTTTCATTTATATTCCACTTTTTGGGCAGAACAACCCCCAGCCAATGCCATTGCCAGCCTCAATGCAATTTCCCTTTACCACATCACGCAGATGAGCGAAAGAGAAACATTTTCAAGAGAGAGAGAGAGAGAGAGAGAGAGAGAGAGAGAGGAGAACGAGAGGACGTGAGGTGTGAATGGAAGAGGAGACGTGAAAAGCTTGCGGGAAAAAATGAAAATTCTTGCAATGCACTGAATAAAGCATTTCCATGTCTGACAAATATTTATGTTTATGACTTATGCCAAAGTCGATGCAACGTACAGTCTGCGTAACAATTATATAATTAAGTAAATATAGTGTTCAAGTGGAAGTTTATACAACTTTAGTAGCTGCTGCAACACGTGCTGTTGCCGCTGAGACATAATTTCACACGATTTGAATGTTTTTTAGCTTACAAATTGATCAAAATAAAATAGAAACAAATAAATAAATAACTACGACGCGCATGCAAATATTTGCTGATTGTTCAAATTGTATTTTTGGCAGCGCTTTGTATGCAAATATTTAAATATTTAAAGTGTCGAAGCAAAGACAATTCGACTAAAGCACGTGCATCCCTTTGGTTGTATGCACACATATATATGTACATGTGACTATGTGTACGTGTGTGTGCCCTCTGCTCGCATGTGCTGCGTGCGCAGGACACGTCAGGATAAAAGCGCTTCGAAATGCTATGCGCTATTTCATCTGTGCCTCATTCTTTCACTTCTTTTTCCATGCGACAACGTACCAAACTTTGAGTTGGCTTAGCTTCTGGTTTTTGGGGAGGATTTTTGCTAGCTCAGGACACGCACCGCTTTATTAGCCTCGCTGGCCAAGTTCTTTGGCAACCCGTGGAATTTAATGCACAGAACAGAGACACTCGGAGGAATATCAACACCTAGTATTTCTTTGCCACGCAGAATTTTCGTTAAACTTTGTTTTGCTTGAGATTATTATTATTTTTTTTTTTTTTATTAATTAATTTTTGTATTTAATTTTCTCGTAGCTTGACACAATTTTAACGACCGTCGCTTTGTGGTTTCCGTTGTAAACTGATTTTTCGCTTGGCGCCGAGTACCGAAAATGCTGCCAGTGCCATTTAATTGCGACTGCTCTGGGGAGCGATATGCGCTTCATTCGATTTCATTTCCATACCCACATTCGATAGCTGACCGTGGTGAAAAGCGCGCGAGCACACATTACCACCACAAGCACCGCCAGACCCACCACCGAAGCACAACCATCATCTAACAACTGGGAATTGACGCACACAAACGGCGTAGGACTCTGCCATGGAAATTTTTCAGTTCTAAAATTATTTTGGCAAACGCATTAAAATGCTCTAGCCCAAAAAAGCACACCCAACCGCTACCCATAAACAGAGGTTAGCTTTATATATGTGTGCATATAGATGTGCGTATGTGTTTGAGTGTGTGCTAGAAGGCAAGCGACTCATGGGAATGCCACCAGTGTCCTTTACTAGTGCTCAGCGTAAGAGAAAGAGAAATCAAGTTATGAAAAGAGAACAAGTGAACGAATGAAAGTGAGTGAAATCGTCAAGATAATCAAATTAATTTATACAAATATTTAAAATTATCAATATAAAGTATTTAAAAAATAATCACAGTAACAACGTTATTTGCCTTTGCAATTTGAGTACCGTAATATCTATCATTTATCATATATATATATATATATATATATATATATATATATATATATATATATATATGTATATACCAACATTGTCATTTTAAACGGAAAATTTGTGTTTAATTGTAACTTTTATACATTTTAGTACAATTTTATTAAACGAAGGAGCGAAAACATATAATTCAATATGTATTATAATTTTTATTATTTGTAATATATATATATTTTTTTAAATTCTAATGCAAGTTACAACAAACCTTATTTAAAAACATATATTTATCGGATATTTCGATTATGTACTTGAAATTTTAATTCTGGCGGTTAAATAAACATTTATGTAGCCCTATCCGTTATCATTCATACTCATTCCTTTCTGCTACTCCGCAATAGATGGCGCACTGGCAGCGCCAGCCCTAGTGTCAACGCTTCCTGTGACTGGTCTTTTTGTATACGCTGCACTGCGACTGCCGAATTTTAGTTGTTGTTGTCAGGAGCGAAATTTTTGTCTCAATCGATTTTTATTATATATTTAAGAAAATAGCATTTAACGATCCAAGCTAAAAAACAACGAATATGGACAGGTAAGCAGACATTGTAACATAAATGTGAAATGCTTTTCATTTGCAAAAACAACGTTGTTGTTCTCTGACTCATTTCCAGTTTGTTAGACGAGGAATTGGAGTCGCTGGAGGCGATTCTCATGGACGATGTGCGCATTGTACGAGGTGCTAGGTAGGTCTCCCAACTATATAAACCTCCCAACGCACTATATATACTACATACTATTGGTAACTTGCAGTGGCGCTGTGGACGTCATTGAGACGACGGTTCTGCCGCTCACTGGCGAACAGGAGGAGCAGAAATATATTTGTGTTACGCTCCAGGTGCTGCCCCCACCTGGCTATCCGGACGTGAGTCCAGAGTTTAAGCTCCTACGACCCCGTGGCTTGGACGATGCCCGGCTAGAGGCCATACGCAGTGCGTGCAATGCAAAGATCAAGGAGTCTATCGGTCTGCCCGTCGTCTTCGATCTGATTGAGGTGGTGCGCGAGCACTTGACCGGCAGCAATCTACCCAGTGGTCAGTGCGTCATCTGCCTGTATGGCTTTAGCGAGGGCGACGAGTTCACACGCACCGAGTGCTTCCATTACCTACACAGCTATTGCTTGGCTCGGCATTTGAATGCGCTACGTCGCACCTACAAGGAGGAGTTCGATAAGCTACCCGCCTGGCTGCAAAAGACTGCCGATCCCTTTCAGGCCCTGTGCCCCGTCTGTCGAGAGCATATACGCGACGAATCAGACAGTTTGAAGTGCGCAATGCCGCCCTCCGAGCTGGAAAATGCGCCCGATTTCGAAGTGACGGAAGAACTGCGACAAATGCAGCAGCACATGTCGCAGCTCTATCTGCACCAGAAGAGCCGCGGCGCCATCATCGATGTCGAGGCTGAGGCGGGCACAGTCATAGCCATTGAGACGGAGGAGGATGTGCGTCGACGTCGACTTCGCGAAGAGGCTGAGGCAGCCAAAAAAATGGCCGGCACGGCAGAGCCGGCATGCAGCGCAGCTGCGCAAGGCAAGCCCATGGTTAGCAGTTTTGCTCCTGTAGTGCAAGACACACAACGGGTGCTGGCCGAGCCCACAAACAACAACTATCAGCATCACAATCGTCGGCATTATCGTGGCGGTCGGCGACATCACAATCACAATCACCATCACCAACACCATCATCGAGGTGAGGCAGCGCAGAGCTCTGGCACAGCAGCTGGCGGGGCTGGAGGAGGAAGTGGAGCTAGCACAGGTGGTGGTGCTGCTGGTGGAGCTGGTAGCGGTGCCAACACTGCAGGCGGCAAACAGCCAAAGGCGCAGACTGCCGGTAGCGGCCATGCCAGGTGACAATGGCGCAGCACCTGGATGCTGCGTCTAACGATTCCAAATGCAATTAAAGACGCAGCCCTGATGCTCACAATACCAATACCGCAGCTGTTGCCCCCGCTTCTGCTTCCCCTCTTGCCAGCCTGCTGCTAATATACAACAACCTGCATACCATTTCGACCCATACTTCAAGACCCGCTCTAACGATTTTGTTAATATATTCTAATTTTTTTATTTTATTTTATTTTTTTATTTTCGACTTTTACGCAACACTCAATTTCTGTGAAAGTTTGAGCCCCGCATGTGGCTCGACTCTTGATTGATTGCTTTATTGATTGACTGTCTGAGCCTCACAGTCTGCTCAGACATTCATCTACTGATTGATTGATTGATTGACTTATGTTTAGTTTAGCTGTATGGCAAGTGAGGTTTAGCGAATTTCAATTAATCTACGAATCTATATGTATATTTATGTATTTAGTTTTATCTTAGATATGTATATCTATATTTGTACTGTAATGGCTTATAAAAGACTTGCTGCAATTATTATTGCTAGCGATATTATTAGGGGGTTCCGCTGTAATAGATGATAGTTGTTAGCAGCACCAACTGGCAGCGCTGGCGTTGACGTGAACACACACACACATAGATACAAGCACACACACACACAGAAATACACCTTGGATATTTACTACAACGCATAAACTGCATTTCTCCCTTGAAACCTTAGCATAAATGTTTAACTCGTAACTCTTTCCCCCTTTCCTTGTGACTTTTCTAAGGCAGCAATTAGCACAAAAGACAACAAAAGATGATTGAAAAGAAAAAGACAGCCGTTAAGCACAATATCAATAGTTGTAGGCACGTCCTCCAATTAGAAGCGCCATTCTAGTCAGCTTTAGATGACAGAACCGAGAAGATACGAATACATACCACTAACTAGCAACCATATAGATGTATACGTTTGCATTCACATATTTAAATGTCTAATTAACTAAATGTTTATATGCAAAATAAGAAAACGAAACGAAACATGCAATTCATGCGGTTTGTATTGCATGTAACGAATACTACGAATACCAAATTTAAATGTGTCAAAAAAAAAATACAAATACAAAGCTCTCATAAACAAATAAATAAATTCAATTCCATAATAAAAAATCTTTCTGTGATTTATTTAAAATAAGCTACAGCTGACTTGTACGCACTATAATCGACAAGGAGCACGATTCCAGACAACCTAATATGAACATTTTGGGTATCAGGCGGGTAGCAATACGGAATAGAACAAAAATTGAATACCCGCATAGGCACAATTATCTTATGCAAGATGTTAAATGTTCTGAACGAGTTAATACATGATGATGGAATGTAATGGGAATCAGTCAAATAAGCAACTATTTTCCTTATTGGATATATGGAAGTTATCACTTCCAATTGGCAAACCCAAAGAATTCTGAAAAGCTCTTAGAAGATATATTATAAAAACAACTTAGATTTTGTTATTAATATATTTTTTTTTTTTTTTGTAAATGTTTATTTTTCGTTTGAATTGTTTTGTTTTAATAGAATTACAAAAAAACGTTGAATGCATTTCTCTCGTTTTGTATAACAAAATAATTTAGTATTAGTATTATACAATATTTATATAAAGGTTCCGCAGGTTTTTATCATTTCGGTTTCACTCTATTACATTAGTTGTGTTCCACTCGCATATACAAAACTAAATTAATATGCGTTACAAATTGTATGTGTGTGTGTTTGTTTGTCCTATTAACTAAATATTAATTAAACTTACAGTAATGACTTTTAGTATTTTATTAAATATTTTTTGTTTTCTTTTCCATTTATGTGGCTTACAAGCTTCACTCTTACAATTAGTTTTAAAAGAACAAAATCAAATTTTACATAATTTTTTCTCTTTTATTGGGTTTACTTTTTTTGGTCGCACACAACTGCCACGCCCACAGCAAGAACACACCCACAAACTGGCGATTTTGTGAACGCGATCGAAGACTGCAGGAGCTAATAACAGTGCGCAGCGACTTACAATTCGAATGTGTTTTCATTTTTATAATTTTTTTTTTCGATTTTGTTAATATTATAATTTTTGTTGTTTTTTTTTTTTTTTAAATTTTAGTTTTGAATTGCCTTAAAGCACTTGGAGTGTATTTTGCATTTTATATAAGTATATACAAATTATAAACTTGGAAATCCATATTTAAGTATAACTAGTAAATAGAAGGCATTAAATATTAGTAGTAGCAAAAGGTTCTCATTTTAGTTAGTATGACTTGTCGTGTTTAGTTTTGTCAACTTTTGTGTGAATAGCTTTCTTATTTTATAGCGATTGCTATAAAAATGTAATTTTGCATTCCTTCATCTTTTCAGTGTGTCTTTTACGCTTTACCAAATTTGTAATATTCCTGGCGCTGTTTCATACAAATTTATATGTTTGTATCGATTTGTAGCGTCTTTGAAATGGTTTCTGTTGCTACATTTTCTAAATCAATGTAGTCTCTGAGTTTGTTGAGTAGAGAGTCGAAGGGCAAATTCACAATTGGGTTGATTAGTTGAAAGAACTTCAGTGCGTGGTTAGTAAGAATTGTTTTCTTTTCTTGTTTTTGTTTAAACTTTAATTGGCAACTATTGCTTCCGCCTTAAAGCCGGAACGGTTCGCGTTTCTCTGTGGGCGTAGTGCCGCGTGATGTACGCCGCATCGTCGAGCTGAATGTCGGTTCCGCAGAGCTCTTCCGCGGCGTCTGCATGCCCGAAGGCGTGGAGCTACCACTGATGTTGCGCCTAAGAAAAGGATATCAAGCAATTATATGAGAATGGATATTTCAGGTATTTCAATGAAAACAGTAACTTTAACGATTGAACACTAAAGTAAAATGTATATAGTTTAAATATATATTTTACATTTTATTTTCATAGCAGGTAAATTTAAATAAAAGTTTGAAGAATAAACAGGTGAATATATTTCATCTAGGTTTTTATATAATAAATTAAATCAATTTTACGTTCGATATTTATGAAAGATTAATTTTGGAAAAGATTTTTGAACGGAAAAATATAAGAAGTATCCGTAAGGCCATTTTACAAAATTAAACTAAAAGCATTAGTCAGCTGTGGAGTTAAAAAAACAAACCAGGCGCGTGCAGTTTGACATGCACTGGGCTAACATAACGATAACAAAACTCGAAATAAAAATATATTAGAAGTTTAGAAATTATAATAATTACTTGCTACAATTTGTTTCTAATGTGGATATATTTATACAGAGCACTCTTTCTGTCTCTCCTCCCTGTTTACATCATATGTTAGTATATGTATATGGAACATTACCCCAAGCTGCTTGGATTGGCAGACGAGCTGGTGGGCGATGATGTTTTGGAATCGTTGAGGGGTATCTTAACCGGTATCCGTGATGGGCGGCTTTAGTATATGAATAGTTAGCATAAGTACAACCGTAACCGAGAATTGATTTACTATTTTACTAGTGCTTATAGACTAGCTTGAATCTTATTGACTCTAACTTATATATATCAAATTATATAATAACAAATCTCAAATAATGTTATGTTTATTATGTTTAACACATGTTTATTGGGCATTACCTAGGTGGTTTAAAGCCGAAGCCTGTTAGTGCTGGTATACTGGATGATCTACTCATGCCTCCATTGCTGGTATTTTTTATAGTTTCAGGCACAAGTCGGTATAAATTTTTGGTATTTTTTTATGTTGCAGTTAGTTGCATTTCAAGCATTCAATTTTGATATGATTCAAGCCAATTCATTTTGTAAGTGAGCGTTTCAATATATTTTTTTTTTTTTTTTTTTTTTTTTGAAGTTTTTTAAGTTTTTTATTGAAGCCAATTTGTTGTGTGAGTAGCATGTAGATTAATGGATTCGAGTATTATGTTGAATATGTTTCGGTATTATTCAAGTATTTTGTTGGTATTGTTGTGTGAATCAAAATTAATGCAGGAACCGAAAATAGATTTTTAAAACAAAAAAATAAATAAATTAATGAAGTTCAAGTGTTGATCAAATAAGCCCCCCATTTTAACCCAATCGATTGAACTCATCTTATTTTGTAGTTCGAATTCTTACCTTGTGGGCGCTGGACTTGCTGAACCGGATGCGGTTTTGCGTGTGATGGTGCTGGTGCCATTTAGGCGGCTGCCCGGTGTGGCTGCCGTGGCTACAGACAGACGAGCTGGCCGTGGTGTGGTGCCGGTGCCGGTGCCAGTGCCGCTGACGGTGCTCGCAGCCGATGCCTTACGCTGTGGTATGCGCGAGGGTGTGTGATCATCTAACAGATTCACAAGAAACAGATTATAATTGGAATGAGATAATGGACCACTAAAGGCACCCACCTGTGCTGTCCAGCGAAAGCGTTGAGCCATGTCGCGACGGCGGCTTGGAGCCTTGTCTGCTTAGCGGGCGTGAGTTGGGCTTGGAGCCAGCACGCGAGCCACCTGGCGTCAGGCCCGTGCGTGTGCTCGTGTAAGTGACCTTTCGCGGCGTGTAACGGCCCGAGGGTCCACCATGGCTGCCCTCATTGTCGCTGAGCGAATCAGGCGTGCTGGCCGAAAGCGAAGATCGTGATGGCCTAGACATGGGTATAGAACGTACTGAACGTTCGCGTACCTATAGGGAGGTGAGAGATTATATATTAATATTGTAATCCTTGCGGTACTTGGTGGTGCCCCCTGCTACTGGCCCTGTTGCCACCTGGTGCGGTTTACTTGCGTCAGCTTCCTCAGGTTGAATTCGACTTACCCAGTGTGTGGTTGGATGACAATGAAGCACGTGTGGACTCAGTGGTACCGAGCGGCTGGTATTGCAGCGCACGAATACTGTGCCGCCGGCGCCCATATGTATGGGAAAGGCGCATGGGACTTGGTCTTGTGCACGAATTTTCTCAAATATTGGCATTAACTCGGCCAAGTGCTCATCAGCTACATATATAGAAATAAGATTTTCTTTGGTTGGCATTTTGCTCTATATGCTTATAGCTGACTAAACGGTATATGATCATTTAAGCAAACTGGCCTCAACATAACCTAATCAATGCCTGCACATAACCTCAAAAGAACCCTAGCCTAACAGGGAGCGCAATTGAACGCGCATTTAAATGAAATGTAGCTAGCATTAAACTCAAAAAAAAAAAAAAAAATTTAAAAAAAAAAAATGACGCAGCGAACATAAAAAACAATTGGAGGATTAACAAATAAATATATATGTAAAATATATATATATACGATATGTATGTAGTATAGCAACAACAATACGTTCAATACAATATATATGTTTATAGAATTATATAAATTCTCATGCACAAAAATCAAGATTCGGCGCGACGCAGCGGCAGCAGCGAGTGAGCATGTAATTTGTTTACATTTGCTTTTTTATGGATTTTTTATTTTATTTTTTAAATTATTTTGTCAACAACACACACAATAAACCCGAAACGAAAGCTCGAAACTTACCTTTCGTAAAATAATCGAAGCCTAACATGGGAAATATATTAGAGTTGGGGAATAATAGTTCAATTTCTTAACCAAGTTCAATTCAGCATTTTTGAGTCAAGAACTAGACGGCTTTATATATTATTTTCTTCGGTTCGTACAGACTTTAAAGGTTTTAAGTTTTATGGGGTTGTGGTTGATAAAGTAAAAAAAGTATAAAATAAATGTTCAATTCATGATCTATTTATTCTTTGAATAAGTAAACTGAAGCGTTCACAGATCATTTATGATTTTCAGATCAGCCCTAGAAAGATGAACTTAATCTCATAAAAGAGAATTGTTTTATAATAGACTCAATATTATCGTTCAAAGATAACTTTAGTAATTCTAAAAATAATTCATGGTTCTCTAAATTAAACTTGTTCTGAAGTACACAACTCTAATATATGGGATTAGTTAAAGGATCTTGAAGGGAATCTTTGTTTTTTTTACTTTAGGTGTTTTTTGTTTTTGATTTCTTTTGTTTAGTTAACCCACATCTGAGATAGGTTTGTTGATTTACCTTTATGATGGGACCCTGTCCACTCATATATGGCGGCAAGTTGGGGCTACCGGCGCCATTTTGCGAACTGTTGGCAGTTTGGGCAGCATTGGGCGTGGAACGTCTGGACGTAAATGCGGCCATGCTCTGTGAGACGCCATCGGCCAAAATGAATTGCTCGCGTAGCTCAATGTTAGTACGTCCCTTGGCTGTTCCGTTAAATGCCGCGAAATGTACCAAATGGCGTATATACATATATACAGCAGGCATATACATATATATACATACACATATATAGCCAGCACGCATTTGTTTGTTGTTGTATTTTTAAACATATAACAACAATAACAACGAAATTTTGTTACCGCATGGTAATTGTCACAGTTTTTTATGGTTTTTGTTTGTTTGATTTTTGTGGTATTTTGTGGTATTTTTTTTGGTCGCAGGCGAGTGCATGTTTGGCGTGGACAGGCGGGCGGTCGGGCAGCGCAAGCGGATTTTTGTGACACACATGTATGTGGTTTATATGTCAATTTTTATCGTTATCGATATCGATTTCGATTTAACAAATAAAAATTCCAAACAAAAAAAAAAAACATTTGAAAAAGAAAAACGGGGGAAAACATAAAAATTTGATTAGTAAAACGAAAAACTGTATACAAAATTATTAATACATAAAGATCAATTCAAAAATTTGAATAAATTGAGCGCACAAACAGAAGTTAACGAATATTCGAGGCATGACATGAAAAGCCTACAGTCAACACGACTGCTAATTAACAGTATGCCGAATTGTAGCTAAGTTAACCAAAGATAAAAATACAGCGAAAGTAAATGGAAGCATGCAGTAGATTTACTAAGCAAGTTTTTATATTGTAGATCAAAGTTTTGGTTAAGGTTAAATGCTAGACAATAAGCATAGTGGTTCTTATAACCCAGTTTACGAAAAAAAAAAATAACCAAATAAGTAGAATACAAGTACAATGTGTGGTATGGAGGTAGGAGAAAACGCAAGTAACATATATAAAAGCAACAAAATTATGAGCATGATGAGGCCT
The DNA here is from genome assembly GCA_035045845.1 of Drosophila buzzatii. NCBI lineage: Eukaryota > Metazoa > Arthropoda > Insecta > Diptera > Drosophilidae > Drosophila > Drosophila buzzatii. Next base: position 1,346,871 of record JAWNOS010000373.1, on the reverse strand, counting down.
ATAATGTGAGCTTAAGTGTGGTTGGGTTTTAGGATAGAGGTTTTGGATTTTTATTTCGTTGGGTTATTGTGTGTATGAGAGGCGTCAAAATAGGCGCTGGCTAAATGTCAAAAATTCTTCAAAAATAATGCGCGCTGTTAATTTTTTTTTAAATATTGTTTAAAGCAACTTTTCAACCAAACAAATTAATGAGGTTTTCAAAAATTGTGTAGTTTAAGTTATGTTGTTTTTGATTTGTTTCATTTATTTTCATTTGGGTTCATATGCTAGTTATATATATTTAGGCACAAAACTTTGATATTTATTTGTTGGTTAAATGACCATATCCGTTTGGTATTATTAATATGATATTTTGGTTTGTTTAAAAAAATGTTTAGCTTGTATATAAAAAAAATGGTGGAATTAGTTGTTAAGCACAACTGTACCTAAGTATGTGATTTATGAGATATTATAAGATGTAAACAAAAATGGAAATTTAAAAGAATGATGCATATGTAATCTAAGGTATAGACAAAATGCATGAGCTGAGATGGGAATGGAATATTTATGATTTTTTTTTTTTTTTTTTTTTTTTTTTTTTTGTGGTATGGTGGACTACAAAAGATACTCTAGAAATAGTATGCGATTAATGATTGAAATTCAACAATATTTCTCGACAATTTTCGTGTGTGTACGTGTACATTTTATATTTAAATTTAGAACATTTAAGGTGCAAGAGTTCTGAGTTATGGAACTTACCGCGACAAGGATCGTTCTTCTGTAGGAATTCATCTAAAGCGACCCAGCCGCCGCCAACGCGCACCATTACAGTGCTGCGAAGGATGCGAACTAGGCGTAATTTTTGAGAATCCCCAAACTGTGAAGAAAAAGTCAAGAATTAACCAATGTCTATTACCAAATTGTATGTTAGTTTATACTTACTCTGTATTTGCCTTCGCCAACTTGGAACACACGGAACTTTTGACGACACGTGCAGAGCATGACCAAACGTTTGACCTCATCGTGAATTTTATCAGAATCTGTGGCTGGCTTACGTTCCTGCCAATCGGGGCGGAGAGCGGCAATAAATTCTTGCCAATCAATAAGACCCTCGCCATTGCGATCGAACAGATCCGCAACAGCTTTCATTTCCAGTCCAGATGTATCGAATTCTGTCAAGGAAATGCCGTAAGCGAAGCTCTATCAACTAAATTAATTTCAGAACTTACTTGTATTGAGTATGCCATCAATAAATACATCCCGAGGTATCATGCCATTATTATCCTTATCCATTTTACGGAACAAATCAGTCAAGCGCGATTTCTTGTGATTCATGTACTTGAGGAACTACGTGGGATATAATGTTTCCAAATGTTATTCATTGAATACGTAGATGTGAAGAGGGTACTTACGCGCTTGCGCCAATCATCCCAGCTGAAGTTACGAGCACGCTCCACATCCTTCAGATACATGAGATGCTCATGAAGTAAGCGTTGACGCTCCCATGACAGCATCCAGACATCGCGCCACTTATTCCACAAGAGTTTGGCACGTGGCGAACGGAATTCAAGCTCACCACCATTGGAGCTGCTTAAAAATAGTTGTATATAATTAAAACACGCTTCAAAAAGAATGATTGGAAGGAAGCATAATACACAATGAAGGGTTAACGAGCTCAACTACAAAATACTTAAAATAAACAATAAACTTAACAGAGCATTGCACTGAACATTAAAGGATGATTGAAAGCTCAAACAGTCGGTTGGTCACTTACCTTGGCGAGAAACGTGGGCCATAGTGCGGCAGGCGATCTCTGTCTGGCGTATCACGCGTAGGCGTAACACGACTGTACAGCCAATTACAAATATATACACATATTTATAAATATATATATTAAATATACATGTATAAATATTGATTTATTGATGATGTGGAGCAAATATTTAAGCAGCAAGATGCATAGAGTTTGATATGAGGCAACGTTTACGTAGCGTGATGAAAGTAGAATCACAAAAAAGAGACAAAAGAGAAAGACAAAAACAAAAACGATCAAATAACGAAACGATATGAACATATACAAAAGTACAATACAAAATATATAATTAGTATATTTATAAGTGTATACACAAAATAAATAACATGTCGCAGCATTTCCAAAAATAGTTTTGCATAGAGCCGAAAGAAAAACAACATTTTGAGAGTAATCAAAGGAAATTTCATTGAGCATTTTGAAAGTGCATGCACAGTTATTTCTTGAAACTATTTAATATTCAGAAACTCTGACTAATGACTTACCTGCCCTTGCGAGCGTTTAGTCCTTGATCACGCGAACCCTTGAAGCTGTGGAAGAAAGAGTTATATTAAAATGTTATGCAAGTTACACTACTTGTAAAAAATTAAAATAAAGCAACAGTTTTATCAGCAATGTTGAAAGCCGGGTGCTGTGAAGGAGGCAGTGTAGGTGTGCGAGGTGCAGTGAGGAATACGTGATGTGATAAGTGGTAGAGGAAACTAACTATATAGCGAGCTAAGTTAGCAATTAGGGCTACTATGGTATACATTATGTTAAGGCAATATTTTGAAACTATTCTCCTTTTTAAAAATATTAGCAATTAATAAATTGATCTGGAGAACAATATTTGCTGGATTCATTCAAAGTTCAATATGTAAATAGGTACTTGGTTTGTTAGCGTATTTTAAGGCTACAGAGAGTATTAATACGAATAGAACATGTATATTTCCTTTAAAGACTTAAATAAAGGTACATAAATAGTCCAACTTTCAAGCTCATCTTCAAGTTGGACCTCATTGGTTTGTATTACTTATTTATTATTATAAATTTTATTATTATTATTATTTTTCAAAAGATGATATGTGCTATTGGTATGTAGGTGTGTTTAGCAAACTTCGTATGTTAGCTCATTTCAGCGCTATATAGAACACAAAATACTTAAAATTGTTGTTTGTTTACAAAAGGTTTAATGTTGCAATGATTAAGCTAAATGCAAACTTTAACCAGTTTGTAATGTGAGCGTGTGTGAGAGAGTCAGTGTTGTCAAGCGCATTGGCCACTTAATTTTTTTTTTTTTTTGTGGCTTGCAATTATAGAGTAGAGTAAAAAGTAGCTGTCAAACCTTTGACGTCGCAGCTGACCATCGGGCGACTGTTCACGCAGATCGTGACTGGAGCCACGACTACAGTTGTATATATACATATATATATAGTAGTTGTTGCAAGGTGTAGAGTATTGTTTTTTTTTGGTATATTGGGTAGACGATAGGCAAGAGTTTGTGTGCAAAAACGTTGCAGGGAAAAATATTTGATATTTATAGCAGTAAAATTGGTGAAAATTGCAATAAAAAAAAAAAATAATAAATAAACATAAATTTGTATATACAATATTTAAGGGACAATTTAATAACACTTACACAGGCGTTTTGCCACTACGTGAAGGTTTGCGAGCGCCAGGCGGGAGTTGACGTGGTTTGCAAGCGCGATCCACTTCGTTCTGGCGTCGTGCTGTATTCTCCATGAACTCCTTGTGATCCTCAATCAATTTCTCCACAGGCGGTATCTCATCTGGCAGTTGTTCATGTTTTAAATCTATAAGAAAGAAGAGACATTATAAATCTACACCATAAATACTAGTCATATTAACTTACTCAAAAGCGTGCCCTCAAGTCCACTGAGCCAAGCTAATAGCTCTTCAATGGTATCATCCAGATCCTTGAGCGATTGCAAATGCTGCTCTAGTTTCGACTCGCGGTTAATAGCCCATTGGCGTACTTCCTCCCAGCGTTGCTGAATGATCGATAGCCAGTTCTTGATAATGGGTATGGCATCAGGATAGGCCTTGCTAATGATCATCTCCGCATACTCAAACGTTTCAGTCTTCTCACGTTCGCGCACACGAAGATCACGCATGAACTCCGTGTGAATGTCCATCATCTCGCGGGAGATCTTCTCATCATCAGGAGCATTCTTGGCATAGCGTAGTTTATGTTCCGCATGATCCAACCAATCGAAAAGAGCCTGGACACTTGCGTTCAGTTTCTCAGCATCCACCAAAGCCACTTGGAGTCGCTCTCCGCGCTTGCCCACAGCGTTTTGGACCTCCTCCCAAATGGATTGCAGCTCATCTAGCTGACGACCTACTTCGGGATTATTGCCCGAACGCTCCAGATCACGACCAGTCTTAAGCACGCCTTGCATTTGACCAGCCCGTTTCTGCAAATCCTGTTCGATGTGTTTGTGATGTTCACATAAGCCTTGCACAGTCTCCAAATCGCCATGCACTGGACCGTTCTCATTGAGGCGACCCTTGGCCTTCTTAAGCCAGTCCAGCAGCTCTCCCAGAGCATCGCTAAACTGTCCAGAAAGCAACAAGGCCTCCTCCAGTTTGCGCTGACGTTCAATGCTCTTCGACCAGACACGTGTCCATTGCTCCTTGAGTTCCAGCAACATTTTATCAAGCACTGGGCGATCACCCTTCGGTGCACGTTCCATGAGGTTCTTGCCAGTACGCATTGTTCCATCATAGACGGACTGTTTGGCGCCCAATTGACGATGTGTCTCCTTTAGCTTGCTAATGTATTTCTTAATCTTTTGCGGTTCCTTCGAAGCTGTGGCTTCTTCTATAATTTGATCTAGCACTTGCTCCGTTTCCTGCAGATACTGCATCATGCCATTCCAGGCATCATTGAACTCTCGTGCCTCTTTGTAACCATGATCCAGAGCGCGTGTGCGCTCCGCAGCCTTACTGACTACGCGCTCCCAGCGATGCTGTACTGACACAAGCAGATTCTTGATAAGAATCACATCTTGCTTCTGGCTGAAGTATTTGAGATGAGTGCCCTTCTTGTCTAGCAGCAGCATTGCCTCGCGATGTGTGCTCACATCTTTTTGGAGCACCTTATGCTCCTCCATCTGGGCCTGAATAGTCTCAAGTACGCGCGAGACGGGCTCTGCGTTGGTCAGCTGCTTCTCAGCCTGGGTTAGCCATTCGACAAAAGCTTGAAGGGTCTCATGGAATTCGGTGGCCTCCTTGAGTGCAATTTCCAACTTAATCTTTTTGTCGGAAGCACGCGAAACAACTGCATCCCAGCGCTGTTTCAATGTGCGCAGTGTATGCTGCAGATTGCTTGAAGATACCTTCATTTGGTTCTGGCGCTTAATGTATTCTTGACCCTGCGCTTGTATTGTCTCTACTTTAGGCCTATTCTCCTCCAGCTCATTGTATACTTCCATGAAACGTTCCAGCTGCTCAGTGGCTGTCTCTGGCAGCCCACCCACAGGCTTACTGGCGCCAATCACGGCATCTACATCACCTAACCAGCCCAAAATATCCTGAACTTCAGCAATATAGCCCTGAGCCTCACGTAGAGATTCCTCAAGCTCGTGCTGGCGATCGCTAGCCTTTTGCAACAGCTGTTTCCACTCGTTGTTCAGCTTGCGCAGTTTCTCTTGTGTAGTGGATGCTTCCACAGAACCCTTCTCAGTTTCAATCAGCTGTCGGCCGGCATCATTGAGAGTATCCACAGAGTTTTGATGCGCCTGTATATCGTTTGCCAACACCTTAAGCTTGGCCAATTCAACCTCGAGCAATTGCGGATCACCAGGTATCTAAAAACAAATTTAAGTTATATTGTGCTTATCAGAAGCTACACAGTGGCTAACTTACCGGCTTCAACTGATCCAATGTGTTGTCTGTCTTGTTAATCCAGACCAATAGTTCATTGAGCGCATGTTGGAATTGACCCAAGTGGAGTAGAGCATGCTCCAACTGCTTTTGGCGATCGACCATTCCACGTAGCAAAGCCTCCCAACGACGATTGACCACTGACAGTGGCTCTCTTATTGATGCAGCCTGCTCTGGCGAAGTGCGTTCCGTCAGTTCCACAGCTTGTCTGTAAGTTGTTGGCAGAGAATTAGCATAGGATATATTAAACGAATGAATAAAATGCAGACAGAACAACAATACAGAATAACAATAATAATAATAATAATTGGCGTCTTGCCGGTGCGCATGCATTGGTAATGAAACTGTTCGTTCTGGTAGCTTGCCGACGTAAATCATACAAAACATGCATAAAGCTAATGTGAAATTGTAAATGTCCGATTTTTTGTATCAAATTAAAGATTACAGATTTAAAACCACAAGTTAGATATCTCCAATCAAAGATCGCAGATCTAAATTATGGATCCAAGTTCATAAATATTAAAATACATAAACCATTCTTGATTATAGATCATAGATCCTTAATCACTGATTGGTGATTGCAGAAAAGACATCACAAATTCTTGATGAAAAATCATAAAAATTACAGCTTACGATGCACAGGCACTTAAATTTATATAACAGCGAATTAACGACAAAGAACGTACGAAATTTTGAAACTATCTTGCCTTTCGAGACCTCTGCCAATTGTATGATTGTAGGTAGACCACACAAATACATCGTTGATATCATTATTATAGATTATAAGATATGAGAATTGTACTACAATTAATTATAAGAAATTCGAAATTTACCTGTTTAATGCTTCTACTTCCACCATATGCGGATCGACTTCGTCTTTAAACGCCTTGAGTTGTTCAATCTGTCGCTTGACAGCATCAATATCTGAGCCGACTGCACCCAAATGAGCAAATTTATCCTCGGCTTTGGTGAGGAATTTGAGCAAATTCTGCAGTGTCTCATGGAACTCCATAGCCTTCTCCATTGCATCGATGAGGTTTTCTTCGCGTTTAGCATACAATGCTGTGATGTTATCCCAGGCGTTATCTAAGTCTTCGATATGCTTCTTGACCTCTGGCTTATCGGGCTCGCCACACATGTTCATCAAGTTACTGCCATGGCGACGGACTTGCTCTACTTCGGGCTTGGTCTGATCAATTTCGTGGCGTATCTCCTGCAATGCCACCTGTTGCTTCTTGATGTCTTGCGGTTGTGCTGCTGGTGGCTCCTGGCATGACAGCGTCTCCTCTAGATCCTTAAGAGTCTTCATGACGTTGTTCAATTGCTTCCAGAAGGGCTCTGCAACACTGAGTATGTCATCCAGAGAGCTACCACGTTTCTTAGTGGCCTTCTGCACATCATTCCACAGATTGTTTAGCTTCTCCAGTTTGGCCTTGATGTCACGCACAGCGGGGTCAGCCTTGTTGCCAGCCTTGGCAATTACATCATTGGCAGCACGCTGTACAGCGGTAAATGCATCCTGACGCTTATCCAGATCATCCATTAGAGCATCATTGTCTTCGATTTGTTCACGAATCTTCTGTGGCAGTGCTGAGAGTGGATCCAATTGATTCACTTGATCCACCGTGTTAGCAAGAGCACGTAACATGCCTTCCAGCTTATCGGAGAACTGGCTGGATTCTTGCAGGGCACTTTCCAGCGCCTGTTGACGCTCGCGTAGTTCCAAACGCAGCGCTGCATAACGGGCATTGTCCGTGTCGAGAATTTCATTGATCTTTGCGCCATCTTCTTCAGCAACCAAAGCGCCCAGAGCTTCGCCAGTTTTGTTCAGCTTATCGAGCAATGGTTTGTGCTCGGCGATGGAATGTAAAAGACGCTCATTTTTGTCTTGCTGTAAGGTGATCTGATCAGGACGCAGAGCAGGCATGCTCAGGCGTGAGATTTGCTGTTCCATATCATCCAGCCAGGTGGTCAGGCCCGAATGTGAATCAGCAAAGTGCTCTGAAAGTGGCAAAGCTTGCTCTAAGATACCAAGCCGTTCACTGCAGAGCTGTGCAACTGTGTCTACAATCTCCTTCAGATCATCCAGCTTCTCACGAAGTGTTGCTGTATTCTCGCTTTGCGGTGATTCACGAAGCACCTTTTTGGAAGCGGCAGTCACGTCACGCACACGTCCTTTCTGACTGGATATGTCATCGTTGATGGATCGATGTTCTTGCAGTTGAGCTCGCACCAGCTTTGGTTCCATAGCCGGTAGATCGGCTTCGCGCAACGTAGTGTCCATGTCACGGAACCACTCCAACAGCTCATCAATATCACCAGTTACCTCCTTGGCACGTTGATTGCTTAGATGCAAGCGTTCGGCCTTCCGTTGAATCTGCTCTACGATGGCATCGAAGCGACGATTATCGCGGGTGACAATGCTCTCTATTGTAGCTGCACCTTCTCCCGGTGATAATTGGCACAGCTGTGGTCCAACCAAATTAATGGTATCCAATATAAGACGCATATCAGACAGCTCAGTCTCTAGACGCAGCACGTCAGCTTGACGTGGTTCACTCGGAGCCAAAGCGGTCTCGGCGCTCTGCATCCATTCGATCAAACGATTGTGAGAGTCATGGAACTGCTGCACCAATGGTAGAGCATTTTGCGCGTTCTTTAGGAGATCACCACCACGATTAGTCAAATCACCATAGCGACGTTGCAGAGAGTCCAACTTGTCTTTCAGTTGTATGGCTTCATCGTTGGAAATGTGCTTCATAAGCTCTGCACCAGATTCAACAGTGGACTCCACATTGTTTGCGTGTCCGGCAATGTTCTCGTTCAATTCTATCAAATGGTCCATTTGTTCCAACAGCTTCTCGGCATACACAGGCACAGACTTGAAACGCTTAAGTTCATTTTCCATGCTCTCCATCCAGGCAACCAAGTCCTGATAGCTCAGCACCAGATGCCGTAATCCTTGACGAGATTCAGCAAGCAACCCACCAATATTATCGCTGGCATCTACTAGCCCTGTGTAGCGTTCGGTCACACCGCGTACCTTCTCTCCCAGATTAACAGCCTCCTCATCGCTGACCAAATGCATCAGCTGGGCAGCCACATCTGCAAGGTCCGTAAAATCAGGTTTCTTGCCCAAAATCTCGTCGTGAAGACGATCGTGCTCCCGAATGCGCTGCTGTATCTTCTCCTCATCCGTAGGTATCAGTTCCATGGCTTTAACAGCGCGCTCTGTATTATCCAACCATAATTCCAGTGGACTAATCTTGTCATGGAAACGCTTCGCCACCTCCATGGCCTCTTCCAGATCCTGTTCACGCTGTTCGGCACCATCGGTCAATGCATCGAATCGCTTCATCAGGTCATTAAGCTGCTTCTCAATGGAAGCACGCTCAGCAGGTTCGCAATGATTAGCCACCTCTTTGCCAAGATTAGCCAATGAACCCATAGAGTTCTGACGATCCAGCAACATTTTCTTGAGGAACTTCTGCTCCTGCAGCTGCGCCTTAACTACCTTGTAGTCGCAACTCGGTGGCTTCTGATTAGCAACCATTTCTTCAGTATCGCTCAACCATTTAGAGAGACCTGCTAGGGCTTCCTTAAACTTGCCGGACTGTAACAGAGCCACATCCAAACGACGATCGCGTTCGTTCATACGCTCCTTTAAGTCGTTCCACCGGTCATTAAGCTTCTCCAAGTCTTTCTCAACGGTAGTCGTTGAAACTCCAGTGCCTGCCGAGCGCACAAGATCGCGCCCGGCCATATTGACTTTGTCGACGTTCTGAGCCAGGGGCTCTACTTTACGCTCTTGGAAGTTGCGGAAGTCCTCTTGCTGGCGTCGAATTTGATCTAGCTCTGAACCCACGGGCTTCATACGCTTGAATTCCTCGCTCACATCCTGAATGTCATCCAGCGCTTGTGACTGCATATCGTAAAACTCTTGCAAAGCTTTTAGTGTGCCCTGTAGCTTATCTTCATGATCACGCACACGATTATCCAGACGACCTAGGGTCTTGCGCAGGGTAGAGATTTGCTCGCGAGTCTGGGTAGTATCTGCAGAGAAGCCGGCGTCTACAAGAACATCAGCAGCACGCTCGGCATCCTCCAAACGACCAACTAGACGATCCAATTTGTTTTCAAGTTTGCTTACATCATCTAATTGCTGTTGCACAATCTTAATTTCACGAGCAGGTGGCGAAAGCTTCTCAATCTCAGCCTCCAGATCATTCAAGTCGATACCCAAGCTCTTCATCTGCTCGTTAAACTGGGATACCGCCGTTGCTGCCGATTGAAGCTCACCACAGCGGTCATCTAAACGGCCTTGCAATTCGGATATGCGATCAGCTAATCCATCAACTTCACTGGTCAAATGATCCGCATCACCGCCTGCGGCACGTGCCTCGGCACTAATATCCTTTGCCATCGCCTTAAGTGACTGGAGTGGTTTACTAAGATTAGTCAACTCCTCGCGAATAGCTTTGACGCGTTCGAGCAGCTTTGGGTCTTTTGCAGCTCCACCCAGGGCATCGTGTGCGGCCAGGCGATCCTCGCAACGGCCCAATGAATGATCCAAGTTGCGAAGCTCATCATTGAAGTCACCCAAGCGCCGGGAGCAGTTCTCAATCTCATGAGCACGTGCGATCAAATCATTGTTCAGACGCTCCCATCGATCGCGTATATCCTGTAACTCAGCCTTGATTGGCTCCTTGTCAATGTCACAACTGCTTAGGAATGTTTCACCCAGTCCTTTAGTGTTTTCAAATTCTCCTGAATGCTTCCAAACCTCACTACGGAACGTTTGCAGATCACGCAGACGTGTTTCCAATTTAGATTTTGATAGTACACCAGGTGTTAGGTCCGCCAACTTATCCTCTGCGGTACGTAGCCAGGCAAGGAAGGTCTCTGAGGTCTGTGAATATTTCTTGCAATGCTCCATGCAGGTCTGAAGTCGCGTGTGCCGATCGACTGCCTCGCGACGCAGTTTCTCCCATTGTTGTTGTATGCGATCCAAATCACGTTTGACGCCACGATCCTGCTGACGGTCGGACAGATCTTTACCCTTGTTGATCAACATTATGACTTCATGCTCACGCGCCATAACTTCACGATATATGGGCTCATGCGTGTCAATCTGGTGTTGCAGTGTTGGCTTGTGGGCAGATACGAGCAAACGATCGGACAAATTCGACAACTCACCGGATAGCCAGCCAAGTGTCTTCGAACAGTTCTCAGCAAAATGCCGGCCATCACGTAGAGAAGCCTCTGTTTCAGCCTTCTTTGTATCCAATTTCTTTTGCAGCGCCAGATATTGTTTCTCCAGTGCTGCCACACGTGAATTGACATCAGCACGAGAAGCCGGATCGCCGAGAATGTTGCACAATGTAGCCGCGGATTGCTCAACGTCAGCCAAGAGCGGGCGCTGGCCTTCGAGCTGTCGCTCAAGGTTCTCTATCTTGCGTAGATTCTCCTGGTGATCACCTTCAGTTGGCAACGTATCCAGATTATCGCTAATACCTTGTAGAGCTTCACGCAAACGATTGACTGCCGCATCAAACTCCTTTGAGCTATCGGCTGCACCGCCCAGACTATTTGCGCGATCATCTAGCTTGCCCATAAGATCATCCCATTTGGTAATCACATCCTTGAGCTTAACCTCAACTGCTTGAGCATCGGGTGTGCCGGCTAAGTGATCGACAACATCGTGTCCCAGTTCCTGCAAGTGTTTCAGCTGTGGCTGTTGTGTGCGGAACTCTTCGCGCAGTACTTGCACCTGTTGCACCTGGCTCTGAACCATGCGTGGATCCGACGAAATGGGTCCCAACACCGTGAACATGCGCTCTTTGCTATCTAGCCAGCTCTTGAGATTGCCATGGGTGTCCAGGAAATCGCGAAGCTTCTCAGAGAAGGCAATGCGATTCTTGCAAATGTCATTGAGATTCTTCCATTTTTCTTGGATATTGTCGTTCTCTACACGTAATTGTTCGGCGCCAGGCACATCCGACTTACGTCTCAGAATGTCTTTAATCTGTGCCTTTGTGGTGTCCAGCAAACTCTGCTTTTCGTACATATCTTCCAGAATCTTGCGCGCTTGTTTAATACAGCGGTCGGCTTCTTCTTTATTGGATACCGACTCCTTAGGCACCTGGCGTTGAATACGTTCCAAAAATTGAGCCAAACCTTTGAGGTTTTCGTACTGCTTGCGCACTTCTTCGCTTAGATTATCAAGCTCATGTTGACGATCATTCAGACGAACTCCAATCAAACCATAACGATTGTTAATCTCGCTCAGCTGCTGCTGCACCGGAGACAGCTCAGAGAGCTGGAAGCCATCCTGAGAGGATCTGCGGCTACCGAATCCACTGGAACCAGTCGATAGTGGCGACAGTATGCCTCCCTTGGTCGGGCTGGGGCTTCTGGCGTCTCCGGACATGCGACGTAGCGGACTTGTCCTCTTAATAGGACTGTATGTTGACCGTTTACGTGAGGGACTCTCAGGCCGAACCAGTGCATCATATTGGGAGCCAATATCGTTGATTTTGTCAATAGTTGGTGCATAGTCGCGATAGTCCTTGCAGATAGGCTTCAATTCATCATTCTGTTTGCGTATCTTGTCCAGATCTATTGCTACAGGCGCAAGTCCATTAACGCGTCCCTCTGTGGTAGTCAACCAGGATAACACCTCATCCTTAAGGTTCTCGTAGGCTAGACGACGTTCAGCTTTCTGCTTGGACAGCTTGGCGCGTTCATCTATGCTGATGTTAATGTTACGCCACTGAGATTCCAAAGCCTTGATACGATCACGTAAAGCGCCCGTATCGGTCACATCACGCAATCCTATCAGTTCCTTGCCATTACGAACACAATCCTCAAACTGCGGTGCTAGCTGGTCCTTTTCTCGTGCTAAATCGAGCATGCGACGCGCTACCTCATCTGTACCGAGCAAACTGGTCTCACGGCTTTCCAAGGCCTCCTGCAGGTTGCCCATACGCTGCTCCACGGTGCTAATATCATCCAGGTACTTGGAGAGCCGACTATACACATCATCCAGGAATTCACCACGCTTGTTACACTTCTCATAAAGTTTTTCAAACTTGCCTGTTACATCGGTCAAATTTGACTCTACTTTCTTGGCTATACGTGCATTGGATGCACTGGCTAATAGATGCTTTGCAGAGATTTGAACGCTATCGATGCTAGCCTGATGCGATTGCAAATCAGCCAAAAGCACTTTATGCTCACGTATCTGTTCCTGTAGACGCTCCTTGATAAGCGAAGCAGGACGCAAGTTCAGCTTGAACTTGTCCTCGGCTTGATTTACCCAGCCTACCAGGCTATCAAGAGCATCTTGTACGCCCTGCGATTGCACCAGAGTTTTATCCAAGGTCTTGCAATGGTTTCCAAGTGAATCCAACAGCTGTTGATAGTTGTTCTTCAAATCAGCTATTGGCAGCTCCAATTGATTGATTTCCATGGGACTGAGCTGACCGCCCAAACTACGTAACAGATTATCTAAAGCCTGCTGAGCATTGTCCACCAAACGACCACTAGACAGCAGCTCATTGTGCAATGCCTTGGCCTCATTCATCTGATCCTGTACGCCCTTCGGATCTCCAGCGACAGGTTCAGATATAACACGAGAAACACGGGGCTGAACACTACGTAACCATTCATTGGCTTTATCCAAAGCATCCTGGTACTCACGTTGCCTGCCACCCAAGCCAGAGACACGATCTTGCAATGCATTGACACGGTTCAGTAGATCCTTGTATTGTGCTGATACCAGCGAAACCTCCTGGCGTATGGGACTCTCGGCACTGGACAATGGCTCTACATGAGGCAGTCTTTCTGGAAGTGAGGTGCGGAAATCGTTAAGCACAGCTAAGAACTCCTTGCTCTCATCCACAAACTTCTGTGCAGCCATGGTAATAAAACGCAGATCCGCCTGGTGACCAATCACATCGCTGACAAACTCACGAATGTTGTCTGCCTGCGAAGCTAGTCTTGTGAGGTCTGACAGTGAACGTTCCTTATCCTCGAGTGTGCGACGTGCCAGCTGTAGCCAATCGGAAAAGATATCCAACTCGCTGCGTAGCTTTGTCAGCTCATCACGTCCAGCCTCGAGACGACGCAGTAGACGAAGTGTACGATCATTAACACGATCCACGCGTGAACGGAGTTCACGACCAGAGTTCTCCAGGGTGGTGACCTCTGGTGCTGAGAGCACATCACCGCCTGTAAGAACAATTTGACGTATTTGTTCCAGGCAGGTGGCTACTGGACGCTGCTGCGATTCGATTTCATCCTTGATTTGCTATAAAAAGGAGATACAGGTTAAATAATTAAACACTTTATATAACTTATTAGCTATGTGATTTATAAAATGGATAAGGGTCAATGCAAAAATATACAATACATAAATCATTGAATCATCTATTTTTTAAAGACTAACTCAAATGTTATTTATATATTATATATTTAGACTATATTACCTTAAGTGCATTGATCTGATTGCGTAGCTCATCAATTTTTTCACGTGGTCCGCCAACACTTGAGATTTTTTGTTCCACTGAAGTGACCCACTTAAGAAGATCGTTTACATTCTCTTCACACATGTTGAACTTCTCGAAAACTGCTTGCTATATATCAAAATTGTATTTTTGATAATGATGGTTAAAAAGACAATGATTAGTAAAGTTTCAAAATGAAAACATATCTTAACCAGTTACAGGCTCACTTAAATATTTTATACATGGGGTCAAATATATATGTAGAGCATAAATGAAAATTTTAAAGTTTAAAGAATTTAATATATAAATAGTATATAATCAAAAGGCGTAAGATATGTAACACAAAATATATATATATAGAGCACACAAACATACAATTGCTGAAATATAAAAAACTTAAGCGGCAGCAAAAGCGAGATTTTTTTAAAGCATTTTATAGCCCAGGCGAGAGTTATGATAAATAAGATTAGGCTTTTAAGCATTTTATATTACAATAAACATTACAAATATAAATGATAGTTAAAGGACGCACAAATTAACACCAAGCTTTACTACTAGGCACTACAAAATAATTAACGAGCACTACTTTTGGAATGGAAAAACTACAATATATTTATACTTTTTAGTATGGAAAACTAACTACGTTTTAATAGTTTTTGTTTTATTGTGGATTATTATTTTTTTAACGATTAGTGTTAAGGTTTGGGTTTATATTATTGTTTTTTTTTACGTGTTTTGAGCATACTCAAAAAATTAAAACTGAAAACATAATATAAGAAATTTGTATGTATAAAATGCTGAAAATAGGTAGAAAATCCATATTTAAAATATATGCATATGTAAAAATAAATACTAAAAAATACTAACTAATTGAGTTAGCTAAGAGCAAATTATGATTAGCAAAATTATTACATTTGCTAGAGCTTATAGTATCTGTGGTCTTACCAAACTGTAACGTAAACAAACCTAATAAGGGCACATCATTTTAATATAAATATATATAATTTGGGTTAAATTGGGTCTTAGTTAAAAATAAAAATTATAAAATATTCGACTAGTTATGAAATGATAATGGGATATTAAAAAAGAATAAATAGAATTGCATGTAGTATAATATCCAACGGGATGTTTACTATATAAATTTAAAAATAGACTCTACAGCGTTACAGTTTGGTATGGTTAAGAATGAGCCTCAAGAAAATGCTGCCTAGTTGGGGCTTATTAGACCTAAGGATATTAAAAGTATGTGTATGTATATGTTTTGTGTTATCGATAGATATGTAGGCATAGATATATGATAGAGAAAGATTATAAATAAATTATTGCCGACGTCATTCGTGCTGAGTAGATATGGAGAGTAATGGAGACGCGCGTTGGGTTGCGTTGCCAGATCAAGCAATTTGATGACTGATTTTGATATTGTCTGATATGATAACATTCGATCTGTGTGGTGATTATTTTTTTATGTAGTACTTGCTGATAGACATTTCTTGCTGCATTCATAAGTTGAAAACTTTTAAAAGCAAGTTCAGCAAACTTAGTTGGTTCATTTTTAAAAAGTTATGCGATAGATTTGACTTAATTGATGTGTTTTGTGAACGAGAACATATAAAACTCAATGCCATGCGCTGCAATATAAGAAAATTTTTGTCCATTTTTCAGGACAAGCAAAATAAAATAATAATATAATCATAAATATGATTAGCAAATGAAAAGGTTCTAGTTTTCATTTTAGATAAGCAGACAGAGCTGTTGGTTAGTCTGATGATAGAAAGTAGAGAGTAAATAGCGCAATGATCAAAAAAGTATGTAATGAAAATTCGAAAAAATAACGATTATTATATAAAATTATATATAGTATACCAAAAAGAAACATGCCACGAAGTGTAAAAATTTTGTGTGTAAATTTTGGTATAATTTTCAAGAATAAATTATATTTTTTTTTTATTTTTAATTTTTTGAAAAATGAAAGTAATAAAAAACCTTTTAGAACACATAGACACAGGTGCAGAATAACTCTGTCAAACTTACCCTCTGTTCTGCTGGCAGAAGTAAACCCTTTTCGGTGGCCTTCACCAAATCGAGGTTGTTTTTGGGATCATTGACATCGTTCAGACGGCCTTCAGTGGCATCGATCAAGCCACTGCCTATTGCTGCGGCCAGTGGTAGGATGACACCAGAGCCAGGATCACGTACCACCGTCGAGGAGGGATCGATGAGGCCGGCACCAATGGCTTCGGCCAATGTATACTTCTTACGTTTGATTATATCGGGATGCATTTGGAAGGGATCAACTAGACAGCCATTGGTTGGATTATACAGGTTAAATGTGATGGCCTCTAGCAAACCAAATGAACGCTTGGGTGTACAGATCAAGCCACTCTCATAGGCTTCTTGCAGTGTGCATAACTTTGATGTTTGAGTGTTTAAGACGTTCGCCTTATTGGCGTCCATTAGACCCTTGCGGAAGGCCTCTGGTAAACGTACGAGTTTCGCCTTGGCCAAATCTTTAACCAATGCTGAATCGGGATCAATAATACCAGTGCTTGCGGCATCCTTAAGCGTGTATATCTTGGGCGACGTTTCGATGACAGTTAGTGAATCGTTTGCGCTGTCATCGCTGGCGGGGATAATTGGCTGATAAGTTAGCATGCCGGTTTGTAGATCCAAGCTCTTGGATTCAGCCGCCTGATCGAATGTAACAGGTTCTCTTACATAGATCAACAGCGTAGGATCAAATGCAAAGTATAAGGCTTTAGGATCAACGAGCGTGCGCTTCGTGACGTCTACCAGACCACGTTCCTGCGCCAAAGCATATGGCAAGAATTTAAAGCTATCATAATCTCGTACGAGCGCTGTCTTTGGATCGATTATATTATACTTGATAGCTTCCTCAAGTGACATTTCACGCGGTTTGCTGATGACAACGCTCACGGGAGTTTGGCTTAAAAGTTCAACGCTATCTTGACGACGTACAATTTCGTTACGATCAGTTAGAGGACGCGGTATAGTCACAAGTATGCCACGAGTGAAGGCTACATCATAATTGTATGTTGATTTGGATTTCGGATCAAAAACGCGTCCCTTAGTTATATCGATGTCACTATTTTCTATAGCTGCTGTTAGCGCTAATTCCTTGCCCGTTAGCTGATTCTTAAAAACGGTACTCGCGGGATCTATAAAGCCTGAGTGTATAGCTTCTATTAAATCGAGATACTCGCCGGTCGTGGGATCACAGAATTTCCCTGTTTCAGATCGATAAAGCTGCATGCGTAGAACCATTTCAAGACTCAGTAGACGACGGTTAGAGACAATTAAACCACGTGCTCTAGCTGTCTGCAAATCTATCTGTTCATTGCCCAGATTATAACAACCCTTATTATCATCAATGATCTGCTCCTTAATGGCATTTGATAGGCGCATATACTTGACCGATTCGTTATGCTTCACTAAACTGGAAGATAGACTAACGACATCTTCAACACAGGCTTCATTAAGATTCAGCTTTCGATTGGTGACTGGATGTAAAACTTGACGTGTGTTCACATCATAGAAGCCCATGGCCAAGAGCTCATACAACCCAAAGCCAGCATTTTCTATATCCACAATCAAACCCAAGTTCATAGCCTCACCAAGGGGTACAAAGCTGGTGCTGCCTGGTTCCTTAAATACACCCTCCCTTCTATTAATGATGCCATTGCGACAAGTCTCACTGAGGCTAAGCATTTGCTCTGATTGCTCATCAAAGTAGCAAGGCAGCTGTGGATTAATGACAAAGCTGCGCATACCCTCCAATAAAGTAATTTTACGTCCAGTCTTGGGGTCAGTCAATTTACCAGTTTTATCATCAAAGAGACCTTGATGAATAGCACGCTGTATACTTATAGGAGCGTTTACATCCATAAGAATGCCAATGTTAAATGCATGCTTTATGGTCACTGACTGGTTGTTATAGAGCAGTTTGGCATTCTGGGGATCTATAAGACCTGTGTCCTTAGCATGTGTCAAATTAAGGTGTTTATACAAACCACTCTTGAAATCTCGGATCTGCACGCTATGTTCATCTATGAGATTGGTGTCTAAAGCCTGGGCAAAGTTCAATTTTTCACCAGACTTTGGATCGATAAAGCGGCCATCAGTTTCATCGTAAATATTCTTCACAACAGCCTCAATGAGACGCAATGGTTTCTTAGCCTCCACCAGAACACCTTTGTCAAAAGCTTCCCTAAAATCTATATGCTGATCATTCGCATCCCTCACTGTGCCTTGTTGACTATCCACAATTCCTGTCTCGGTGGCTACCCCAAACGGCACAACTTGACCACAAACATTGACGATCGTCGAATCGGGATCGAGTATACCCCTACGAATGGCACGTTCAGTTGTTAGTTTTTCACGCGTGATCGTATTGCTAAACTGACCGGTCTTTGGATCATATAAACCTCTGTAAACTGCATCGGGGAGACTGCGTTTTCGTTTTGGCGGTATTAGAATACGGTTTTCGAGAGCTTCGTTTAGAGAGAGCTTTGTTGAAGCATACGGATTAATAACAAAGCCACCAACTGGATCTAGATAGCCCTTTGTAATAGCCTCATTCAATGAAATAATTGATTCAGTTTTGGGATCCAGTAGCACGAGCTCTTCGGGATTGATGAGTTTCTGTGCAATAGCAGCCTTTAGGTCGATCTGTTTTCCGTCAATAGTAAATTTAGCTGTCAAAGGATCGTAAAGATCACGTAGCAGACAATCGACAAGGGACAATGGCTTCTTAGTACTTATCAGATAACCTTTGACAAAGGCCTCGTCTAGGCTAATATTTGGTGAACTAAGAGTGCCACGTACTGTATCAAGAAGACCCACTTTCGCAGCTTCCTTCCCCGGTACAATTTTATCATTCTCTGTATCCTTAACCAATGTCGAATCCAATTCAACAAAACCCATTTCTATAGCCTGCTGCAGCAGAATATTTTCACCTGTAACCGGATTCAGTACCTTACCCGTGCTAGGTGTATAATATTCACGCTGCAGCACCTCGGGGAGGCTCCACGTTATGTTGTCGGTCTTCACCAAACGCTGTTCAACACCCACATCAAAAGGCACAAGAGTGTTATTCTTATTATCCTTAATCTGGCCTGTTGTTAGCACTAGCTCATCCTCAATAGCGCAGTCAAGCTTTAGCTCCTTCTTAGTGACTGTATCCACAATCAGCGAGATCTTAGGATCAACCAACCCAATTTCTATGGACTTTTGTACATCTACCTGGTTTTGAGATTCATGATCGTAAAGCTTGCCAGTATCTGGATCGTAAAGACCCTTGCGTACAGCTGCTTCTAGGGAAATGGGTTTACGTGCGCCGGGAACTAAGAAGCCCAACTGCAAAGCAAGCTCCATGGGTATTTCTTTTAATGTCTGTATATCTATGACCGTACCAGCCTGCATATCAACCACACCCAACTCAATTGCCATACGCAATGGGATTACCTCACCGCTAACTGGGTCGCGCACCGATATCGACTGTATGTCCAGTTTGCCACTGTTGATAGCATCAACAATGGAACAAACTTGACCATCGTCAAGCACGACTTTGCCTGACCGGTGATCTATTACAACATTCTCAATGGCTGCGGGTCTCTGCTCTTCGGGATTGGCACTTATGATCCATTTGCGCTCAATACACTCAAAAAATGGTATTTTCTTGCCTGTCTTGGGGTCGACCATATGGCCAGTGTGTTTGTCCATCAAAGGACGTTCAAGTGCAACTGTCAAGGTTTCATATTTCCCTTTACTAAAGTTTTTGACCAGTATTCTATCAGGATGAAATATATTCATGTCAAACACTAATGTTTGGAAAGAAATTTTCTGACCGGTCGAAGGATCTATGAAGCATTGAAGTTTTGTATCGTAAATGTTCAAATCACTGAAATTCTCAGGCGTCAATTCGGTATCTACATCCACCAAATAATTTACCCGGTTGACAACAATCAATGTATCGTCTATGATTTGCAGCTCATCCATTGGACTAAGTTGTTCTTCTTTGAGTAGTGTGGATACACTTTCCGGCCGTGCTTCACCATCCAATATGACTCTACACTCCTCAGGGCTTATCAAATTCTGTGATATAGCATCTCCTATGACCAACGTCATGGGAACTTCGCGGTTACCTGTGTGCTCCAATGGAGTAACTACACTTTCGACTGTATCGAGTGCTTCGTCATCGGGCGTTGACTCTATACGGCTACTGGTTGTTGTTGTAGTTGTTGTTGTTATTTTTGTCACAATTGTTGTAATACTTGAAGCACTCTCATGGTCGATTGTCGTTGGCTGAACTTCTTGACTGGTTTGCGTGGCCATTTTCGTAAGCTCCTGCGTGGGTTTAGTACTTTTTTCTGTAGTCAACGCATCAACCAGAGCTTTGCCTGCTAAAATGGGTGCTCCTACTATGGCTAGTGCTCCCAATTTGGCTGCATCTTTGACATTTTGCATTATCTTGTTGCTATTGTCTCCACCAGGTTGCTGCTTTTGCTCATGTTGTATGAAATCGACAACTGTTTGGTGTTTTTCTACCAAATTTTCTGATTGCCTTATATCTTCCAGAGCTCCTGGTTGCTGTTGCTGATGTGCTGTTACAGAAGTTACTGAGGTTATTGTTTCGGTGTTGGGTGTGCTTGAAGTTGTTTGCTCTGAACTTGAATCCTTAGGCTTCTCCGTTGCCTCTTCTTTGATGGTCACAACTGTTTCCTTGGTGGGAGATAGACTTTTGGGTTGCTTCTCACTGCTTTCTGCGACAGGCACGGTTGATTCTTTATAAGGCGAATCATCCTTTTTGGGTTGTTTCTTTGTGTCAACCTCAATGACATCTTCTGTGCATGCAGCCGGTTCATTATTGGACAGCTTCTTTACCTCTTCGGTTACATGGACAACTTCCTGTGGTTTTTTCTCTTCAGTTGTGGTTACTGTTGTTGTTGTAGTGGTTGTAGACTGAGTAAAGATGGGCTGCTCGACAGTCACAACTCGTTCCTCCACCAAAACATTTAAAGATTCAATTGGTTGTCCTTGCTGCCCAATTTCTTCTGGCACCTGTTCAGAGCCTTCAGCCAGCTTTTCTGGTTTCTCCTCCGTTGACACTATTGTTTCCGCAACGTCGAAAGTTGGTTCGGAAGTTTTTGCTGTTGTTATCTTTGTTGTGATAGTTGTGACAGTTCTTTGTGATTCCGTGATAAGTGGTTCTTCTTTTACGGTTTCAATTACTTTGGTTGTTGTCTCCTGGAAAGGCGCAAGTGGTGTTGTGTAAAGTGGCTCCACTTCAGGTAATTCTTCCTTAACTATTTTTCTCGGCGCAGGCTCCGGCTTGTCTCCGGACTCATGTTTGACAACAGTCTCTTGCGTCACAGCTGACTCCGACATTATTTCTCTCTGAACAGGTTTTTGCGAATCCTTCTGGGGTTCATCTAAAGAAGATTCCTCTCGGGATATAGTATAAACGGTTTCAGTCACTTTTCTGATCTCTGGTTTATCATCGAGGATTTCTACAATTTTTACTTTTTCCTTTGGCTGATCTATCGACTTATCCCTGACAGATTCTTTAGGCTTCTCACTGGTTAATATTTGAATAGTTTCTGCAACATTTGTAAGTTCTGGCTTCCCTTCTGTTCTTTCCTTCTGCTTAGTTTGGACGATTGACTTCTCATTTTCTGAATCTTTAGGTACGTCAGATACCACTTCATTTGCTTCGTTTATTTTTGAGGTAGTTATCGTTGTGACGGTTGTTGTTGTTATGGAATTGGATGCGCTGGTTGTTTCTTCTGGCTTTGGTTGATCATTAGGCGACTGCTGCTTTTCATTGGCTATAAAATTTGCTGTTGTGCTACTTATAAACTTCTCTGTATCCTGCAGGAGGTTATCGACTTCAGTTGACAATTGTTTTGATGGTGCTTCCGGCTGTTGATTGACTGTCATCCGCTCCTCTTCAATGAAACTTACTTGTGGTTTATCTGTTTGTAATGTTGTTTCCTGGATACTACTTATCGTTTTTGTTGTATTAGTTTTCGCTTCATCAGCGTTGGACTTGGCGGACTTAATTAGACTCTTAACGCCACTGACAATAGCACCACCCGCCAACACAGGGGCTGCAATGACCCCCAATGCACCCATTTTCGCAGCCTCCTTGACATTCTGTAGTGTCTTGGATGGCTCCTTGTTGGCTTTAACACTTTCTGGAATTTCCTTTGTAGATTGTGTAGTACTAATTACTTGCAGCTCTTGTTTTCTAGTATCTGAGCTCACCACAACGGTTTGTGTTCGCTCTTCAACAACTACTGACTGATCATTGGCATTGGGAATTGAAATTGGAGCCAGCTGCTCCGCTTTATCTCCCGTTGTAGATTTGGTCTCGTGTGTTATTTCCTCCTCGCGAAGTATACCCAGCTCCTTAGCCTGCTCCAAGCTGCACACCTCACCTGTGTTTACATTCTGTACCTCATTATTGGAGATCAGTACATACCCCTGCATAAGTTCAATTGTTTTTGTGGTCACTGTGTGCACTGCACGTATTGTCTCCATGACCTCTGTCTTGGGTATGGGTTTCTGATTGACAACAAAATCGGAGAGCGGCTTTACGACTAGTACACCATCCTCCAGGGCTTGTCGCAAAGATAATCGCTCGCTAGTCACCGGATGTGTATAGGTCTGTGCAGCCACATCGATAAGACCGCGTTCTAGAGCAGTTACAACCATAGTAGCATCTGGTTTGGGCGAATATGGTATGGACATGATAAAGTTTTCATTGATAGCCTGCTTAATAGGTAGCGGTTTCTTTGTGCTAGGATGCAGCACAATACATTTTGTGGGTTCCACAAGACTTTTTTCTACAGCAACTGGAAATATCATGCCTACGGGTGGAATTTCCACTTTGACTTTTTGTTTATCATAACTCGCGTCGAATAGATGAGCTTCGATTGCTTCTGAAATGTTTAGGATTTTATTCTTATAGTTGAATGTGGATTCATCTGGATTTATAATGCCTTTTTCAATAGCTTCTTCTATTGTGCACTTTGTTGGTTTATGTAGTTTGGAATGTGGGTCGAGTACTTCACAAACAATGGCTTCATGTATGCTCAATGGATAACCACTCTCCGGGTGAACAATGGTCTGTGAGTGTGGATCAATAAGACCCTGTGATTCAAGTTTTGGTATGGATAGACTCTTAGCGAGTGGCATAAGTATATTATTCGTTTGTTCCGGATCAATTATCTTTTCTTCAACAGCTTGTCGCAGATTGAGCATACGATTACGTTGAGGATCAGTCACGTGGCCACGGCGTCCATCAATTAGACCAGTATTCAAGGCTTCACTAATATTTACAACTTCACCTTGGGGATTTGTAAAGTTTCGTGTATCCTCAAGTATTTGACAGGTCTCTTCATCAATAATGCCCTTGCGGAGAGCATCCCGCGGCTTTAATATGACTTTACGCATCTTCTGCAACACTACAACCTTCTCCTCCGTTGTTGAAGTTTTCGTTGTTGGTTCATAATCAAAGGAGCGTCCACGTTGTAGCTGGTCACGTGATACAATGCCACGTTCATAGGCTACTTCAACAGGTATCTGTTCTCCAGTTCTTGGATCAACAACAAAACGAACTGTGCGCAGTGCACCCTCAGCGGCTACGAGTGGGGCACCAACCACGCTGAACAGACCCAGTTTAGTTGCCGTAATTAAATCAATCGGCTGACCTTCGGAATCCAATATCGTAGCTGTGCGTGGATCATAAATGGATCTTGCAATGGCTTCTGAAACCGAAATCTGTTGCTTAGTTGTGGGATCCACGATTTTGATAAGTTGCTCGTCAACTAGACCCTGACGCGCGGCGTCAAAAATATTCTCTGTCTCTCCATTTTGTGTGAATATGACGAGCCCTGTGGACGGATCGTAGATGGCACCTGGTGCTATCTGTAGGGGCTCCGGGGATGCCAATTCACGATGGCATGTATTTACTTCTACGAAACGTGGTGGAGCATCCTTCAGTGGTGTTGATACTTCCAACACATCGGGCATGTTGTTTACTCTCGTTATGCGCAAAATTGTTTTCTGACTGGCACCACGCGTAGCAGGCACGGTTTCTAATAGAATTTTTCCTTCCGAGATGGCGCTACGCATACCCAGAACTTGTTGCCTATTGTTTGTGTAATTACCATAGCTGTCTAGAATGTCACGTTCAAAAGCAGACTTAACAGAAATTTTATCTCCCGTGTTGGGTTCGATAACAGCCACTGATAAATTGTTGATAATCTGTTTATCTATGCATTCCTCGAAATTTACCAGACGATCTGTGCCCTGCGCATGGAACATACCCGAGTCTGGATTGAATAGACGCTGCTCAATGGCGTCCTTAAGGCGCCACCCTCCAGGCGGGAGCTCCATAATTTGGCGCTCTGTAACATTCTGTTCCAAATAACTGCTCTTCTCTAAATTAATAAACTCCGATACTACGCGCTGTGGTTTGATTAATTCCTGAGAAATTGGTATTTCGACTGATTTTTCAACATATTTTGTATGTTGAGTGTTTAGTTTAATAGGCTCTGCTTCCGGTATAATTTGTTTTGTCACTATTGTTATAGTTGACTTGGTCTTTTTACGATTTGTAGGCTCCGGCACCGTTTGATTGCTATCGGGTACAAGAAGCCCATAGTTGAGCGCCTGTTGCACAGAGTACACATTTCCCGTTTTCGGATCTTTAAATAGTTGCCTATCCTCATCAATGAAACCCTGACGCACTGCTTCGGTAAATGTCAGTAAAACTGTATCACCTGGCTCTTGAGAGCCGGCACGTATGGTCACATAACGATTAATAGTTCTAGTCACAGTCTCTGTGGTCAATGTAATGTTAAGCAGACTACTCAACAGTAAAGCACCCTCGGGTGTGATGAACTTACGCTCAATGGCGCTGTCCAGAGGCACTGTTTCGCCAGTCTTGGGATCGAGCAAATAACCAGTCTTTGGGTCAATCAGATTGTGATAGACCAGATCGAATACGCTGAGCTCTTTGCCACTGGCATTATGCACGCCTATACCTCGACTAAACATTTCATAAACCTCCTGCCGCACCAGGCCCTCACCAACAGCTACCTCCAGTGGAACTAGACTATCCCGACCTGTCTCTAAGGCAAAGCCCGTGCTCTTGCGACGTAAAATATCACGCGAGAGGGCCACATTAAAGCTAACATAATCATTGCTACGCAAATCCTTGAAACCATCAATATCAAAAATTGAACGTTGCGATACCGAGCTAATCAGACCACGTTCTACAGCCTCAGGTATGCTAATTAGTTCTCCAGTCATAAAATCACGATATTTACACTCTGCAGGTAACACAATGCCATCAGCAATAGCTTCCTGCAATGTGATTAGCTCACCCTTACGCTTTGTTATACACTTGAGCTGGTTGCCATCTAAGACACCTGCTTCAATGGCCTGCATAATGCTTAGTTTCTCGCGACGCATGGGACTCGTTATGAGGGACTGTTTGTCGAGCAAATTTAAATCACATATATCTTTAAGAGTATATGGCTTAACAATCAATTGACGATTTCGTGCCTCCAAGAAGCTAAGCTTCTCTTTGGTCACTTCGTTTAGGTAGCGACCGGTTTTAGCATTCAATACGCCCGATTTTAACGCGTCTTCTAGGGTAATTTTCACATCGCGTTTAGCATCGACTACTTCACGCACGCTCGCATCGATTAGCTGATTGGCAATAGCCGAATCCAAACGGAACTTATCACCAGAATTGCGATCTATAATCCAGCCAGCATTATCCACCAGGCCATGTGCAATGGCATCGCTTAAACACAGCGCATTCGATTTAATTGTCACCGATTCGTGGCGTATCAGATATCCACGTTCGTACGCCTCGGCCAGGCTAATTGTTTGTCCCGATTTGACACGATACAGGCCCGTCTTGGCATCCACACTGCCAGCACAAATGGCATCGACAATATTTCTAGGTTTCTCGGGGGATGCCACATCCAAGGGGGATTGCGTTGGCAATGCTAACTGCTCTACTGTGACTGAGTTGTTTACCTTGATGCGTTTCTCTGCTGTTTCATAGCCGGACTCCGCCTCGCTTATCTCTCGCTGTATCACCTCCAGCAGTGAGAGTTCACGTCCCGTCGCATCTCGTCCTGCACCTGGTTGCAGCAGCTGTATCGCCAACTGTGCATCGATCAGACCCTGTTCAGCGGCCTGCTCAAGCGATATGCGACGCTCACCCAGCAGCATTTCGCCAGTGCGAACATCCAATATGCGCAGCTGTATGGCTTCGCCGATTGTTAGAACGCGACCCGTGCGCGGATCACGTATGCCGGCAATATCCAGCACAGAGGTAATATTACCTCCCCTCTTAAGGCTGCGTATCTCATTGAATTGTATTTGCGACTGTGGTGCAAGTCCTGATTCCTGTCCAGCAATATCGATGCCATCGGTGCTGTAAATGCTCTTCGATGAGCTTTTCGTTGTTTTCGTTGAGCTAAATCTAAAAAATCAGATCAAATATTTGTAATATATGGGTAATACAATTTAAACATACTATTCTAGTTAATACCAATCTTATTTCTTCGTATTAGAAATTAATATTTTTCTGAGTGTACTTTTTTTTAATAGAAATTTATTACAACTTTACTTACTGTGTTGTGCTATATGTTGTTGTATAGAGCTCATCGGGGCGTGCAGCGTAGCCATCGCCAGTTGGCACGCTGCCCGCACTGAAGTCAACTCTAAATGTCTTGAGCGGTTTCTGTAGACTTTCAGCGTATTGCTAAACCAGCCAAGAAAAAGAAGAAATGCTCATTAGCCAAAAATGTAAAAAAAAGTTGTGTAGTTAAACTTTTCAATTGAGACAGAGAGAGAGATTTTTGGGGCAGAGTGCGGAAATTTTTTGGGAATTGGGGATTGCATTACCTGAAACTCGAACGCGAAGTCATAGTCACTTTCCTCTGCCACATGGACAGTTGTGGTTTGGGGTTTGGTTTTAGTTTGGGCCGCTTTGCGACCCGATCTATGCTGAGGCATGTCTAAATCTTTCGTTTCTTTCAATTTGACATAGTCATAGTCAGCACTGGTAGGTATAGGCACTTGATTTAATTCTGACGTTTCTTCAATGCACTGCGAGATTTATAATAAATTAGAAAACGAACGAATTTACGCGTATATTTTCGCCTTCATAACTTGTGTCTACTTCTTTACTATTTTCTGCGATTGTATCCATGCATGTGTGTGTTTGCAAACGTTTTATGACAGTTATAAATGTGTTCCGATAAGAACCTCAGTTAAAAGCGAAAACTTTGTAGACCAATAAAAAAATATAGAAAACCTACTAGTAACATAATTCTAGAGACTGAAAAAGGTGGGTTTTAAGACGTCGGTGTCATAGAACTTTAACAGTTTTTACTTTAGGTAATAAAAAATTCAATCAGATATATGATTTAAAGGTCTTTTGATTTCGGCAGCAAATTAGAGGTAGATAAATTAGAAATTATCGTCAATTGAAAATAAATTAAGTGAATGCATAGACAAGGATTTGGAAGAATTGCTTAAAATAATGTTTTTACAACGAACCATAGAATTGAATTATCTGTGACACCAACGTATTAAATTCCTATTGTTACAAAATATTATCTACAGGTTTTAGCATAGCTTGAAACCCGAATGTCTGCCCAAAAATCAATTGAACTTGCAGGATTTAAATTCATTCATCAAAGATCAAAGCAATACGAAAAACATTTAAAATGCCGGCATTTGATGATTTATCAGCGCTCTTAAAACATTAAGTGTTATATTTATCAACTAACCATACCAAAGCGTACACCATATCGCACACACACACTTAAATACTCACTGAGACACAGAAAGCAAAGGCAAGCCTTTGTGAAAATAGAAATGACGCTATTGTTGAGGGCCTCACACAAAGTCAGACAATACTACAAACATAACAGCACTGCAATAAATACCCGGTAAATAATATATATATATATATATATATGTACGACATATATAGAGTGCCGAGGATGTGCCTATAACTCTCAAAGTGATTTACTTCGACTCGGCCCTTCACAAGAAGCGCATAATTAAGTTTTATCTTTGTTTGCATTAAGTAAATACAACAATGCTAGCATTGATACATGACAGAGTACTAGGAAACCGGTATCTCTGATATCTGAACATATGGCCGTATATAAGTGCAAGATTTGAAGTGGAAGCCATCGTAAATTGGATATAAGACAAATACCACACACACTTTCATTCATATCAATGGTTAGATTCATAATAATAGTACTTTAACATAGTTAAAAACATTATAGATAAAATCAATGTTGACCTAAATCTCGTTAAGTAAGTAAGGCAAATTTTACACTGAAAACATAATTGTAATGTTATATTCATGAATTACTTTAGATCAGGCTGTCAAATTCTTTTTGTGGTGAACGAAAACGCTTCACTGAATATAGAATCAAAATTGTAATTGAAAAGCTAAAATTGATGCTTCGATTCTGATATTAAATTTACTCTCACATTTCATAACCAATCGAAATAACCTTAGATAGAGTATACAATAAAGTTAAAATTCAATTGGATGTCAGACGTCGAGGGGAATACTGTATTTGCCATAATTTATTTTATCAGCAACCACAATATACAACTTGCTAATGGAGTTGCTTTACTTTAAAGTCTGATTGGCAAAAAGAACCGAAAACCGAAAAACAAAAAATTCTTTATTTACGCTGCGGCAATCACTTTTTCTTTCTCTTTTCTCACTGCTCATTATTCAAAACGGCTGCCGAAGGTCGCCCTAGAGTTAGTAGCGGCAACAAATAAATTATAATTAACAAAAATGCAAAAAGCAAAAAAAAATATATATACAAAAATAACAAACACATTAAGAGCGCGCACACACATACACATTGAGAAGCGAATACAAACAATGATGTCATCCGTAATTTCTATATAATCTAAAACAAGTTTGCCGTGCGCCCCCAACAAAAACACACACAATAACACAATAACAACAGTTAAATGAAACTGAGAGCCCCTGCGAAAAGTAGGCCCTAAGTTGCCCTCGCTGCGCCCATGTGTTTGCGCTTGACATGCTTTAAGAAGCTTTGCCGGCTAAGCGACGAGCTTTCCAGCTGCAACACGCTGCATGCCACATGCCGCATGCTGCACAACTAAAATAGTCTCCGACACGATGCTTCTCGAGAGATGTCGCATTCGCTTTCATTTGCTTTTTCTTCCAATTTAATAGACCACACACACACACACACGAATAACAACTAAAAATACATGTGTGTATGTATGTATTTAAGGCGGCGGCCAAAATTTTTCTGTCTAGTTTAATCGATAAAGAGCAGCGTAATGCATGTACATATGAGAAGTGCAGAAAAAACCAAGCGCAATGACATATGAAAAAGCTGAATAAAAATGTGACAACAAACTTAAAAGCGTAAGAAAACGAAAGCCAAACAAAACAGAAAACACATAAAACACACATATAAAAGACCCAAAAATAAAATAATACGTAAGTGACAAATTTTATATAAAGTTTTTGACTTGCGGGTATATATTTATAGCGATCGAACTAGATGCAATAACCTAGGTCAAAAAACACATAATGATGGGAGATTGGTGAGCCAGAGCTAAAGGTTTCAAATGAAGACTGACCGTTCATTATTATCAGAAGCTTATGAGAGTGAAGCTAAGAATGAAACTATTAAAGAGAAATCTGAATTGAACCAAATTATTAGAAATGAGTGTTAATACTCGGAGGAGTCGAAAATAAAATGATTATAAACTTTTGCTATTTCGAAATGAGTAGTAATTATGACATTAACAATACGAAATTCTACTATTCGTATAAGTATGTGCATAGGCAAAGGAGGAGGTATTAAAATCGAAATTGATGATACAGATTCAAGATTCATTGATCCAACTGAATGTAGTCATAGAAAGACTAAATTGTAAGGTTGTGGAAATAAATATATTCTTCAAAATTGAAAAATTGATCAACATTTAATTTGGCACAAAAAAGCAAATACGCTCCATGGCCCGGATCTCCATGAAGCAGTTTACAATATAATCAAATATAAATAAATTTGTTAAAACCTGACTGCAACATATTAGATGGAGAAGTTACTATTTCATTTAAAAACTCTGTAGATTAGATTAGCCGTAGTAGCAGCCTTCAGCTTTGGCTTGCTGCTGACAGCAGCTGATGGCAGTCATTGATAGTCGTTGTCAGATGTCACTAACTGAGAATGAGTGTGCATGCCTCTCTGTATGACTGAATGTGTGTGTGTATCTGCGTGCGTGTGTGCGTGTGTGTACATGTGTAGGTCAGTTGACTAGTCTAATGGATCTAGTTAAGCGCAACACTTTTAATACACTTTTTTTATAGCCGTTTCGAAATTGTTTTTAGGCAATTTTCTTTAAACAAGCTCTGCACTCATGCAATTTGTGTTAGCTCATAAAAAATACAACAACTCCCACTAAATAAACCAATTTGTTGTTCGTTTTGTCTGCCTTCATTAACACTCAAATAAATATATGTAGGTATATGTATGTATATACATATATACGAAAAAACAAAGCATATGGATTCTTGCGACATGTTCAAGGCTATATGAATATTGCATATGTTATTTCTTCGTTTTATTTTATATTCTGTTTTCCTCATATTTTATTTTTCAGTTTCACACTTTGAATTCTGGGTGTTATTTTGGTCTTCTATTTGAATTTTATTTTATTTTTATTTTTATTTTTATTTATTATTTGGCACTGTGAGTGACTTCATTTTCTGAATTCGTATTTGGATATCGTGTGGGCCGCAGAACTTTATATAAAATATTTAAATTTCTATTAAACAAATAAAAGCGGGCCACAGACGTGAATGTCGAGTATTCAATTGAAGGCACGCACACAGCTCAACTAACACAGATACAATCGCACTTTCTATTTGTATGTGACAACGCGGCGTATGAGTGTTGCCGCGCCGGCCCTATACGTGATGTATTCTTATATTATTATTTTATTTTTCGTTGCTTTTTGGGTTTTGGGTTAGGGTATTTTGCTTACACGTTACAAATATGTGCAAAAAATAAATAAAATATTTGAAATTCAAATGAATTTTTTCAACTTATAGGGCAACCTTATGTAGGTTTTTAGCCTTTGTTCACGCAAACACAGACACACACAAGCACTTATACGCGCGCACACACAAAAAACTTCTTATTAGTTTAAGGAACGCGCCGTACGCGTTTAGTTTTACGTCGTTATACAACCACGTCGCATTTGATACTGAACGGAACTCTCTGCCGTAGTTCGTACGGCACTTGAGAGCGAGAAGAGCTTTTCAATTTATTGTACTAGAGCGAGCTTTTGCAGAGAGCGCCAAAATATGCCGGTTATGCGCTCATCAGCTGTTGCTTTTTCCGGCTGATTATCAACTAAAATCCATTTACTATTGCCCATTCGATTCGTAAGCAGTAAAAATGTTGCAAGCAATACACGGAAGTTCACGTTGAGAATGAAAACAACGTGTTCGAACAACGCTGTTTGTCTACCGTTTGAAGATTGGTTTTTTATTAGTATTTTATACTTGTTCTTGTTTTTTGGGCCCGTCAGATTGTTAAGATTGGAGATTTGGTTTGTTTTCGATTTTTTGCCTGCGAAAAGAAACAGAATAAAAGCCGACAAACGGCAACTGATCTAATAGAATGATACCCTGGAGACTGATTTATAGCGTAAGCAAAAGTTGATTCGCACTAACACATACACTATTTATATATTTTATAAAAATACACAAAATTTTAAATTAAACTTTCCTTGGTGAATTTTTAAAAATTTATAAGATTTAGTATCGCACACAAATTTGTAGTGTTTTTACATATAGTATAGTTAAGCCCATCTAAGGTCTACAGGGTATTTACATAAATGAAAAAATAACAAACAAGAAAACCAGTTTGTTGTAGTCAAATGTTGAAGCTAACCTTCTAAATAGCAATATGCTCATTCACTCCACTTAATGCCAAGCTTGGCCGCCCATGTTATGCATATCAAGTTAAGTCTTAGACATAAACCCCAAAGCTGGCAATGAAGTTGTCTAATACATACAGAGATTTGTGAATATATATAGCTATGCCTAGTAGCATTTCATGATGTCACTCTCAGTCAAGAGCAGCACCTATAAGATCACAATGGACATACACATTTAAACTATAGAGATTCCATAGATTCTTAGGTAAAAACTGCTAATTTTGTTAAGGGCTCTGCGAATTTTCAATTTGAGTGCGAGCTGATGACAACACCGATATCAATACAGCGCACCACTTGAAGGTTTGATGACCTAACCAATTAAGCAATTGTGCGAACAGTCCTTTCTCTATTCCCACTCATTATATGTTAATTTTGGATCAAATATTTACACAGTTCTGCAAACATGAGCAATATTTGCGTATGTGAAGATAGAAAAGAGAGAAACCTAGACTAGTTTGTTTTAATTTTATGTTTTTCTACTCTATGCTTAAATGAGTTTTTTAATTGAATTTCTGGACACATAAATAAAAAACCAGTTGCCAAAAATAGTCTACGGACAACAGAATAATAAATTTAAAAGAAATAAAATCCAAAGAGCTGACAGTTGAAATAATTATAGCGACAAAAAGTAAACAATGAATTGTTGATGACGTTGTTTAGCATTGAATTTCCTAGAGGCGAAGATTAGGTATCCAAAAAATATGCAAAATATGTTTATAATATATGCATATTGACATCATGTTATAAACAAAATTCTTAATTGCAAAGTTGACTTCATTTGCCTAATTGGCCAAAAAAAAAAAAAACAAATAATAATAAAAAGGCAAGCTTCTTATATATTTCAGGTGAAATTTAAGGTAAATAAACTAGTATGTCTATAAGTGCAATTTGCACATTCGACAAATGATTGTCACGAGCACAAATAATGTGAATGAAATGAAATAAAATAATTTATATAAAAAATAGTTTAACATTTATATAAATTAATCAAATGGTGATTTATGGGACAACATTTCAAACTTTGACAACGCAATGGAATTGCGCTCTGATGTCATTATTTTGCGCGTGAGTATGTGTGTGAGTGTGTGAGTGTGTGTGTGTGTGTGTGTGTGTGGGTCTATCTATTTTGAAGGTTAATTTAATAATAGCATTGCATAAGGCTGGCACAAAGACTCAGATACAGATACAGATACAAAGTGCGCTAGAACTAGAAGAATATTCATTGAAAACGAAAGCTTTCAAGTAGTTTCAATGTTAAACTTGAATTTGAGATGCTGTACATAGATAAATATGATATCAGCGGACAGATACAATTAAACTGACAAATTGTTTTTACCTATACTCAATAATAGTATAAAAGCAAACTTTATGAGCCGAGGAAACAAGCTTCTGGCAACAATTGTTACATAGATAATTTGCATGATTACAAATATCACTGATGTTCAGAGTAAATATGCCTTTTGAATTCAATAACCTCTACGCCACTTAAGATATAGATACAAACACTTAAGCACCTCTTGTTGTAATTACTCAAATATTTTGCTTCGGTAGCAAGTGTTTGAATACGTTGCTAATGTTGCGTCATTCGAATTTCGGTACCTATAATTATAGATACTTTTTGAGTCACTGTAAGGTAATTGACGTTTGTGTTTCTAAATTTAGCTGTTGGCATTAGGAGTTGCAGCTCCATCCCTTTCTCTCTCTATCACGCGCTCTCTCTCTCTCTCTCTCTCTCTCTCTCTCTCGATTTCTGTGATCATGTATATACTCACCAGACCATCGCTGCCATTCACCTCGATTGCAGTTTTTAGCCTCTGCGACAATTGTTCCAGCAATCTGTCGTATTTCGTATTGAGATTATCCAAACGCTGACTGTAATACTGTGTGGCACCCGGATCACTGTCCGCCGGACGCAGATCGCGACGTGGCGGCGAGAACGAGGGTCGAGCCTCGAGCAGCCAATCGACGAAACGCAGACATTTACTATCGTAAATCTGTGTCCGTCGTAACAAACGGTGATCGCGTTGATGACGTTGTTGTTGATGTTGTCGTTATCCGCAGCATTTTGGGTTAATTTTTTCGGTTATATGTTAGTATTTGCTCGTGTTAAACAAAAGTTTAAGAGGGGTTTGTGTGGGGGTAAATATTGTTGTTCTAGTCATATATTTAGTGCTTTTTATTTCATTGATTAATCAATACGAAATTACGTTGATTACAATTGCTTTTTAATTATTTGTTGTGAGTTTGGTTTGCTGTTTTATTTGTTTGTTGTTGTTGTGTTGGTCAATATTGTTGTTGTTGTTGATGTTGTTGTTGGTGTTGTTGTTTAACCCAAGTGTTATTGACGCACCTTGTACCCGCAGTTTTAAACTACTCGCAATCGTATGCTTCACAAATGAAGCACCGAAATTTTTCATATATGTTTTTAAAAAGCATTAAATATTGAAAGGTTCGTATACAATAAAGATATAGCAGAGACAATAGACGAAAAGTGTGTAGGGTAGACAAAAATAAAAGGAAAACTCAATACATAGAATATTGAGTCTCATAGTTGATAGAAAAGTATTTCGAAAAATGTTCACAATCACACGCACAATCATACAGAAGAAGAAGATATAAGTTACTTTATCTTTAGCATAAGGCAGATGTTATAGATTGCTTTTCTATTAATATTATATCGCATATCGTTTAAACATTATATATAATATTGAATGTATGATAGGAATTACAAAAATTATTATTTTTTTAAATAAAAACAGAGATCGCCGAATATTTTATTGTAAAACCCTAACATCTAACATTATCTGATATCTTTAGTTGAAAAGTTTTCAAGAGCTATATCTATATCAAATGCCCTCTGCCTAATGTATTTATAGAGTATTCAGACATTCAAACGACAGTCATTCAAATTTTTACCTTAGCTTCGCGAATGAGACGTCCTCCAGCCACGTTGACATTTTCGATTTTTGGTTTTCGTTCGATAGCAGCTCCGAGCAGTTTCTATATGTACATATATATTTATATATATGCATATATTTGCGAGGGAGATTTGGTTGCGATTTGTGGATAATTTTTTTTTTTTTTTTTTTCATTTTGGATGTTTTTGTAAGAATTGATTGATTGAATTTTTGTTGTTTCATTGTGTTTGTGGTTTGGTTTTCGTTTTTTTTTTATATAGAGTGTGATATTGATTTTGGTTTTTGATATTGGGTGAAAATACAAGAAATTAGACAAAAAATACATATACAATTAGTTTTCAACTACAAATACAAATAAGACTACAATAATGATATGATATATAGATGAAATCGTAATGGCATATAGATGGTATTCATATATAACAAAAAACAAAGCTACAAAAATAAACATAATTGTTATAATAAAGTTTTTTTTAAATGTACTGGGTACATACGAATGGGGATATACAGATGGGTGTATTCGACAGGTGGATTGTATGGAGACATCACATAGTTGGTGTGCATACATAAGGTGTATATATACATATTATACATAGCTGTGTGGGTGTATGTGTGTATGTGGCTGCCTGACAACAGAGCAGCTTGCTACAGATTTTATTTGTTTTTCGATTAGACAAAAACTACGAAATATCGAGTTTTGGGTACAAGTTACAGTAATAATTTACAGGGTATTTGAAGGTACATTATACCGGACACTTGAATTTCTACTGTATATATAACACACAGACATTTAAAACATGTCCAACACCAATGTTTTGACCCATATATAAATTTGAATATATTTAAATGTGTTTTAGGCAAAACTACTTTTTGGGCAGAGGAATTGGGGGACGTAGCACTGATTAAGCAAAAAATAGTTAACTACGTTTTCAATTTGAATTGAATATTAAATATATATACATCATACAATATTTTCAATATATTTATATATAGTTTGTGTTGCTCGAAGTCATATAACCCTAAGGAGGAACTGAATAATCTCACTAAATAACTGCGAGGTATATCTATACAAGTTTTGGGATTATGCTAAATATTTATAGAGAAATGTTCATATAATTACTATAAACTAACTGATCAGAACTGATTATAAATAAATAAATATGATATAATATGTATATATTAAATAAGTGCTACTCACGTCTAATTCGTAAGCTGAAGTAGCTGTGGGCATGGCCGACAGACGTTCGGTGGTACCATCCACCCATGATTCCTCAACTTGCACGCTTGATTGGAGATTCTTCATAAGTCCAATCGCCGTCTCGCATGAGCGCATTCTGAAAACGGCAGGTGTGAAGAGGTGAATAGGTGTGTAATGTGTGTATATACATGGAAGCATATATGGAAAGTTTAATGAAGCATTTCACACAGGTTCCACCAGCCGACAGGTGATTGGGGACCTCTTAATATCTTTTCATATTCATATTCAGCAACTCATGATTAAAACATGATTCAATGGAGCTTTTACTTACCTCTCGCCCAGTTGATTGCAGACCGCACTCCAGCGCGTATTCAAACGCTCCACGTTCGAGTGCAGGCGCTTCAGATCGCCCAAGACCTTGGTGGGCACGCCCATGCGTCCCAGCTGATCAGCCGCATCGTTCATTTTATCCATTTGTGGCTGCTGTTGTGTGATTATATCCTGCATGTGGGTCAACTGCTTGAACACATGTTGCAGACCCTCTGCTGTTGAGGGCAAATCCTGATGCTTGGCCAGCTCATTCTCTAACTCGGATATAACATGTTCGTTATCTTCGAGTCCAGCCAGCGAAGCTTCCAATAGCTTCAAGCGATCCTTGTGCAGGTTACTCTGTGTGTTCAGCTCTTTCCACAACTCATTCAGGTTATCCAACGATTTCTTCAGCACGGGCGTCTTCAATGCTATGGTGCGGAAGGTCTCCTGCAAGTGCTTTAGCTCCGGCTCGAGGAGACGCAGACGACGCTCATAGTCTCCATGTATGGCAAGAACATGTTCCAGTGAATCCAAATCACGTGGCAACGGGGCCAATATAATCTGATCTAGCTCACGTGCCATATCCTCCAATTTGCTCTTGATGGCAATGCATTCCTCTGTGAAAATGCGACTCGCCTGTTTGCTCTCCTCTGCAAAAGAATAACGGGATTAAAATGAAGATCTGTTTCACTTTTACTGAAGATTACCGCGCTGCTTGGCACTAGCGAATAGTTTCTTCATGTTGCGTTACGTTTGATTTGTGACTTGAGACTAAGTTGTGTGCTTCCTGGTCGAAGCTTCGGTGCAAATCAAGCGCACATTAAATTCAATTCAATTAAGCGCTTAATTGGACGCCAGAGTCAAAAGTTGACAGCTGGCCAAACGCCGTCAATTGAAAGGCGACTTGTTGACGCCCACGCCCATTTCCCACTTGTAAAACGCCCACTAACTCACCTTCAGCTCGGGCGCGCTTCTCGAACTCATCGAACAACCGATTGACCTCGTCCATTTCGCGACGCAAACGCCGCAGCTGTGGATCATTGGGATCGCCCTCACTGAGCAGCTTGTCAGCATCATCGTTCAATGCACGCCGTATGGCCGTTCGCTGTTCGGGTCCCATAGCCAGGAACTGATCGAAGTCCCAGCCCTTGACCACACGAATCGTAGCAAAGATCATATTCTGGCGTAAGCGCAAATGTTTCTTTTGCCACAACGCAACGGAGCGGTCGAAGAGACGCTTCAGACGTTCAGCAGCATCGATTGCCTCCTGATCGGGTGGCGGCAACAGCAGACAGGCCCCGGGTATGGAACCCTCCTGTCCCTTAGCAGTACGCACTCGCCACTTGACACGACCAGAGTTATCCAGCAAGGTAACTGTTTCGCCCTTTTCAATCTGCAGTTG
This sequence comes from Drosophila buzzatii, assembly GCA_035045845.1. NCBI lineage: Eukaryota > Metazoa > Arthropoda > Insecta > Diptera > Drosophilidae > Drosophila > Drosophila buzzatii. Next base: position 1,308,779 of record JAWNOS010000373.1, on the reverse strand, counting down.
TCCCTGTTGTTTGTAGGCGCAAATTGCTTGGACCGGACCCTGCCTATTAACCGGCTGTCTACGCTTGTTGAGCGGCACAATCGTCTGTGCACGACGCTGAAGCGTGGCAACTGTCTCGCCAAATGCATTCAGCTCCTCGCGTAGATCCTGCATGCCACGCAACAGTGCTTCACCCTGATCCAAGCCGAAATCGGATTGCGAGTATTTACTGTTGAGTATCTCATCGCGTTTACTGAGCCATTGCTCGGCATCCTTAATCTCCGCAAAGTATTGATGGTATTCCGTGGCATGCTTCAGATGCACCTCCAAGCAGAGCGTAAGCTGTAGAAGCCACGCCCACTGTTGTTGCAACGCCGTCAAATGGGCCTCAATGCACTTAGATGCCGGATGCTGTTGGTTGAGCAGCGCCTCGCCACGATCCAAGATTGTGGCAAAGTGCATCTCACGCTTCTCCAGTTCGGACATTAAGTTCTGTTAAGAGTTAAGAAAGACAATATTAGTAATGAATATAAATTGATTTAGCGGACTGCACTTGGTTGGTTCCTCAATTTTTTCACTAATTTCGAGGGTATATAAAACCGATCTTACCTCGTCGCCATTACCAAATGCACGCTTGGAATTAGATAAAACACAACACACATATAAAGAACATCAAAAAACTATCAGCGGCTTGCCGAAGATTGAAGAACGTAGAAGATAAAGCATATAAATAATCTGATAAGAAATAATATTTGTATTATATACAAAGACTATACTGTATCACTTTAAATTCCAAGTTAAGAGTGACCTAGGAATTCAACCTTTAACCATTCATTCTCAATATAGTTCACATGGGTAAGCGGACAACTAACAATTCAACTTCTCTCTCTCGCCCAATAATGTACTAAAACTCTCTGCTTAACATAGATAAGTCTTGATCTCACATTTATCTATACTAGAACTATACTATTTACCTCATAGTATCTGTGCACTGAAGGCAAATCGAGTTGTTTGTCCGCCCAGTCGCGCGTAATCTCAACCTGTTCCTTCTCGTTGAGCCATTGTAGTTCAGCTGAAGCCTGTCCAAGGAAATGCTGAAGGGAGTCCAAATCGGACAGACGCTTCGTTGAGGTGCTTAACAGCTCAGCATAGACCTTTTGCAGCTGATTAAGTCTCTGCTGGTAGAGGTTCAATTCATCGCCCGAGAACTTTGTCTGCTGGCGCTCATCGTTCAGTATTTTGCTATGGAACTGATCGATGATTTTGTGTTCGTGCTGTTGACGATCCAGTTCCTCCTTGACCGATGGCAGATCACTACCATAGTCAGCGGCAAGCAATTGTTTCTAGAATCACAAAAATAAAATGATGTTAGCTGTAAGTTTTTAGTATTTCTTATGATCTTAACTCACTAATTTATTTTGGCACCACTCAATGTGCTCCTGCAGATCGCGGAAATGTGGATTCGTATCGATCTGTCGTGATTCGACTACCATGCGCGTTTGACGCGTCACGGTCGTCTCGTGGACGGGAAACTTTAAGCCGGACAGCTTCTGTACCAAGTTCGTATGGAAATTGGTGCGCAGTTGAGCCCAGCGTTGATGCAGTTTGTTGACCTTCTTGTGCAACTCGCTGACATGGGGATAGCGACCCTCATTGAGCACGTGACAATCTTGATTCATATCCTGTAAGGGCTCCTCCAGATGCCTGATATCTGTTTCGAGTGCCTCAACAATACTCTTGGCATCTACGGGATGCAAACGCTCTATGCGCCTGCTCTCCTCACTGATGCGCGTTTCCAGCTCGGTTAGCTTGTGATCCACATGTTTAATCTCGCGTTGAACTTTATCGGCGAGACGCTGTAAACGCTCCAAGCGCTCAATTTCTTGCTGCAGAATAACTTCACGATCCTGTAGCGCTGTGGTCATACGATACCAGGCCTTCTCAATGGCATCTGGACGCAGATCGGCCTCCACATCCACTTCACCCACTGTTTCGAAGTAACGCTCTAGCTCCTTATAGATCTGTATGAGCTTGGACTTGTCGCGTTTTCGTGCGCTCACCTCTTCGCTGCGGAAACGTTGCAGATCGCTCAACAGACGCTTCATCTCGATCAACGTGGGCGGGAACGAACGTTCCTGCAAATAGGCGGTCTTCTCTCGGCACCAATAAATGAACTGTTGTGCCAAATCGCGATACTCGTGAACGCGACGTTGCGACTCCATATCAAACAGGGGGTGAATAGATGGCGGCTCCGGGAATACGTCGTACAGGGATGATATGTACGTTATCAGAGATTTCTCATCCGGCTCATTGGTGTCCACATCTGAGAATACGAATTAAACCGATTTTGGTATAATATATATTTTTAATGTTATTTATTAATGATTTTTTTATTTATGATATGCTTACCCTCTGGGTCCAATAGACGCGTAACACCGTATTCTTTCTCCACAATATGGAATGCCGTCTCGAGGCGATCGCGTGGCCGATCGTTCCTTGCCTTTCGCCAGTCAAGCAAGTCCGGTCGGTTGCGATGCACCAACGCTGAGAAGGCCAATCCATCGCGCCACGATGATGTAAAATCATTGACACGAACACCCGGATACCGAGCTGTCGAGCGTCGCGCCCAGCGCAGTAGGGCCTCACGTGCGGATACGTTGTCCTCTTTGCCAACAACAATATCGGAAATCTGAAGTAAATTGAAAGTAGATTAGATATTTGTTCATATAAGTATAACGATCTTTATAATTTATCGAATGTAAATTGAGCAAGTTTTCCTAAAACAAATTTCAAGTTAGTCTAAAAGTTTTTTTGTATATAGATGAGGGATATATATTATGTATAGAATAGGTCAGCTTCCGGCCTTCATTCTAATATCTTGATAATCTATCATAATAAATTCCTTGATTATTTCCCTGCTCTTTGAATGTTATCTTAGACCATGCCTATAGCTTCTTTACCTCTCTGCGCTGCGTGCTACTCGACTCAATAGCCGGCGGCAGTGCGCGTCGATACTCCAACTCTGAGCTACGTATCATCTTAGCAGGCGGCAACAAATCCTCTGCCGGTTGTTGATTCTCTTCGGCACGACTCAACGTGGTCACCTTGCGCACAATGTGTGTGGTTACACGTCGATGTCCATTCGCTGCACGTTGCGATGTTTTGGTGCTCTCCACACTGGAGCCAAGCACCTCCGTGGAGATGCGCTTGTTGCGCGTCACCTGCTGATAGCTGCCGGTGGGTGCACCACTTGAGGGTACCAAAGCGCGATTGCTATCCGACGTACGCCTCAAGCTGCTTCCACCCCGACCCACTCCATCCTGGAACGTGACGATGCGCTCAAAGTTCGAGCGCTCGTGCGGCACGGTGCCAAATGGCGCCTCGCCCGGATAGTCAGTGATGACTGCCTCGACAGTGCGCTCCCGTTTCGTTTCATGCCGATAGCGTAGACTCGAGTCATCGATATTGGTCGTTATGGGTGGTCCACGGGAGGTATGCACCACTTCGCTGCCGCTGCTTACATGAGGTGGGCCCCCATTCGTTTGCCGCACCAGCTGCTGAGTGCGCTTCAGAGTCGACTGCGAGCTGGAGCTGGAGTGCATGATTTCGAGTTCGATTTCGACTCCAGCCTGTTATCGTTATCGTTGTCGTTATCGATATATCGTTGATTTATTGTGTCGTTTTGTTTTGTTTTTTTTCACTTGACTTTCTTTCGTTTTGGTTTTCGTTTCGTTTTCTCTGTCTCTTGGGTCTCTTACACTCAGCTCTTGATTCGTAATTCTATTTTTGTGCGTGATTTCAAACAAAATGATTATAATTCGTTTAAACTGCCTGCACCAAGCGCCCCACCGCATTTCTCGTGCTCACAGACAATTGAGCTGCCGGCACCGCAATTTGCGTTTAATTAAGTCAAAAGCCGGCCAAAACCAGCACCGGCAGCACGGCATTGGCATAGGCACCGGCATTCGCACCGGATGTCTTGTTCTGAGTCAGTGCGAAAAATCCAGCCAAAAGGCAGCCCCACTGTTGTGCTCAACGTGTTTTTATTGTTGTTGCTACTGCTGATGGGCGAATTATTTATGTCTTGTACATACACATAATTATCCAGCCAACCAACTAGAGATTGGCCGTCCAATTGTCTAACTGTCTTTGGGATTTTTATTACGATGCCTCCATGTAGGGTATGTCGTGTTATAGGTAAAATATGTAATGCGGAAAGCGGTATAAGTTTTATATATACAATAAATGTTGAAATGTTTAAGAATCTCATTTAGGTATCCGAAGGTGTAACAATATTTAATAATCGAAATATTTTCTTTAGTATTTGCAGCCCGTATAAAGTAAAGACTAAATTGCAACAGAACTTGTCGCCTGGTATTCAAAATCTAATTTCATTTTCATATACGTAAGACTTTGGTACTTAGTGCATCTGTTATTCGTTATGTCAAATACAATTTATTTATTATACATATTTCTTTCTATCTACGTAAACAAAAAACTTAACAACAACCGTAACTAAAAGTTCATGTGCACGGGCAAAGCGAAGCCGCGGGGCACAAATCACGACAGCAACAATATAGCTAATTGTGAAGCTGAAAAAAGTGAATAATTTTTGCGAAGGAACGTTTTGGGATGGAACACTAAAAAGGGCTAACAAGCTGTTCTACAAAGTGAAATGTATTTGAAGCTATTCGGAAATATCGAGAAGTTTTTTGATAAGGTACATAAGTAGCAAATGTCTGTCAAATAAAGAAGAATTTTGATAAATATTGATTTAGACTTTTCTCTGACTGAAATCTTGAAGTATCTGGAGCATTTCATTTAATTTATTATGTCAATTAGCTGGACAGTGCTTATGTTTGAAGGCATTGATAAGCAAGGCCATCAGATATGATATGAAATTTGAGCTACAATAAACCCCAAAATCTAATCATTATAGCTCAAGATCAAGCAAGAACAACAACAACAACAACCGAAGCACCAGTACCAGAGCAGCAACAAGTTGTTTGGCCAAAATGAGCACCCACCCGTTAATCTATCATTGAAAGGCGACGCCTGCGCAAATGCGTGACATGGCGGTCGCCAGCTCCTCCTCCCCACACATGCACACACACACAAACACACAGATCAACAAAAAATGCTAATTGCAACATTATTAAAAGCCAAATAAAATAAAATAAAAAATATTGCAGTTGAATGAAGTGATTTTTTGTTTTTTTTTTTTTTTTTTTTTTTAAGTGTCTGCGGAGGCGACACTAAGAGGCGTTAATGGCTTGACATTTTGAATGGAGCCGCAGCAGCAGCAGCTGTTGTTCTCTCTACTACCAAGTAGCTCTTGCCTATTTTGGCTGCTGGCTACTGTGTGAAGTTGACGACGCGTTAAGAGTTACGCTTTACACAATATGATTGCCGAATTTGCATTGACTCTGCAATGACAGCACAGAAATTCATATCGAACAAATCATAAAATAAACAGTCAAAAAATATATATATATACATATCTAACGAATTATATATGTATATTTAACGAATTTTGTTTTTGGTAGAATGCGCCGATGCGGAACAGGGGGAGATTCCGTATGTCTGGGCACGTCATTATTTTTACTGCTATTGCAGCAGCACTTTATTACACTCGCACACACTTGCTCGCCACAAACACTTGAAAAAGTAAACTCTCTCGTCTTATGAAGCACACTTAATTGAAACAAAATTGAACTCAATTGCATTCAGATTGAAATCAATTGATATAGGCGGCATTTAATAAATCAAAAATAACGATACTGCAGCAAGCGCATTAATAAATCGAGACACACAAATGGAGAGGCAGTCAGCTCGAGGGGGTTTTACGAGCCGCCAGCCAGATATAAATCCCATATGGAAATTGAAATTGAAGCTCGGCGCGTCCTCTGACATCATGCAAAAAGAGTCTTAGCTTGTCTTGACTTGTTTTATGTTTTGTTTGTGCTTTGTTGTTGTTGTTTATGTTTTTTCCATCTTATTGGTGATTTGTTTTATTTGTTTAAGCATTATTTTATTGACTTTATCTTGCATGTTTATATTGCTGAATTGTTTTTTTAAATGTTTGCATTTATTTTATTTTTCTTAATTATATATTTTGAATTAACTCTTAGGATATATGATGCCAAATTGAATTATAAAGGCATTCTAATTGCATTTATCAACTTGACTATCTATTTTGTTTATCTAAACATGTATTTACAATTTTTTTCCAATTTTTTATTTGAAATATGTGATTTATTTATGTTTTTGTTAAGTAATTACTTTTGTTCCGTTTTGCTTAATTTTTTTTCGCTTTAATTCAAGTTGTATATTATTTATTCTTTATTATTTTATTGCTAAAATTTTATTATTTCATATATTTTCAATTATTTTGGGTTTGTTTCGTCTAATGAAAATATTTATTTTCATATTATTGATTTATACTTATTTTAAATGATGTTTTTATTGTTTGTTTTATAATATTTAACTTTAAAATTGCGCAAATTTTCGGTTATTGTTTATTTATTAATGTATATATATTCATATTTAATCATTCCGAAAACGTTTTACTAGGCTCGCGAAAATATTAGTTCATAGTTCTATTACTACACGCTTAGCTGGACATAGGTATTTTAATACTTATAGATAGTTTTACAATTGTATCTATATATTTATATGTATATATACATGAAAGATACATGCGACGGGGACACTACAACGAATGTGAGCGGCGACTCGACAACGACTAAACGCGATCGGGCCAAGTTAAAACGCTTAAAGTGTTGCTCTGGCCAGGTGTTTACGGTTGACGCCGTCGCTGCTGGCAGCGCTGCTAGCGTCGGTTGTGGCGAGAATAGAAAAGTAACAACAACAAAACACGCGTACGAAACGGAATGGAATTGGCACAAGAAAAACGCCAACCGGCGTTGGCGTTCCAAAAGCTAAGCTTGAACAAAAATTGTTCAACTCGGAATTGGAACTAAAACTGCGATCGTGCTGACAGCTGTGTGTGCATGTGTGTATGTGTATGTGTATGTGTGTGCGAGTGTGAGTGTTTGTTATGTGTGTGTGTGTGGCAGTCATAGCAACCAACGCCTACGCCAACGCTGCGCCGCAAGAATAACAACAACAACAATAACAGCTGCCAACGCAGAACAACAACAAGCATGCAAACTGAAGGTTACAATAGCAAAGAAACAAAGCTTAAAAATGCTCGACTTTAAGATACTTATTAAAAAAGTTGCGAATATTCTCAAGCTTAGGGTTTCATAATACCTCTAAAGAGGCATGTGAAATTACATTCAAATCCAACAAGCAGTAAATAGACTCGTTCTATAATTAGGAAACATTGAATAAATCAATTAATCTCTGCGAAGTCTGTTTTGGTTGAGGTTGACAGTGTATATATATATATATTCATATATACATGGTAGATTGATAATTATCACCTGATCAAGAATACATTGAGAATATATCTTAGACAACAGAAATATACAATATATTGCATATAAAAGAAAGATACGTAATATATCAAATATGTTAATAATTGGATTATTAAATTGATATATGCGAAGTAAAGTTGAAGCGGCAAATACAAAGCAATTAATAAGCAGATAAGCAAGTAACTTCAGATAGATAATCGAGACGATTAAATGTCTTTCATTCCTACTTCTTATCATTAAATTTATCATTTGCTTTTTAGCCCTAAAGGGTATGAGCAACAAAACAGTTGCGTAAGCTTTTTTGATGTGGCGCCTTAGCTTAACTTGTTGCTGCTGCTGGTGTTGTCATTTGTTTTGTGGTAGCCAAAATTTACCATGTGGCTACAATGTTTGACTTGGTCTTCTATTCACCTCTATGAGCCAAAACATTTCGGGCTGCGTCATCGAGACATCAGAGTCGTCAGGTAGTCGTTTTGCTAGTACTTCTTGGCCCAAAATAGAAATCGAGGCAAAAGTCAAAGCCATAGAATGCTCATAATAACAATAAGAATGCCAAACATAACAAAAGAACAAACCAAAGTCTTCGGGCGAAACCAGAAAGAACAACACAAGTTTTGCGATTAAGACGACGTTCTGCGCAGTCGCACAGTGGGTCAAGTTAGTTGTAATCGGAGAATCTGCTCACTAATTAGACGAGACAACACATCGACTTCTATTGCTTCTGCTACTGCTGCTGTTGCCATAATAGGCTGACCCCACGACATTTTCTTTGCCTTTGCCGATTCGCACAAAACTAAATTAGGCAAAGGTAATTTGAATTTGATGCTCATAACATATCACGACTCAGCTATTACACAGCAGGGCAAGCGCGCTGCTCCAACTGGTCAGCCGAAACCCATGGAGTGACCCAAAAATAAAACTTGGACAGACCACCAAAACGACCATCACTTTTTTACAGGTTACACAAGCCACAAACAGTCCCAAATGCTGGGAACTCTTTCAAACCCCAGTGAAATGGCCACAATGGCAAAATTCAGGGAAAATTTGCGAATTTTGTCATTACAAAACATGGCTGAACGTTGTACTAAGGAAAGAACTCAAAAAGTTCAATTGAAATACTAACAGTTCCTTAAAATGATGATGATATATCTATCTGATCTATCTATGTAATGGATATTATTAGCTTTCTGATTTGGTACTGCAAATCAAACTAAAAATATATTAAACATTTTTAATGTATTCATTTAAGAAAAGTGCCTATAGAATAAATGATCATGTATATTTTAATAAACCTTTTGTTAATCATGTACTAAAAAGTTAAAAGAGTTACTCCTCACAAATAAATAATATTTAAGTGGGTTATTACTTTAAAACACGTTACAATACAATTAAAGTTGTAGGCAAAAATTATTTAAAATGTTTGCAAACAGCTTCATTACACTTGCGGGTAAATACATGTAATATTGAACATATTGAAAATAAAATTTTAACAAAATAAAAACTTCAGTTAAAGTGTTCATAAATCTTTTGAACGGCTAAACGTGCGCCAAAGTTTAAATGGATTTGCCTTGCAGTCTGTGTATCTAGAAGTGTGCTAAGAGCAAGCACTTCGAGCATCAATTAAAACGCGTTCGAATCATATTCTAATCAAAAATGGTCACACAAACTGTCACCGACCGCAATATCCTCTATAGATGGTAGTCTGGAAAGTGTAATTGATGCGAGTGGGTGCTGAAATCTCTATAAATGTAACACTCGCATGCGAGAGACGGGAAATGCCATGCAACGAACGATTGATTTATATGGTAGGTAGGTAGAGAGGTTTACATCCCCACTCCAACACACACACACATATAGACAGAGAGAGAGAGAGAGAGAGAGAGGGAGAGGGGAGGGCAGAAAGGTGTGTGCTAAAACAGACAGACAGACAGTTAGGGAGTCACATATATGAGGCTAATTAGCATTTTGCATGAGCGACCAGCCCGCGTTGCCCTACATGGCTAAAAAGCCAGTAACTACAGCTGTTTTGTATTACCTGGTACGTATATAGACAAAACATATATACAGCTAATAAATATATATGTACGTACGTACTCGTGTATTGTATGTAAAAAGCAATGGAGAAGCGCTACGATGGAACAGTGTTGTTGGTTATTCGTTTCCAGCTACTATTTGCCACTGCTACCAATAGAATTGCAAATCTAATTAGCCAAATACAAAGACAATAACAGAAGAAGGAATGTGGCTGAGGGAGAGGTCTCTGACTGACTTATTAATACCGATATGATGCAAGAGAGTAAACAATTGTGCATTATCTATGCATTTTGTGGTAATTTGAGCAACGTTTCGCACCTAGAACGTGCTATTTGCGGTGGCTAAATAAAATTACAATCGTATAGCTCATAAGTGTGGGAAGTGCTAGAATCCCAAACAGTAGCTCAATGCAATTGCAATTAGAACCCGCACGATCAGAATTGTAAATACTTCTCTAATGTATCTGTTATCGATACGAAAAACAAATCTGTCGTGATTTTCGTTTATATAGCCTGTAAATAAGAAAATGTAATAGGGATGCCCACTAGCGTGAACAATTTGTGTAGGTAAGTAATATGAGAACATATCAACTTTATGACTCGTAAGGAATCTATTAATATACTATAGAAATAGATGAAAATTAGTCAAAGATATATCAACAAAAAATTATTCAATAAGATCCCAAACTTTTAATTCACTTGACCTCATATACATTTTTAATTTGAATTCGGCTAAAATTTTCGAATAATCTTAGCACAGACTAAATATGATTATTTGACTCAATTTTCGTTGGCCTAAAGTAGGTCGGGCTAAAGCTATTTTCAAAGCAATTATTCAAAGTTTTTGCTCTGCAGCTTGCAAATCTTTTTAGCCCAGATTTTCTAAATTAGCTCGAGATAATTTAACAAACAAAATTTTGTTGTTTAAAGTATTTACGTATCTTCTTGGTCTATCTTCCAGACATAATAATGAAGAGCAGAGAAAGTACTGATTGAAGAGGCTGCTCATTAGTTGGCTATTAAAGTTGAGCAAAGAAATTCTTCAATAAGAGATGTTTGATTTAACATCTGATTTGTTGAAATAATTTGAGCCTCGTGAAATAGAAAACATTTGCTAACAACGCATTAGAATAAGCTTTTGCTTGCATCTTGACAGTTAGTTAACAGTTGCTGTTAAGTTCATGTTAATGTAAATGTTCAAAGTAACTGCTCTTCTGCTTACGGCCTAATGGTGAATATTAGATATTTATGCAAATAACTAGAACAAATAGAAACAGCAATTTGAACTTGGTTATTATATCACGTAATTTAGCTATTCAGTCGCATTATGTGAGCTTTAATGTGGGCACGTCATTTGACAAGCCAAATATGTAACATTCCTAGCTGCTTTTACTGTCAAGCGGCAAAGCGTGTGGGCTCGTCATCAATAAAATTATAAATTACATATCACTCTATAACTACATAACCAGATATCTGACTGGGCATTCAGAATGTAGCTAATGTGAAGCACACAGATACGTACTTGAGCTATTGAAATGATTGTTGCTGTTGTTGCTATTGTAATTGTTGTTCATTCATATTAATTATCAACGGTTGTGAATTGAAACACGTTCGAGCCGCATGTAAGATTCGTTTGAAATTGAACTGAACTGATCTTTGCTTATATGGCTAGCTTAAACATTTGCATACGAAAAAGCGGAATTTTTTGCGTGGTTGCGCCTCGCTGTCTAATCTGCCCAATGCTATTGTGTGTATATATAAATAGATATATATATACATATATATATTGAGAATGTATTGAGAGATTGAGCGCATGTTCAACCTGTTTGCAGGCACTCGGGCCATATTTGTGCAAAAGCTGCTAAGCAATTTATTAATGAAACGAAATGGCAAACATTTAAAGACATTGTGGCTGGCTATAGACATTCATCTATATATACACATATATTTCGATATTGATTTTTGATGTTCGATTCGATATTCAAGCAGCTGCCCACGCATCAGAAACAAAATTCAGTCATCAGTATCATAAATTGAGACATATAAGTACATTTCATCGTATTTTCTGTTCTGCTCTGGTTCGGCTAGCAAGTTCGTTGCTTGCGTTGAAGTCTTTCGTTTTTGTTTCTTAGTACGTGACACTTGTAACACGTTGGGTCAGCAATATAGTTAGACGGCTGATGTCATGACCAAGGCATAAGCAAATAACACATTTGATTTCGTTTCATGCTATAAGCCTTTTGTTGTTGACTTTAAGACACAATTTGTTGTTTTTGTTTTGTGTTCCAGCTAAAGCGTCGAATCGACTGTCATTGACTTCATTGTGGCTCAGGTCTTACAATAAATCAAAATATCAAACGCTGATGACGGGAGCAGGAGCAGTAGCAGCACCTCGAGTTACTTTCTTTAGAGAACACATTTGAAATTGAAACCTGAGTTTTTGTTAATTTGTTAACGCATGGGCGCCTTAACTAAACATCAGCTGCTTGTTTCTTTATTTTTTCTGTTTATACTTTTATGGTAATCTGCCCAAATACAGCAAGCGCATCTGTATCTTTCGGCTACAGCCAAAATTAAACACATGAGCTGTTCCCAAGCAGGGAAAAAAAACGAGCGTTGAATTATGTGCAAAATTGCTTGGAAAATTAGACGCAGAGCTTATAATGAAAACGTTTGTCAGGTGTAATTCGCCATAGATTTCACAGGCTTCTGCTAAGCTTTGTAGCTAGTTTGCCAGCGGCACTCTTTAATGCTCTGTAAGCGAGCGGCACGTTGGGTATAACAAGCTGTGTCAAGGACAGCAGCAAAAGCTGAGTGTTAATAGTCTTGAAAATGAAATATTTCCAATGCATACTCTACAATACTTATTGATTTTAAGTATCTGATGTATTGTTCTTAAAATTAATAAAACAGACTTGACAAATTTATTTCCATATATCTAATTCAACTAAAGTATTTAAATGAATAAATTATGAATCTTGAGAGCAGATATTCATATTCATATATATATATGGCTTTAAGAACTAATTGAGTTAATTAATTATGTTTCAAAAATTACGCAAATTTCTTAACAATCTTATCAAGTATACATAAATTATGGAAGATATATTATTGAAATGTTTGTCAAATTTTGTTAACAGGGCAACTTTTCGTTGCGCATGCTCAACCAGTTTTGCCTGCTTAGGTCAGAAACTTATGATTTTTTCTGTTTTCAGTCTTTTTGTGCTGAAATTAAACAATTGAGAGCGCACACAGCTTAACTTCAACTAAGTATCTCCAGCTGACGGAAGTCAGAAAATGCTTTAAAGTCAAGGCGAAGGCCTGCCACAAGCGGACTACTCATATATGTATATATATATATATATATATATATATATATATATATATATATATTAGATACACATAAACACCCCGTGGCACTCCTCATTTGAGGAAAATTCTGAGCTTTTGTGGGTGTTTCATAGATCACAGCGATTAGCTGTACGGCACAATTTATAACTTAATTATAGCCAAAGCAGCGTTACAAACTGCCGCCGGGTTAGCTTGGCAAATTGTTGGCAATTTATTGGCATCGGCTTCGCTTTGAATTAAACATTTTGTATTTTGCACATTGACCTATAAAATGCGCCATTTAATTGAATTTAATGCAAACGGCTAGAGCGACAGACACACAGACTCGCAAAAATAAATAACAATGCGAATATTTATGCAATTGCCGTATAAATAAGCATTATGTCATAATTGAAATTCAACCGAAACGCGATCACCAAACGAGATTTTGTACAAGTTAACGCCCCAAAGGCAGTTTGTCTGAGTTAAATGCAATTTCGTATGCAAAATGGCATAATAAAAACTCAATTCGGATCAAAATTAAAATGTTTTTAATTTTCTTATTATGGCGAAGAATGATCTAGTATTTAGATATTTTGATTTACGGTAATCAACGTATGATATCAGAGAACTACAGTTCGAATTGTTGCCGAGTATAGTTAATGAGATTGTTAGAAAGATGGAGAGATTGAAAGATATAGATATATGTATATGATACATAGACAAAAATTTTTTGATTTATGTGAAATTTAAATTAATAAAAATAGTTTCAAGAGAATCAATTCATTTTACACTTGAATATTAAACATGCTACTTGACAGTACAATTTCAAAGAATTCTCAGAGAATGAAAACAAATATATATAAAATATCAATATTATTACAATAAATAAAACGAAATTCATTAAACCTTAGTTCAGTTAGAGAACCCCTCTCAGTTAGAGAAGCCCCTTAAATATACAACTTGATTAAACCCTTCTTTTTATTTTCATTTTGGGCTAACCATTTTTGGGGCTACATAGGGTACATATATAACATTCGTTTGTGTATAATAAGCAGAAATATCCTTTTAAGTCGCGCTCACAAATTTGCATTGCGAATGACTAAATGACATCAGCGACTCAAACAGCAACAGATACAGAGATACAAAGATACACACACATACAGAGAGCGAGAGACACCCGCAACTGCAGACCGCAATATACATAAATCCTTGGCCAACGACAATTGCCAAGCCAAGGCAAGAGGCAAGAGGCAAGAGGGGCGCACACGTTAAATGCGAGACAGCAAGAAATAATAAATAACATAAACAGTAAATGACGCGCGATTGAGTTTCACATTGTCAAGTGATTTACAATTCGCTTTGCCTCAATTGAATCAGCAGCAACAGTTGCTGTTGTTGCCTCATGGCCGTTGTTGTTGCTGTTGTTGCTGGTGGCTGCCACCGCGGCTGACTGGCAGCATCATTGAGCATTTATGCGCCCCATCGATCAATCCGAGCCGCCGAGCATCGAACGCAGCTCGATGCGGCATGCGCCGTCACAAATTACGAAATACCCGACTTTTAAGTTGCATCTAGTTTGGTTGCTGCTGTTGCTGTTGTTGCTGCTGCAGTTGTTGTTGACACACATTGTGACTTGAGACGTGGAGACGCGGAGACGTACGCCGTGCGGAAATGTGCAACATGCCCGATGACTAAGCGAGCCCCAGAGGCGTGCCCAGAGCCAAGCCGAAAGCTCAGTTGATACAACTAATGAGAGAACCGTCAAGGAAACAGCTTGGAAAAATGTCTTACATATGACAGATAAGTGATATACATGCAAGTGTAACTAGCTAGTTGAACAGGCTTTCGCTTTAACTTTTCTTAAGAAGAATTTCATAAACAACTAAGATATATAAGATTTAAGAGGCAAATTGCAGTATATGTAAGTATATAGGCCTGTAAAATAATTTAATAACCATTTGCAAAATCTTCAGGAAACATATATTTTAATATAAAATTATTATAAGAATTAAAATCGTTTCCTCTTGTATACTAACTTTCTGTATATAAAAGAAAACAATCAAAGTCTAAAGAATAATTTTTATAGTTTTGTGCATCGTTAAATTTCATTTGCAAGAGAAGCTTTCAAATTTTAATTGTAAGCTACTGTAAATGACTATATTAAGACATTAAAGATTCATTTTAATTTTTTTCAGTTAACAAAGATAATCAGATATTTAAAAAAAAATTGTTTTTGAGCTCAATATACACTTTCCTTTATCATGTTATGCCAATTCTGTTTTTCTTATCTATTCGGAATCCAAAATTAACTGCCAATAAAGCAGCTTACGAAACACTTATGATGCAATCGAACAAATATTCAAAGATTTCGTTTAATTTTCTAATAATAATGGGATCGCATTAATCTTTGCTACCGCTGGAGGGGCTGACAAATGTTATTTTAGAAAATATTGATTGATTTGAAAATATTTAAATTAACACATATACAGCTCGATTCAAACAGACTCGATGCTTTTAAGGTTGCAATCATAACTTAGAGATAAGATGCTTGTTATTTCGTGAACGGCTTCATTATGCACAAAGGTGTCGTAACGGGCACGACAACCTTTTCCAGAGCTCTATACGATCGAGTGCGTTGTCAATTTTTATTTGTTTTTTGTTTTTTTCTTTTGGTTTGGCTGTGTAGGTGGCCTGGCCAAGTGGCTGATTTGTGGCGGCCTTGTGGACAATAACAACAACAGTTGACGAACTGTAGCAGCCACTTGGACTTGGTTATGTGTGTCAGTCAATCGCTGCTCAGTAGACGCTGAGACGATGCTGATGAAGAGAAGGTAAACTGGCTGCCTTAAAAGGCAGCGCCGCGTTCGCCAAAATAAGTCAACAGAGCCGGAGAGCTCTGCTGTAAAAATAGCAGCTGCTGGGTAGGAGTAGATCAGGCACAACATTTAACCGAAAATCGAAGCTGAAATAGCCAATGTGTGTGCGTATCTCGCGTTGTATGTCTGTGTGGGTTAAGCTGCAGTTGTTGATCAATGAATCGATGACGAAACTATAACAGATACTCAATACATACATGTACAAATCTACAAGATATACAGCGCATAACGCCCAAATGAAAACGAATTTGTTGTGTGAACATTTGCTAACGATCTCACGAATTGGGCGGCCAGTTTGAGGGTCACCTTCGCCCAATTGTTGCGTGTGGGCGCCACTGACACTGCCTTTGATACAGTCGCCATGTTGGGCAACAATTCGTGGACCAACCTACAGCTATCCAGCACTTGCTCCATATACATACGGACACACAAATTGTACAGAAACCTGTTTAATGCTTGCTAAAATGCAGCGAGTAGATCAAAGTAAAGAGTGATTGCATTTGCGATTGTAACAAAACTCTCTGACTCAATGATCAGCAACTAGTAAATAAAGTAAGAAATACTTTCGTCTTTATGACCGAGAAAGGATTAAATAAAGTACCGAGATCATCTGATTCTAATCTGATGCTCTCGTTATATATCTTTCTCGCTTTTAACTGGTCTTCAACCTACATGGTTCACATAGCTCTAACAATTAAGTCAAATAATAAATTAAAGCTGTTTCAATTATATGTATGTATTCGAGTTTATATATTCGAGAGGGTTGGGTATGAACTTGCCTCATTTAAATAAAATCAATCATGGCAAGATAGTGTTAACTGAATTAGCTCGAAACACTTAAACATATTGCGCGATTGCTTCGCGAGAGTAAAGAGTAAAGTATATATATGTAAATATCTTCAAGAACTTGCTCCATTTACACTGAACTATTTATAATATGCTCTACATTACCTGGAAATGCAATATAATTGTCCAGATCAGCCCCAGCGTCAGCTTGGGATTACCATCCACAATGTCCTCGGCGCGTATATTGACCAACTTGATATTCTTAAAGCGCAGAAAATCCAACGCCATTTGTGCATTCTGCAGCATGTGGAAACGCATTTTGCCCTTCTCTCGTGGCTATTGAAAAGAAACGAGTAAGCAAATCAAAATCGAGTAAAAAAATCAGTTTGGACACACAAGTTGTCTTTGAAGTTGGCTGCGACTACTCACCAGGTGTTCGCCAGATAGCACCTCCAAGAGTGAAAGCAAATTGTGGCCATCGCGCAAATCCTCAAATAAATCCACAACTCGCCGATTGGCCTGTGGAAGTGGAAAACAAAAAACAAGTTAAGCGACAATTGAAAAGTAAATGTTGAAGGTTATACAAATATAGATAAATGCATGCAGGGTGTTAAGAGAGTTTCAGAATTTATATTTAGTGGAGGGGTGCATTTAGTGAAGTAGAACAATAAACGAGCAAAATGAAAAGAACAATTAACAGCTCAAATTTTAGTGTACAACGTCTCAAAATATGCAATTTTTTAAAAAGTATTTATATGATATTTGCACATTAAAAAACGTTAGATATTCAACAACATAATACTAATAATAATAATTGTATTTTAAAATATATAATTCTCGAAATAAAAAGTGAATATATTTATCATCAGTACTAGATATATATATATTATATAATTATATATGCAAAAGATATATACATTGCAATTCGGCTTGAACTATGCACAACTTACAGACTGTGAACAACAGGGTATACCATTTGTGGTAACACAAACATGTAGCATGGTATAGGTCTGCAAATTCAATAAATTTAGTTTGTAAGATTTAAAATTTGTAAGTTAAATATTCACAAATGAAATCCCGAAAAATAATAGATAAGAAGTATGTTTTTATATAAACACTATACCTTGGCATACTTCCAATGCTGCTTGTTGTTAAGAGAGAGTGAGAGCATAAGGAATGCATTTTTAATTTTACATAATTTGATAAAAATCCTAACTTTTGCTCGTAAAAATCGTAAATGTTTAATTTGGACAAGGGTCTTAAGTGGAGCACTTATGTTGATGATACATGTTTTATGATAACTGTACCTCTGTGGCTCTGCTGTGCACTCACCTTTTTAAGATGTTTGTTAACCCATTTTGTGAAAGTCTTCTTTTGAATGGCATCGCGTTCGTCTGACAGAAATGAGAAAGGTTTATATTAAAATTGATCTAGATTTGTAAATCTCAGTGGAATTGTTAATATATAATTTTTTCTCATTTAGGAATCATGCAACGGCAAAGCATTTGGATAATGTCAATCAATATACATATATGGGTCTTAAACACGTTGATACGATATGATCTAAACTGCAAGCGCTGACGACATCAACGAAAATTGCTGCTGGCTTGAAAAATCTACAATTTATGTTAAATATTTAACGCCTACTTGTAAGACAATAACAAAAACAAAAGCAAGAACAAAATTAATAATAGAAATCAAATTTGTATCCATAATAACTATATTTAATCATATGCGAGTATTCAACGTGTGGGCGCTGAATTATGGCCTAAACTTTTAATGAGCTTGTTTGTATTTTTTCTGCTGTGTGTTGTTGTTGGTGTTTTAATTGAACAATTCATTTAAGTAAAGGCTACGTAATTAGCTTCAAGCAGCGAACATTTGTCAATTGTCTATTCGAATCTCAGGGCCTCCGACATTGACTTTGGCCAAAGTCCGATAAGGCCGACAAACTGATAGCATTTTTTTTTTTCTTTTTTGACGTGATTTGTTGACCGCCGTTAAAATAAAAAGAGAGCAAGAGGGAGCAGAGAGAGCAACTGAGCGCGTGCTTTATCTATTGATAGTGGAAAACGAAAAACCCAATAGTTAGGACTAGTTTCTCGCATTGATTAAAACACATGCTTAGCTTATTGGAGAACAGCGTAATTAGTGTCAAGTGTATCTATACATTATATCATATCACTCATAACAAATCTGGTTTTCAATAGCATTATATCTAATCGTTTCTTACGGCAATTAAGGGGACAACTTGCAAAACTTTTTATTTATAGCAAATCCCTTGGGAATGAGTCATAGCCAAAATAGAAATATGTGTCAAAGTTTATGGGAAATCACATGAATTGAATGTATATTATATATTAAGAGGAATTAGAGAATTTTTTAATTTCTATATGAACAAATATGCAAGTTAAGAAGTTAACAAAAATCACGATTGAATATTAATCGATATTTTAATAACATAACCTGATATTAGGAATTTCTAAATCATGTTGTTCAAATGTATTACAATATTTATTACCAGAAAACTTGAAGGGTATCAACAAAATGTATTAATATACTCTATTTAAATATAGCTATAGAAATGTTAAAGACAAAGAGACTATTAAAATAAAAACTGATATTATTTTCTGAATATCGTTTCATATATTTTTAGAAGTTTTTTCTTAATTACTATTAGTAACTTCCTAAGAATTGTCAGAAATAACAGATGTGCAAATCAGACTAGTATACAAAATCTAGATTTCTTTCTCAAGACTTGAAATCTAATCTAAAACGTACGTCTCGCGTATTTGCCGCAACAATGGAAGTTGTAAATCCATAAAGGAACAGAATAAAGTAAAGTAAAGCAAATAGCCCATCAATATGAAAAATAAAGTTCAGTGCCCATTTGACTGATATCAAACGAAGTGCTAAGGTACATAGTAATAGTTGTAAATGAAGTTTTACGGTTAATAAACCCGATAAATTGTAGTGCAGGGCAAATAAAGGGACAACAAACAGCGCTGAGAGCGACCAGAAACGCAAAAGCAAAACAAAATGTGCAAAAAGAAAAAAATGTTGCTTCTATATACACATAGGAATCTTACGATAAAGAACAACAGGTAATGAGAAGAGAGTTGCGCCAGAAAGAGAGTGAGCGAAGAGCGAAGTATGCAACAGTTCTCTCTCCAGCATTTTCACACTCTCTCGTTCTCTCTCTGTGTGTGTGTGTCTCTCTCTCTCTCTCGAGCTGTCTTAACTCTTTTTTCTTTTTTTAAGTATGTGTGTGAAGGCTGTTAACGTGTTATTAATCGCATTTGTGTTCGTATTAATTATTGCTGACTGAATAACAGACTAAGCCAAAGTTCTACTTAATTCACTAATGACTCACGACACAACAACTGCGCTGAAAATCGCTGTTGTCACGCCCCCTTGCTGTCACCCGCCTCTTTGTAAAAAAAACACGCATTCAAGCTAATACGGACTAATCCAATCAATATTTTCTTGTTTTAACAGCCTGAGACTGCAATTTTTTGAAATTCTTAACCACATCCAAAAGAAAATCATCGCTTAACACCAATCACCAATGTGCTTTCTTGAATTATAAAATACTTCATTAAAGAATGAACTTAAAGTTCGAAAACTTCAAATATACATATATTTATATCGATCATTTATCAGTAATCTAAAACAAATGTAATTTTTTATATTCACCAATTGGTTTTATTACGAGCTTTGTTATCGTCAAATACATTAACTAACATACGCTTAACACACACACTTGAATACGCCTTCACAAGCGCCGTATAGATATGAACTAGTTTCTGGCATAAATCTAATCTAATTTATGGGATGATTATGATAATTGAAAAATAAAAAGAAAACTAGATAAATCTGTTCGAAAATAATACACATCAAATTTCGTAAATATTTTAATAACTTTTAGCAATTTTCTGTCTCTAAGCGGATGTGCTATGAGAAATCTCCAAAGAAGTTTTAACGCAATTTGACTGCAGATGAGACACGTATTAACATTTCATAATTTTACCTAGGGTAGAACTGAACTGAATGCCAGGTAACCGACCACATTGAATTTTGTATAAATGACTCTTAGTACGCCGCGGTGATGGTCCAGCTAAAAATTTAATCCGTAAAATAGCTCAATACAGCAGGGCGATCTTAATACCTTTATATAATTTTTACTTATCAGTGAATTTATTTTTGCCTGTCTAATGAACACAATTGAAAGCCTCTTTATTTGCTACAGGGTATACAAATGTTTATCACTTAATGTATATAAGGCGTCAGTCACTCAACCTGCATATCATAGTTCATAAATTTATAAAGTTCATTTCAATTCGACAACACGAAAAGGTGTAGAAATGTGTTTGTGTGACTGCGTATGTATGAGTCTATATCTCTCACACACAGGTAAACACACTATCTGATATACACATTGGTGTTGTTGTTGCGGCTGCTTTACGTTAGCGCGTGATGATGTCACATTCTAAGTTGAATTTAACTGCCACGAATAAATGTTTGTTAACGTATTTCACTGTTAGCGTATTTTATTTTTGTTGTTGTTTTGGCCAACTTCGAAGAAAAAAAGAAGAATCAATAATATAGTATACGTATTTGAAGTTTGTTAATGTTTATTTTTGCATTCTGTCGTCGCGCTTTTTGATTAGCGCACTTCAATGGCAGCGCCATGAAGCGAAGGACGTTGCTTGACCACAACATCAACAAAAATATAATAATAGTAAGCGCAATAATTACACTAACAATAAGCAACAACAGCAGCAACAATTTGGCTCATAATTGGTAGGCTTTCTACTTGAGTTTTTGATAAGAAGTTTGCTGGTTCATTATGAAAGTGCCTATAAATAAGTGTTTATGGCAGTCGAACATAGCCTTTTTAGAATACCCTGTACTTCATTCAAAAAAAGATTACAGAGTAAACAAGGCAATTTAATATAGACACACAAGAAATATATTAAAATCTTTCAAGATATGCACAATGGGCAGATAAATATGTATTTGCAGTCTAGCTTTTACAAAATTTCGGATTTTGTTTGGTTCATAGAATTGGTTTTCAATTTTATCACTCAAACAATAACTTATAAATATATTTTATATCTATAACTGTTAAGCATAAATTTGAGCAGTTATAGAATCTAGTACCCTATACCCTATTATTTCAGTTCTGAACAAACAAGTATATGATCTCATTGAACTTATAGACTAAAAGAGCTAGAGTCCTTAATTTAGGTATACATACGCTCGCTTGCACTAAGTGATTAAATATAATTATATTGACTGATAGCTCTGCACATTCCAGAATATTAATCCTTCTTAATTTCGTCAAACTATTAGCTAACTATAAGATCGTCCATTGTAAATCACAAATTTTTCATAGCTCTATGTACTCCCTTCTAATTACACAGTCTAAGGTATTTTTATAAGAGATTATATGCAATGTGTATGAGTATTTATTGATCACACACAGTCGAGTCGCTTAATGCTTTTGCCGCACTTAAGCTTTGATAAAATAACTTAACGAGTCTGTCAGAAGCACAAATTTATATATGTCCTACATACACAAATTATAAGCGTTTTGATGGGTGCAAAGTCCGGTCCAATTTGTGGTAGGTAAACAACAAAAGAGTCTCGAAAAGGCATTTATCATGGGTAAGCGCCTACCCATCAACAAATTAGCAAATCGGCAAATATCGAATATTGAATTTCCATAGTTAACAGTTTTCAGAAAATATACAGATTTGTGTTCACTCACAACAAAAGTCGAATTAATAATCAAAAATAAAAAAGTGAATCTACATAAAAAGCTAATCAAAATTGGGGTTTAGAAAATCATAAACTGGTTCCAATGTACACAGCTATTTCTATATATATACATATATTAATACTCTGCAGAAATTCTGGGAATTTTGAATACGACTAATTTGTTTGAGCGAGCGAGTTAATTGCCTCAACTGGTAGGAGTTCACGAAAAGAACCAATAGAATATGACAACGACTCAGCGAATCGTCAGTAACCAGTTCTGAAAAATGTACGCGTAAAAATCAATAAGTAAATCAATATTTTTTGGTGCCGAAGCAAACGTTAAAATAATATTGACATTGCTTTGCATACGACATGGGTCCGTCGACCGACCCACCTAAAGTAAAATACCTCATACTTAGTTGGTGGTGAAATGTTTACTGTAAACATGGGCTGGGTTTGAACCACTCTTCGAGTGGTTGTTGTTGTTCCTTCGTTCCATCAATTTCATGGTCAGGGTCAGACAATCGAAGTGCTTTCATAAAACGGAAAGGTGTCAAATGGTCTCTCTAACTGTATATCTTGCATATTTATAAGCTATATTATATATACATATATGTATGTATATATATTTATGATTGAATTTGGATAACGACCTTGAACCCTGACCAGGTGCTAAAAGCTCAGAGACCGTATCATAATTAGAATAAGGAATTATGCAAGCATATTTTTTCATCTAATCGTGATTTCGTTAATCATTATGCAAATGCAAATCATTTCCGCAGGCGGCATTTTTAATGGAACCATTGTTAGACAAACAACTGGCAAAAATAGAATCTCGCAAGATTACGATCGAAAAACAAGCAGTTAGCGAGTAACGAATAACGAATGGAGCCTAAAAACATAGATCTGAACTGAACTGCTAAGTCTAGTAGCTGTAGAAGTAGCGAGTAATGAGTAGAAAGAAACGAGTAAGAATTAGCGTCTCGAGAACAACGCTCTTCCCTTGAGAAGATATAAGTAAATGGTTTGAAGACTACATGAAAAACGATACTCGCTATGCTGAAAGTATCGAGTAACGAGTAACTAAACGAATAAGCAACATTGACTTATTTGTGTTTAAAGAAAAGCAAATAACAATTAAGTGCAATAAATGGGCAGCTAACGCTCATTGAATATGATTAACGAGTAGCGAGTAAACACTTAAATAGCAAGATAACAAGCAAAACCGGGAATAATTCCTTAAAGCTATGTTTAGTATAACAATCTGGGTAACAGAAACTCGCCAGTAATGAGATGCGCGTAACGAATAGCTGGTTAAATAGCATAAGAAATTAGCAACTCGTCAGTAGACAACGAGCTGCGTATTTAAGGATTTCAGTTAGTTGAACATCTGGGTGAGCTGCCTGTCTGGTGGCGTACAACAAGTAACGAGTAACATCCAATCGAACGAGTAACGCACAACTCAAGTGATAGATTGAACCTTTGCCGACTTACGCATAATATCCCAATCTTCTATAAAATGATCCCAAATGGACATGGTACCTTTAAACTGCGTCAACGCATCCTCGTAGCCGCCCTGCGGCTGCGCCTGCGTTGACGAGTGTTTGGCCTTCTTAGCCGCCGGACTAGCCTCAATCAATCCATGTGAATGTCTCGGATGGTGCTGCTGATGATGATGGTAATGATGAGTGCTGCTGCTATGGCCATTGGCATAAAGCTCTCGATCGCGTTGCTCCCGCTGGACTTGATGATAGTCGAGGGTGCCATTGCCACCAGGGGAGACAGAGATTCGTGCAACAGGCGATGCGGCTGAGCTGCTCGTCGTTGTGGCATGATGATAGCTCTGATGATGATGGTGCGTCTGCCTGGAGCTGCTCCGTTTCATCGAATTGGTGCCGCTGACGCTGTTGTGATGAGGGTCCGGCTCATGCAGCTGCTCATTGGGATCGAAGCCGAGACGATCCTTATAATAGGAATGCGATGTCATCTTGCGTTGTCATGAAATACTTTCGCTTGCGCGTATCTTTCGTGTTTATTATTTTTAGCACGTTTGCTGCAGTTTTCTTCTTTTATTTTTGGGTATTTTTCTCTCTTGTGGATGGCACTTTGTGATTTTATTTTTATTGCTCCGCTGACTGACTGATTGACAAACGAAATTAAAAAGGCTAAACTTGGAGTTGCGAGCTACGAGTCGCGAGAGAGATGCAAATTAACCGCATGAGTCAGCGTTACGTACTTGAACGTGAAATCAACAAACGAATCGAATTGCAAAATAAAACTAAAATTTAAATCAAGTGCAATAAAATGTGAGTAAAAGTTTTGTTGACTCGCACTGTTTTTGTTGAGGAAGTCTATTTGCGAATCTCTTCTTGCCGGCATTTTGTTCCAATTGGCTGACAGCCAACAAGAAAAAACATCTCAGCCGCCGGCTACGCAGCATTTGTATCTTTTGCACATGCTTACGAGTATCTTTTATATCTGTTTAGTGTGTGTATGTGTGTGTGTGTGTGTGTCTTTCTTTCTACATGCTTTTTGCAATTGACAGACGACTCGCTGTTTCTGCATTTTGTCGTCCGGCTCTTGAACTGTTTGTCCCGGCAAACTACAGACAATTGACAAAAACTAAAATAAAGAGCAAGAGAATAAACGGGCAGAAGTTCAAATACCCTAGCCAATTATATCACATAAGAGGCTTGACAGACTTAAAGAGTTGATTTTTCTTTTAGATTTGGTGGGATTTCGCAGGTATATATGTATATTTTCTCTTTCCTTTAATAAAAGTCTCTTATAACAGAAAAAAAAAAAAGAAAAAATAAGTTAGAAGCCAACATGTGAATTTGTGGCCTTTGAAGATAGTTTATGAAGTTATGACGTCCAGAGTGAAGACCCCACATAGCGAATTCTTAAGAAAACAAAAACTTGCAAGTTGTAGATCTAATTAGAGGTAAACTCTTTTAGTCTTTTGGAGCTTTCTGCTTGGTTAAACATTCTACCAATTAATATGAAATTTGGCTTCTAAAATAGACGAAATTTAAAAGCTTTCGGTTTATACATAATGTTACTTTTCATTAATATACAATATAATAAATTTAGAGTCAAATTTTCTTTGAATGATTTTCATAGATCTGGTTGAACGCTTCCTACAATTAAATGTCCCCATTTCTCTTGATCTCCGCGACATTCTGCTGCCCTTTCAAAGGTTATGTAGGGTATGGGCGTCAATTGTCTGCCCGGGAGCGGTACGGGTCGCAAATTGAGATTATAAAGATAAATTGAAATCAGACAGCGCCGCTGCTGTGACAGCTAGAGGTACAGATACAATTGTTGGTATAATTACAAACACAGATGCAAAAGAGCAGTAAAAGTGAGCTATGCTCTAAATGGTTTGTCTCCTCCTGTCTTCTTGTAAATATATCATTTGTTAGCTGCACTTTAAATTGAACAATGGCCATAAAAAATTTGTACTTTCATTTTCGACATGTCTGTAGCTCACTTTTTATTTTTAGGTGCTTATTCAAGTTGAATTACAAATGGAATTTCTTTGATAATTTTTTTTTAAACTCATTTTCATTATTTATTTTTTGTTCATTTTGCATTCTCGATTGCATGAGGTCAGCAGTTGGGGTGACACCAGCAGGCTTTCTTTCAACTTGCAACTTCCATAATAAATTTATAAATAACTACATAAATAATAGTTGAAACACGCAACACACAGCTGGCCAATGAGGCACGCTGTCGCGCGCTGATTAGATACCGATGGCCCCTCGACACAACAAAGCACGGATACATTTACAGATACAGATACTCGGCGCAACAGCTACTTATACAAATATATTTTTAAATTTCTCTCGTGTTTGCCTGCTTGTTGTTGATTTTATTTATTTATTTTTTTTTTTTTTCAATTTGTTTATTGCTTCCATTTGTTATTGTGCATTGTTTTTAGTTTTCGCACGACAAAAATGATCAACTGAATTTGTTTTGCATAGCACTTTTACTAAATTTTAATAATAACATTAAATTTATATATTGTTTGTGGTTTTTGTTTTTGTGTTTTGGCAATTGGTTTTGCATAATTTTCTTCTTAATTATTTTAAAATGCAACTTTCTTCAGTACGTTTTCACTGCGAATTTTTGTTGTAATTTTATTTGAAGTACTAATATTTTTTTTTTTTTTTAATTTGTATTTGTAGTTTTTCATTCACATGCAAAAATTCACACAATAACTCATAAAAATGTGTTTCTTGTTTACTAATTTTCACATCACTCATTTCTATCGCACTTTTTCCAACACTGTGTGGCACAGTTATTTTTGTGTCTCACACATGTTTTTTCCAGTCGCTTTTTCCCGAGCCAGGCCTAAGCTTAAGCTTAAGTGAGAGCGCCCGCTCAACTTGCATTCGAAAGAAACAACAATACTTTGTTCAATTCGTGTGCTGTATTGTTCTAAGTCGGAACGAGTAGACGGAGACAGAGATCAAGCAAGAGAGAGAGAGAGGGAGGTGGAATGAGAGAGGGAGAGAGAGTCGTGCACTCAAAACTATGTCTGGCATGTGTTCAAGGAGCCTTAAGAATTTTGTGGCTGACAACCAAGCAAACGGACAAATATCAAGAACTAACTACTCAGGTAGACTTTCCAGCCGAGGCGCTTGAGACAGTGCGTTTGGCATGACTAATTTGCGGGTGATTCCACTGGAAATGAAATCTGTGCGTGCACGCAGGCGCATAGCCGACCAAAATGTTGAAAAAGGTACCGAAAATAAGAATGAAGAGAACAAAACTAATATTAACAAAAAAAAAAAAGGAAGGCGAACGAACACACACAACAAAAAGAAACTGGTTATTGAATGAAAAGCCAGACAACAGAAATGGCAAAAACAACCACACAAAAAATTTGAAGCAAAGCTAAAGAAGTTTCTTGGGCGTCTCTTTTGAAGCTGAGACCTGGCAAATATTTGAAAAATGCACACATACATACAAGCATACGCCCAGGCACATTCACACACACACATACACACACGCACAAATGCACAACTGGAATAAGAAGCAGTGCGCAAATACAGCTGCCAATTGCCTGTGCCTGTGCCTGTGCCTGTGCCTGTGCCTATGCGTTTATTTCATTTTTATGAGACTGCTGATAAGCAACAGGCAAGAGGCAACACACGCACTCGATCAGTTAATCAATTGATTTTAGTCACTATTATTAATAGTTTTTCATTTTCTTTCTTTCAAGATAAACACACTTTATATTTATTTATGATGGCTTGCGGGCGGATATTGTGGAAATTATTACGTTTCTTTATGATTTTAATTCTTTTTTCTGCGCACTTTGCACAATTTTTCACACACACGACAACTTTTTTTCGCGTTGTTGTTGTTGTTATTGTTGCTGCTGCTGCTTAGGGCCAGGTTAGAAAACGGCTGTGCGTTGGCAGCGGCAGCAGAAATATACAAATTGTTGTTGTAGTTGTTGCTGTCGCTGCTGCTGCTGCTACTACTACGGCTGTCTGTTCGGACACACTCAAATAACGGAAATAATTTGCTTGCAGAGGACGCCAACCGCTCGGTATCGTTGTTCAAATTGGACTGAGAACACGACCGGAGCGCAAGCAACGATTTTGAATGGGTGCCGAGCTGTGAGCGTCAACTGGCTGCATGTGTGTGCCAATGCATGAGTGTGTTTGCGTGTGTTCGTGTGTGTCTGCGTGAGTTAAGCAGGTGTAGCGCTCGCAGTCGAGCACTCTCTCGCTGTAACTCTCTGTCTTATACTCTCCGCTTTGTGACTGTGTTCGTGTGACTTTGTGCCTGTGTGGGCTGAGCACGATCGTGGGAGCGCCAGGGCATAAGCTCAACGAGTGCGTGAGCGAATTCTGCATACACATATATGAATGACCCAGACGAGAGACTCACTCAACCTCTTACTCACTCAGTCAGTCAGTCACTCAAAAAAATGCCACATATTTGGTCAACAAATTCGCTGAGCGCCTTCTTACTACGGGTTTTTAATTGCGACAACTGCGGGCGCGATTGGCAAAAAGCTGCGGTCAAGCATGTGGGCTGCCAGCGTATGTACAAAAATAAGAAATTGACAATAAAAAGGAAAGAAAGAAAGAGAAGAGAAAATAAACCGCTAATGGTCATGGCCGTTAATAAACAAAAAGCCCTAATTTGGTGCGCAGCTGAACGGGCTAAAAAAAAAAGAAGAAGCAAAACTTAACATCGGCTATTCAACAAGACGCCGCGCGAGCCTCTTTCGTTCTCTCTTTAAATACATTCACTTCCTTACTGCACTCACAACATGAACTTAGGAAAATATAAACAAGCAGCGGATCTTCGATGCGGGTGCGATAACTGTAACGCCACTAGAATCGAGAGTGCGCTGACCAAAAAGAAACAAATTATAATTATTGTAAGTGCATGTGTGTATGTATGTGCCTGTGTGTGTTGTAATAAACATAACACACAAAACGGCAAAGCTAATAATGTATGAGGTGTAAAAATAGTTGAAGAATCCATAAAAATGTAAAAATGCAGCCAAACCGAAAGTGAGGCAAACAGAGAGCGACAAAAAGAGCGCGTGCACTCAGAGAGTGAGAGAGAGAGAGAGAGAGAGAGAGAGAGAGAGCTGCCAAAACAGCTGAGTGCTCCGAAAGTCGCAGTGCGTGTGTGTAAAGCACTTGGCCCAATGCAGTTGTCGCAGTACATTATGAACAAAATTATAACAGTTATTGAGAGTGCAGTCTTATGAAAATGGAAAGCTGAACCGCATTGATCACATAACAGCTGTGTGCTTCAGTTAACGGAAATGCATGGCAATTGATGCCGAAATTGAGCAAAGTTTTGTCACACGAATGACTCAGTCAGTACCTCGAAAGCCTTGGAAGTCGTGACTAAGCCGCACTCCAAACGGGAGTGCAAATAAGTAGGCTTAACGCTAAAGCTCACTGGATGTATGTATGGATGTGTTGGAGAGCGTGTGTGTGTAAGTGTATGTGCTTGTTTGTTTCTGTGTTAGTTTCTTAGTTTTTTGCCTTTCATTCATTTGCATGCGCTGGTCGCACTTGAGTGATTCTGACATCCAGATATAACTCAAGCTGCTGCTGCTGCCGCTGCCCGTACCTCTTTCTCTCTCTTTCTTACTCTCCTGCTCTCGCTTATTAGAGCAGCCCACTTGTGCAGCGCCTGCTCTTTGAGCGCTCAAGTGGCCGGCCTTAATCAATACAAGTGCGTTATTCAGATTGCGAGCTGCACTTTATAGGAATGTGTAAGTGTACATGAGTATGTGTGTCTGAGTGTGAGTTGTGTGGGTGTCTAAATGCGCGCTTACGCAAATTTCATTTTTAATTAGTCGCAAAATCAGTTGAGCTGATTTCCAATTGGCAGTTGATTTAATTGCCAGCCGAGCGGCTTAGGCTTTTCGAATTGCCTTCAGGCACGCCAACTAGCTAATATGGCCACAATCAAGGTAAGTTCAAATTCACGCGAGGGTGGTCTACCCTTCCACCTCCCCCTGACAACAGTAAGTTAACAGTTGGCCACATAGTTCGATTTGCCGTTTATTCGAAACTGTTTTTGCTCTTTGCATTTATGAACTGCGGATTAAATCCAAGTTTTGCAATTCGTGGGGAAGGCCAACAGCAAGGATGAATGCTTAATAAATGATTCGAGCTTTATTTAAATGAATTGTTTTGAGTATTTAGCTTAATATCGCATATATTTCAATGTATGCAAATAGAAGTATGAAATATTAGCATACATGAACGCTGCACATTTCATTCACTCCTAACTAACATTTACTTATAGCTATGATTAGTATAATCCTCATATTAATAAACATTTTCTGTCAAGTACGCATTTAGTATTGATAAATAATGTATGTAAAACTCACAAATACATTTATAATCAGTATTTGAAAAGTCCCCTTGTACTTTCTTATCTTTTCCCATTATTCATAAGTACCCAACATTAGTGAACAATAGAAACTCGTTTAATTATATTCTTGAAATACATTTATGTTTAGTAGATGCACTCTGACTATTACCAAAGCAACGTATTGATAAAAAGTAGTAAAAAAGATATTCTAAGAATGTTAAAGCGTGGAAATTAATGAATCGAATGATTCAATATTGAGGGTTTAATATAAATATTATCATAGTAATTATCCATATGGACAAGCAAATATATACATTGATTCATCACAAATCTTCTCAGTGGTGTGTGAATGATCCGTCACAACACTCATTCGAACTAACAAATCGTCTATATTGAATGAATACTATTTTATTTGAATAACACCCACAGATTTCAATATCATGCTAGTATGAAGATGAAAACTAATTACGAATAATATACCTGAATGTTTTGGGGAATATGTATTCTTTAAATTGATTGATTTATTCATACTTCTTTAATTGATTACAAATGACAGTAAAAATACGAGTATATTTATGAATAATATTCAAAACACTCAAAGTTACTCATTCACTACATTTGTATTCTAAAATATACTAAACTGTTTTGTAACAGTTTGAGTTTTGAATAAGTTCTTAAAAAGAATTTCGTAAATAGCATGAATTGTAGCCATGAATAACACTCTTTAGCGCTTTGCAAAAACATTTGCAATGAAAAACCAGAGAGGAAAACTGTTTGTTGAGCAACCAGCAACAACGACTAGCAACTAGCCAACCCACCTTTGCCATCTATTACGAACTGCCCACGCGCTTACGCCCAAGCCACTTGAATTCCGCCTGTCAGAGGCCACATCCGTCTCATGACAAACCGGCAATGAAGCAGACCAGACCAGACACGAGCCTAAGCCGAGCCGCAGAGTCGACCCAAGACCAGACAGAATTTTCCGTAATGATAATTGTGTCTGCTGCAAAATATGCCGGTTGTGCAGGGCGTCAACCGAAAAGTAAATACAATGAGTATCACTCACTCACTCACTCACTCACTCTCTCACTCTCTCACTCTCACTCAGTCAGTCAGTATGTCAGCCAATCAGTAAGTGAGTTATTCAGCAAGCGCGTCATGCACTTAAAACTGGAGATGAAGACATTACTGGACATTGTTTTTAGGCTCTCAAATGTTTCGAAACGTACAAAAATATGTCAAGTCCGATTGATCTTGGGAATGAATACAAAAATGTCTTATATTTACAATTCGCAAAAGGTGAAACAATGACATTTCCATGTTGTTTTGTTTTCACTTTGGCATTGAGTAGGGCACCAGCAACTGACCCAGTGACAGAGTCAAACCCCGACCCCGACCCCGACCCCGCATACGAGTCGCAGTAGACTCCCCTTTCGCTACTCGCTTACCCACCCGTAGACAGGTTTTGTGTAGTAGGCGTACTGACTTTTAATGTTAGCCAGCAGAGGGTGTATTAGATTCCCTAAGTATTACGTGCTCGGGTGTCAAGATCTACGTGACTTTAAGGTGTATAGCGTGTCTACATGCCATTCAAAACACTTTGATTGATGAAGGTTGAAGTCTTGGTCTAGACATGTCTAAGCCTTTTCCCGCAATCATTTGATGGATATATCGTACTCTTCGTTTCGTACAGGGTATGAAGTTTAGATCGGCGAGTAGCTGTAACTCTAGGTAACTCTTGCTGAATTAATAGAAGTATTTACACTCTCTTCTCTTAATCCGACACATTCTCTATTTGGAAGTGTCTTTGTTTAGCTTTGCTTGGTCATGGCATGCTTCGCATGGTCCTTTTCAGAAAAGCTTTTTCTTCTTCCCAATTGACTGCGGTTCCTTTCTGATTATCTTTTCGATTCGTGATTATCTTTTCAACTCTATTCGAAAGCTAAAATCTAAAATCCTTTAGTGTACTTCTGGATAGTTTCTGTTTAATTCTCATATATCTCATTATTTCATTTAACTCTATTTCTATTTGCATTGTGCATCTTCTGCTGTTCAGTTGCAATACGTTTTTTTATTTTGTTTTTTCTAGGGTATCTTTAAGACAGCCAGTTCAGTGTGTGTGTGTGTAACAATCTTCAACTTGTTTACGTTTCATTTGCGTGTAATGTCATTTAAATGATTTGCGCGATTGTTGTTGGCTTTGTCAAAAGGCCAACTTGTTTCGCAAGCTCGTTTTTAGCCACGATGACGTCATGGACAACAACCTCCCACACAGACAGCAGCTGTGATATGTATAACAGGCCATAAATAAACCCAAACACAAAAATGATAATCGCTTTCGTTGTCGTTGCTGTCATTGTTGTTGCAATTTTTTGTTTTTCGCTAAAGGAATTGCTCGCTGATCTCATTGCATTTTTCTCTGAAAGTTTCTCGATTGAAGTTGTGGGTGTAACGGCAACAATATACAATACACATATAAATATATATAAATGATAAATGAAAAGAAGAAGAAGGAAACACTTGTGTTATTTTATTGAGGCACTCGAGGCATTGCACAACATCTGCTACATGGCAGACGCTAAAGTGGAGTAGGGGCAGTTAGGGAGGAGTTAAATCCATCCATGTCTCTTGACCTCGCGCATTGGTTAAAGTGTTTGTGACTGTTGCCGGCGTCAATGGCAATTAGTAGCGTAATTAAATATTTGTGTACAATGCAATGCAAATATATTTATATATTGTCTTATGCCTTATATCAGTTTTCCATTCAATTTACTCTTTGTTTTGAGATACCCTGCAAATTAGCAAATACGCCTTGAATGACCTAAACTTTCAGTTACTCTTAAAATACCGCATTAAAAAGACCTCTTATGAAAGTTATTCGAAGTAAATGTGACTCACATGTTTAATCTAAAATACATGTCTTGAAGGACAGCAGCATGTTAGAGATTTTCAAATAGATGAGATAGCTCTTAAAATCAAACAAACTCTTAACTTGGTATAAATCAATTTAAACATACTTATGCAGACAGCAAAGAATGAAGTGTGAAGACCTTATCAAATGAAGATCCTTAGAGCCTGAATTAATTTTCAATTTTTGCTTAAATTGTTTAACAATGTAATAATAAAACAACTTTGCCTAATTAAGCAAAGTAATTCAGTCAAACAGTTATTTCATAAATTAAAACTTTCTGTGTAAAATGTCTCTAATAATCATTTTTTTTTTTATTTGTTGCGAATCTCAAAAAGACCTGAAAAAGAGTTGGAATAAAATGGAAGCATCAATGTAATTGTTTCTATTGATATGCACACACAGCTTTGCATGCATCAAGTAAAGTTTCTACAAGTTGAATTTAATCAAAAATTATAGAGAAGAGTTTCAAAGACTTTGGCGGCTCTTCTACAGGGCGTTTGCTGTGTCAAGCACTCTTATTTGCCAGATCATTTTATATTGAATTGCGCAGGGGGCGGCAAACGGGCTTTTGATCAACGTTTATTTTTGGCATATCCACAGAGACATATAGCCAAAATAAATTGTCTGTTCCGTTAAGAGTTGCGATGTCAGTTTGTGTTTGTTTTTTCTTTTTTTTTTTTTTTTTTTGAGTTGACAAATTGACACACAAAATTGCTTATCTTAATGAGTCACAGAAACACGTAGAGCCACACAGTCAGCAAGGGAACTATGCCATATGGTTTGCACAGCCTTCGCTGGAGTCAGATAAAAAAGTATCAGAGCGATATGAAAGATGTGTACAAATAGTAAATATTGAGGAAACTGGAAAAATTGACAGACTGAAAAACTTTAAAAAAAAAAAAAAAGACAGAAACCGGGAAGTTGATTTGGTTAGGAATGCGATTTATAAGTTAGCTGACCTTCAGTCTTTAAGTTTTTTTTTACTTCGAACCCGAACACAAGTCACTCCAGCAGCTAATTATGAAAGCAATGCACATAAAATAGTCAACAGATTGTCAACAGAGATCATTATTTCTTATCGATTTATAGATTTATTTTTGGCCAGTTCGGATTGGTTGAACTTTTTTTTGTCTCTGTTATTTGCGTTTGACTAAGTCGTTAAATTCTAATTAAATTCACAGGCACTTAAAATTGTCATAATTCCCAAACGGTTAATTAACGTTCGGCTTAAGAGCGAACGAGATGGACGAAATGCAAATTGAATTGAAAACTAATTAGAGATATCAACACGCACACACACACAGATATATTCATATGTATATATAATACAAACGCCAGATTTGACAACACGCCCCGCGATATGGCGAACGACACGCATACATAATGACAATTAAAAAGCTAAAACGAAATCAAGGAAAATAGCTGCAAAGCAAAATACAGCAAAAGAAAAAAAATAAAGAGAGAAAAGAAAAGACAGCTGTGGAGCACTACGTGCCTGCCAAACAGAAGCAGGTTCCAAGTGCAACAACTGCTCCCGCGCAGTAGGCCGAGAGGGCGGCAGTGGGTGCTCGCACAGTTATCAGTTTTCAATTAACAACATCGTGTTATGTACCCCGCAGTAGTAGGCGTATCTATAAGATACAAAACAAAGCACAATGCCGAAATAAAAACACTAAAGAACACCAAATAAAAACGAAAAAAAAAAAAAAATAAACAAGAGCAAAAAAAACCTAAAAGACACAAAATTAAAAGAAGACGAGCTGCAATCTTACATATTACTGACTACGCAATACTCGCTTGCTTGCCTATAACATTCCAAGTGTCAGGAGGAGCTGCAGCTGGTTATTCCTGCATTTGCCTCTCAATTAGCGGAAGCTATTGACTATATAATGACAAAGTTCTTTCAATTCGGCCATCTTGCGGAATTCTCTCAAAATATATGATTAAATATATCAATATTTTTTACCGCGCAGTTGCTGCCATGGCTTAGGGGTTGATTGGGCTGAACTTTGGATGCTTATAACTCCATTTCTAGATCGACGATCTTCATGAAACTTTCAAAATATATTCATAGCATCTAAATGTGTCTGTTTGCCATATTCCATATCCATAACATTTAGCTAAATATACACATTTGAAGTTTCTAGCTCGACTGCGAGATACCCTGAACCCTGCAAAAAATAAACTAATACTCTTCTTCATGCTAACTGCGCAGTTGCTGCCGTGGCTTGTGGACGGGTTGGGCTGAACTTTGGACGCTTATAACTCCATTTCTAGATAGATTAAGTGTATTTAAATGTATCTATGTGTCGAAGTCAAGACTCTAGTATTTCAAGTCTCTAAAATTTGAAAATTAAGAAATCTTTGTATCCATCATATCTATTTAAATTGACAAATTTGAAGTCTCTAGCTAAAACGGTGTATAAGTTATGCTAAACAAGTAAGAAGGCTCTAGTCGAGACGGCTCGACTACGAGATCCCCTGAACCCTGCAAAAAAAGTGATACTCTTCTTCTTTACGATCGCATGAGCGCGAGCTCTGCTAACCGCGCAGTTGCTGCCTTGGCTTGGGGGTGGGTTGGGCTATACTTTGAACGCTTATAACTCCACTTCTAGATGGATGATCTTAATGAAATTTTTAGAGTAGATTAAGAATATCTAATTGTATCTATGTGCCAAATTTTAAGACTCTAGTATTTGAAATGCGTTTTTTGCAAATTGGGGGCGAAGGGGGCGTGACATCCAAAATCCAAAAATTACATAATCTGCGTATTCATAATATCTATCTAAATATGCAAATTTGAAGTCTTTAGCTAAAACGGTGTAGAAGCTATGCTCAAAAAACCTAAAAAATTGAAACGAATTTTCGATTTTTTATCGATAATTTGGAAATGGGATGAGTTATCGAAAAAACAAAATA
Source organism: Drosophila buzzatii (assembly GCA_035045845.1). NCBI lineage: Eukaryota > Metazoa > Arthropoda > Insecta > Diptera > Drosophilidae > Drosophila > Drosophila buzzatii. The sequence goes on along the minus strand of JAWNOS010000373.1, from coordinate 1,272,868 downwards.
AACTCGTACTGCGTAGCTAACATATGAGTGTTCATGTGAAATTTCCGCTCTCTAGCTCTTGTAGTTTCCGAAATCTCGACGTTCATACGGACGGACGGACGGACAGACGGACAGGGCTCAATCAACTTATTTTTTTATGCTGATCAAGAATATATATACTTTATGGGGTCTGCGACGTCTCCTTCTGCCTGTTACATACATTTTCACAAAACCATTATACCCTGAATTCCCATTTTCAATAAGTTCAGGGTATAATTAGATTGAGTATTTAAAAATGTTCATAAAGTTCGTAGTTTCCGAAATCTCGACAATAATTGTTAAAAACTTCAAATAAATAATATTTCAATCATTTCAACCATTTAAAACATTTCTAGAACATTTTTATTAAACACCCCAAATTAATATAAATGCAAAATCCATTTTATTCAAAATTAATTTAAATTAGTAAATTAATAGATTCTAAAAACCCTATCCTTACTCACTATATCTACTTATATTACATACCATTCTCTAATATTTATTTTCCAATCATTTTTTTTTTCTATTCTAATATAACACTTTCTTTTTACGAATCTGAATATTTCAGACAAATTTATACGCAAAATACTTTTCAATAGAACGACAGCTCTAGCAGCGGTTCAACTGTACTTCCGGTCCGGGGCCTGTTGCCAGGCCAATTAAACATTAAAACAGTGCACACGTTCGATCTGCGAGCTGCATAGCAAGTAGCTCGAATAGGTCTATGAGATTCCATTGAGCACGGCTAGAGGCAAGTCATGAAATTTATTAATGAAATATGCTAAATAAATATCAAATCAGCTGCAATTCAGGGGTTTGGCTTGTCGCTCAATGGGCAGCTATCGATAGCGGATAGCCGCCCGATAACAAGCTACAAATTAAAAGCTTATGCTTGGTTCTCTTTTAAGCTGTGACAACATATGAACAAATTTGTATGAGCCTTACGACTAAAATAGGTAATTTGACCAATCAATTCGTAACTCATATCGACATTTTGTTTTGGAAATGCTGCGAGCCAAATAATTAGTATGTTAATTTAGAATATGGAATACCCTTCATATAAAAAAAAATATTTGAACCAGATTGAAATTCATTTCATTCCTGTATCGGTATCGGTGAATGTCGATAAGATATCTATATGTAGAAATTATAATTTATGATACAACAAAATAGAGTTCCTTATAACTTTGCAATGTTTATAACATTAATTTAAAAGATTTGCATCGAATAAAATATCATTAACATCGATTTATCGATCAGTTTAATCGAAATTGAATATTTAAAGCTATTGATCTGAACTTTTATAAACGAAGTAATATAATATTCCTAGCTGCTGATGATAAACCTAACTTCTAGCTTCTACTTATTTAACAGACCGAGTTAATCAATATACCCTATGTTAGAGCATTTAAAGCAAACTATCTAACCGGCAAACGGTGTCAGAGATTGCAGCCCACGCACCTTACAGATTTTGAACCGCAGAATTGGCGCAACCAAAAACAGAAAAGTCGCGCAGGCGTACCAAAAACATAGACATAGAAAGAGACAGTTACAGACTAAAAGAAAGAGCTAGCAATAGCGAGTGAGCAAGAGAGAGTAGGAGATATAGGAGCGACTGCGTAAACTGTATTAAAAATAGGCATAAATTAAAGCGCTTTTAACAAATGATGTTTGATCAAATTATTAACGAATCCAAAATTTTCAAAAATTATGTTGAATGAATGAATTGATGCGCCAGGTGAGAGAACGAAAAGAGTGAAGGGGCGGACTGGGGCTGGGGACTGGGGACTGGGGCATGGCCCCCTGTTGACTCAATCGGTGTGGGTGTAGATTTTATAAGCTGAATGCGAATTGTTGAATCACAACAAAAAAAAACTAATATGTTTGTTTACAGCCAAGTTTTTCCGTTACACGAACACAATGCGAGTGGGTGTGTGTGTGTGCACAAGAGTGTGTGCGTGTGTGTGGGTTAACTGGCTCAGGGCTAATTAAAACTCTAAAAGCTACAGCAACAACAAAACACAAATGCAAATGCAAAACTTTGCTACATTAAAAGTTGTCGAACAAACTTTGAAAATTGTTGCAAATCGGTTCGATTTTTTTCAAGCCTACGCAATTGCCCCGCCATTCGTGGGTGTCTGTCAGTCTGTCTGCTGCCTGAACGTGTGTGTGTGTGTGTGTGTGTGTGTGTGTGTATGTGTGTGCCACGCCCCCAGTGCGAGCTGCCGCCAGCTGTCAATCCCAATCAACGTATATAATTTTCTAGCTCAGGCTAGAAATTTCGTTTTCATTGCAAACCTTGTCTTAAGTCAGGTTTGTTTCTCTGCTCTGAAACGTTACATATTTGTGGGCGTGGTTCTTTTGTGGACATAACGGAAATTGGTCGAAAGTGTTGAATTATTGAAACACCAAAGTTATGTAGGAATTAGACTACTATTTGAACTTGAAATGTTTCACAGAGTTGATCGAGTTTAACAGATGAGTCAAGATCAAGATCTTAAAGAGAAATCAACCCACATCCGATTAGTTTTAGTTTGTTTTTTTATTAATATTTATTCAAACAGCTCATAAAAGTAACCAAAAAGAGACAGTGGCAATAATTTGCTCAATGAATGATGCTCAAGAATGTGGAAAAAATGTCCAAATTTAAGAGATAAATATTTCTGATTCGAAAATGTGTTCAAATGGAAATTTATGACAATTTATTTTATGTATTTATGTGCAAGATATATGTATGTATATAGTTCGCAAAGGCCTAAAATCAGAAATCCAATCTTTATGTTAAATAGTTTATTTCTGGCAAATGTCTGGAAGACACTGAAGAAAGTCTATCCAGCAATCCAAGCTATCTAGGCCGAAACTAGATTTAGCTCTGCTAGCCAGTCCATTCTTCGATTCGAAAGCAAGGAAAAATAGAAACTCATAAATTGATGACTATGCTTAGATTTATTTTCATGTATTTTGTATATCAGTTTGTATCGAGATTGACCTATGACATAACCCATAATAAAAAGTGCAGATTTCCTTACAGATATTTTGACTTTAGAGAACTGAGATGTTCTTGAGCTACAATCATATTTCAATATATTTATACCACAGAACACGAAATATTATTTATTTTTAACAAAGAATTGTTATTTTATATATATGCATATTACATCCCTATTGTATTCTATATGCTCAACATAAATAGAAAACAAATTTTGACTAATTTTCTTTCATGCTCTCATATCCCATTTCTGTCGTTCCTATTGAAAAATAAAATTTTAATTTAAACCAACATGAAAATCAAATATAAATTTTTTTTCTAGAAATTCCCCAACTAAATCCACGCACACACATTTCACATTCCACTCCAATGCACCTCCGTCAAGAGCTGGGGAACGGGTCACAAATAGCTGAGAACCTGCTGCAAGTAAATATTGTAGAGCATTCATTGGACTCAATTCGCAAAAAAGCTGGCAGCAAAAATTTGTTTGTTAACCGAACAATGCCCTCAACGGAGGCAACAAAATGACGGCGACATAAATTTCAATTTTTATGTTGCAATTGCAAAAAAGAAGAAAAACAAGAAAATCTTACAAACGTGGCAAATATGAAATACTCTTTCTATACTCTAAGACTTTCTCTACAATTTTATTATAAACTATATATTTTTATTAAGTAGCTGAATATATAACATTTCTATGGAAAATCGTTGAATAAACAAATATTCAATTATATTAAGCATTGCAGTTCTCATACTGGTTGAATGTTATCAGACATGAATTCTAGATAGAGTCGATACCAAACACAAAACTCAATATGAAAACCTTGTACATAACGCACAACAAAATAAGAGCACTCTTCCAACAAGTGCATTGAAAGCGCAGCAAAAAATACAAATAAAAACATGGCCAGATGCAAATCGCTAGTAAAAGGCAAGCAGTAAAAGGGGGCTTAGGGGTGGGGCTGGCCGAGGTGAGGCTGCGTGCAACTGCCAACTCTGTGGGCTGCGTAGCGACTCCGTCGACGACACAGAAATAGAATAAAAGCGACAGCAGCGGAGGCTGCACAGTTAGGCGTGGAATTAGCGCATAATATGCGACTTCCAACAGCGGATCGGGAGCGTCAATGGCTGCTAGCGAAAGAGAGAGAGAGAGAGAGACAGACAGGGAACGAGAGAGAGGGAGCAAAACTGTTGGCAATACATTGGAAAAATGTCAATGCGGCAGCCGTTTAAATGGCCTAATGTATTGAGTTGTGGCATAGTTTGACAGGCACTGCCTGACAGTAAGTGCAATGAACCAAGCGTCGCACAAATGTGTGGGAAACTCAGGCGAAACTCTGCACTCTCTGAGCCCTGTTCAAGTGGGTAGTGCAAATATTTGGCCAACAAAGAATTGGCACAGACAATTGTTTGCCGTCTGAATGGGGATGGGATTAAGGCAAATGAAACTGATTAGCATGAGGATGGCTGATTGTGAACGAAACCTATTTAAATAAAATATAATATATTTAGGTCTATTTTCTGCCGAAGCAGTTCAATTTACATTCATATATAAAAACAACCATTTGTGAGTCTATATCAGCATATATATTACTAAATAAAGCGCTCTCATTATCAATAATAGTTTATTGAATTTATAGAAATTATATGTTTAATAATATAAACCAATATTTATCAATAATCGATAACTTGGTGTGCATTTTTTATCCTATTTACTGCTCAATATTATATCCATTTGAAATATGTATTGAATTTCGTATGCATTTGATTTGAAAAATCAGTGACAATAATGGAACATTTGTATCGATATAAAAGATAATCTTATTATTGATATTATCGATAATTTTAAGGTGTGTGTATTGATTTTTTAAACTATCGAAATAGACAAGTTTATGATATTGCACAATTTGGATGAAGGTGTTCGATAATTATCGCTTATCGATATCAATTATAAATATGCATCTCTCATTTTCAGACTAATTTCAAAATTAAATAAAAAATAATAATATTTAAGCCTCATTCCTAGTATCATATCATATCATCGTAAATCGCCCAGATTAGAGATTGCAATAAAGTTTGGGAAATTACACTTATTTCTAAATGTGCTCGACTCACCTGCTATGCGTAGGACGGCACGATCCGCCGGATCCAGCTGAAGTATGCTGAGCGGCTTGTCCTTAGCCCATTCGCTAAGGGATTCGCGATCCATCATAATATTTGCAGCGCTTCCCGTGGATGCATAGATGCGTCGGCGCTTGCACAGCTGCTGCTCGGACTGATGATGGCGCGGCTGCAGCAAGGGGCACGAGCCCGATGTGCCAGCACCTGTTGGTGTTGTATGCCGAATGCCACCGTTGCCGTTGCTGGTGCCGTTCCCGTTGCAATGGGCCTCCAACTCCTCCCCCCGACCGGCGATCGCCAACAGCTGCGGCGAGTGCGGCGATTGCGGCGTGGAGCGAGAGCGAGCGTAACTCCGCGGGGACGCCGTGTTTGCCGCGTCTTCTTATCCGTGTAATGAAGACGATGTATGCGAGCGAGATAGTGCGTTGCTGCTGTCTCGCTTGCTCCAGTGCTGAGCTTTTTATTTTTAACTTAAACACTAATTGCAAATTGTACTAAAATTTAGCTAATGTTTTTGTTCATTTTAATACTTGGCTGTAAATAAAATAAATGAAGAAATAAAGAAAATAATTAATAAATAAATTTTTCGCATTCATAATAAAAGTCTTGCCAAATAAATTGTTCATTAATTTCTAAATGATTATTAAAAACTTTTTTTTTTTTAATATTACAACAATTGAAAATTTTCGTCATTTACTCAAATGTTTGTATTTTAAATATTTTTTTCGTAATATCTACGTTATTATCGATATTTTCAAGCTTGTTAGTTATATTTATATATGTTTATATTATTATTATTTTATTTATTTCTATTACTTTCAATCAAAGCTTTTAATTGTAATAGCTTCTTATTTTTTATTTATAAATTATATTCATTTTGTTCAGATTTCATATTTAATTAGGCGCTACAGTTTGAGAGTCGTGTAAATAGAATTATACGCAGTATACTTTTAGGAGGCACTGCAAATTACAGCAGCTGACTGTCTAGCTGGCGCTGTATTTGTAAAATGCGCGGCAACAATAGCAGCAACAACATAAACATGAAAACACTTGTTATCAGCTGCTCGCGAGGCAATGGTTTGCCAGTGGGTCAATGCCAGCCAATAATAATAAAAACAACAACTAAAACGCACACACACACAAAAGAAGAAACGGAAAACGCTCTTCGCGATAAATGTTGTGCTCAGTTTGGCAGCCACTGTGCCTTGGATAAATACAAAACAACTGCGGTTTCGATGTCGAAAAACGGCCGCGCAATTTACAATCAATGAATTTCGAACAGGCAACGGAAACTACGTTTACTGATAAACAGTGCACGTGTGTGCAAGTACATAGGTTTGTGTGCATGTGTGTGGGTGTGTTTGCGTCTGAGTATGTGTGCTTTCGTGAGTGCAGCGAAATGTCAACAAAATCAAATTGTAAAGAGAGCAAGACGATGAGAGCGAGAGAGTAAGCGGTAATTCAAATGCGAGACCGGTTTTTGTTTCTCAAGAAGAGAAGTAGAGAGACAGCGAGAGAGAGACGGCAGAGAGCATTTGCGCAAGCGCAATACAATACCGGAAATAGTCACCGCTACTGCGCTGCTGCTGCTGCAGACGTTGCGAAGCAGCGTGCAATGTGCAAGAGTAAAAAATTGTCGGACCAAATAAGAAAACAGTAGAACCAGAAAAACTTTTATTGGACACCTAACGGCAGGCTTCCAGTTTAGCTAGCCTAGCGAGCTAGCTCTCTCTCTCTCTCTCACTCTCTCTCTGACTGTCTCACCGGCTCAATGACCAATTATCGCTGCTGAATTGTATTATTATTGAATGTCTTTTGGCAAAAGTAACTGTATATGTATGACTGTATACAAGTCTAAACATGTACATATGTATATATATGTGTGTGTATGTATGTGTTTATTTATGGGAATTGTTTTGCCGCGGTTTTGTTTTTTACCGCATGCTTTTTATGACTTTTATCAAAGTCTTTTGTGGACACATTTGGGCAGTCACATCGTATAACTGTGTGTATAATACACATAGCGGGAGGAGGTATTGGCTAGGCAAACGTGATTGGCAAACTTAACATTTGGAATGCCTGTCAGCCACGCTCGAGCGCTTATCAAACTGTCCACTGCATAGGTTGACACTTGTGCTGGAGTGCGTGTTAAACTGTAGACAGGCGCTGTAAGCTCTGACGCCGACGCAGGCGTCACTGTCGGCCCTCAAATCAACAAACTTATCACAAAAAGCCCAAAATGCAACAACAACCAACAAAAAATAATTGTGTGCGTGCGCTTATCAACAGATAAGCAGCTATGAATTATTTTTTCCTTTTGACTTTTGATAACTTGTACAATTATAATTCAGAAGAAAAAGCGGCAAATAAAACAACGTTGAGCAGAACGGCCTTTACTTTTATACCTGTCACGAATGCGACCAAAAATAACTAAAGATTGGTCCAAACAAAGCAAATATATGTAGGCTAAAATATATTCTGCTAAATTGTGTATATTAATAAAATTAAGAGCTGAGAGTGGGAGAGAGAGAGAGAAAGAGACGGGGAGAAACAGACACGAAATTAAAGAATAACATTAATTACTTTTACTTATTCTATATGATATTTTCGTAAACTGTTTAATTTTAATTAGAAAAAATATATTCATACAAAAATATACATACATACAAATTGTACAAATAAATAATATACCTTTTACCTCTCAACGCACTACGCATGTTTACTCTTACCCAATCTGAAACTGATTACAGGGTATCTAAATCGTAAGAAAGCTGATCTAATCGCTGTCCAAATCTACCGAATATTGCTCAAACGTTGATGTATCGTATGGCTAGGCTTATATGTATTGTGTGCTAAGACAGAAGCTCTTGAGAAGCTCTAAAACCACATTTTATACAGATTTAATTAAGAACATCCGAACGGTTCGCACATTTAACTTGTAAATTAGCAGACATCTCATTTGAATTCGAAAATAGAAAATGAAAACGAGCCGCTCTGCCCTCCAGCTGCGAGACGACGGCTGACGACAGAAATCCCAACAGCTGTTGACTTAGCAAATACATATAATTAAGATTTAGAAGCCGTTGCAAATAAATACCTATAATTAGAATTAAGGACCCAGAAGATCACGTTCTAGATGATAGACAGGAAACTGGATATCTGCAGAGGCTATTTATATATATTGGGATTACATTGCAAACTTTAAGAAATCAGCAGCAAGAGCTGTATGCTAAATATAGATAAGTTCTATTTAAAGTTAAACTAATGAATAGGTTTGCTTTATAAGGAATGTTGATGGTTAAACATCAATGGTTTTTCTGCCTTCGGAGGTTAAGCCCTATTTCCTAGTTCACATTCTCAATCTTCAGATTCTCAATTTTAATAAATGGGAAAAGTTACATTTTCCTTCACTCAAAACCAAATTATTTCTCATTCCTTGGAAGTTCTCTAACATTTATTTTGTTATCAAAGTGAGAAAACAGATTAATTTATTGAACTAGTTATCAAAAGAATATTGCCTCGATCGAGAAAGCACACAAGATATAACTCTGAAAATCTCATGTTGATGGATCTATCTAAAGCTCTTAAAGCTGCGAATAAGCAATTTTACAAATATAACATAGTCTCTTTTGCCTAATGCTTCTGCTCCCATTGCTAAACTTAAATAGAACCCAATTTCTTCTTCATGGGTTTTCGTACAGGCATTCCTAAGCCTTGGTTATCAAGCAACCACCGGAACTGGCGGTTCGGAGCTTGTATAACGATTCTGACAACAATGTGGTTAGCTATGCCACATTTATATAACTCGACAAGTCGTTGCTCGATTTCTGTGTGTGAAGAGCCCATAAAAAAGCACTTGAAGCGAACGCCGCAAGACTCTTTGATGACCAGAGAGGAGTCTATTTCATCAGTTGATTCCTCGCGCAAAGAAAGACTAAGGCCATGGCAAGACCTGCTTGCACGTGCAGCGAGTTTAGATCACCAATGGGGTTCCCAGTGCCAAAAAGAGACGCAAGGAGAGGAATCCGCGAGGCGACAGAGAGAGGGCAGCCGCAAACTCAATTAAGCGACAGTTGAACGGACAATAACAGCAAATGGGAGAAATAAAAACCGTCACAAAACAATAAATGCTGATAAAAACGCACACAATGGACAACCAGTTTGACAACGTCATCGCTCAGAAAAAGTAAAAAATTGAATGGAAAAAGCGAACGACTAGCTGATATCCTATTATATGTCAATTCGAAATCTTCGTGTTCAGGGAGAACAGCTAACTTTTAATTGTAAAAGTTAGGCACGTCTAGCAGAGGCAAGATATATTAGTTAATATCATTAAATGTTCTCGAAAGCTGATTGCTATTATTTTACCTTATTTAATGTCAAAAGTAATCATATTTATGAAACCGAGTAATGTTATATAGGTTCCTCAGTATTCATAGATGTCATAAATATTAATAGACATTGAGATTTCAATATACAATGATATTAGTCTTCATTCATCAACATGACGAAACGTTAATATTTTGTTAGTTTGTTCACAAAACTCATTGCTATAAATTAGTTACATTTTATCTTTTTTAATATGAATACTTGTCGATGAAATAGATATTGATTAGTATACAAAGATATCACAAATAGTTGTTATTAGTTTTTATTTATTTATATCACGACATATTAATATTTATTATTTATTATCTTCTGTCTACTCTCAGTTGCCGCTAAATACCCTTTCTCAGTGCCTGCCAATAATTTATAGGGCATAAAATATAGAATTTGAAACGACATAACAGCCGGTGAGGGAGATGGGGTAGGCATAAATACCTGACCATGGGAACTAAGCTTAGTACAATTTTGTAATTGCCTCGAAAGCCGACAGGCATTAATAAGCCACATTAGACTCACTTTATATAAACAACTAGAAACCAATGAAATCATATTCTCAATTGCATTGATTGAGTAAACGACTATATTAGATCCATTCATTATATTGTTTGTGTTCTATAGCACGGTCACATATCGGCGATTATGTCATCTATCACGAGCCTGGGGCTGTGGCCATACAATTAGTTATCGGACAGCCGCTCGGGTCACCCAATTAGGCCAACATTTTGCATATCAGTTGAAAACGAGCTCAATTAAAAATGATAGTTATTTCAAATATTTCAAGTTTGCATTGGGCGAACAACAGCCGGCCGCATTATATCTCTACTGAGTCATCATCTAGTTTATTATTATCAAAATCAAGCGTAAAATTATGCAAATATTCAATTTTCAAATTAGCATGATTTTAGCTTTAGGCAATTGCTCAAACTTTGCGATACAGATCTTGGATATATCTTGATAATAGTAATCTAATAAATAATGTTTACTATTTACGTATTCATTATATATATATATATATATATATATATATGATCCCTTCCATGGCAACTTCGAGTAAATCTTTTTCCATCAATAGTATTAAATTTGTTCGATTTGGAAAACTTTTTTAAGTTTTTCAACTTTAAAAAGCTGACCTTTCTCCACCAATATTTGTGTTGAATAAAGATATTTTAAATATTCAATTTTATTTAGCTTTAATTTTCTCGTTTTCCAGTAGTCGTTGCTATGATTGTCCTTTATTGCTGTCTGCATTTATTCTTATTAAAAATATGCATCATTAGAACGTACATATATCACCTTAAAGCTTATTTTAAAATGTTAGTCCCACTCAATATTCGCTGTAAGAACAGGAAAGATGGCTTCCCTCGAATATTTCTGTATTGTTTTCTATCTATATATGCATTCCATTTAAATTATCATATTCCTTATTGCCCTCTGCTCTCTCATAAGCAAATCAATCCAATAATAATACCATATATCGCTTATAACTCAACGTTATTTAAAATGTTGGTAAATCATCAGTTGGCCTTTCATCTTTTCAACTGTCTAGCCGCTAATTGTTAAATGGGGCCTGCTTGGAACACTTTATTTTTCATGTTTACGAGCGTCAGTTGGCGGCCTAATTGGCGCTTTCCTTTCGCGGTGTGGCCTGGAGAATAGAGTCTTGCTTTTCGTTTATAGTTATTGTGGGCGTTGCCTCTGCAGAATTTTAATTAGCTGGAAATTTTGAAGTTTGAAGCTGGGTAACTAATATTAATTCCAAAGAAACTGACTTGTTGATTGCGCTCGTTCTATGCTTATCACAGATGCCACATGCCAGATAACCCGAGACATGGCAATCACGATGATGATGATGATGATGATGATGATGATGATGCAAGATGCAAGAGATATCAATAGAGTAATACATTACTTCTAGTTGGCCTGAGTATCTACTATGTTTTAATTGATATGGCAATGGCGCAAGAGACATCAATAAAGTTTTACATTGTAGAATAGCTTCATTGTAGCTAGCGGGCCTTCACTTTAATTAGGCTAATCGGGCAACTCTTGAGCGGCACGCCCTTAATTCGCATGCAAAGCGGCGACACTTAAACTTTAGTTAGAAGTTCAGAGTTCCGCTGAGAGTAAGACCGGGGATCTGGGGAGTGGGCCGACACACCCAGACGCCAAACAGACCGAGGGCAACTTTTTAGCCAAGAGGAGTAAAAGCACAAAAAAAAAAACTAGAAACATGGGCCAAGTGCATGGTAAAAACGCATAGCTTGTCAGACAGCTAAGAGAAAAAGAATAAGAATAGAGAGAAGAGAAGAGAAGAGAAGAGAAGAGAAGAGAAGAGGGACTGTGGATGTAGACGCAAACAGGCGAAGCAATAAAACAGCTACAGTCAACGCTCGAGTGCATTTTCCGGGCCAACATCAGAACAACAACCACTACAACAACAGTCAGCAACATCAACTACTTCGACAACCCTTGTGTTGTTGCTTTTCTAGGCTAGGGCCGCAAATCAATTTGATGATGTTACAACTCGTTAAGATAGAGCGGGAGAGAAATGGAGAGGAAAGGGAAAGAAGATGCATTGCAGCTCATAATATGAATTACAACGTACAGTGAGTGCACGCTAACGTAAACGCCCTGATCTCAAATTTAATTCTTAATAGTAAACACTGAATATATAACTTCAATTATAATACCTGACTCAACTATACATTGCAGCCCTGGTCTAATAGTCATATAGAAATAGTTCTTATTCGAATCGGAATATACTCCACAGTCCTGGGCCAAGATTTATAAGTGAAAGATTATTCAAAATAGGTTTCCTTTAGTTCTTATAATAATTTTTTATTAAAGTTAATTCAAATCAATGCAAGTTTTCAATTAAGGAGCATTCCCTGTAGGGGAACAGCTGCCAAAGGGCCAAAAGGCCAAGCATCCAATATTCCGGGTTCATGTGTGTGTGCGTGTTTGGGGGTTGATTGCGTGCATTTTCCACAGCCACTGAACTTTGCTGTTATAAAAAGAACAAGCAAAATAAAGAACGAAGAACAGCACAAAAAATTAAATTGTAAACAGAGCGCCGGTAAAGTTGAGAGCGAATGTCTTGCACTTGGTTCCTCTTCCTCTCTTTCGTTCTCTCTCTCTCTCTCTCTCTCTCTCTCTCTCTCTCTCTCTGTCTATCTGTCTCTTTCTCTTCACGCTGTCTGCTTTATAAATGTTGTTGTGGTCAGTGTCAGGGCTGCCATTAGCAGGCAGCAGGCAGCAGGTTGCATGTGAGCGTGCGTGTGTGAGTAATGCGTACGATTGACTGATCAAAACGGAACATGTGAAATGTGAGTAAAATGTGTCACCCACCACTCAAAAAACTACCTCCTCCTTAACATTTTACTATCGATTTTTCGAGAGACCCGCAAAAAAAAAAAACAACTTCTTAATGAATGTAGATAAGTATCACATGCAGCGGCTTATTAACATCACAATGCGAAAGTTAAAGGGAATCGAGCTTTCGATGTCAGCGCTGACGAAGATAACGCTGAGAACATTGCTGCATCTTGGCAGAAGCAGCGCAGTTAGCAGATAAACCGGCCTTTGCCGGCTGCGACGCAGCTGCGGCGTTCTCTGACGAGGGTTGAGGGTTGACACAATTTTTAAACACACACGCACAATACATGCATATATGTAAATACGTTGCCTTTGTTCTCCATTAAAAAGTTTATAAACAAATTATGTAGTTGTTTATTTAACACACACACATAAGCATATACAAGAGCACACACATTAGTGGAGCAAAAACAAATGTTGACGGCTGGAACTAAAATTCCACATGAGAACAAATACCGTTTATTGTTGGAGCTTTTGTGGATTTATATTATTTTATTTTATTTTTTGATCTGCTTCATGCAGTTTTTTTCTCCTTTTTTATCTTACTGTTTCTCACTTTGCATTTGTCATTTTGCAGAGGACCGAAACACGTTGAGCTTTGTGTTTTGCACAATTTCTTCAGCACGTTTTTTTTTTTTTTGCCATGCATTGCCCTCAAATCGTGCTGCGGTCGCTGACGCGAGCAGCGCTGCTCTGCAAGCTGACTCATAAGGAGCAGCCAAAGCAGTGGCAGCATGAGAGCGACAGAGAAATAAAAAGAGAGAGAGATAGATAGACATAGAGAGAGCAGCGCACTTACAGCAAAAGAGATGGTTGGATAGATAGACAAGGAGAGACGAACCGAGCGCAAGGAGCGACTGAGCACCCTGCTCTTGTTGTCGTTGTTGTTCTTGTGGCTGTTGTTTTCATTATATTTTTATTTTACATTTTCGTTTTGGCTTTTCTTGAGCAACATTTTTTGCTTTAGTTTGCTGTTGCTCTGATGCTTATGTTAATTTTCACACACACATACACCCAAACACGTCAATGCATGCACTGCATACACAACAAATTATAAAATAATTTATGGCAATTTAAGCAAGCGAATCGTTCATTTATAGTGGTTGTTGTTGCTGGAAAATCTCTTTTACACGCTTGCAGTTTGAATGAGCTGCACAACTATTTTTTTTCGGTGCTACGCTTTGGTTCGCAATTCGTTTACACACACTTTACAATTGAGTTGTTGTTGAGCGTAGTGCACTTCTACATGTAGATACCGTTACACTTGTGCAATTTACAACAGCAACAACGCCAACACAGACAGCACTTACACGAATAGGCAGCCAGACACACACACACTTATAAGTGCACATGTAGAAGGCGTATTTGCTACAATAAATTATAATTCACGTGCCCAAATTACATACACACACACACACACACACGCACGCAATGAAAATTTCCCAGTACAGCGAAATTTAATTCTACCGAAATGCAATGCGAGTAACGGACCTGGCGGCAGAAGCAGAGCACGCACGTACGTCCTACCTTGTTAACGTTTGAATTGAAACTGATATCGTCTATCGATTGAGCAAGTGGAAATAATTCTATCAGGCGGCGACTGCACTCAGAGAGAGATTGCGTTCGAAGAGAGAGAAACTCTTTGTGTGAAACAGGTCCATTTTGCGCATGGCTCGAAAGCGTATAGGGTAGACAGTGTACTGTGGGATATTAGCTAGGTGCAGTGATGAGCGCTTATGACGTCACAAGAGTTTGAATGTGAATGGCGCCAAGTTTTAAATTGATATAAATATTTGTCAAATTAAAACGAATTATTAACTTGAAGATCTAATCTTCGATTTCTTCCTTCAATTTATTTTTAATATGCAACATTTATTTAACTTATTTGCTAAAAATTAAGTTAAGAAATGTTAATTTATTTTGATTCAACGAAACTTACAAAATAAAGACGAAATTTCATAGTTAAATAAAAACGTATTTGTTTTGTATCAATTTATGCCCCGAGGTCGTTCGAAGGGCACTGAGTACCGGAATAACAAATATCGATAGTCGCTTTCTATATCGAATAAGTAATAACTACCAAATATTGACCGATTACAACTAATTCAATTTTGTTTTTCTTTTTACTCCACTTTATTATCACTTTTGCATTTTAGAGATTAATATCATTTCAATAATTTAATTGTAGTTCAGCAGCATGGCTTTGGCTATCTCCTGTGCTTTTGCAGTACCCGCAAGCTGCTCAGATATCTTCAAAGCGAACTCGTACGCTGTGCCGGGTCCACGGCTGGTTATTAAATTGCCATCCTGAACCACATTTTGATCGTCCACATAGCTATAGAATATATGGATTCGTCAACAAAGCCAATGGGTACATCGATTACTAATGTTTTTACCAGTACTTATCAACCAACTGCGGCTTCATAGCCGGGTACGAAGTAAGAGACTTGCCAGTGGCAATGCCGTGCGTGGCCAAAGCTGTGGGCGCTGCGCAAATAGCTGCGATCAGGCGTCCTGCCGATTCCTGTTTATGCAGCAGTTCGCCAACTGCCTTCGAGTTGCTCATGGCTGTCGAGCCGCCCAAGCCCCCAGGCAAAACAATAACATCGTATGTCTCATCCGTAACAGCCTCCTCCAACGATTTGTCCGGCACAATGAGCACATCACGCGAACATTTGACTGGTTCGCTGCCTTCCAGTCCAGCGACCGTCACTTTTATCTAAATAATGGAAGCATTACTATAAACAGGCATTCGACTTTTTTCACTTACTCCCGCTCGACGTAACACATCCGCGGCAATAGTGAACTCCATTTCCTCAGCACCTGGTGCCAGGACAATCAGTGCACGTTTGCCTTCCATTTGATTGATATACGTTCCTTTTGGTTGTATTGCTATGCTCAAGGCGCTGCCTTCGCGACTTCCGCCCAGCGTCAACAATCGTAGTGGCCATCTTAGCATTGAGTACATATCGATAATGTTTGTCGTGAATTCGTTATCGATGTTTAAATTATTTTCCTAGTTCCAAATTTTCGAATTTTGACTATCGACAAGCAGTCTTATTAGAATTAAAATGAAGTTTGCTCGCTTGCTCAAATTTATTTAATAATATCCAACGATTTAAAACTAAGGCTACTCTCTGAAAAACTCAAAGAAGTAATTAGCTTCAGGGCTGCAAGAAAAACTTGAACCTGAAGGGATGGTAAAAGCTTGGTTTGTGAATTGCAAGTTCCCGATGTACAAGGCAATGCACACTTAAGCTGTTCACTCCTCAAATTGACAATTGTTACGTCACTTGAGTTCAAGTTCCCTTCAGAACAAAAAAGCAAGTTCAATTTTTAATATTTGACAATTCGAGTTCTAAAACGAACTAGTCCATTTTAAAATGATTTGATCAGTATTCGCAATATTGAATAAAATAGCTTTGAGCGAATTTTCGACATTATTCAAATCGATTTCCAATTCTTTTAGTTAAATATATTTTTATTGAACAAAAAATAGGTGTCTTTGTATTTTGTTTCTTGTTTGCAATCTGTTTTTTTTTATTTTTACATACTGACATGCAAAATATATATTGCCAAATGAATATTTAGTTTTTGAACTAAAAAAAAATAAACAAATATGTAAAACATCAAAAACTTGCAAACTAATTGAAATGTTTGGATTTTTTTCGTTTGTATAAAATATAACTTAATTGAATTATTTGTTAGACATAAGAACTATTTGTATTGAAGCGCTTAACACTAATTGTTATACAGCTGATTTTTGTTAAGTTATGTTTAAGTTCTTTTTTTTAATTTCAATTGAATTAAATTAATTGTCTCTGATGATACATTCCAATATTAATATTGTGGAAAAAATGTTTACGTCGTAATTTAAGTCACATTTAGAACTTGTTTGATTTGTGTTTGTTTTGTTACGTTAATTTTAGTTTTTTCTTTTTGTTTTACTAATAACATTTAAAAAGATCACCAAAGTTACAGATTTCCCATATTTTACGTTGCTTACGTTTCTCAATAAATTTTTATTTCTTTTTATTTTCTTTTTTTAAATTTTATTTGTTTAATATATTTTTTATATCATTTACGAATAATGTATTTTTGCTCATTTTTGCTTAATTAATAATAATTAATTATTGATTAATTACCCGGCGTTTTGGTTTAAACATTTAAAGTAAGAGTTTTCTTTTAATTTGTATTTTTTTTTTTCATATATATATATATATATATATATATATGTATGAAGTATTTTTAAGCTTCTGATAGTTTGGATACCTTTGATTTACGAGTACTTTTATTTTATTCAAGATTTTTACTAATCCAATTTCAGCTAGGGTTTGTATTATTATTATTGTTATTAATATTTTTTTTAATATATTATTTTTTTTTTTGTCTTTTTATGTTGATTGGAACACTACGACAATTGTGAGGGGGCGTGGTTTGTATGGGACTAATTGGAAGAATAGAGTACACAGTTACACACATATATATAAATAAATTATATATATTATATATCGGTAATATATAACGTATATAATTGCTTTGGAGTTAGTCCTTACTTAATTTTGTTTTTTCGTTTGTTAATTGTGGCATAAATTTTTATTTCCTTTAGGAAGAGTTGTGCAATAGCTGTCTTAGCTTCGATTGATCTCTATTCAGAATGCATATATATATATATATATATATATATATATATTATTGTAGACATTTATATGTTGTATGTGTTTACTTAGTTGCTAATATTTTCATAATTTTATCATTGAGTTTTGCAATAAACGGCACATTTATAAGTATTAACTGTTTTTTTTCCTTCTTTTTTGTGGTTTAAAGCTCAATTAAATTTCAACACATAGAAAGTGAGAGAAACATTATAGTCGGCTTTGCGGTTTAGATTTTAATAGATAATATATTTGCACGGAAATCTCACTATACGCTATATATGTATATTTATATATATATATATTGTATAGAGATATTGGTATGTGTATTGTTTTTAGCTGCACGACATTTGAAGAAACCATGAAATGTGTTTATGTGTGTGTGAGAAATAGATAGATTATATATCTATTTCATATCTTCTCTCTGATGACTATATATACTAATATATATATAGTTATTGTTTGTGAGTTTTTATAAGTTAAGCC
Source organism: Drosophila buzzatii (assembly GCA_035045845.1). NCBI lineage: Eukaryota > Metazoa > Arthropoda > Insecta > Diptera > Drosophilidae > Drosophila > Drosophila buzzatii. The sequence goes on along the minus strand of JAWNOS010000373.1, from coordinate 1,254,838 downwards.
GCCAAAATCTTTTTCTTGTGTTAATCACAAATGTCAACTGATTTTTCTTCGAGTCTGCGCATATTGCTAGATCTAGAGATACAGATATATATATATATATATATATATATGCTCTATAAATGTCGTGCCTCATCTATGTGTTTTACAAGTACAAATTACAATTACAAGGATACATTCATTGTCGGCACATAAATTTTTTTTTTTTTTTTTTTTTTAAAGCTTAAAGTACATAGAAATGTAATTGGTAATTTGTAAAATTGTTGGGGTTTATTGTTGAGAGACCCTAAAAGTTAAAGAGACCCCGCAAATTTTTCTCGATTTGTTTGCATTGTTTCGTTTACATTGTTGCTTTTGGGTGTGCTTAAAATTATAATTGATTTCTTTAATGCGTATTTGTTTTCTTTCGTTTTTAAGAAATAAACGTACAATTTAATCCCTTGTGTTAAAACATGTTAATTAATTAATATTTGTTTTATAATAAAAATACATTTACAAAAAAACATATATGTTGCAATTTAACTGATTTCGCAGTTACTTTTCAATACATTGTTTTCGTGTCGATTAAAAAACTAATTTGTAATAGAAAACTTTTTACTTAAACATTTGTATAATTTATGTATTTTATAATGCTCACATAAATGTAATGTATGTAAATGTGTTTCTGTGTCCATGTCTGTGTGTGTGTGTTTAATGTCACACTTAAACAGGCTTTGAAAAAAAAAAAACAATAAAAATTGCGTTATATACAAATTTTAAAGAAAATTAAAATGTGCAACATATTTGTTTAAGACAATAATCGGTTTAAATAAATGGGTTGCATTGCATTTTTGTTTTTGTTTTTTTGGGTTCCATAATAGAGCAAATCAGCATAATGTTAACTTGAACTGTGTCTTCCATAGAAGTACATATATATATTCATATGGTATTTGTTAGATTTGTAAAATTGGGAAATATATATATATAAAAACTAAAACTATAACTAAATATGCCCTATGAGTTAAGGGATGCAGCGGCAAAATTATTTTAAGAAAATATGGAATATATATATATATATATATATATATATATATATATAGAGCATTTAATATGTTTAGGATATTAATTGTTTACCCGTACACCACGTAATCTGCTTAAGACTCCATAAAATACGATTAACAATGTTTTTGCTTTAAATAATGAAACTTAAGTTGAGCTAATAAGAGGTACATAAATTAGTTGGACATTGGGGTTTGATATGCCGTGTTTATATTGTGTGTGTGTGTGTGTGTGTGTGTTTATACAAAACATAAACTATTTAACTTAAACTCGCTGTTTATTAAAGCCAGCAAATGTTGACTTTTAGCATTGATTATTTTTTCTTTTCTGTTTTCAAACGAAAACTCATTTAAGCATTGTTTGATTTTGTGTGTTTACATAATTACAATATTGTTGCCTAAATATATATATGTATTCATATATACATACTACAGTCAGTTTTTGACCAAAAGTTTGTCCCTTGTTGAAATTGGAGTTTTCGTTATATATGTTGGTTGGATGTTTGCTTTTGTTTTTCTTTTTGGTAGTTCCCCTCTTAAGTCTACTAAAAAGCTTGCCATTTTACTTTAATTTTTTTTGAGTTGAATTGAAGTCTTCGCTTCACTTCACTTGTTATGGCTAATTATTACACTCTCTTTAATGCTTGTCGTGTTGTTATTTTGTCATTTTTGTTTTTGATAATTTCATTTTTTAGTTTTTAAGCTTTGTTGGTGGTCTTCGTTCACAGTACAGAGAATTCCAAGTTGTTATTTTTGTTGTAATGTGTTGTATGTATGTATGTGATTGTTTGTGTGTGTGAGTGTTTTGTTTGTGTTTGAATCAGCAACATTTTTCTTGTTTTGATATACTAAAAAACCTTTGGTTATCTGCATTTTGTTTGTCTTCACATTTTTAAACTTTGTTTTTTTTTTTTCTTCTTTTTTTTCATTTTTGTGTAAAAATATAATTAATTCTATTACAAAAGTTCATCGCAAATGTGTGTTGTTTCAGCTGTTGTTGTTGTATTTGACTTTCGTTTGTTCCCTTTAGTTTGTTTCGCTACGCTTTTTATTATATAATTTTTTTTTTTTTTTTTTTTTTTTAGAATTCCCTTTCACATTTGTTGCGCCTGCTTGTGCTTAAACATTCGATTCCCTTTTGTTTTTCCCTACGATTTTGGCGTGTGGGTGTTGTTTGTTGTGTATTTGTGTGTGGCCTAAAAGCTAATGTTCTGGCTTTCTTTAACTTAAATATATAAAAAATAACATCATTTTGAAATTATCCTCTAATGATTTCGACTTGGCTTTCGTACATATTTTTTCAGTTTTGCCTATTCGAATTAATTTTCGAAAATTCAGAGTTCTTTGTTTTTGATGTTGTTGTTATTGATATTGCTGTTGTGTTGTTGTTCTTGTTGATGTTGTAATTTTTGTTTCGCATCTTCTTATTTACTGCTTAGGCAAAGTACATGACCTTTTTGGTATCAGCATGAACCGTTATGGCGCGTGCCATGGCACCGGGTGTACGATCTTCAGATGAGCCGCTCTGATGTGATCCTTCGCCGGAATCGTGCTCCTTTTCAACCAGATGGTATCTGTGGGAGAATGAAGTTGATTTGTCTCCGTAGTATTAAAATTATTATTCTTTGATAATTACCTTGCACGGAAGGCAACCAAATGTGCATAGTAGGCTGGCGCTGGGATGCTCACAGAGCGCGTGCAACGGACATAAGTGTGGCATAGTTGATAGGTAAGGCATTGCAGTTCATCGGAATCAAAGTGATTGTCATCCCAGAGCACATGATAGTGTGAGGGACGACTGGTGCCCTGGATGCCCTGATGGCTGCACAAGTAGAAATCGAACTCTGTGGGATGTGTGATGCCAACGTCGACGGTGGTGCCCGCTGGTATATTGCCCGATTTGCCACTCTGCTCCCTTTTCTCGGCGCAGAAGAGTCGCGTGTGATGGCGCTTCTGGACCACAATGAACGTTATACCTGGCCTGTATTCCGGTTCCAATTTAATACATGCCTCACGTATTGCGGTCAGCTCGTGCTGCAGCACGTGCGGGAACTGTCCCTCGGAGACGCCGTCACGATAGAGTATGATACGATGCGGCTTATAGCCGCCGGTGGATTTGTAAAACATTATCAACAATTCACGCACCATGCTGCTCAGTTCCTGTATGATTTCCTGGCGATGCTGTTGCACACGCACCGTGGCCGCATAGCGTGAGGGATGAGCATCCATTGAGCCAACCACCGCGGCTATCGATGGTTTCTTGTTGTCGCCAGCTGGGGGATGGGTGACATCGGCTCCCAGGAAAATAACGGGCTCATTGAAGACCTTGGGTCGTATGGATGGCACCAGAATCGAATTAATGCCGCCCAGTTTCACATTGATCTTGAGGCACAGATTCGAGAGTGTTTGTGGCGAGGTTTTGTTCACATTCTTGGCCTGGACACATTGCGTGGCCATTCCAAGCACCGTGTCGCCCACACGCTTGACTTCGGCATAGACTGGCGTCTTGCCTGGCAGGACGACCACCACCAGTTGCAAGCCAGGGAAAGTAATCTTCAAATAACGGAACATGGGCTCCACCTGATCTGGTCCCGTGGCATATTTGCAGAAGCAGGGCTGTCCAATGATGGGCATGCCAGCGTCATTGGAGATCTTTTGCAGTTGCAGCGTAAAGTTACGCAATGCATCCTCGCGCACTGTGCGCTGTGGGGCGAAGCAGGCGATGGCCCAAATTCTGATCTCGACGCCCGTGAAGAACTGCTTGCCACGCATATCCCAGACGCCCTGATTCGGAGACGCCAGGCTGACCTTGTTCTGTGGCGGCAGCAACTGTTGCCCGGTGATCCCCGACGACACTCGTCCTCCATATTGAAGCTTTGGTGGCGGCAAAACGCGTCCGCGCACCTCCATCATGGAATTGGAGATAGTTAGGCCAAACTCCTGCACATAGGGATCATTATTAAAGTCCGCCCGCTTTACCAGCGTGTTTATCTCACGCTCGCGATCAGGCGCCGAGCGAGCAGTAGCTTTGATCATGGTTGATGTCTGCATATCGGTCAGCTTCTTGATGCAACGCTGTCCAGCCACAATGTTGCACACCTCAAGGGGTAGATAGGTGTGCTTGTGCTCCTGGCCCACCTGCAGGCAGGGCAAATGCGGATAGCGCAGCTTCATGCGATATTTATCCAAAAAGTACTTGGCGACAGTGCACTCGACGGTTTGTCCATTCTCCAATTGCAGTGGGAAGCTAAGAAAAGAAATTTCATTAGATTTCGGTTTAAAGCGATATCTTAAGAATCTATGTATCAATATGTGATTGTAAAACTAATCAAAAGTAGTTTAAATCTCTGGTCAGTTCTGCCAAAAACCTAAAATATATTTGTTACTCTTAGATATATAACTCAAATAAAAAGATCCTTACAAAGAATACATTACTTAGAATAAATTAAGAGCAATCTTATTTGCCCTAATAACAATTATCGAAATTCTTTTTTTCTTCCTCAAAACTAATTTCTCCACTAGACCACTTTTAGATAAATCGTAGACCCCATATTAGCTTGTATAATCGCCGATTCAATAACCATTTTCCTTCATTTAACTCCTCTTAAATCTATTTTTTACTAAGGCTACATTCCAATTTTATTTTAATGAGGATTGCATTCCACTTTCTTTTGTTCAAGTTTATATTCCAAACTCGCCAAGCATAGTATACTTATTTCATTATCTAAAGCTTAACGTCGACTTTCTTTTGCTATGAACTACTTTCCACTTTCTGGTTATCGAACTTACGATTGCATTTGAGCTGGTCGACGAGTCACATTGCAGACGCGATATTTCCGACGCATTTGACCACAGTGTGTGATTTCAATTTTGAGTCCTTTGATTTCCTTGGTGAACTTTACGCGCTGCGAATCGGTAAGCGGTTTGCGCTGTTCGTTAATGTCGCGAATGTCCAAAACCTCGCACATGAAATCAATGACAGGTTGAGCCTTGTAAAAAGCAGTAGCCGAAACTGAAAGATAAGGATTATAATATAATTTGTTAAGCAGAATCACATATTTATATTTAGGCAATTAAGTCCTCTACTCACCATCAATGTTGAGCATCATTTTCCACTGAGATGGCCGCACGCTCTGATGGAAACCAAACCAGACTTCACGACCGCCACCCAAAGGATGATAGTAGCCATCCGGGGAGCTAAAGAAACTGCGTCCTACTGGCGTATACGCCATGCTAGGTAAATGCCGCATCACCACGTCAAGCGCTAAGATGGCGTCATAGGGTATTTGACGAGTACGTCCCTCAAGAGCCTCCTCCAGGTTGAAGAGAGACACTTGCGCCTGCCATTTAATCGTCACACGAAATATGCGATCCTTGCCCTCGCCGGGAAGAGTCACCTCCAGCTCCAGGCGTTCGTTGCCAATGGGCAGTGGGTCGCGCGTATACAGATTATTGCGTCCATCGAAAACGGGCTTCAGCACCCCAAAGATCTTGCTGTAGGCCTGCACCATGGTCTCGATGATCTCACGGTTCACCTTACGCGGACACTTGTCCGGTTGTATATTGATGTCATAGTGGTGCACGAAGCCACGGGGCATTGTCACCTGAAAGTGGTTCGCACGCAGCACAATCGGCCTGCCCTCCCTTCCCAGATTTGGCCGTCGCGGGCACGTGAAGACGGGCATATCTGGCTGCGTTGTGGGCGATGCTGCTGCCGCAGCAATCGCCGCAGAAACGCCCGTGGTGCCCAATGCAGATGCCACTTGAGCTGCAGCCGCTGCCGCGGCACCACCAACAGTGGCACCCCCTGCAGCAACATTCTGAGCACTCGGACTAGTCACAGCGGTGGGATTAACCGAAGAACCGGGCGCTGGTGGTGCTGCAAAAAAGTTAGAATTAGTCTAATCTAAGGGAAATCTCTGCTCAAAAAAAAAAAAAAAGGAAGAAAGAGCAAGTAGATAAATAAAAAACGAAAGTAATTAACGACTAGGCGACGCTCTAGTAACTAGGCACAAATTTGTACTAAGTAAAAGCTAAAAAACAATTTTCTTCGGTTTACCGAATTTTCAATACTCTTGCAGAAAGTTTCTATGGAAAGTAGTTTATAAAGATTCATTTCCGTGGAATCTATAATTAGTTCATTGAATGGTTTCAGCTTACTCATAGAAAATGAAGAAAATCTTTAAACAACTTCATGTTAATTACATGACTTAAATTTGTATGGATATATAAGTTTTGGAAAAAATGCTGTCCTTTCCATATTAATTAATTTATATAGTATAAGATTTAGTACAAATGTAAATATACAAACAATAACAGAGATACGCAAATCATTCATGATCAAGAATATATATATATATATATATATATATATATATATATATATATATATATATATATATATATATATATATATATATATATATATATATATATATATATATATCTTCTCTCAGAGCGTATCTAAATAAATACATTAGAATAAATTAATTAATATATTTATTCTAATTATAATATCTTGGTAATACTTTGGAATATTTTTAACCAACCAATTATTCACATCTTTAATAATTAAAAATATTTGTTTAATTTCAATTATCTTTACGTTATTAGAATCACGTAAAACCAAACTATTTAAATGTGTTTTTTTTTTTAATTTAATTTTAATTTTTGTTTTTAATATATTTATGTATATGAAATTCAATCAAAATTAATGCCTAACATCGAAACAGACATACAGACTATACCTTCTTATAACAATTTAAGCATTTTTAATAAATTCTGAAAGGGTATTCAAACAACGTTACGAGTAACACTCGCATGCAGTTAGTTGCACTACACGAGTAAAACGAATAAACATAAAGGTTATGCAACGTTAGATACAACGGTAAACGCGCAGTGTAGTATTTATATTTTGTGTCGAGGTTTTGTTTTCGTTTTTAGAACAATTGTGCATTTAGTTTTGCATTCAACAAATGTCAAAATCGAAAACAAACATTACATGAAACGGAAAATTTTTGTTAGTAAAAATTTTGCATATTACTATGAAAATTAGTGTGTAGACTTTTTTGAAGGGGTTAGTAAGGTGTAGACTTTTTGTTAATTAGAATTTAGTAAGTTCTTTCTTTTTTTCATCAAACATCGAACTTAATAAACATAAACAAGTTTTTGGTTTTCAATTTTATGATTTTTGTTTTTAGTAGTTTTTAGTATTTGGTTTTGTTGGAGAAAAATTTACATGTGAGCGTGTCGAAGCTAGTCTGCGCCTGAGAGGGGCTCTGAGGCCGCGTGGGCGAGGAGGTGGTCCACTGTGACTCTATAAAAAGAAAATTTAATCAAAATCAAAATTGTCAAAAATTAAACAAAAACGAAATGAAAAATAAAATATAAGTATAAAAAAATAATAAAAATAATTAAATCAAATAAAAGAAAAATGTAAACAAATGGCCAATCATGTTTGATTAATCAAATGAATATAATGAGAAATAAAAACCAAATAAATAGAAGGCGATAAAGATAAATGTTGAATATTATATAGAGTGCGATTAATATTTTTAGTTACAGCTTTCTCCCAGCTTCATTATCCACATATAATTTTTATTAATAATCAATTTTATATCAGCCACATGTTTGTGTGTTCGTGTATTTGTGCAGAGAGCCGCAGTATCATATGACTACATTTATTTATCGCAATCGAGCTCTAAGACATAAAACTTTTTCATGAGCCTTTGGCCCACAGAATTTAAAACTGTCAATCAGACAAAAATATCGTAAAATTTTCCCATCACTATTCTACATACTTGTCCTTCTCATGTCTAATACGCAAAATGCAACAACACAATTGCGTCGTATTGGTACTCCTCTCTGAAGGGGCAATCGAACTAAGAGAGCGAGCGAGCGAACGAACTAACGGAAGGAAGGATGAACAAATAATTCACTTGAACCCCAAAGGAATAACGCTCGACTATTGCGTTGCGGTCGTTGACCCAATTTGCGCACATGTTTGACAAAAAAGTTAGACTGTTCCTGTATCTCTAGCCCTCTCTATCACTCTCTCTCAATTGATGCGCCAAAGTCTACAGAAGTCTACAATCGTTAGTTTGCTCTTCCTCTTTGCGCTGTAAGCTTAATGCAGTCGCTTATTCGAGCTTTGAGCGCCATTGCATTTCACAGTTACTCAACAACTGTCTCAAGTGCCTCGCCCTCGTCCATTTTACGCATTCATTCATTCTCAAATTTGATTATGCTTTGGAGAGTTGTATTTGCAAAGACAGGCGACGACGAATGTGTGTGTTTGCAAAAGTAGAATATGAAGAGGGGAAGGGGGCGCATGACTGCGTGTGTGTGTAACATGTGGCAGATTTGTAGACTGTTTTTTTTTTTTTCGTTTTTGCACTATTGCAATATTTGCCACTTACGTTGTCCAACTGGATACATTTTGCACTAGTATTTGTTTAGGAAATGTAAGAATGTATACAAAGGTTTTCTGTTTAATTTTGTTTTTCCTTTTTCGTGTATGTATTTTAAATGTAATTGATTGTTCTTGTAGTTGGGTTTTCTTTTGTTGCTTTTCGTTCCTACTAAATATTATTTTTTGTTTTTTTTTTTTGTTTTTTTTCAGCCTTTTGCTTATCACACTTTTAAGTAGTTTTATTCGTTTGGTTGATTTTCGCTTTTAAATTTGTTGTTGCGGGCGTATTTTGTTGTTGTTTTTGTAAAAATTGGAATTTTCCACACAGGACACACGTTTTATTTGGTGTTGTCGAGTCTTCTTTCAATTAATTATTATTACTATTAATATTTATATTTTAAATATTATTCTTATTGTTGGTTATTGTAAGTATTGGAAAAGAACACAAATGTAGGCACAGCTTTCGTTTTATGTATATGTCTGCATGCATATGTACACATACACGTACATATTTATATGTATGTACATATGTATTTTCAATGCTCTTTTATTTCTGTTTTTACAACTAAGAACAAATTATTCTTTATGCTTCTTTATCTCGATTTGGCTGTCTAAGTGCGCGTGTGGGTGTTTCATATATGTATGTATATATATGTGTGTAGGTGTATGCTGGGTGCTCCGCTGGACAAACGACGACGACGACGGAGGTGCTTTTACAGCAAGAAAATGCTTTTGTATGCGTTTTAGATTGGGCAGCAGAAAATGTGTGTGCACACGTATATATAGATTTGTTTTATTTTTCGAGACGTCGTTATTATGCACCCGTACACGTATGCGCTGCCAAAAACTATGCACAAACGCTAGCCAGCCTATTGTATTGGAATTTTCAACAATTTTTGTTAGCTTTTCACGTCGCGCATTATGCAAAATATGCAATTTTCATCAGTTTTTCACACTTGGACGTCCCGCAGCAAACACAAAATTTTTAACTCGCGACGTGTGTGAGTGAGACGCATACTGTGCACGCTAACCACACTTAAATGAGGGCAAAGCACTTTGGCTGGGGGTTGGTGTTGTGTGTGAGTGCGATGACAGCATGTTGCTGACGCACAAGCGTGTGAGCGTGACGCATTTTTTGCTGCTTAATTAAAGTGACAATATATTTTGTTTTAGGAATTGATCATGATTTTTTAAAATTAATAGCTTTTGTACGGTATATTATCGTATATTTTTTGCAAACAAATCTATTTTTAACTCAAATTGGCACTGCTAAACTCAAAATGGCAGCAGTAGTGTTGATAAATTTTGGTTTAAGTGTTGAAAAAGACGGACATTGCAATGTGGCTACACTCCACCAATTCTGTACGACTGGCAACGCTGTCTATCGGCAGCGCCGTGTGTGTTGTTATAAAACCAATTTCGCTTGTTTTTATAATTGCTAACTGATTTGCATTAAAATGTCAATACCTTTTAGCGGCACATTGCGCCGCTCGGGCGGCATTGTCTCAGCCATAGGCAAGCAGCTAAAGAGCGTCAATCTAAAAGGCGTCAAACGTATTACAGTGCAGTTCGATCCATTTGCGGAAAATGTAAAGGCCACACGGTAGGCGAGAAAGATAGATAAAGTGAGGAAATCCTGGGGGGTTGATAGGGTTGGAAAAGCACTTTCCCAGTGCCCCACAATTTATCGATTATGAAACATGCGCATTGCTACGCATATGGTAAAAGATTTTCACGAAACAAAAGTGCGTTCTCGACAATTGCGAAAAAATAAAAAAATGTATAAAATAAAGTAGACAAAGTGTACCAAATTACAACACAGAATTTGATGAAAACTAAATATACATATATGTGACCACTGTGCGGCGCACTAGTGCGTTTTGTCACTTACCATAAACCTTGCCAATAATGCCCACCGCTGTGTTAAGCTGCAGCGAGGTGCCCAGATCTGGGGGAAACGGCAGCGTATGGAGCTGAGCTGGACCGCCAGCTAGCTCCCGCTCCGTTGACATTTTAGTCGGTGTCGGCGTCAGCTTGAGGCGTTGTTCCCCCTATTCCCACTGACAAAGACAGCTGAAACGGAATATCAATAATTTTCAGGCAAATTAGTAAAGGAATTTAATTATGGTTTAAAATAATCTATTAATATACATTATATACATATATAAATGGCAAATATTAGAAAATTAAAGATAGGATAATTTCTCTAAAAACAAGGAACTTTCTAAAATACTTGAGTGACCATAAAAGCAATCAATATGCGTATATATAAATATTTAGCTTTTATTTGAGATACGTATATTTGAATATATACTATATATATATAGTACATATATTTAGCTTACAGCTTTTGTATACATATTTTTAGTAATATAATATTCCTACTCTTTACAGCGAATTTCTTTTCCTGCTCTCCACACCCAGAGTTTCGCAGTCGAATCCAAAGTGTGTTGTTAAGCCAGACATTGTCTGCGATCGTTCACCAGCTTTCATAAAATTTTCGCTCATTGATTCTGCGCAAGGTAAGAGTTCAAAACTAAACTAAATCAATTAATCACTATTCTTTAAATCCTTTGCAGAACAAGCCAAAGTAAAGGAGATACGCTTCAATAGTGACAATCTAAATACGCTGGAATTGCTGCAACTATTGAATAAGCACGTCTCCACATTAGCGCCGCCGGAGGAGATTGCCAAAAAGGTTGTGACCAAGGCAGAGAAACAGAAACTAGGTGGCGGCGCCGGTGGCAAGAAAGCAATTAAAAAGAAATAAATTCGTTCTGTGATTAAGAACTCCGGGCGCAACCATGGCGCGGAAGCACAAGGGCACGCTGGCTGTCATTGAGCAGATCTATCAAGACATACCCGCTTTCACCGATATTTTCACGGAGGAGAGCTTTTATACGTTTGCCTTTTGTTTCGTTTGTGCCACGATTTTGGTGGCATTCATTTTATCTCGCTTTATCACCATCAAGCCCGTTGATTTCTGATTTCTGATTTGTGAGCCAGCATTAAAAATATTTAAGCTTTAACATGTAAACCACTCCACTCAATTGTCTTTCCTTCGCACGACTGTCCCTAAAAAAGGGCATGGGTTTGGGCACGGGTATGGGCATTGAGGCGCTGGGGCTTAGCGACTCGGCGACTCAACCAGTCGGAGATTCGAATACAGAGCCTGTTGCCTGCTGGCAGCACAAACCAGTTTTAAGCAACAGCATCTCATGCACTTGTAAAGGGTATACGTCAATTCGAAAATTAATATGTAACGGATCGAAAGACGATTCTGGAAAAATATTCGCATAAATATTTGGGAAAGTTTTGTTTAGTATGGAAGATTTTTTTGCTCAGAATGCGGTTCTAGTCATATTATCTTATCTTATATAATCAAAACTAGATCGGATCATCTTACATTCATTAAAATCCATTTTTTGATTGAGCTAAAAATGAATTGTTGTTATATTTCGTTAAAAAAATATATCTGATCTTACATATACATATAATTAAATTTCACTCAGAGCTTTTTATTTTTATTGCAATATTTTATTATTTGTGTGCCGAATTTATGTATTCAAATTTGTTTTTAAGAGGTTTTAATTTACTCTCAAATTCCTTTAAAATATTATTAGAAAATTATTATTTTTAATGAATTACCAAGATTTTTTTTTTGTGATACAACTGAACTGTGACTGCAAGTTAGATTCTCAATTGCTTAACAAAATTTACGTAGCCTTCACGTTTAGCTATTTAATTAAAATATATTAACAATTAAATCAGATATCTTTATCTGATTTCTTCTGACCATCAATTCTACTCTAGCTAGTTTCTAGTTACGATATTTATTATAATTAGAGTTATTTTATTATTATTGTTATTAATCATATGTAATAATTTATATTAATTTGAGTAAAAATGTAAGTGTATTAATCAAAAAAAAAAAAAAAATATATATATATATATATATATATATATATATATATATATATATATAATTTTTTTTTTTTTTCAAAATGAAAATAGGAATAGAAGAAAAATTACTTTTTAAAGGATAATTTTAGCTAACACAAGTTGGAATGCTTACGTTAAATGTAAGAGTATTTAATGTTCGGCTTACTATGTCTCTCTCTATCTTTCTCTATTGTCTGTTCGCCTCTTTTACCAGCTTTTGCTCTTTTTTCCTAAACCGGAAAATCATCTGCTTTAGCTGCAGTCACCCGAAAATAAAAAGTTGGGTCAGTGGCTGCAGAAGGAGTTGAAGGGAAACAGGGGAACAAGGAGTGGGCAGAGAGATCAAGACTGAGAGAGAGAGAGAAGCAGGGCACAGTCTTATAATTGAATTGATTGCGCTTCGCGAGTATAAAATGGTGAAGAGGAGGAAGAAGAAGTTGCAGCAATATAATTGCACAAGTGCCACAGATAATTGGAAACTCATATAATTGGGCTTGGGAGAAGGAGGTCAATCTGAGCAAACCAGATATATGGTCAGAGTGGCAAATCTATGGACCTTTTTTATACATTAAAGAAAATACCCTTAAGGAGGAGTACTCATATACATATGTATATAGATTTCTTTATACGAATGTTGTGGCATTGCCTAAGGGTTAAACAGGTGTTTGCTTTGCAATAAATAGACCAAAGGCAAAGAAGAAGACGGGACAAGCGAAGAAAAACACACAAAATTTCACTTTCGTATCACCGTTTGCATTTTCTTTTTGTTACACACTCAAGCTCAGAGGTAGGGGGAGATAGCTAATAGTGTGAGTTCCAACTGAAAATTTCCAACGAACCCTCAAAATAAAAAAAAATAAAAAAAATGCACTAGTCGCTCGCGTATGCAAAAGCCAAAGCTTCAAGTTGAACTTTTAAAATGGCGGGCGAATCGTGTCTGTGTGCATGTATGCGTGTACGTGTGTATGAACAATGCATATCGATTGAAATTTCTGCAGATAAAAACAACAAACTGTTGAGATGCAAAATGCATAATATGGAGAAAGCTGTTACAGCACACACTTTTTGTAGCGACCCAAGCAGATAAGTATATGTGTGTGTGTGCTTTCGTGTATTGGTGTGGTATATATGTAAGTACATGCATACATACATTTTCATGTATGTATATGGACAGTGTCGTCATTCAAGTTCAATGTCAGAAAAAGCTTCAGATTTCGTCTTCATGTGCGCTACAAATTGATTTGCCGAAAATGTTTTGCGTAGGTTTGAGCCTTGTCGGCCATATTGGAAATTATTCCCACTCTGAATACCTCAAATACCCCCAGACCCCTCAATTTCATAAAATTTCATTGTAGGACGCCGCCTGTTTACATAACCCATACTTATGTTTGGGGCTGGCAGTTGGCAGTGAAAGTGGTTATAGAACATAGTGGCAACTCTTTGCATGTACATTTAAATACAATAGATACCTATACTGGCGCAGTTTTGGGCTGTTGTGTGTCCCTCAATCAATTTTGTTTGAATATACAAAACATACACACACACACCCCCATACACATGCATTGCTGCACTTGTATATGCCTGTGCGGCAGTAAAAACGAAGAAAATCGCTCGTGTGACCTTTCTACCAAAACATAAACACAAACTCTCTCAGCACAGCTAGTGGTCTCGCTCGCACACAGCTTTCGCTCTAGCCATACTACCATAGCATATGCTCAGGCGCTTTTACAGCATAACATACACCCACAGTCAAAGATAGACAATACACATACGTATATAAATATATATGTATATATAAAAGTTCCTTGAGTAACTTTTAGCGAGCTGAGTTGCGTGGGCGTGCAGAAATTACTGCAGCTGTTCTGGAACAACGCGAGGCTCTTGGCGTTGCCACATTCACACCTACACCCATAGCCACACTCAAACAACCAAACACCCACACACACTATCAGCTACGCTCACCTTATCGCTGAATTGCAGCTGATGCGGCGCTTTATGGATTTGCCTATCAGCGACAAGTCGTTCGCTGTTCTCCAAGTTGTTGTTTTATCTTCGCTGCTGACTTTTTTCGATTCTCTGCTGCTTCTGATGTTGTTGTTAATATGCTTGCTTCAAAATTGTTACACATTAAAAATGAGTTGATTGCTTGGGTTGAGATCTTCACAGAATTCCGTTGTTGTTTGCAGGTTTTTTCTGATTATATTTAAATTTTTATTTAATACAGTTACTTTAATTGTTAATTCTGTTAGGTTGGTTACATTTGTGAAGTGATTATTTTAGAGCTTATTGCTAAAAATTGTTGGCATTGCCGCAACGCAATTTCTTTTGCTGCTGTTTTTGTTGTTGGTGTTGCCAGATCGTTACCGGGATAAAGTAACTTTTGCTCTCTTTCTCTATCACTGTCCCTCTCTGTCGCTCACGCACACATTTACACATCGGCAACAAACTTGCGAAATTATTTTGTTATATCTTTTTATTTGTTTTTTGTTTTTGTTGTTTATTGTCTTAACAACCGTTTTTGCAGCCGCTGACGTTTTTTCATGTACTTCTCAGCAAGCTTTTATGTGCATGTGTGTGTGTGAGCGAGCTAAAGATTTTGACGTCGACGACATTCGCTGGTAGCTCACCAATACCAGCGCAGCTGGCTCACCGCTCTGCCGCTGCTGCTAATTGTTGTTTTTTCTTTTTTTTTGTTGTCGCTGTTTTTGTTGTATTTGTAATTGCGGCAACGCGCTAACTTTTATGCCATTTAGTTGAGGAAAAAGCTTTTCTCAACAATGCGGCGCGCAGTCATGCATTGAAAAAAATATAAAACAAACGTACACACACACTCTCGCATACACACATCAACACATACATATGTGAGTGTGGCAACAGCAGTAGCAGCAGCAGCTTGCTGCAAAATGAAAGCAGCAACAGAAACGACTTACGACGCAAAACAGCAATAGAATTTTCTTTATGAATTTTTTTAATTTTGCCACTTTACAGCATTACACATACATCTACACAAGTAAATCGAGCGCGTTTGTTGTTTTTTTACTTTTTTGCCGAGATCAAAATACGAAATCAAAATCAAGCGATTTAGCGAACGCGCGGGTTGCCCGTTTGAAGTTGAATAAATACACATATCTGCTCCAAGTATTCGCAAACCATGCACACACACTCTTTTCATTGTATTTGTGTGTATCTGTGTGCGCTTGCCGAGAGAGCGGCGGCGCGTGAGTGCAGCGAAAGAGAGGGCACAAGAGAGTGTCACTGGCACAGTGCGTGCCGTTTGTATGCGTATGTGCGCCAAAAAATCACAACAAACATCGAGTCAAGGGCAACATAGGAGTTGCGGTACTTTCTAGCAACAGCCTGGCAGTACTTGTCACTTTCAGACAAATGCAGCTGCTACTCTGCTCTAAAGCACAGTTGATTAACATATAAGATTAATCAAAATATGAGCTATGAAATATTGTCATATTAATATTAAATCTAAAAATATGAACATTTTTAATTTAGTTGTGTACCGAACATCACCCTTGAGCATCAAAAATCATATTTTAATTGTTTCTCTACATTGCTGCAGCTGACAAGTTAAATCCCTGCCGAGTTATATAAGTGTTTGTTGAAAAGAGTTTTTAATGTTTTATGTAAATATTGATCAAATTTTCAAACATGGTACAAAGCTTACCGATTTCTAGCTAAATGGCTTTAACTGTGAAAACTACTAACGAATAGCAGTTATCGAATGCTTTTTTCTTTATATAGACCAATTTATTATTCAACGCTTCTCGTAGACTTTTGTTCGCTCTGAAGAGCATTCACTGTACCAATTTATATTCTATTAGACCAATTCATCATTAAGAAATTCTTGTTGAAACTTCCTCATAAATATTTAAATATTTTTTGGTTTAAGCGAATCTTCACTGTATTCATATAATATATAAAGCGTATATATCAACATTTGCATGGCCAATTTATTTTAGAACCGAAAACTTGATTAAATGTGCAAAAAATTAAAATATTGATTCGGGTGGCATTTTTTCAAATTCGGAAATTATGATTAATCGCGTCTCTCTTTAAGTGTGTATATATGCCTGCCCTATATAGATATATGTACGTAGGCTATATGGTATCTATATGTATTAAGCGCGTTATTTTTGCTTCTCGTCCGGTTTGTCGGCTGAAGCACCTGCTGTAGCGGAGGCGCTCTCTTCTGCCTCGCTCTTCTTCTCGACAGCAGGAGTGTCCTTGGACGCGCTTGTAGGCGTGGCATCATCGGCCGCCATAGTCGTGCCCGCTGGCAAACTCTTCTCCAAGGCACGCACGAACTCCTCCAGGTTGCCAGAGTAGGCAGCAGCGACTGCATCATGGGACAGCTCGAATTGCTTCACCACGGGTCCCAGCTGAGCAGATTGCAGGGCATTGGAGAACTGAGCGAGCGCCTGCTGGAATTGTGGGGAGCTGATGTGATCCTTGATCTGTTGCTTGCGATCCTCATCGGCATCTTCCGATTCCGGCAAATGCACAATCAGCGATTTCACACGTTCCGGATCCGAAATCAGTTGATTGATCGCCTCGGCGCCAGACAGGGCTGTCGAGAGGTCGATATTTAGGGAACGACCTGCGCCATGTTCAGGGGAGAGATTGGATAAATAGGCTTGGAATGGATTCGCATAAGCTCCGCTGGCTGTTGCTGCTGCTGTCGCATTTGTCGCATTTTTCTTACCGGATCCATCCGCATCGACAGCCAAGCTGCCGCCCACGACCCCTCCTCCACTTCCGCCGCTTGCTCCTCCAGCTGCATCGCTCTGCGCATTGGCGGCGCTGCTGCCGCCGCCGCTGTTACTCCGGTTGCTACCGGACTTGCTCGGCTTGATTGGAACGGACACTGTGCGCGGCACATTCTCTGGCGTCTGCAGGGCGGCGCTGCCGCCACCACCTCCACCCGACGAGGCAGCCGTACGAGACGAGGGCGTCCGTGAGCTGCAAAGAGAAACAAGAGTAAGATGATTTTAGATTGGATGGAATACTGATTCAATAGACACGCTTATCCTGGACGCTTATTAGCTGGAATGCTAATCATTTGGACATGGTGGAGAAACATTGGCAAGGTTTAGAGGGCGTGTCAGAAATATGTTGTATTAATAAATAATTTTAACTGAAGACTAAATAACAGACTATCTCATATTAACGATGCAAAGTTAAGACTTTCCAGTACAACTTAATGCCATGAGAATTACAGAGAATGGCGACAAAGAACGAGTGAGGTAGGATAACAAATGAGAACATTCTATAGACCATGCTTTACAACGTATTTTGAGTTTAGGATTAAATTCCGTTATATTTTGATAATGCTATTTCCAGAGTATATATCTCATATATGGACGGAATTATCGGTGTTTGTTTCATAGAAAACAAAACGGTGTATAAGCCATGGCCCTCCTATCGGGAAATAAGTCATCTAAGCTAATGAAAACAATCCATCTGTTCGGCGAGAGTTAAATGCAGCTCCTATAAAACATATACTACATGTAGCGAACGCGAATGTGTTTTAGAAATTACAATTTTTCGTATTTTACATTACCTAACCATGTCGTCATAAGCTTGACAGTTTAAGTATAAATATACTATTCATATAAAGTCAATATATTTTGTCTAATAAATACTACTCATGAAGTTAAATACTTAAAAAATAACAATACTAGGTGTTCAGTAAATAAATTATATACACTAATATACTTCTTTTAAGGGTATATATAATATATTATAAAATACCTTTCCCTTTACCTAGAAAGGTATATATATGACATACTCTGCATTATTATAAAAGCTATACTTCTACTACAAAATTTATGGTTTCACTTGTTCAATAGCTGCAAAAGTAAATAAAATTATTCCTATTCCACTTACAACTTGGGTAATTTGGTTATATATATATATATATATATATATATATATATATATATATATATATATATATATATATATATATATATATATATATATATATATATATATATATATTGGTACTCTTTCCACTGCATTGAATGGCGTGTATGCATTTTAAGCACACATATACATGCATATCAAATATAATATGAATGAGTTATCCTATTCCTATCTACTTGTACATTTATATGCATTGTGAATGATAATACATTAATACATACTTAGTTATTCCATTTCCACTTACTTCATTTGACCCAGCAGCGAGCTGAGTCCGCCCATTTGGCCAACGCCGCCGAACAGCTGCATTAGCTGCTGCTGCGACATATTGTTCAGCATGTACTGAAGGTCGGTGCCTTCGCTGCCGCTGCCGCCGCCACCACGTTGGTGGGCCGAGGGCGGATTGTTGAGCAGCTCGTTGATACGACGGCAGTGCTCGTCGTCTTTGTCGGTTTTTGGCTCCTGCATCCAGAAGAACATGCGACGGGAGCTAGACTTGAACTTCAGGACATATACACGACCCGATTTGCATTGATCCACGCGCTTGTATTCGAAGTCGTCAGGGAAGACGATGAGATCGTCTTCGATCTTGCCACTGGTGCGATCCTTCCAGCAGAAGTGCATCAAGCCGTCGTCACTCTGGGTCATGTAGACGAGGCCCTTGCGCGAGTCCGGATGAACCATTTTGCCTACCATATTCATGCGTCCAGCACGAAATTCCACAAGATTGGAGCTATTGGAGCTGCCCAAACCGCTTTGCCTGCCAAACATGATGCGGGCACTTCTCGAAAGCTGCAATAGTATTAGGCGTTAAATTAGTTACGTCTCTATGGGTTTTAGACACTCACTGGATATATAGTGTGTGGGAATAAATACAAATTTGGTAATCCCTTAAAGAAAAATTGCCTGCTCTGCGGATGACGAGCAGTTTTTGACACCTTTTGCCAGTGATGGGAACAGTTCGATATTAAATCAAACTAGGGTTGCCAATGTCAATGATGTGTGTTAACAGCTCCTTTTGTGTAAAACATATTTTACGAAAAAAAAATACAGCTGTCACACGAACATACCTAAATTACTATTATTTATTCTTTTGAATATACAAGTTAATATAATATATGTTGGTTTCATTTATTAATTGTCTTATTTTTGCATTGGAAAAATACTCCAAAAATATATACACTTTATATATCATAATTATATATTCTATAATACTTTTTTGTTTTATAAGATACAATTAAATAATATGGTTGGAATTTATATTTATTATTATTAATTGATATACAATAATTTTCTGTTTTCAAACAAATACTTTCAACATTAATGGTACACATAATTGCAAGAGTCTGGCATCCCCACTGGATTAACAGTGTGACCACAACGTTTCAAAGTTAATATATACATATGTGTGAAAGATTTCTTCGCAACAACAAATCGCAGCTGAACTTATTTAAAACTGAAAAGTGTTCGAACGAGGAGCTGGCGAGTAACTAGTAACAAATAATTAATTTAAAAAAAATACATATACACTCATTTATTTGCATTTAAAGTCATCTGTTCAATCGCGAAATTTAAAACGCAATAAATCGTGAATTGTTTGTCATTGAAGTCAAGTGGTAAGAACTAAATTTATTTCCGCATTATCATTGTCAATGTTTTCGCAGTAAAGTAGAATACTTATTGTTTATTTGGCAATACAAATGCATGACGCACGCATTTTCATAAACATGAAGACAAATAATGTCGCCATTGTTTGTTAATTTCTCCATCTCTCTTCTATCTCTGTCTGGCATGTTCCAGCAGCATCTTTCTATTCTAACCCCTATTGCATTTCTTTTATCTTTTCCCTTTGGCGTCTTTGTTTATTGCGTTGCCAACATTTTGATGTTGCTGAAGCTTTTGCGCATTTTGTTTTCAGCTGTTGCTTTACTCTTTGCTGTGGCCTATTTTCTGTCTATCTTATCAATAGTTTTTTTTTTCTTTATTTCTTTACCCTTTATTATTTCTGAGCATTTGTGAGTTTGCTTATTCACCTGGCGAGCAGCTTGCAAAACCAGTTTCTGCCCTCAACCTTGTCACAATTGATATGCCATTGCTATAGCAAAAGTATTGACTAAAATAAACGTTAGAGAGCAAATAATAGACGCAACGCAAAATAATAGCAAATAAAACGCAAAATTAAAAAATAAAATAAAATAACAGCAACAAGTACGAAGGCGAATGGCCGATAAGATAACGGAAGAAGTTTTTTCAAATTCGAAATACATAACAATGCATAAATATTTGTATGTATGTATGCGCAAAATCTAAACAACTGTGAATTCGGTTTTGGTTGCAGCGAAATGAACGGAATTCTCATTTTATTTTTTATCTGCTTTGTCAGCAAATCCGCCCCCCACTGGACATCTGGTCTGCGGTAGATGATGGATCATATATCGACATAAAATGCTCACAATGCAAATTTAACATTCCGTTCCCTTTATTTTTATTATTGCTGATATTTTTGTAGCTTGAGATGAAATTCAGATCTGGTCATACTGTGTGGGCCAAATCTAGTGATGGCGCGATACTTTAGAATCACTGTTAATGGAGCTAATGACTTTCTGTGATTGTCAATATCTTATTGAGATTTTAATTCAAGTTAAATTAAATGTGTACCATTCAATGTTAAAGCATCTGATATATGTATGTAATTTAGCAGTTTCATTTTACAGTTTGTCATAACTGGTTGCTTACAGTCTGCACTGTTTCGCCTATTATTATGCGAAAGAAAATTAAATAACTAGAAATATTTAATTGTTATATGTAAATACAATTTTAGTTAATAATTATTTGAAAGAAAAATGTGAATATAGATATTGCTCTTTGCACACTGCCTTAGTCACCGTTTTACTGCATAAGCGGTTACAGTGACTTACTCACTGTTACTGTTACTTGTTGCTCATCTCCAAGCCTGCTAAATGTGTAAAAAGCTCATCACGTGACGAGCAGACGTTAAGGTTGAAACCAAAAGCTTAGCTCAATTAGAAATGTTTTTAAATATGTTTACTGAATCGACTTTAATTTTTAATTTCAGCTAAAATGCGCACTCTTTACGCCCTATTGGCCCTGGTGGCTGTGGCTCAGGCCGTTTCCTTTGCCGATGTTATCAAAGAGGAGTGGCACGCCTTCAAGGTAAGTAATGGGGGACTGAGAGAAATTGAAGGACGAACGAGAAATATGTTATATGATATACATGATATATATGATAACATGAATTGAGTTATCCAGTGACGAGCGACGGAAATAGAGTAGGTTCTGAGAAAGAGAATAAAATAACAAAGGCGGCTCAAATTTAGAAGCAACTGTTTCTGTAACAGGTGTCAGATGTAGACTGCATGAATCATCCTTCGTTGACTTAGGATTTTGGAACCATTGTTCCCTTGTGTGAGTGTTTTTTGTTAAAGTGCATTTTTGACCGTTGAGTCATGCGTAATGAATAATTGTTCTTTTTATTAAATTTGCTATTGTTATTATTGTTGTTGTGGCAGGCAATGTTAGAGCTAAGCTGATTAAAAGCCTGTCACATGCCGGCTCACATGACAGATTCAATATTGCTGAACCGTCACATGAGATGCCGACATAAATCCCTTTATCAGTGGCCGGGCTTGCTGTACCGTTAGACCATCCATCCATTGATAAGCGCGCGTTCCGGCTTGTGCCTGGCATCGATCGATGATAAGCCACATGCATACCAAACCAATTCCCAAACCCAAGCACAATTAACACTAAACAATTGACATTAAGTGCTCAATGTTGACTCATTATAGTCGAACTTGTTTACATTCACATATATATTTGTCTTGCATTCTTATTTATTGATTATTATTTTTCAATTTGTTAGCTCTTTGTCTTTGCCATGGGCTAGTTTTACGTCGTAGAGCGCTTTGAACTCGCTCTTAATCAGTTTATCAGTTCCTACTTGCAATAAATATTATATTCTACTCTTATCAGCTATGAAACGCTTCAAAAGCTTTCCAGCTGTGTCTAGACTAGAACGCTCTGGATTATAGTTTCAAATAATATAAAAAATATGAAAGTTATAAATAAACAACTTTTTTTCAATATAGAAAGCGACATAAGAAATGGGCGAATCTTAGGAAGACTTTTATTATCGCTCATATTACTTAAAATATTCGATTTCGTTGTGCTTGAGCAATATAAATTTGTATGAAAAGTTAGCATATATTGTGACTGTAAAGTTTGTTGGCAGCTATCTTATATTTAGAAAATTTGCAACGAATGATTTTGATTTATTCTTTAAAGTTTATTTAATTAGCGATTTCTTTCAGAATTTGCAATAATTTTCGCTATCAATTATATATATATATGTATCGCACAAAAGTATGTATACATATGTATATACAAAATATAAAAAAAAAAAAAAAAAAAAAAACTTAAAAGCATTGCATACTTTTGTGAGTCAGTAAATATATATGCCATTTAGAAGAGAGATCATTTAGAAGAGAGATCAGTAATTATATAAATATTTATTTAATTTGTTTGTTAGAGTTTTAAAACGTCTGGTTTTCTTAGTAAGAGTACGGATTTATTGATAAAGAACAGTACAAATATTTAATTGGGCAACAGTCGATAAGTTCAGAATTCGAATTGTGGGGGCCAATGTTTGCCAGTTGATAACACTAAACAATTGTTGCCTATTTTTGCGCGGTGTTTAATTTTCTAGTGCTGTAAAGCGTGCATAGCATACGCAACAGAATATATTAATGTAATTTGCACAGCAGAGAACGATCATTTGCTATTTCATTTAGACACATGCGAGCGTTGGGTGTAAACAAATTCAGATTATTCTGATTTTTCGCACACGAATCGAAG
Organism: Drosophila buzzatii; assembly: GCA_035045845.1. NCBI lineage: Eukaryota > Metazoa > Arthropoda > Insecta > Diptera > Drosophilidae > Drosophila > Drosophila buzzatii. The sequence goes on along the minus strand of JAWNOS010000373.1, from coordinate 1,231,642 downwards.
AGTGGATCGCACAAACAAATACTAGGCAGGCAGCGAAGAACTTTGAACCGAAAGTGTTGCGATAAGCGTGTGAATGCCCCCCCAAACACTGTCGCATGTTTTTTTTTTTTTTTATTGTTATTGTTTTCATTTTTATTCCATTCAATTGACATCTCAATTTATGCGCAAAACAAATAAGAATAAGAACAACAAAGTTAAAGCGCGTCAGAGTTTCGCGAAATGGCGTGTGACTAGCTTTACGAGCTTATCACTTGGTTTAATGTTTGTTATTGCTATGCTGTGAGACGAAAAGTGCGAGGCTCTCCATTGTTGTTTTATAAACTGCACGAAAATGGAGAGCAAAGTGGAATTAGCAAGTGGACGCTTAGTACTGTGAGAGTGTGTGTTAGTGTGTGAGAGCGTGAGAGTTGCCTTTACTTCCTTATAAATCAGCGTTTTTATACGAATCAAACCGGTTCGTTCATGCGAAACGGTTTTAATACGTATCATACATACATATATTTTATTGTATGTACAAAATAAAAAAGTCATATATGTAGATATGTATGTATGCATACGCGCATGCATACATATGCACACATACATATATGCGTGGCTTATTTTTGGATCTGTGTGTGTGTGTGTGTGTGTGTGCGCGCCGTACTAAACAGGCATACGGACATTTTTGATATTACCCACCCGACACTCAACGCAAGCAGACGCAACACAGGCGAGCGAGCGCTAGAGAGCAAACAAAATAGAGAGCAATCAAGAGAGAGAGAGAGAGTAAACGCGCGCGCGCCAAAATCAAATGTAGAGCGAGCGAGACGGAGCAATTGTTAGAGAGAGAATTACCCGTTAAGAGACATTAAAGGAAAGCACGCGCGTCATTCAGAAAAACGTGCTAATGCAAACACAACTATAAAAATAATTACGGATATTATTAAATTATATAAAGCACGTAAAATAAGTGTTATGGCCAGCTCCGGCAGTGATTTGCACATGATTGTGGATGTAGTGGTGCCCAGTCTGTTCATAGTTGCACTATGCGTGGTCAACTGTTTTGTGATGCGAATCATAATGCGTAAACGCAAAGAATACCAATACTTAACAGAGCGCACCGCAAATACATTAGAATCAGCAGCCGAAACCGCTCCAGCTGCTGATGAGCCGACCACCTCAACGGAGCGCAGCTGTCCAATCGAAATGGAGCGACTTTAGAGGTCAAACTCCGCCAGCCACTGTTGCCTTAGCCTATAAAAAATACTAATTTTAGTCCAAAACTAGTTTTTGATACTCAGCAACTGTATATTGACAAATGGATAATAGAAAGGAAAAACCAAGTGCAAACACTCATCTATCATAATTTTATATACACGAGTATGAATACATACATATGTATATTTAAGCATGTGCATTTAATTACTGTTCCTACGTTTATTAACTTTTTACGGGATCGACAAGTCTATTTTAATGTGTACATTTGTTTAATAATAATAATAAAAATAGAAAAACAAATACGTGTTTTTTTTTGCATGTGCGAAAAATCAATAGGCGGGTTTACGATGCTTTCCCTGTGCCCTTTTTCCGCTGCAAGTTCTCGTAAGAGCAAATTTCTAGTAATATCAATATCACTAAGGAGAAGCGCATGACCGAACGCTTATCGCTGCAAGTCATCCAACAACAAGAGCAACATTATTAATAACAGAGTCACCATTACCATCCGGTCAGGGCGTCAATTGCTCCCATGTCAGCTATAATTATACGATATATGTATGTATGTGGACTGGGCTGTTTGACCAGTTTGTTTGTCTGCATTTAGTGAATTTTTACTGTATACCAATTTAATGTTCGTTATTCTGTCGTTGCAATAGGGGTTGGACAACGAGGGGTGTATTGGTTTTGTTGTTTAATTCAGCGTCATAAATAGATCGGGTGATAATGTTAACACAGAATTTACGATCGTTTGAGTATATTTATGAGTTGCTTTATACTGAAATATATTTTGATATCAATAAATATTAGTTGAATTTTCAAGCTAATACTAGGTATTAGGATTCATACACTTTTAAAACCATGCTACAAGGTATTTCGTGGTCTATTTCGCTTACATAAATATAGTTTATATTTTTTATTTCATTTTTTTCCATTTGACCATTTTTTCCTATTTTTCACAACATTTTTATAACTTCTAGCCGAATTGACTCGTTAATGTTTTTATACCCTGAACCCATTGAAAATGGGAATTCAGGGTATAATGGTTTTGTGAAAATGTATGTAACAGGCAGAAGCAGACCCCATAAAGTATATATATTCTTGATCAGCATAAAAAAATAAGTTGATTGAGCCCTGTCCGTCTGTCCGTCCGTCCGTCCGTATGAACGTCGAGATTTCGGAAACTACAAAAGCTAGAGAGCTGAAATTTCACATGAACACTCGTATGTTGCTACGCAGTACGAGTTTATTTTGTTTTTTCGATAACTCATCCCATTTTCAAATTATCGAAAAAAAATCAAAAATTCGTTTCCATATTTTACGTTTTTTGGGCATAACTTCTACACCGCTATATCGAAAGACTTCAAATTTGTATATTTAGAAAGATATTATAAATACGCAGATTATGTAATTTTCAGATTTTGGATGCCACGCCCCCTTCGCCCATAATTTGCAAAAAACGCATTTCAAATACTAGAGACTTGAAATTTGGCACATAGATACATATTGATACTCTTAATCTGCTCTGCAAATTTCATTAAGATCGTCCATCTAAAAATGGTTATAAACGTTCAAAGTATAGCCCAACCCACCCCCTAGCCACGGCAGCAACTACGTGGTTAGCAGAGCGCGCGCTTACAAGTACGTAAAGAAGAAAAGTATCACTTTTTTGGGTTCAGGGTATCTCGTAGTCGAGCCGTCTCGACTAGAGCCTTCTTACTTGTTTTTTTTTATGTTTAGTTTTATGAGCGTTAGCTGGTTTTATTGGCCTTAGCTACTGGTCTTTTGTGTGGGTTGCGATAAGAGAGCTGTCAGAAGCTTACCTCATTGAATGCCTTAAGAGCAATAAATCAAATCGCAGTCAGAATCAGAATCAGAATAAGACTAGATGCTTTGCTTAGGTTAACCTGAACTTCGACTCGCCGTCAGTCAAGGCATGTGCATTTGATTGTGTGCATAGCTATCTAATCGCTGGCCCTGGAGAATAGGAGGTACAAAGCTAATAACAAGTCCTGATAACAGAGCCCTGATAAGCGCAATTGTATATATATATTTTTGTCTACACTCTCATTGCAGTTGGAGCACAGTAAGAATTATCAAGATGAGACCGAGGAACGCTTCCGCCTGAAGATCTTCAACGAGAACAAGCACAAGATTGCGAAGCACAACCAGCGCTATGCCGCCGGCAAAGTTACCTTCAAGATGGCCGTTAACAAGTATGCGGATATGCTGCATCATGAGTTTCGCGAGACGTTGAACGGATTTAATTACACCCTGCACAAGGAGCTGCGGTAAGTATATTAGCGATTCTTGAAAGGAATTTTATTATAATCAATCAATCTATTTATATAGCGCTTCGGACCCCAGTTTTACGGGCATTACGTTCATCTCGCCGGCGCATGTGAAGCTGCCCAAGTCTGTGGATTGGCGCGAGAAGGGAGCTGTTACTGATGTTAAGGATCAAGGACATTGCGGCAGCTGTTGGGCATTCTCCTCCACTGGCGCTCTCGAGGGTCAGCATTTCCGTAAGACGGGCACTTTGGTTTCGCTCTCCGAACAGAATCTGGTCGACTGCTCCACCAAATATGGCAACAATGGCTGCAACGGTGGCTTGATGGACAATGCCTTCCGTTATATCAAGGATAACGGTGGAATTGATACCGAGAAATCATACCCATATGAGGGTATTGATGACTCCTGCCATTTCAAGAAGGGCGCCATTGGTGCTACTGATCGCGGTTTCGTTGACATCCCACCCGGCAATGAGAAGAAGATGGCGGAGGCTGTTGCCACCATTGGGCCAGTCTCAGTGGCCATCGATGCATCGCACGAATCGTTCCAGTTCTACTCAGAGGGCATTTACAATGAACCCGAATGCAATCCCCAAAATCTGGATCATGGTGTCCTCGTGGTCGGCTATGGTACCGATGAGAGCGGTAAGGACTACTGGCTGGTGAAGAACTCATGGGGCACCACTTGGGGCGACAAAGGCTTTATTAAAATGGCTCGCAATGAGGACAACCAGTGCGGCATTGCCTCCGCCTCCAGCTATCCACTGGTCTAGGAGATTATATTTGCGATAAATGTGTTTGCATTGACGCTCAGCCTCATTAATTTAATCACACAAAAACCTTTTATATTCCAATTCGAGCATCTCAAATGTAAACTTATAATTTAATGGGCATATTTAACAATCTGTAAAGCACATCCGTTCTTATATGGTTTGCCATTGAAATATTAAAACAAATTAGGCATATTACAATGTTGATGTTTTGTATAAAATAAAAACGTATTTTATAAAGTAATACGAATGTTTCTTAATTGAATATAAATAGTGCAAAATGGAATTTACTTTTATTTACTTTATATTTGAATTAGTTAATTTTAGCGAATACAACAGGTATTAAGATATTTGGGGTAAGCTAATTTGAACTAAGCTCGTAATAGTTTATTAATAAATCATCACAGGCGCATCCATCTAATTTCCAATTTAATTCTCGAAAATTAAGAGCAGACAACAGCTGACAGGAATTTGTTTTGCGCTAGCCCTGGTACATTCGATTGCTATTCAAACATTATCGATATATTGAGGACGCATTTATTGATAGCAAACAGCTGTTGTTTTATAATACATATAATGCAATATTTTGCTAGTTAATAAAAATAAAAATAGAAAATCTTGAAACAATGTTATTAACGGTGCGTGTGCCGAGCTCCCGCTTATGCTTGGGCCGCCAACAGCAACGTCGCCTGTTGGCCAGCACCGCCGCCGAGGAAATCAAGAGACAGACAACACAACATCCTCTGCAATTGGAAATCAATGGAAGCACATACCCCACGGACAGCTGGACGAATGTGACCCCGAAGATTCTATCACATTTGGGCTTGAACAAGCATCTGCAGCGTGATCATCCATTGTCGATAATGCGGCAGCGCATTGTTAACTATTTCTATAGCGCCTATCGCAATCAGCGAGGAAATCCCTTATTTTCCGTCTATGATCAGCTCAGTCCTCTGGTAACGGTGCAGCAGAATTTTGACAATTTACTTATACCCACCGATCATGTGAGTCGTCAGAAATCGGATTGTTATTATGTGAACCGGGAGTATTTGCTGCGCGCCCATACTACGGCCCATCAGGTAGAGTTGATTTCTGGTGGATTGGATAACTTTTTGGTTGTCGGCGAGGTGTATAGACGGGATGAGATTGATAGCACACATTATCCAGTGTTCCATCAGGTGGATGCAGTGCGTCTTGTCACCAAGGATAAGCTGTTCGAACGCAATCCTGGTCTTGAGCTATTCGAGGAGACGTGGACTGGTTCGTTGGCAGATCCAAAATGCATTTTGCCCTCGTCCAAGTGCATGGATCAGACTAAGCAGCCGTGCCACACTCTAGAGGCTGTCAAGCTGATGGAACACGAAATGAAGCACGTCCTGGTGGGCCTTACGAAGGATCTATTTGGGCCCCGCATAAAATACCGTTGGGTGGACACGTACTTTCCATTTACTCAACCTTCATGGGAGTTGGAGATCTACTTCAAGGACAACTGGCTGGAGGTGCTGGGTTGTGGTATCATGCGCCACGAGATTCTGCAAAAGGCGGGTGTACATCAATCGATTGGCTATGCCTTTGGAGTGGGACTGGAGCGCTTGGCCATGATTCTCTTTGATATACCGGACATTCGATTGTTTTGGTCGAACGATAGCGGCTTTCTGTCACAGTTCAGTGAAGAGGATCTACACAATCTTCCGAAATACAAAGCTATCTCACATTATCCGCAGTGCTCCAACGATTTATCATTCTGGCTACCCGACAATGTGGAAATCGATGCTGGATTCTCAGCCAATGATTTCTATGACCTTGTGCGCACTATAGCTGGGGATGTGGTAGAGCAGGTGGGTACATTTTAACGTACATATTATTTAGGTAATTAATTCTCTTTTCTTTTTAGATAAGTTTGGTCGACAAATTCAAGCACCCAAAGACGGGCAAATCGAGCCTTTGCTTTCGCATTGTTTATCGTCATATGGAACGCACCCTAACTCAGGCTGAAGTAAATGAGATACATAAACACATAGCCGACGCCAGTGTGGAGACCTTTAAAGTGCAAATACGCTAGTCATAGCTAAATAAAATTGTTTTCGAAGTAAAAGAAACGATTTTTTTAAATTTATTTTTTTATTTATTTATTTTTGTTTTTAAATGCAATTAGGTGTAAAGTAATCGGTGCCTTTGCTGTACAATCGATAGACGATATTTTAACGCTTTACAACACTGCTTTTGATGCTTTACGTGCAAGCTGTAGAGTGCGGCGTTGTTGAAGTATATACGTCTACATTAAATTTATGAAATTCAAGTGAAAATGTCAACTTTAGAAGCGGACGATGTGCTGTACAGCATTTTGGCATTAGTCATCATTGAGAATGCTCTAGAAATATATATAGCATATCGCCAGGTGAGTTAACACAGTTAAAACGCCGGCACGTGCCAGCGTTCAAGGCGGCAATTAATGTTTGCGCATTTATTTTACAATGCGCATGTATTATGTGTATATTTAGCAATTTAAATGCCAGACAAGTTCGTTGATTGTGTAAGATAAACTATTGATATGAAAATAATCGCATATTCCGCCCTTGTAGGTGAAAGTCTATCGAAATGCATTGACTGTGCCCATTGAGCTGGAGGCCCATATGAGCTCGGAGACGTTCCATAAGGCGCGCAAATATGGTTTGGATGGGGAGAACTTTGGCATCTTCAAGACCGTGCTGCTGGACGTTGTTCTTCTTTGCCTGGAACTGTATATTGGATTGATTGCGTTGCTCTGGCAGGTGTCGGTGAATGTGGTCGAACGTCTGCAATGGGACTCGAGCAATGAGATTATTGTCAGCCTCGTATTTGTGCTCATCTCAAATGTATTATCCACATTCAAATCGCTGCCATTTAAGATCTATAAGATCTTCGTTCTGGAGGAAAAGCATGGCTTTAATAAGCAAACGGCTGGTTTCTTTGCCTGGGATCAGGTCAAGGGATTCCTGGTTACCCAGATTGTGATGCTGCCAATTACAGCGGCTATCATCTTTATTGTGCAGCGCGGTGGCGATAATTTCTTTATCTGGCTGTGGATATTCGTTGGCGTCATCTCCTTGGTGCTGCTCACCATCTATCCGATCTTCATTGCGCCGCTCTTTGATAAGTACACGCCCCTGGAGCAGGGCCCACTGCGTCAGTCAATTGAGAACTTGGCTGCCTCGCTGAAGTTTCCACTGACCAAGCTGTATGTTGTGGAGGGCTCGAAACGTTCATCGCACAGCAATGCATATTTCTACGGTTTGTGGAACTCGAAGCGGATTGTACTCTTCGACACACTCCTGTTGAACAAGGGTAAACCGGACGACTCTGAGCTGAGTGACGACGAGAAGGGCAAGGGCTGCACGGACGAGGAGGTGCTGGCAGTGCTTGGTCATGAGCTGGGACACTGGAAGCTCGGTCATGTGACCAAGAACATTATCATTATGCAAGTGCATCTATTCCTCATGTTTCTTGTCTTTGGCTATTTGTTCAAGTATGGCCCATTCTATGAAGCGCTGGGCTTTCAACCGGGCACGCGACCCATACTCGTTGGTCTATTGATCGTGTTCACGTATGTGTTGGCACCTTACAATGCCATCATCAACTTTGCATTGACAATACTGTCGCGTCGATTCGAATATCAGGCGGATGAGTTTGCCCACAAGCTGGGCTTCGAGCAGCAATTGTGCCGTGCTCTGATCAAGCTCAATTTGGACAATTTGGGCTTCCCCGTCCATGACTGGCTGTACTCCACCTGGAATCATTCGCACCCAACACTGCTACAGCGTTTGGCACGCCTCAAGCAGTTGGGAGAATCGCAGAAGAAGGTGCAGTAAATCACGAGGTGGGCATTTTGCGCATTCAATTGCGAATCTGTAGACCAAAGCATTTAGCGTCTTTCTTTCTCCCCTCACTCCTTGACTCCTGTAAACCGTATCCGTATCGTAGTAGTCCCTCCCTCTCCATGTTTAGTTGTATATTGTGTAGATTTCAATAAAGCAAGCGATAGCCGACTTGACCAGCAGACAAATAAATAATAAAAAACCAAATTCAAAAATGTATATATCAAATGTATTTGGCTAAAATGTCAGATTGCATTACCTTACAATGATTGTCCAGTTGTGGAATGATCCCGCCATAATACTCCTTAGTCTATTGATAATTCTCCTAGTGGATAATTTGTGGAGCCTCTATCTGCTCCTACGCGAGGTAAACAGCCGGATTTCGATCGACTCTATGATATTTCCCATCTCTATTCTAGATTAAAATGGTTTACAGCGCGAGGCATGTGCCGGAAGTGTTGCGTCCGTATTTATCACAGGATGTGTTTGACAGAATGCGAAGATACAAGCTACACAAGAGCTGGTTCATCATAGTCAATACGCTCATTGTGGTTGTCATTTGTGGCTGCCTTGAATTGTATTTTGGTTTCTATGGCCTCCTTTGGAACTTGGTTGCCAGCTGCGCCATCTGGTCGTGGATGAAGCACGAAATATGGATGTCATTCGTATACTTGATCTTTCTGAGCATTTATATATTAGTTAAGTCGCTGCCGGGCAAAATCTATGAGAAGTGCTGCATTGTCAAGCTGGTGAAGCAGCCTAAACGCAGTTGGTCGCAGCGCATTATCGTGGAGCTTATAGACATCATCTGCTCGCTGGTGCTCATGGCCATAGTGGTTGCGGTGGTGGTGTCTATGGTGCGCTCCTTCAATCAGTTTGCCTTCGTGGGCATTTATTTGATGGCTGTACTGCTGACCGCGATGATCATCTTGATAATCCCCTTTGGCATTGATCCGTTCGTTGGCAAGCGCGTGCCGCTCGAGAATCAAGTGCTGAAAGCGGGTCTCGAAGAGCTTACCCATCGCGTCGGCTTCTCCATGCGTTATGTGTATATTATACACGTCCGAGACCCCAACGTGGGCAGCAACGCGTTCTTCTTCGGCAGTTGTTGCCTAAAGCGGATTGTCATTTTCGATAATCTGCTGCTGAATCGGGGACTGGCCAGCGATGCTCGGCTACCGACGGAGGAGAGAGGTAAAGGTTTGCCCAACGAACATGTCTTGGCCGTGGTCGCGCACGAGCTGGGCCACTGGAAGAGGGGGCACTTCTACAAGGCCCTTGTCATGTTCCAGCTGCATCTACTGATCACGCTCGTGCTGTTCGTCATCTGCTATTCGCATGGACCCATCTACCAGGCGGTTGGTTTCGATGTGGGCGTCGAGCCTGTCATAGTGGGCTTTATCATTATCTTTGGATTCGTGTTGACGCCCTACTTAACCATCTCTAATGTGCTAATGCTAACAGCGACGCGTCAATTTGAGTACGAGGCGGACAAGTTCGCATTCCAGCTGGGCTACGCGGCGCATCTGCGCATGGCTCTGCTTAAGCTCTATGCGGACAATCTCACATTCCCCCTATCGGACGCCTGTTACTCAAGTTGGCATCACACGCACCCCACTATGCTGCATCGCCTGGAGCGTTTGGAGCGACTGCAGCGTGCCGAAAACAATCGCACGTAACAAAGGAATTTACACACAAAACAGCAAAAAAACATAGATAGCTATGAATACTTGTTTATATTCAAATCCAACTGCCACATTCGGATATATAATGGAATATATTTATTTATTTATATATGCCGACTGTTGACTTATTTGTTATTCTATTGTTTACATTGGTCTGGTAACATGATCATATCCTGAGCGATGGTATCGTACGACACTTGGCCGAAGATAGATCCGCGAATACTCCTCTATTTGATGATGGCGGTGTTGTTCCTCGACCATATATGGGAAATAATACTGGCCAAGCGACAGGTGAGCGAGAGCAGAGCTGTCAACGCTGATAGTGTCATCATCATAATCATCATCCTCATGATCATCATTATCAAATTCATTTCCTTAAAACATATTTACGTCCAGTAGCAACTGACCTGCCTGAATGCCATTATGGTGCCGGACCAGTTAAGAGATATTATACCACCGGAGATCTTTCATCGCGCCCGCGTCTATGAATTACATAAAATGGAGCTCTTTATATGGAAACACATCATCGATTTGATCGTTAGCCTATTGGAACTATATTTTGGCTTTTATCCATTTGTCTGGGGGCTGGCCGCCAGCACGCTGGCCCCTCTAACACATCGAGAGCTTTGGATTAGCTTGATCTTTGTATTCTATTTAACTATATATATATCGCTACGCTGCCTGCCCATCCTGATATACGATAAATGTATATTGGAGCTGAGATATGGAACGCATCGACGATTTCCCTGCTATATGTACCTATTGATCGGCTTGTTATGCATCATCCTCGCACAGATAGTCCTGGCACCGCTTACCCTCTTGATTGTGTTCAGTGTCCAGGTGATGGGATTCTTTTTCTTTTTATATTTCTGGCTGATGTGGGCTGCCTTTACGCTGCTCCTGGTTTTCCTTCTGCCCTATCTGTGTGTGCCCTGCATTGGTGTCCAACGTCAACTGCCGGTTGGGAGCCTCCTTTATACGGATATAAAGGTCGTTTGTGACCAGACCGGATTTCCCATGAATCGGGTCTTCATCATTCAAACCAAGTCTATGCAGTACAGCAACGCCTACTTCTACGGCAGCTGCTGCTTGAAGCGCATCGTCATCTTCGACACGTTACTCCTGAACAAGGGTCTGCCCGTCACGCAGCTGCACCCGTATGAGGTTGGGCGTGGTCTGACCAATCCACAGGTGGTGGCTGTAGTTGCGCACGAGCTGGGCCACTGGAAAAGTGGACATTTCTACAAGGCCACCTTCATCATGAAGCTGCATTTCTTTCTAACCATGGTCCTGTTCGGCCTGCTCTTCCATTGTCCGTACCTGTATGAGGCAGTCGGCTTTGCCCCTGGTCTCTGGCCAATTATTGTCGGTTTTTTAATCGTGCTGCGCTTTGCACTGACGCCTTACCTGACGTTAGCTAACTTCCTGATGCTGTGGAATCTGCGTCGCTTCGAATATGCCGCAGATCGTTTTGCTCATCGACTGGGCTACTCTCTGCTGCTGCGTTCAGCGCTCATGAAGATCTATGCCGACCACATGAGCTTTCCTGTCTACGATAGCTGTTATGCTCGTTGGCATCATACGCATCCAACCATATTGCAGCGATTGGCCTATCAGCAAAAACTGGACCAGGAGGCCTTCTATACTATGTAGTTGATCCGTCTCCGTATAAATTTGTAGTTGAACGATTTTTTTTTGGGATTATTTTTTTATTTTTCGAGTAGTCCGTGACTTCAATTTCAACTTAATCTAAATGTATTTAGTGTTATTTTCTAGCATTTTTTAAAAAATTACTGGTATTTCAGTATCTTCTTATAAAATTCTAATTGAGCGACCATGTCGTTTGGGTGCATTACCAAATTGAATGTTAACATTAACAAGTGGTAAGTGAATTCATCTACTGATCTTGAGATACTTGCTCCGATAATCCTGCCATATCCTTATAGCCAAACGCACATCACGTATGCCAACAATTCAACGCGTTTTCTGATCAACAATCCGTCCGGTTTCGTTTTCCGCAGCATGGGGTCCACGATCTGTCGCTGCTGCACGGATTGCGCCAGCCAGGGCATTGGCTTCCTTAAACGACATTTCGGACGTGGCGGAAGCATCCAGAAAACGGCTTCCCTCTGCGATATGCTTTCATCTATCGGACTGCACGAGTATGCGCATTACGAGCCCAACATGGCAGACCACAAACTCCAGTCCGATCAGATGGAGGATGGAGACCCTCATGATGATGAGCAACAGGTGACAAAGCTCTTCACCTGGCATCTGGAGGAGGTGCCCGTGGTAACTCCGCAGCGTGCTACCAAAATTGTTAGGCGCAAGGGTCGATTGCAAGTATCTTGTCTCGCTTGGCATCTGGACAGCTGCAAGTGGAGGAATATTAGTGCCAAGGACTATGAGATGCCCAAATGGTTGGTATGGCCATATATGTGGCCAAATTAGATTGAATACTTTATATGTAGGTCGAATGCTATTTCTGCAATTGACAAACTATGCTGCAGCTTTTCACGTTTTACTTTCCTTTCTGAGCAACTGAAAACTAATCTCTTGAGTTTAGTTTAAGTTTAATGTTTGATTATCTAGACATTCGATTTGCTATCAATTTTTGAGTTTTTCCGATTTATTAATGTGAATACTCCTTAATTTGGAAATTTGATTTAGTACCTTCATATCATCACACCATAATTTTCAGTGCCCCATCTTTGAGTTAACAAATTTAAGTCAAGTCTCTTCATACGAACGCAAATTAATTTTTACGTTGTGGGCCAATGTCATGTTTATGCTTGTATATATCAAAAACGATTGAAATCAGATTGCACGAACTTCCTAGTCGTACACTCCTGATTAGTACATGCTTTCAATAGATTACAGATCTTAGACAATTCTCACTTACTATATTAGTAAGCCTGTGTACTATATATAGATTTATATATAAGTATTATAATCCACTAATTGACTGATAAACGCCTTTTTATTGAAAAAAAAAAAATAAATAAATAAAAAAATATATATATAGCCACTGCTTGAAGATCAAGGAGACTATGGAATACATAGATGAGGTAGTTAACGGCGCAATGCCCACGCCGGAACAGCAAGAGTCTGTTTTGAATTCAAATGGCAAACTGATGCCCGATATGAATTCGAATATTATTGGTATTAATGCGTTGTTGAAGAAGCTGAATGAATTACTGGAGGAGCAGAATCGGGAGCAAGGCAATGTGTAGATGCAGAGGACTTGATAACTCAATCACAATAGTGTAAACAAATATGTTGTTGTGTATTTTTGAGATTGTAATCTATCGATAGTTTATTAAAACACCATTTTCATATCATAGAATTTTTGCTTGACATATATGTATGTATGTAGTAAATATATAGACAGATACAGATATATATATATACATATATATATATATATATATATATATATATATATATATATATATATATATATATATATATATATATATATATATTATTGTAGTAATAGTTGTATAAAGTATTTTGTATCGTGATTTGAGATAGTCCTCTTTGAAGCTGTTGTCGTATGTGTATCATCTGATAATCCATCTTAAACATTAGCATAAGTAAGATATATAATATATAAGTATATACGATATTTTTTTCTTTACTTGGCATTTTGTTGCATCGCACAGTTCTCTATAACATATATATATATATATATATATATATATATATATATATATATATATATATATATATATATATTGTATTTTTTATTGTTATACTGTTGTTGTTTTTTTCTACATATGAAATTTTTCTGCGTTTTTGTTTTGTTTAAAAGCTTAGTTAAATGTTTTCTGAGAAATGTTGCTTTTCATTGGCTATATTTTTAAGGGGCAAATCAAAATTCCAAATTGAAAAATGATTTTATACCAATAGTTGGCTTCAAGTATTTATAATAGCGATAGCACCTTGAGAAGAGTTTAAAACAATGTAAAGCGATTTTAAAAATTTCTGTTTGTGTTCTTGATATATATTTTAAGCACATTTAGATAAAATATGACTAAAAGCTGTAGATTCAGGGAGAATCTTTCAATATTTGTTCTCTCTTTTTTCAATATTTGTTCTCAATTTGGGTGTGCCTAAGTTCCCTTTTAGGACCCGCCTCTGCATAATCCGTGCAGCACTTGGACAAGCACGAGCACAAGTATGACATGTGTTCAAGGAGGGCGAAGAGGAGGCGAGGGAGTAGGTTGGGCTGTGAAGAGGACGCTTGCCAACTGTAAGTGGATTTTAGTTTTCTCTTCATTTTGGTTTACCCTTGTTCATTTTTTATTCTTTTCTCTTTTCACCTGCCTTTGGACCGTGCTCGAGTGCCAATTGGCAGCTGTTTGCCGAGTGCTTTGATTGATGCTGGCTTGGCCTCTACTTTTGGTCAAACTTGTGCACTAAAAACTGTTTGTGAAATACACATAGATATATTTATCGTTACTTGGTATTTGTTTGATAACTTTTCTCTTGTCCAAAAATTAAGGTAAATTTTCCAAAATAAGTAAACCAAGCAGAAAAATCGCACGCATCAAAATATATATATGTATATGTATGTATGTGTATATTCTTAATACAGTACATTTATGTACATATATGTAATATATATATTATTATAAGTACACACAATTATTAACAACAATTATCTAAAAAATTCGCACTACATAATAATTTATAATAATTTAAATTTCACATTTAATTTATTTTTTTGTATGTTCTTTTTTCTTCTTTTTTTGCAATAATTTATTGAGTGTTTGCTCTTACGCTTAGCTAAGTTGTAATTAAGTAAAAATTAAATTAGTTTCTTTTTAGTTAAATATATAAATAAATATGCAATATATAGGAAATAGAAAATATAAATATTACGAGTACTCTGGCTACTCGAATACTATTTTATTATTTTTAAAATCGATGTACTGAACTTTTTGTTTTTTATTACATGTTTTTTTTTTTTTTTATGTATTTTTCTGGCTGGTTTCGAGTTGCTTTTCAAAAGTAATTTTTCTCAAGTATTATTATGTATATATGTTTTTGTTTTAAAATTTGTTTAAGATGTTTTGCTTTACGAATACACATTCATTATAATTTATTTTGCTTTTTATTTTGGAGCTTTTGTGTTAGGAAATAGACTTTCGAAAGCTTAACATGCATAAACATTTAATTAATTTGAAACATTTAGTTTGAATTAGCTTTTATATATATTTGTTTTCATCTCTTTTGTAGTTTTGGGCTTCATACATTTTTTTTCTCAATTCACTTTTCTTTTTTTTTTAATTTTATAATTTCCATTTGTGAGGTTATGTCCTCGAGCTGCGCCTAGTTTGCGGGCAGTTTTATAAAGTAATCAAATTTGTTCTTTGGCTTGCGGCCAAACACTCGCCCCATTTGCATTAGTTTACCAAATTGGTAACAAAAATATATGTATATTTGTTGCTTTAGCTAGTTGGCTCAATTTACTGCTCGTCTTCGGGCGAGATTTTGGCCAAGGTTAAAAGAATCATGGTGAGCTCCTTGCGCGAGATTTTGCCATGCTTATCACGGCCGACGCCACGCATGATTGTCTCCTCAAAGGCAGCCAGATCCTGGGCATCATAGTCGTCCTGTGTGAAACACATATATGCATAATATTTAGCTCTATCAATCTATAAGGTATGATAAGCAGCTGTCAGCACTCACCTTCTTGACCAACTCGAGCAGATCCTTGAGAAAACCTTTCAGCTCCTCATTCTCAATGGTGCCGCTGTTGTCCTGGTTTTCATTTAAAATGGAATATAGTCATCTAATTTTTTATACATGTAATAACTATAAAAACTCACGCGATCGTATAGCGAAAATACTTTCTCAATATCCTCCTTTGTTAGCTTGGTGGCTCCCTGTTTTATAGGCGATTGAAAAGAAAGGGCATTCGAAAAGAACATTGAAATTTCTGAGAGACTTGGTTCTATATCAAATATATATAAATATTTATACACACACACTTTAGACTTTGTGGGATATTTGTTTTTTGTTTTTTTTTTTTTTCAATGTCAACTGGTATATGGTTTTCGGGCCTCTAGTCTACATGTTCGTGTATATGTGCGTGGGTTAGCTGACTGTGAGTGTGTGTGTATGTGTGAGTGTATGAGTGTGTGCCTATGCTTGCTTATGTTATATTTATTTACAGTTCATGCAAAATCATTTATTTTCATGCTTCCAACTTTTTTATTATGCAATCCATGCTAGGCCCGTGTTTGTCTATGGAAATTCAAACCACATTCGCACACCCTCACACACGCACACTCACACTCACACTCGCACTCACACCCATACGCACGCACACATGTGTGGCCTGCATGCAAATCAATTTTCATTTTCATTTTGGCATTCATGTTTGCACTGACTCAATCTCTTCATTCATATTACAGTCAATTTGTGCACAATTATTTGCACATTCCGACTCAAAAAAGATCCTTAAAACAAGCAACCAAATGGAATGCGCTCCTAAGACGCAGCTGTTCCGAAAATGTTTGCATTTCTTTTTTATCTTATATCTAGAGATGGGTGTCTGTTGATATGTCTCCTTGATTTCACGAATCAGCAATAGAATCGGATTGATTTTCTTTTGATCAAAAGACTGCCAAAATCTCCCTTAAATAGCTAACGTTTTCGAGATACCTCGTATAGGCTTTTTTGAAATTATCCTAATCCGAATTGCTCCCACTCCCATATTTGTAATATTTCACGCACCCATCTCTAGTGCGTAAGACAAACATTTATATAGCCCGAGATTGCATACTTATGCGCATTATAACGAATGACTTAATTAAGCTGCGTTGTATTTGTATTTGTTCTTGACTCTCCCGTTTCGACTCCTGTATGTCGATTGACCTCCCTCGATTCCCCCTGCGTGCCCTTACTACCTGAACGTTTTGGCAATTTGGTTTATGCGCTTGACATTAGGTAATTAATATGCATTAAGGTAAATTGCGAATTTTCTGTGGCTTATCATACCCTGCACCCACGACATAGTGTCGAAAACGGATATGGTCAAATATATATGCAAAAGAAAGAGGAAACTTTTCGATTCTTTCTACTAAAATGATAAATGAAATGAAAAATGCTTCAAATTATAAATAATAAGTAAGGATATAAAAGGGTATAACAAATTAAAAAAAGTGATATAATTAAAATTTAATAATTATTATAATTCAAATTATAAGTATTTTATAATGAATTATAAATAATTTGAACTATTTCTTCTCCCCTACCATGAATATATTGAATGCTCTTAATCATAGATCAATCGATATAAGATCGACTCTTTTTGTATGATATAAGTGAACCTTGAATATTTTATTAATTTACGGGTACATTCCACCCAACACTCTTTACAGGGTATCTTCTACGCGTCTCACATTTATTCTCACTGGCTGTGTGGCCAAAGTAATGTAGCATACATTTCAGCGCTTACATTTACAGCTTTCGCATGTGCAAAATGCTGTCTGTATAGAGATAGAGATGTATGTATTGTATGGTACAAGCGCCAGTTAGATTTATTGATTCTACTTCCTGTCCAACCCACGGACAGAGGCACCTGCACCTTGTTTTTGGTTGCTTGTGGTTATGGAAGCAGACCATGCAGGTGCGGATGGGATTGGACAACGTTCGAGGTTTTACATCTGGCAGCTGACGCTGAGCTATCAACCATTCAAGTTCAAAGCCGCTGCAGGTGTTACATGGCCCAAAAACCAAAACGGAAACGGCTCAAATTTCGCTAGGCTACAATTTGTTTTATATGTGTGGCAGTGTGTATATATGTGTGCGTGTGTGTGTATTTGTAAGTGTGTGTGTGGGTTCGTGGTTTCCCCAAGGACTGATAACATTTATTTTATTTGGACTTGTAAGCTGTTTTTTTTTATAAACGACCCGTACGACAAAACGCAGTTTCTTCTTCTTGCTCATATACCGTATGCTCAAGGAAGAAGTGTGTATTGGTTTGATCAAATTCCAATCAATTAGAAATAAATGATAATCTTATATAAACTGAGTTTCTTCTTTCATGTATCACTTAGGCATTTAAGTAAATTAGAAACAAATTAAATGCAGTCAATTTGTTTTTCCTGTGAACAACAGCTAAAATATTGTATTTTAAGTAAAATCTTGATAATTAGTTTAATGTATAATTTAGCTTATTTCCGAGCTACACTCATATTTTCATAATGAGTGCAAAAGCATTTGCAGATCATTTCGGAACCAAGGAGATTTATATCACAGAATAACTACCAGTCGAGCAGACTTAGCTAGAAGTATTCATTGAGTTATTTTCTGTTCGTGCGTATGTTTTTGGGGATTGGAAATCCATTACGCGTCCGCTCTGGCAGCCGTTTTATCGCATTGTTCTTCGCATTATGTGTGGAGAGCTTTAAAAAAAAAAACAAATGAATGATGGGTTTAATGTTGAGTCTTAGTGTTTAATTTGTGCGCCAGCACTTTTTCACACGCCAAATTGTATGGAATTTATGCGGACGGCTGCCTAAAAGGATACTTTACATTTTGTCAGCGCTTGCCTCTGACAAATTGAGAAGCCGGCCAAAGCCGTCACGTTCGCACAGCTCTGATAAAATGAAGTAATTATTTTATACTTCAACACTTTTGAAAACCATTGCCAGTTACGGAGTTGGCGACGGCGGCGGATGTCTGCGGCTGCCATTATCCATATGGGCAGCATCGAAGGCATCCAAGTACAACACACATACACACACACACACATGAACTCATCCTTGTTTACTGTCCTCTAAATTATGCAAAGGGTCGCAGCTCAGGGTTGTGTCTGGACCTTCATTAGATTTAAGCAGCGCACGTACGTGCACTTATCACCCATCTCCAGCAAGGTGTGTATGTGTGCATGTGTGTGTGTGCATGTATCTGTGTGTGTGTGTCTAATTAGTATAGCACATAGTTCTCGTTTACTTATTGGATTGCTCGCAGCTCAAGCACCCATTGAGGTTAGCTCAAATATTTGTTAAGTTCTGTGGGCTTCCACTTAAGGCCCTGCTGCTAGTAATTAAACCTGACTTACAGAACAGGTTGGTGACGCAATTTATACAAAACTGATTAAACTGACTAAATAAATTTCGTAGAAGAATGGCAAAAACTTAATGCAATACACTAATTCAATTATTTGATTATGTAGTTGCTTGTTCAATGTTAAACTAAAATTTAATCTAATCCATTCGATTTGTTCATCAATTAAAATGTTTTTTAAAAATTACCTGTGACTATCTAAATTATATTAGTTAAAGAAGCATTTCAAGCTCTTTGGCTTGCAACTTGAGAGTCTTGCACTTCAGCAAGCTGAGCTAATCAAACACTGGGTTTATTTCTTTGAGCTATCAAACAAACCACAAAGAATTTCGAGAATACGTATGTAAATTCACTCACACAACCACGTCCATCTTCACACACCTGCACACTTCCCTCACACCCACTCTGTTGCACAGTTTATTTGCTAAACATGCCAAAAAGAATATTCGAAAACAAAAATAAAAAGCATTTCGAATAAAGCAAAGGCAAACACACAGCAGACCAGCATGCATTTAAAACTTATTTGTAGTATAGTTGTAGTTGTATTTATGTTTAGGGATCTATATATAAAGTGGTATCTATACAAAAAGAGGTCTATAGAAATTCATAGTAAAAGAATTTTAATGGTATGCAGTTAGTTTTCTATAGTAACAGCTAACAATAGATAAATCAGTCAGAAAACCAAAATATGCTAAAGTCAATGGAAATTTCATTTGTTTTTTGTTGAACAAAACAAATCGAATTCCACAATATTATTTTTGTATAAACTAAAAGCTTGGGTCGATCAAGTGGGCGGTATTTTAAATTGGAAATGTAAATTTCCTTTTCTTTGTGGATACATAAATACAAGTAGTGAATGAAATGTATTTTTTTTTCGTTGGGTTGAATACTCTGGCAGAAAACTTTATAATTTGACGGTTTTAAAAATATATGATAGCAAATCCTGAGAGGCTTTGAATTATTCATGTTATGAGTCTATATAAAATTCTATATCAATTATTATCAAAGGGTAAAATATTACTTGTTGTCAAAATGTTAGGATACCGACCTTAAAAATGATTAGCTGGATCAATTGAATTTATTGAAATCAAAAGCCTCAGTGGAGTGATAATGGTAATGTAAATATAAATATTAATGAAAATATACAGTGAATAGACATAATTATCATAAACAGAATGAAATACGTACATATGTACAATGTATGTGCTAGAAATAATCATGGCTCGAAGATAGAAATTATTTTCTAATAAATATATTATTCATATTTTTCATACAAGCAACTTTCGAAACCGAAAAAGTATCAAGAATTTAAACTACGGTAATTAGTAATTTTATTTGACGTTCAAATAAAATAGAGAGCAAAATTTCAATGAAATACTAAGTTGCAATATATTAAACAATCTTTAAAGTCAGTAATATCCTTGAATCTATTAAGGATGAGAGGCAGTCTTGCATATGAACTAATCACAGACATATGTGAATGCATAAAATTCAATAGATCCATATCTGACTTGGCAAGAGTATATAACATATAAAATTTAATAGATGCATATATATATCTCAGCTAACTGCAAGAGTATTCATTGCTTGGCTTTGCCACAGTCAATTTTTTCTTTATATGTTTAGTTTTTTTTATGGTTGTTTGCTGTATTTTGTTTCTGTTTTTGTTTTTGTTTTGTATTCCATTTGGTTGGGTAACAACGTTTAGTTTTCGCTTTAGTTCGGCTTGGATGGTAAATACTTACATCGATGCCCTCCTGGAATACGAGTACATGTGTTTTTTTGTTAAGTTGTTGTTGTAGTAGTAGTAGTAGTTGTTGTTGTTGTTGACAGTGCATATTGATTGTTGTAGTAGTTGATGTTGTTGTAGTTGATGTCGATTTTATATACAGCATTTATTTATATTGTTAAATTGATTTTTGTTTTTATTTTTTTTTATTTTCATTTTTTTTATATTGGTTTGCAGCAATTTTAGAGTCGAGTTTTTAATCGATTTAGATTTTGTTTTTTTATTATTGGATTTTTTCATATTGCGAAAAGTGGAAAAGTAATATTTGTGGCAGCCAAAATTTACATCACGTGCAGAGTATTTGAATATTTTTGAAGTTTTGGTTGTTGTTCAAAGAGTTTTGGTTGATTATAAAAATGTACAAGTGTTGATTGTTGTAGATATATATAAATTTATGTATATATATATATTTGTTTTTATATAAATAGAGTTTTTAGGTAGAAATATATGTATAGAGGTAAGAGGTAAATATATAGATACAGTTTTTTGGATTTTTGTTTAGGTAGTTGCAGTAGTTGGTTTAGGCATAGATAGTTGCAATATAGAGAGGGTGAGGCGGGGAATGGAAAAAAGAAAGTCAGAAAAATAGTTGATAAAGTTTTGTTTTTGTTTTGTATTATAAACTAAAAATTACATTAGCTAGAGATATATGCTAAATATAAGAGTTGAAGTATTGTAATTATAATTGAAATAACTTTATTTTGCTGCTCGTGCGCAGATTGTTTATTTTGCAATTATTTAAGTCTAAGAATATTGGTTAGTAAGCTAAGATACCAGCTAGAATGCAGCAAACTAAAATTATATAAAATTGTTAAGTAGACGTCTAAGGCAAGACCGATTCAAGTTTTAGCTATCGTTTTTAGTTGCTGTTGATTAATTTAATTTGGCGCTGCTTAAAGGTGCAAGATCTTCAAAAAATAAAGATAATTACTTTAATTTTTGTGTTTTATTTTTAACAAACGAAAAAATGCTTAAAATTGTCTGTGTCAGCTGAAGGGCTCAGAGCTGGTTGCTTTTTGCCTGCTGGCCGCATTCTCACGTTAGCTGACTGCAGTTAATGGCGCCGCAGAGAGCGTAAACAAAAATATGTACCTTAGTGCTGGGCCCAGAAAAGTTAAGTGAAAAAGCCAAGCCAAACCACCGAAACGGCCAGCAAAGGCCGTGATCCCTTATCCCTGATCCCTGCACCCACCCAACCCAACTAGCCACAATGCAATTACAACAAATTTGAGCAGCCGCATTTGAACCGAAAGTTTATCCACAGCTGCTGCAGCAGCGCATTTCAGAGTTGCAATAGCTGCTGAAGCCCCAGCAGCCACGGTAGCTCTTGTGCATTATTTGCGACACACGCGTCGTATACGTGATGTGCATTAGCATAAGCCTTTCCGGAACATTGGCCCAGCGCCAAGCCGGCTCCTGCCAGCAGAATGTCATGTCAAGCGGCTGCCTTTAAACACTATGCAACAGCAATTTAGTTTTAATACCGCACAGCCATAAAATGCTTAAATAGCATTACATAAAGCTGTGAGAATTTATGTTAAAGGGCGAGTTTCGTGGAATTTAGCTAAAACTAAATAGTTTGCAATTGAGCGTCGAGCGGGCTTATCAAATTTGTTTGCGATGTGCACGGGTCTGAGCTCAAAGCGCATGAAATTGCATTAGCATTTAGCCACAGATATGTACATATATATTTTTTGGATATTCCTGTATATATGCACCATGGTTGGATGGTTTTAAAATTTGACATATATCGCATTATACTTAAATTGCGTACACTTCACTTGTGAAGATTAAGAGAGAGTGACAAGTGTCGGAAAGTAAATGTTTTCGATATATTTAATAAATTGTAATATTTGTTGCTAACTGAATATTTTAAAATATGAAATACATTTAAATTTATTTATACATACTAGATTTATAATACATACTAGAAGCACACTTTGAATAAATTCTGTCACATAGCATACAGAGGAATAAATGCACTCTTGGCTGGGTTTGAACCTGCGTCCACTTTTACAGTTTCGCTTAATGACAATGGACACTTAGATATCTCTCTTAGCAGGATAATTTTCTGCTTACATTTCGCCCGCCCTTTCGCTTTTGCTATGCAGTGTAATTGAGGCTGGCAATTACCTGTGGTGCCTGCTCTTCATCTGGCTGTTGCAGTTTACATGCCGTAACTCATAAGTCTTGCGGCTGCCATTTGCTGGCTGTAAAAATGTTGATGCATGCTTATATTTTCATTTTTACTTTTATTGCGCAATGGAAGGGGCACCGACACAGCTTCCCGTCAAGCTTGATGCGTATTATGTGATGGCCAAATGGGCTGGAAATGCCAATTTGATGGCTGCTTAAGCTTGTAGAGTTTTATTGCACGCCCTGCTGCAACAAAGTCAAAAGAGTCCGGAAGGATGCTTATCGGGCAGTTGCAGGTGCCTCGCGGCGGCACATAAATTATGATTTTAACGACTGCTGCATATGGCCAGCCGCTGTGCATTATAATTAGAGTAGAGGGAGTTGAAGCTTTAAGCATTTGCTGGCGCATCAACTGCCGCCGCATCAGCTGCTTGCTTGCTGTTACCTTACTGTCTGCTACATGCATCGGGCGTGGCAGCTAGAGGCGAGGGAGTTGCCAATAAACCCCAAATAAAATGTCAGTGTGCACTCGGCTGTAACAATAGTCAAATGGCCGGCTTTCGTGTGTGTGGTGGCAAACTGTAAATGTGACTCGCATTGGCATTGCCATTCGCCATGCTTGTGCACATCACGCATACGCCGCGTTGCACAACCATTGCTTTGGCTCTAGCCAAACTATGCAAATCGAACAAGGCTAACATTGTAAACCGAAACGATCAGCTACGCTATCAGTTGTCGCTAAAAACCACTTGTCAAGTGCGGTTTGTGTGGTTTAATTAAAATTGCACATTCGCCATGTGACACCAAATGTTGTTACACTTCGTATAGATTGAGTGTGTGTGTGAGAGAGAGAGAGAGAGAGAGAGAGAGAGAGGGAGTGTAGACAATTTAAGTTTTCAACTATATAAGAATGTGTGTGTGTGTATTTGCATCACGTACATTTGCTGCAAATAACAATAAGCTGGCAACTGTCGCATTGCAATGCTTCGCTGCCCCTTGTCGAAGTCAGTTGATTAACAACAATAGCGCAATCCGGAAGGGAAAAGCCAATGCCAAGCCATGTAGCTGACCACGGACAGGGTTGGACATCTGCTTGCGTTACATGAGCCAAAAGTAGCTGCAATAGCAAAGAGTTTGCTCAAGGAATGCTGCCGGCCATACACACACACGCGCACACACGCATGCAGAGTTTCGTCCTAAAGCATATGTTAGGGTTTCTCAGGAGATTGAATTTGTGCCATAGCAGCGTGGCTCAGAGTTGAGCTATGTGAGCTAGGCAAACACAGGAAATTCAACCTGCTCTAGTTTAGTTTAGTTTAGCTTAACTCATGAAAGTCAATAGCAAAAGAAATTACATGAAATTTATTGAAAGAAATTCAAAATTGATAAACCAAGAAACTTTTTGTAGACTTTTTCTAATAAGTATTTAGTATTTAATTTACTTTATATACATAGATCTACTTTTTAATATGCTTACGTTGATGTTGCTAGAAATAGAACTAAAAACCAAGAATAATTTATGAAATTCACAAAACCATTCGATTTTAATTAGAATTTTAATAATATACCCGGATTTAATAGCGCGTAGCTTGGAGAATTGCTAATTGTTCAATTATTTTCTGATTTTGCCTTGAGCTCGAGTACAATGCTTTCAATGGCTTTATGCCCCCGCATATTTACACAATTCAAAGGTAATGCATTACATTGAACTAGGAACAGAGCCGTTCAATAAGTTAAGCTTTGATCCCAAACTCGAGTGCACTTCATTCTTGACTACCCCTTGTGCATGCCTTTTGTTCGGCCTCAAATCCTGCTGAGCACGCTGAAAGGCAACGTGATGTGAAATGAACAGAAAATATTCTGGCAAATATTGCAGTCAAACTTCGGAGCAGCGTGTATGGCCGTGGTAAAGTTATGGCCAAGTTGTTTTTGCTATGTGGCCTGGTGACCAATTACGTTCCTGGCAGCAGCCAAGACTCAGTCAGTCAGTCAGTCAGTCAGTCAGTCAGTCAGTCGGTCGGTCAGTCTGCCAGCTGCTCGAGTCGGCAACAACAATGGCACACAGGAGAGCGGGGCTAAGTGGACTGAAGTCGACCCGAGTTGTGCGCTCCATTTAACCCCCAATGGGCACATTTCGAGCAGACGCTGCGCTTAAATATTAAATGCCGAATAAATTCTGGAATGTAACCAACAAAAATCCAAAGCCCATCCCTCAGCTCGCGGTCTGTACCGGCAGCATTGTCACTTAATGTCTCGCAATTGTGCTGCCAGCTGACAGGTGTTCCTCTGTGTTTAATTACAAAGTCAAAAGTTTTTGGTCGACTCTGCTTGTATTTATAATCAGCACAAACTGATTCGTTTGCCTATTGCCAAAGAAAAATCACGAAAGTTGCCTTTTTATTGCTCGCCCATTGAAGCGGCAGCCCAAAGCAGCTGACGCAGGATAAATATGTATTTAAGGGATGACAATGGCGTTTTTTGGGCTGTACTGAAATTGTTTTCAGCGCATTGAAGCAGCTATCAATCTCTCTCCTCTCACTCCCACTGAAAGGGGGAGTCAACAGTACAACGAACAAACTGAGCACACAGGTGTTTGATTTTGCTGTCTCCACTTTTCCTTGACGTCACACATACGCCGCGATGTGTGCCTTATTAATATACTCTGTTCAGTTAGCTAAAGCGAGTATAGTAAGCTCAAAGGCTAAGAGTGTTTTCAAATTAATTTTTTTTTTATAGATAAACTTGTCTAACTGTGTAAAAAATATATTGAAATTTATTTAATATTTTTTTTTTTATATAATATAATATTATGTATTAGTCATACTTGGAGTTTTTATATCCCCACATACTTTAAGTGCTGCATATGAGTACCGTGTCTGTATCTAGAGTCCATAATCTTCAGGCATATACAGACATTTAATAATAAATAGAATATTTATAATAAATACATTTCGTTTCTTTATAACATTTGTCTTTCCTATTTTGTAATCTTTCATGGTGTTCAGCAATTACACATATAAGGCGTTACCTTTGCAGCTACTGAGTCACCTGATTGATTCCCAGGATGGAAGCACTGAACAGAGTATTGCTCAGTTTATTAGAACCGTTTGCATCTGCTGCTGCTGTTGTTGTTGTCTGTTTGATTTTGCTGTGCAATGCAATTTCATAGCGTTTGTACGGTTCGCTGGCTTTTTATTTTACGTTTATAGAGCAAAACGTGGCTGATAGCTATTTGAGCAGACACAGACAGTAAAATGAAAATAAATAAAAATAAATAAGAGGCAAGCTAATAAAATCATACGCATTGCGCTTGCATAGCTAGTTGGCTTGATGTTTAGTCCAGGCGGCAGCTAGTTAATAACTAAAGCTAAGGGTAAAGCTAAATTTAACCTATGTGCTAGTGTAAAAGCCTGGCTATAACCAGTTAAATATAGTCAAAGATATATATTGGTTCGCTTTTTAGTCAGCTTCCAGCTGTCTGGCCGGCGAAACGTAATTTCCTCGTCTCAATGGCAATCATAATACTTAGCACTTACCTTGAATACCTGACGGCAAAGGAAGTTCTCTTTAACCGGAAGTAGTCTGTAATAAATAAGTTTGGCATTTTTGTCTTTGACAAGGATTGTGGCATTGGTCTACTTACTTGGCCATTTCCGAGAGCTGCAAACGACCATCCTTATTGGCATCGAACACTTGAAGCTGCAATTGTGTGTGTGAGTAAGACAAAGAGTGAGAGAGAGGGAGCGACAGAGAGGGTAAACATAATGAGCTCAATGACAGAAGTTTTATACCTAATTAATGATACATCTATAGGTTGTGTCCCTTGAGACCACGTATTCCAGCCCCAATAATAAACACATACTCGTAAATCGACTTAAGTAAGTTGCAAAACGCTCTCTTCGCATGACTTTTGTTTGCCCGAAGTGCAGGTCGTGCTAAATTTTAGCTGGCGAATGTATTTCGCATTCGATTCTCGGAAATTCGAAATAAATTTTTCATGGTCCATTCGTTAGGCAGAGCACTCTCGAGGGTTCTGCTCTTAAAGTTTATGTTATTTATTTATTGTTGCTCCGTTGTTTGGTGTATGCTTATAGTTTTCCTGCTTAAATCAACTAAATTAACTGAGCTAATGTTAAAATACATTTGAATACACGAGAAACCCTTTGGCAAAAATTTAACCAATTTATTTTGGAATGCTCAAATATGCCTTAGTACAAGACAACAAAAATACGATGGATACACGATTAATAATAATATTTCATGTTATATTAATATCTTTCGCCATTTAGTATGGATTTCCGAATAATGCAAAAATCTATTTTTTCAGTCTTTATTAATTTAGTCACATTTAACTTGAATGCTGAAGAGATTTCTTTTATAGTAAAATTTATTTTAATTAAATTAATTTTTTTTTAAACTGGAATAAGTGGAATCATGTAAGCAAGCTGAGAGAAGCTTTGTATTCTATTAATTAAATTGCTTTGCAATGTGTCAGACATCAAACAACCTTTGGCATGAATCAGGACTTATAATGTATATTAAAATAGGTTTGCAAACTCAAATTGTACTGATAAAAGAAATTTGTCCCAATTTGTATGGCTTTCTAGATAATGCAATAAATTTTTTTTTGAAACGATGTACAAAAGTCATATTAAATTTTATTGCTGGGCTATCTCTTATAGAAACAATATTTTGGGGAATTTTCTCGACTGCATTTAATCTTTGACAACTTTTCGCCTCTATCTTCAGCGTTGGTAATTTAACTTGCAAATGAGTTTCGAGTTTCGCCAACGAGCAACATTTTTATCATCATTTATTGTGATACGTGCACCGAACAAAATGTCTAGAACGAGGCGAGTTTATGAACCAGGCACAACTTAACTCAACCTAGAGTGAAGGAGAAGAGGAGAGTGTGATGCGGCTGTCTTAGGAGTTGCAGACACAACAAACTGTGAGACGCACTCATACATCGGGTTGGCGTTTTTCCATTATAAAGTTTTTAATTAACAGCGCTTTGAGTGCATATAAATTGCGGCCAGATTCGCATAATTCTCGTCACGCTAAAAATAATTGCCGCATTTCACGCTTGACTTGGCTAACAAAGTGTTGATGCCAACATTGACATTGAATGGTCAGCTCTTTTTGCTTGCATGACACTCGCTTATAATGAACTATGGTTTATCTAGCTTAAATATTATGTATACGCACCATGGTGTCTGTGTATTCAATGAGCTTGTCCTCGGAGACATCATTGATCTTTTTGGCCTCTTTGAGCAAGTCACGTAAGAAATTCTTTAGTTCATCCGCCTCAATGTACCCAGAATTATCAGTGTCGTATTCACGCCAGATCTAATCGACAAGATAGCATCACGAGAAAAATTAATTAGAGGGAAACATTCTGAATCAGCGCCGCAGTGACAGCCTTGTCACTCCCACGGTCAGCCTGGAGGAGGAGCAGAGCCATGGGGCTGCCCCTCGTTTAACGCTTCGTTGACCAGCACTTACCTTCATGAATTCGACGCTTGATTCCAAGGGGTTATCGAAGCGGAAGAGCAAAAGGAAATTTTCTTCCATGGGCAAAAGTTGGGCAAGCTGTAAATACATACATTTTCGAAAGAAAAAAGATACGTGTTAATACGTGTTAAATACTTGAGTGCAGGCACTTGAACTTTAGTTGACTTTAAGTACTGAAGTAAGAGATTTGAGTAGTTTTGTAAGATGGAGTCTTAGTTGAGATTTAAAATGTGAAATTAGCTTTTGTAGCACTCATAAAAAACATGTAATTTTTTTCTTTCTACATAAGAGAGCATTTAAAATAATATTACATATAAGCGTATAATTCTGCAGCTTAGTAGAGTCATAATTAGACGATGAGTTGATTCTTAAATAATTATTCAGCTGAAAGTTTCGAAATCCTTGTTTACTTTAAGCAGCATCAAAATGAGTTAGAAATTAAATCAAATTCTACAATTTATTTTCAATCTCAGTGTATAGAGACTTTAAAATTAAATCAATTCACTTTGATGCTGTTTTAGGAGAACTTTTCTAACAATTAAAGCCAACTGAAGTTAGTTTCTCTTCGAGTGCAAAGCATACATTTAAGCTCTTTCATTGCAACTAATCGATAAGACTAACAGAAATTCAAGTAAATCGCCTTTCACAATACGACAAACAAAATGTTGCAGCTGCAAACTTAAGCCGCTTGTATGAATGGGTGGGGTTTGGGATGGCTGCGAAACGGAGTTCGTGCTTCAATTTCACTGAAAATATTTTGCTTAACTATGACAGAAGTCTGTAATTTCCATTCCGTTGGCAGACGAATTGCAACTCAAAACTTTAGCCGCATAGTTTAAGTGTCAATTCGAATTTCAACTAAAATGGGAAACTAAATTGCGTGGCGCACAGAAAGTTGCTGCTTTTAATTTCATTAAACAACAATTTTGATACTTTTGCCCAGCACTCAAACTAATTAGCTTTTGGCTGTGCTTAAGCATACAGAACTATAACAAAACGGGGACCTTGAAAACAGCAAACAAAAGAAAGAAGAAATTGGTGATGTGCTACATGGCGTATGCGTAACATTCTTGTAAGGAAATGAATAATGAATGAATGATGAATGATTTGGCTAGCTGAGTGCTTTTTGAAGTCACAAAGGGTTCGGACAAAACAATAATCAGAGATAACTAGAAGCTGCTACCTGGCACAAACTTTGTCTCATTTATCATGTGGGCAGGCCAGAATGTATGCAGAATTCACCCCGGTTACATTCAATTTTTAAACTCAAGAGCATTAAAGTCAGTCGAAATACTATTGCTACGGCAGTGTCGGCGGCTGTAAGCCTCAATTAAAAACTCATTTTAAGGAGCGAGCGGGAAAAACTTTTTCGTAGACCTTGGCACAAAACTTTGGGCCTTGGCAAATGGCGAAATGGCCAAATAAATTATTGAGCCACAGCAAATTGGCGCAGCCAGACAGCGAGAGGGTGAACGAGGTAGTGCGAGTGGGACTGGGAGAGCACAAATGTTACAGCATCATTTAAAAAGCAATTTCCAAAACGCAGCAGCAGCAAATGTAGAGGAAGACCCTCCCTAGAGATGGGCGACATTTAGGTCAACATTTTGGCAATAAAACACGAGGCACGTATGATCAGAGATGTTGAGCTATTGATTAGAAGGCAAGATATAAACTAATAATATAAATTGGATTTTTATTTTCTATATAAATATGTATATTTGAGAATTCTGATTGATCATTATCGAGCATGTTACGTTCGAACTGTTATTAACGAGTTGTCTAAAGTTACACTAAGTTATTTCTAATCATATTAGTGAAGGCATGTTAAAGTTATCCTTCATCCATGTTAAGTCCTGTTAGAGTCCGGATAAATCATGTTGCAGTCATGCTAGTTCATGTTACTTTGTATTAAATCAATCTAAGTTTAAATTTTTGTAATGTTGCGATTTTACAGGTAATTTAAGATATTCATAATTAGCTTTGCTTTAAATCAAATACTATTTAATAGTACTGTTCTAGATTATTAGATACAAATTAAACCGTTCTGTTAGCGATCTAGTGCAAAGTCTCTGTGTTCACCTTAATTCACGACGCTACTTAATATTGTGTACTATAAAACTACAAAAACAGAACTGCAAATGAGTGAGTGGACAGCATTTGTGATTACTTAGTGTGTCTCTCTGCAGTACATCTTGCAGGGATTTTGACACACTTAGCTTTCGCTTTTAAGTTAACGTGGGTCGGGCGAAGCTGTGTTTACTCTTGCTCACGCTTATGTTGACCGTCAACACATACAATACTACAAAGTAAAAGCAAAGCACGCGCAAATTGAAACTTCGCATGGAACACGCGCTCAGTACTAAGCCCCGAAATAGATGCCATTGAAAGATATGCACGTATGGCAACATTGCGCAAACGACACGTGTGGGCGTGGCAGAGCGTAAAATAAACGAAAAAAACAGATATATATAAATATAAAAAAAAACACCATCTTAAAATGTCGCAGAAAGTTCGAAAGCAGCCAAATACAAATATTTTGTACAGTTGTGAGTCATGAGCATAAACTGCATGTGTCTTACCTCTCTGATATCGATTTTGCCATCCTGATTATCATCGTAAGCCTCCATGAAGCAGGACTTCAGCTCCTCCAGCATTGTATCAGTGACAGCCTAAAAGAAGAGAAACGAGCGATTGAGAAAAGGAGAGGAATTTTGATGAGTTTCTGATGGCATAAATGGAGGGGTTCCTTTTGTCTTCAGCTTACCTCTGGACTGATGTCTGTCACATTGGCGCTGGACACAAACTCGCGCAGAAAGCCATCCAGCTCGGTGCCCTCAATATAGCCATTGCCTGTGGAATAAGCCCAGAGTTGCGGCAATCGAGTAAAAAACAAATTTATTTGTACACACCATCCTTATCGTAGTGTGCCCACACATCCATGAACTGATTGGCTGATAGTTTCTTTAGCTCTCGCGATTCAGGATCGCGATATTGACGCATGAAGTTGTGCGCCTTCTCGATTTGTACGCGCTTGGCGGCGGCAGCAGCTGCAGCGGAATCCATTTTACTGTATAGCGGATATATATTTTTCCTCAATTTATATATATATATATATTTATATGTATCTGCAAAAAAAGGGAGCGCAGCAAGAGGTATTTTAAGTTTCAATTGAATGCGATTTGTTGGCAGCCACGTATGGCAATCGAATTGCGCTTAACATGAAAAACTACTTTCAACTACCCCGCCCCTATCTGTGAAGCACCAACACCAAAGTATTTTCAATTAGCTGTTGCATATTTCAAAGCATTCTGAATGAAAAAATCTAAAAATTAAATCAATTAGCTTGACAGACAGTTCATTATTGGCTTTGCGTGTAGACAGGGCGTGTGTCCCAGTGTGCATATGGCTGTGGGTGGAGCTTTAAATTAATAGCATAAAATACACGCTTTCCCACAGGCACGTAAGCGTACACACACACACACACACACAAGTTCCCACATAAACACAGCTTTGAGTTGCCGCTGCGCTGACCACGGGGCGTCCATGCAACTATTTGAAAGCTTAGAAAAATTAAGAGAACGACCTTTGGACGTGCACTGCTGACGATAAAAACACTCTTCTGATTCTTATATATATATTATATTAATGATACTTGATATTTGTTAAATTACTCTAATTTACATACATATAACAATGCTTGCTGTCTAGGTTGTAAAACTTGTTCGAATTCAGATCTCTTAATAGAAGTCATATTCAAGTCAAATTGTAGCTAAATTTTACTTATATATTAGTAAAAAAATAGCTCTCGATTTCAATTATTAGTTTTAACAATATATTTCGATTGGTATTTGAATAATGGATATAAATATTTAAATCTGATGATCGCTTTGAAGGCATTATTATATTAAATTATTTGTATATTTATGCATTTCTTTTGGCTTTGTAAAATTTAGCTGTTTATAACAAATTTATAAGATAACGTGAAACGAAAAAATACATTTTAATCCTTACGAAGAGTGAATTATGAATTTTAAATTAATATAATATTATTATATAATTAATATAAAAATTTATAAATTTATAGGTCTTTATATATATTTTGTATTACATTAAATAATTTGTATATATTATCTTTTGTATTTATGCATCTCAATTGTGTTTTATTATATACTATATGTACATGATAAAAAAATCTACAATTAGACAGAAAAGTAAAACACCCTCAATAAATACACTACACAATGTTATTAAAAAAGCGCAACTAACAGGATTAGCGCCAACACGCAGCAAACTTGTGTGCGTGGGTTCGCCTTCATGTGTG
Organism: Drosophila buzzatii; assembly: GCA_035045845.1. NCBI lineage: Eukaryota > Metazoa > Arthropoda > Insecta > Diptera > Drosophilidae > Drosophila > Drosophila buzzatii. The sequence goes on along the minus strand of JAWNOS010000373.1, from coordinate 1,199,004 downwards.
TGCGTGAGTTCGCCTGCGTATGTGTGTGTGTGTGTGTGATAAGCTTCAACGAAATGTGGCAAGTTCTGGCTGTTTCTTTCGCTTGAAAACTCGCAGCTGAAGCCAACGTTTGGACCTAGCTAGCTTCGCGTGGGGGGTAAATCGCTGCAGGGCAAATCGCCTCAGTCCCACTGGTCTGACCCCGACACCCACGCTCGATCATATCAGCAGCAGCGCTGTGAGTTAAATATGTACTTATGTTTATAACAAAGGGAATCCGATATAAATTGCTTTACAAACCAAAATAACAAGCATAAATTATTGTGCTCTGTTATTGTTGTTGCTTGAATTTTGTTGTTGCTTGTCTGCTCTGCGGTCGCTGCGGGCGTTGAAACAAAGCAACAATCCACAGCAACAATAAAAATATTGAAAAGAAAAACAAAAACAATTTGAGGAAGCAGCGGCGGCGGATGAGCTGCAGCCCCAGTCGCCGGCGCGTCAGGATGTGCACTAAGCGTTTGTCCTGCTCGGAAATTGCGGGCGGCATTTTGTCTGCTGGCTGCGGCTCCTGTGGCATATCCACTTTGGGTCACGGACATGTAGACACCCTTTTCTGCTGGGTTCAGGGTATCTCGTAGGCGAGCCGTCTCGACTAGAGCCTTCTTACTTGTTTTTTGTTGTTTTTTAGTATTTCGCACAGCTGCCGCTAAATGAGTTGGGCAACGGAACACAATCATGCGGGCTCGTGGGGCAACTTGTTGCTGTTGTTGCTATTGCTTTTTCTTTAGTCATTGTTGTTCTATGCACTATTGTCAAGTATTTTAATTAGTTCATATATTTTGCAGCTCCCACTGGTTATTTATTTCCATTGTTTTAAAGTAATTATGCAAATGTTTCATGGAGTATATAGATAGGCTAATCTATTATCCATGGGTATTAGAAAGATGCCACAATACGGCATATAGTACAAATATTTCATTGTCATAATTTACACAGACCTTAAAGCACAATTATATAATATACATACAATAATATTTCATCTATTATATAAGTTAATATCAAGCTTGTCTAGCACCTTTTAATAAAACTCCATTAACCGCAAATTAAAGTAAAATAAATATTAATAAAAAATAGAAATTACACAACTATAGCTTTTAACTATCGTAAATAAAATTCTCGAAATGCAGATTTTGAAAATGTTTTGTCATATATATTTGGTTTTGAAATATTCTGCTTGGCAGTTCATTAATGAATGCTCCATGTACTTCAGGCAGATAATAACATCAGTTTTTAGCAAATTAAATCTGATATTCAAAAGTTATTATAAAGAATGAGCTAGATTGCATATAATTACTAAGAGCTGTGAAACATTAGTGATAGATCATGCTGTAAGCAAACAATTAAAATGTATATTTTTACTTTACATCTAAGAAATCTTCTACCTATGTTCATACACTCTTCTGTACTAGTTCAAATTTGGATATAATAGAGTACTATATGTATGTATACCTGTTAGGGTATTTACAATTCGCTATTGCGTTTGGAGCAGACTCCATAGCTAGCATTGAGCCAGAATGCTGCACAACTTTTCACATGAACAGCAAACTGCAGCAACAATAACTACAAAAGGATCAACTACTGCTTGTAGTTGTAGTACATTTAGTACCTGGCAGAACATACAAAGTGTGAACTTTGACTGGTAAACTAACACGTTTCACTGTGCAGCTGATTGCATTTACAGCAGCAGCAGCAGCAGCAGCAGCAGCAGCAGCAGCAGCTGCAACTGCACTTGCAACTACAACTGCAATAGAAATAGCAATTGCAAACGTTGCTTAAAGACTTACCATCTAGAGTTGTGTGTTGACATTTTATGGCTAAAGGGAATTGCATTGAAAGCCAACACATTCTGGGTCAGGCTCATTAGAAGGACCTTCGCATTGTTGGCGCGCCGTTTGTTATTACAAAACGCATAAAGGACTACAAATGCGAGTTGTATTGCTAGAAGCTATTGCAGTTTGTTGTTGTTGTTCCTGTTGAGATTGTGCAATCGCATGTGAGGCAACAAATATATTTATACTTGTGCAGAATATGTGAAAAACTTTCGCTATGCATTTTGCTTTGGATGGCACTCGAAAAGGCCAGCTCTCATTGCATTTTTCAGTGCAAATTGCCGCATGCCGCATGCCGCATGCCGCTTGGTCACATGGCTGCTGCCACTGCTGCTGCTGCAAGCGCTGCTAATGTTTGCCAAGCGTATTCGAGCTGCGTACAAGTCCTGCTGCTCTCAACTATATAAGTTATGGCCCAGATTAGTCTTTTGTGTGAACTCTCTCATATAACACAATATAATTCATGCCGCTGTTGTCGACAGCTGCACTTGGCCAATTTTCGAGTGCCCAAAAGATGTGCATGGCAAAAGGCATATATCAGATACAAAAGTTCTATTCAGCAGAAAATGTAATTCGAGGGAAATCAAAGGAGGAATCTAAATATATTTATTAAAAACCAAAATGTATTCCGAAATTACTGAAAGAGAAAAAAACCTTATGACTATTCAGGTCAAGGAGTTATCTTTTATAGCGAATGCAGCGAGCCGTAAACTAAATTAATTGGTTAAGAAAAGGCAAAGGAAATATTTATTCAACGTAAACTATTTAAAATAGAATAATAATAATAATTATAATAAAAAGTTTCTGGATTTTTAGTGTCTACATCTTTTATAGCCTCTTTAATATAACTAGCTTTGAATTTCTGCTTTTCTTTGCCTTAATTTTATTGGCATAATTAATCAAAAGAGTGAATGAAATCCTAAGTTCCAATGTGTGCTGCCTGTTCCAGTTGGTTCCTACACGCACTTTGCTCATAAAATGGGTGTGAGAGCGAAACGTTAACATGATTAAACATGCATAAATATTTACTAAAATATTAAGTATACGCACGGCACATGAGCAATTTGGCACACAAAAAAACAAGAGATGTTGTTTATGCTGCAAATACTCAAACATTGAACACAATTGAAAGAATTTAATTCAACTTTTCGCATACTTTTCGAACTGTCAGCGACAAACGAAAATAAACCAAAAACACGTAAAAACAGCAACGCCCGGAAACGGAAATGGTGGAGCAGAAATAGTGCAAAATTCGCCAAGCATACTTGAGGGCTTTCACGCTGGACGCCATAATAGGCGTTTCACATGACAGCAACGAAAACACCTGCTGAAAGGCGGATACATCATTGGTGTAGTAAAATCAAGGCCGCTCAGCATATTTGTATTGAGCCTGGTTCAAAGCAGGAATAATGTGATGTGAGCATTTGGAAAGATAAAGATGTGGTGCCTGACGTATTGATAATAAGTCGTAGCAGAAATTCTGAACATTTGCTAATAAAATGGTTTAGCCCCATGGCAAAAGTGAATCGTATTTATTAATTTTTTTTTAATTTTTTAAATTTAAGTTTTCTATTACAGTTTTTTAAACCGTTTTGAATTATATAAGAGAAGTTTTTCTTTTATGAACAAATCAAACGCTTTACTTAACAGAACGAACAGAATTCTTAACAGATGTAAAATATTTTCACATTTGAAAAATTGTTAAAAATGTTGGTTAATTAAGTTTTATTAAGAATAAATTTTACGATTGTTGCCCAAAATATAAAGTGTATGTTGAGGTTCGATGCACACCATGAATAACTAATAATTTCTGTTGAGTGCAGCTGAAATTTTTGGAGCTCACCACAAGCCATTAGTTCAAACCGCGATATTTCATGCTATGACAAAACTGAAAAGGAGTATATTGGGCTTGTTGAATAGCTTTCCTGCTGCATTAACTTCGGAACAGTTTTTAGAAAGTTCAATGAGCAATCGAAGTATGCATTTTGTCTGTTATATAACACTAAAGGCACATTAAGCAGTTGATTGCGTTATTCCTTTACTTACTTTCTTCTGGCCTTGCTACAACGAGGCAAATTACAATTGTCAGGCATTGTCGTCGTCACTTTGCGATTGCATAAGTCAAGTCCGCAAGTTGTCAGCGACGCGTGTTAAAGTGGGCACGCGGCCGGCAGGCACGCAGAGCCTGCCCAGAAGGGAGCTGAGCAGACCGAGCAGACCGAGCAGCGAGAGCTACCTGCAAGTGGACGCTCGGAAACTTCTTCTCGACATTGACATCCATTGTGCTACGCTCCCTCCCCGCGTCGCCCTGGGCAGTCAGCTGCTCGCCATCTTTACTGTGCGCTTTAGTTAAGTGCATTAAGCGCGGTTCGCATTTAATTTGAAATGTTTGCCTCTGTTTATATCTGGTTCAATTACGAGTCGTGTTGGCCCCTGCTGTTAACTTGGCCTTTACGCTGTCTGTCTATTTATAACTGTTTTGCACAAAGACTGAATTATATATATGTATATACATATATATACGCAGTAAAGCCGACGTAGACGTCTGTTTTATGGTTATATTTTTAGCTTTAATTACGCCAAGTAACGACATTTGGAATGGTAACAACAACAACAATAACAGCTAGTAACAAAAATATATTTTGGTCTTTTTGTGAGCGTTTTTCACAATTGATTGTTTGGCCTTGCGTTTAGCTATTGATTTTCTATAGCGAAGCGTTTATTTATTTTCGTTAGTATTAACAAGGCGTATACTTAGTATATGTATATATTATTGTTGTAGACTGCCTAAACGGGCTAAGGAAAATATGAATGAAATTCAAATTGGCCTAAGGAGGGTAGTTTGAGTTAAGAGAAAAAACTTGTTACGGCTCAATCAAACGAAACTTTCCCTAGCTCATTTTGGAGATTCCCAAGTGAAGTGTTACAGATTTATTTTTTTTTTTAATATTTTCTTGAGTTAATTTCTGCATAATACATTTTATTTTGATTTTATAAATGAGGAGTATAATATTAAAATAAATTTCATTTCGTGAAATTGTAATATTTTACACAGTGTTAATGTGGAAAATCAACTATGATTTTATTCAAATTTTATATTAAATTTGGATAAGGATACGTATTCATTTGATGCATAAGTCGATTTATGTATCTTTGCATTATATCTGTATATCTGTAACTATATATGATGGTTAATTAAGCTACTTATCTGCTAGAGTAAAATCAATGAAGCATTCTGACTCCTGTTTATAGTAAAATCCTCTTTAGATGTATTAAATTTCATTTCCATGTTCTGGCCTTAAGCATATTCAGCTCAATACCCATTATCATAGTTAATTTCCTGTGTTAGCCTGATTCCCTGCTGGCTATTGGTCTATAAATCCTAATACAGTACACTTTTCATGTTAGTTTTCTCGTTCCATACCCGATATTCTGGACTTTTATGGCTCTGTGTTGGGCTAAGACACATGGTTGATGCAGAGTTAAAAGGGCTGTAAAAGCGGCAGAACGTCAACTGAAGCTTTGCCGGATTTTACAAGCGACCATATAAGCAGACAGATACACAGACAGCAAGCTGGTGCTAGTGAAGCATGAGTGTAAAAACTTTGTTGCTTTCTGCTGCAATGTGTCAGGCAAAGTCATATTCATAAATAATAATATAAAAAGACATGCACACGCACACAGACAGACAGCCTTTGCACACACACATGCATACACACACACATGTAATTTATGCAAGTGCAGGCGGAAGTTGAAAGCCAAGACATACATTCACATTCACATTCCCATTCACATTCACATTCACATACACACATGCAGGCCACACTCACATATTCAAGAGCAGCTCAAAGAAGTGACAGCCAGAATACTAGCTGACTGAATGAATGACTGACTGAATGACGGGCTGAATGACTAACTAACTGACGCACTGCCTATTTGACTGACGGCCAGTCTGAAAATTATGCCTGCTGCTTAGCTGTTGAATTATAGAATAGACATTGTCTATCCCAACGCCCCGTGACCAAAATAGATATAGAGGGTATATGTCGTATATGATGGACTAGAATATAGTGCATGACTAGGACTAAGATTCGATTTGATGGAATAGACAAATTATTGATGCTTTTAAGGAAGCCTTTAATATTATAGTTATTATGAATAATCAAATGTACGTTCAACTATCATACATATGCATTTAGAGTATTTAAAAATAATCTAGTAATCACAATTATTTAGTTAAATATTGCTTGTCGAATTTCTTCGAGATTTCAGAAGAAATGGAAAATTAAGATTATCAGAGTATAGTGTAGAGTATAAATATTAGTAGACCAGAAGTCTTATTGAATATATCAAATATATGCTCAGCGAAACAGAGTATCTCGCAGCTGAACACTTGCTGACATCGTGTTAACCACTTCTGCTTGCTTTTTGTGTTGAGTTTTGTATTGCGTTGTCTAAGTTTTGCCCCAGCTGTATTCCACTTTCATTAGGGCCGGGCTCAGAAATCTAAGGGCTTAGTTTCTTAAGAGGTTGCGCATGCAAGCGGGCATAATAAACTTAGCCTTGGCTTCAAAGTCAGAGAGCACTTGGCCACAAACACTGAAACAAGATGGGGACAGGCAACAGTTGCGTCTTGACATTGACATTTGCATATGGCATAAGTTAAAGTTGAAATCAGGACCAAATCAGCTGCTCAATGGCTTGTAAATTGCGCTGAGCACACACGACCCATAAAATAAGGAGGGGCCCATTGATTTGCATTCGTCTCGGGCCTCAAATGACTTGGCCGGCAGCAGCGACCATAGCGGTATCTCTGATCCGATCAATCTGTAACCGAAAAGGCTTAACCAATAAAAGGTTTGCAAAATGGCCCAAAGCCGGCAACGGAATCCTGTTTGGGGCGAGGGTAGGTCGTATAATTTATGGCACAGCCGAGCTGAGGCAGACAATTTATCAAAACACTTTGACATTTCTACAATTTTATTTATTGCAATTTGGCGTATGCTTGGGACCTGCCAATTGGAATGGGCCGCACACTAATAAAACATGCAGTTAAATTTTAAATGTCAATTTGTGTAGCAACGAATCTCAACTAGATGGAGATGAGCACAAACGCGCTGTACGTAATCGACTGGAAGATACCCTAAAGTGAGATGAGGTGATATGAGCAACGGCGTTTATTGAGACATTCTCGTTGATTGGGTGACTGATGAGAAAGTCTTAAAAATAAGTAATAATTCTATAAGCTGAAACTTTTGGCAAACTTGATTGTAAGGTTAAGGCCTTACATTTATTTTGATTTAAATTCAGAAAAGGCGTGCTAACTAGATGGAATACAAATAATTCTAGAGGAACTGTTACATGATTGTATATTGTATTGCTAATAAAATCCTTGCTTTCAGTTCATCTTAGGGCAATCACTAGAAATGCCAAGATGTGGAAATTTTGTTTATTTTTATTTATTTATTTTTGTTATCATATCTAATTTTTCTCTCTTCATCTTTCACTCTGAATTTTGTTTTTAATATTTTCTTTTTTCTTGCTAATCTTTACTTTAACTATTATTTTAAATTCTTAGTTCATAATCAGACCTAAGAGCCTTTAATATTAATTTTTAAGTTTTTAGTTAACATTTTCTATTTTGTCGTAGTTTCAATAGTATCACTGACCATTCATGGCTGTGAATTGGAGCATAGCTGGCCGGTCTGGCAAATCAACGAGTTGTTGTTATTATTGTTATTTTATATGTTTTGTACTGTTTTTTTTTAGGCTTTATTATTATAAACTTATATTTGTCATAAGCTTCACGTTAGATTTGTCAACACTTTAAATAAAATAAATAAATATTGTATTTGGATAGAGCTAAGAGCTCATCGTCGTTAAGTCGTCTAAGTCTATGCCTACACTGTTAGCTATAGATTTCTGCTGTAACTCGACTGTTACCTTTGACTAGCTGAAGAGAGATAATCTAGTTTATGAAAAGCTCGACGCACTGAATGATATATTTGTTTGCCATACGCACAAGCGGAATTTATTGCTTGGCAGAATCTATTGAAATTGCTTTGACTACAAAGCTATTAATTAGCTCGTAATTTACGAGTATTTATTCAACTTGCGCTCTATAATTTCTACATCGAGATACATTTTAATTAGAGGCTAAGTTGCAAACACCATCCCAATTTATGGCAATTTAAATAGTATAAATCAGCTCGAAGACATTCTGCGTTGCGTATCTAAATTAAATGGTTTATTGCATACGATTTTAATATAAATCTCAATATTTATTTTTCTTTTCCTCCGCTGCTGAGCGATTCCACACGCGATTTACCTGAAGTGCATGTAAAATTCGTAAAACGCTATAAATTAAATACGAAAAATGTTTCTTTAAATAAATGCTGAAATGCAGAGAGCACTTTGTCTTCTACATCATCTTCTTCTATTTTATTTCGATCTGTGTAAACTCAATTAGCTGGCACTGCCGCATCGCACACGCAAGTTCAATGATAGAGACTCTTGGCCACTCGCTAATTGGGCGAATTGTCTGACCTGCTTGCAAAGATGCAGATGTACAACAATTGCCCTGGCACACACACGCATATAGCCTCTATATATAGCCGGCCGATCTGACAAGGCTGGCGTGAATGAAACTTCAAGCGGCTGCCTCTCAATTATTTTTGGCGCACCACTGACAAGTGAAGGAAAACATGCAGGAATTATTATTATAGCTCTCATTATTATTATTGCGATGCCGCAAATAGGTCAGCGGGGTGTCTTTGGCTCTGGTTCTGGTTCTGGTTCTGTTTCTGGTTGTGCTTCTGGTTTTATGATAGGTCACATGCTGCCTGCAATTGCGTCATCTTACAACGCTGAACTACCAAGTGCCCAACGGCATCGAATACCTTGTAAGCAATTCATAAATATTTAAGAAATAAAGTAATTTCTATTGATAAACATGAATATTTTATACCAAATTGGCAAATGCATTACAAACATTGTTGAACATCGAATATTGATGCTTTAATTATTTACTATCTAGTCTGGATCTGAATCTAATTGTGCAGATAGTTCCTGACTACAGATGCTCATTGAAATTATTTAATAGACAAATGTAGGTACAAGTTAAAGAAAAGTATTTATGCAATAATACAGTTTCATTATATTTACTAGGTAGATAGTGAAAAATTAGCTACAAATATTTGAAATATTTGTAATGTAGTAAATTTTTGCTCTTTCAACTTTAGAGTATTCAGTAAATATTTAGATTATTAAACAAATTAAGCTGTGGTGTCTGCAGCTGGCAGCTGGCTGCTGCCCTTTTGGCCATCATCGTCATTATCAGCTATGCAATTTGGGAGTGAGAATTACGGACGAAAGCACTTAATCGGTATCGAAATTACTGAATGTCATTATGTCAGTGAGCCAGCTATTTAATATTGGCTCTTGCTTAATCACACCAGATTACACTGTTGAGTGCGGGCACATGCCATGTCATTACGTATACGCAATGTTGACTGCAATCGAGATCAAAAAGCTAGACCATGTTTATTTAAACAATTGAAAGCTTAAGCTACCAATGGCGTCGACTAATTAGTAGCCCTTGTCTGTGGCCACACACAGAGATGACGCTCTGCCCCATGCTCCATTCTCTGCAGGAGTTGTCATAAAAATTTAATTAAAACTGTTGCAATTGTCGGAGCAGAGCAAATGGAGCGCAACGTTGCAAGCACCACATGATTTTCCAGCATATAATTTAATTTTATACATTCAATTTAACAGAGCAGACACACACAAAAATTAAAATGAAAAAGACGAAAACATAGAGTAAGCATATAATAACATAGAGAATACCAGAGTGTAGTATAAAACTAATTAGAGGTCTGTGGCAACTAGACGCAGTCTAGGTTCAAGCTGTGATTTAATTAAACTCTGTTTTTTTGTTCCCGTTTTTATTTTTTCTTTATTTATTTATTTTTTTTTTTGCTGGCCTCGCTCTTGAAAAAGTCTATAAAGGGGCTAAAGATGATATTGCTCTGCTTTGCTTTGCCCTTTTTCTTTTGGCACGCAGCATTTCACGCTGACTCGCCTGCTGGTTTCTATACATTTTTCTCACACCTAAGTGAGCCGTTTCTATGTTAAGTATATAAAAGTTTAGCCCCTTTCCCCTTTTTTATTATTATGTAGATACGCTTGCCCCACATCGTAAACAACTTGTCAGCCATATGACAAGAGTTCAATTAAGCATGAAATGAGCAAAAGTTCTCTTCCTCCTTCGGCTGACCCAGTGCTGGGAAATGCTAGTCATGCATACCCTCTTCAAACACAACTGAAAAGTCATGCTTGCACACACCTGAGTAGGGTTCAATTTAGATAGCTGTGCAAAGCGTCTAAATAATATATATTAAGTGTTATTTTGATAGCGTTGGAATATGCTTATGCTAAATTATTGTTCTTACATCAGGTATTGTTGGTAACAGCTGTGATTTGGGTAGATAGATATATGCATATATATTCTTATATATTGTGTATTTTTCTACAATCGAAGTCCATATTTCAGCTAGTTAATAATGCACAAGCTTAAACACTGACGCAGTAAAATATTCATAGATGAGCAAGAATATGGCATGTGAAATACATTTGTTAAGGAAATCTATATTTTACTTAATAATAATATTGAGCATACGTATGGCCAGCTAAATGACCATATCAGGATAAAGTACTTTCAGCTTGCATGGTGACGTCTAGCACAATGACCAGGGTAACTGCAAGTGAGGTATTGTGCTCTGGCCTGTTGTTATTGTTGGAGAAGCTGTGACAGTTTTCAATTCGTGTTGTTTTTTTTGCTTTGAGCCACGCTCGCGGGTTTTGTCAATTTGCAAATGGAAATGTCAGTCATTCATTTTGAAATTGTCAGAATCATTGCACAGACACTCTCAGACACACGCTGCGCCCGAAGGACACTTAGGTCGGTGGGAGTGGTCAGTGGGCGGATCAGCGGATGATGCTACATATAGAAATATACATATGTATATGTGGCCAGAGCACATTCTGCATACACACTAAAATAATTACTCAATTAATGTGAATGCCAATTCGTAGTATCGTCTGCTAAACAAATACCTAAGTATTGCCCTCGCAGTTAAGGTAAACAGAACAAATTGAACGGAATGGGAGAAGAAAACACAATACAGACAAAAGTCAAATTCTCGCCAAGAGCAGGTGCTGCGTCATCGACCATTTACTGCTAAATGCTGGGCTAGCTGGTGGGCAGAAAAATTGCAGGAACATAAAAAACACACTCCCAAAAAATAGAAATAAATGAAAAGAAAAACAAATGAAGAGCGCTCCGCCGGAAAAGAATGCCCTAGCTCAAGATCATAACGGGATTTTCTCGCTATAAATATACGCAGCAAATAATATGAAAATGAATTTTACGATTTTTAAATAATTTTTTAATATTATTTTCCCAGGCAGCCATTTCAAAGAAGTTTTAATTGTTTGTCGGTCAAGAATCGGGCTCATTAAATATGTTAACGCCTACTGCAAAAGCCGTTTTATGCTGCTCGTTGATTAGCCTCCTGCACGGCCACGCCTACTGTATATCATCAGCTTGATATATTGACCGGCTAATGCCCCATCATAAAGTGAAGACACGCGCAAATGTTGTAAATATTTACACAGTCGTCCGTTTTTTATGCGCTTTGGTATAAATAATAATCAAGAAGTAATAATAATAATAAATAATAATGGGCCGACCGACATAATTAAAGCAGCTGGATATCTGGCAAACAATGGATGTGCTGAAAGATTTCTGTACTTTTTCTCCCACACCCAGCAATGATAAAAACACCAGAATAACAGAAAAAAGTATCTAGAAGTTTATTAGATAGGAGAGTGATCGACTAAGAAATGCTCTCTATGCGCTGAATTCCAATGTTATTCATTATTCCACTTGATAGTAAGAGCACTGTAAATATCTAGCAACTATTTTACTATCCTACATTCATTTTCCTATTCACTTTAATTACATTTTATATATTACGTTTATTTATCCACCCTACGAAGATTCAAAGTTCCTAAGTAGATCCTACAGTCTCTGAGACCTTGGAGTATAATAATCAGAAGTCACAAATAATTTTAGTCCAGCTTTGCCTTAGTTTAACACGGTATACACAAATTTATGCTGATTGCCTCCGTTGACTGCTCTTCAAATATGTTGGCCAAATATTTGGCCTGGCCCGAGGCAAACGGCAACACTCTTTACTCTTTGCCTCCTCGACTTGGCTGTAATTATTATTGTTAGGCGTGAAAGTTACTTAATGGCACTTTTACTTTTACAGCCTAACGCACCCCTCACATTATGTAAAGATAATTTTTGGAAAATTCCTGTGGGCTTGTTTACTATGTGTGTGTGTATGTTTGGGTGTGTGTGGGTGTGCCTACTTGAATTAGCGTTTTCAAATTGCCTTTTTCAAGTGGCAGCCAATTGAAGAGCATAACAATGTTTGCCTAATGACAATTACAGTGGTTACAATAGGGCCTACTTCAGTTCACTATTTTGGTTAATTCTAATGGACTGGCTGTGGCGCCAACTCTCTCTGCTCTTACTGACGTAAGTAAAGACGCGAAGGGAGCTATAATTGGAATTCGAAGTTCTCCTTTATAAGGTTCGCTTCGAAAATACTTCTATTAGGTTTTTTAAGAAAAAACTAAATTGAGACATATATTTGCTAAACGTTATAAATTATTTAAATTACATTTAATTTAAACAATTTAAATCTTGAAATGAAGGCGATGATAACAATAACTCAAATTTATTTCAAGATATTATTAGAATAATTATTTATTATCTAAAATTTGGTTTGTTTTGAATTTTTTAGATGAATTTCGAATTTAATTTCTGAATGTATATTTTGTATTTTTATACCCTGAGCCAATTGAAAATGGGAAATCAGGGTATAATGGTTTTGTTAAAAGTATGTAACAGGCAGAAGCAGGCGTGGCAGACCCCATAAAGTATATATATTCTTGATCAGTCTTCTGCATATATGTATATATGTAGATACTAATTTAATACAATTTCGGTTTTTGTTAGATTTTGGATTCCGGTCCCCACTTCGCCCCACCACCCCCAAATGGGGAAAAAATGTATTTCAAATACTAGAGACATGCAGATTGGTTTAGTATATAGATTTGAATATCATAATCATAATCTGAAGATATCAATACGATTGTCCATCTAGAAACAGAATTATTGTTGATATGGCAATTCTAGCTCATATATGGCAACGCTATAGATATACATAGCTGTTAATTACATACTGATCTATGTAAATAAAGTCAGTCTATCATCACACGCCAACAATTATTAATCATCAAAGTTTTCTCATCAAAATCCATGCGGCGCAGCACCAAAGCAGCGAGACAGCAAGACGCTTGCAATGCTTACACACATGCATACACACATACATGCATACAAGCGTAGATCAGCGTCTATGTGTGCGCGTGGTTTTGTATGCGTGCAGAAACGAATCGAATAATTTTTGGAATATTATTCGTTCGAAGAAGGGCTCAGGGAATTTCGTAGTCGAGCAGTCTCGACTACAGCTTTCTTACTTCTTTATTTTAGTTCTTATGTCAGCTGCTCTACTGGTTTCTACCATTTGCTTTTTCTACTCGAGCTATGTATTTACGTCTATTCAATTTTCATTTGCTGCTTAAGCACGAGTAATTAACAAATCATAGATCATTTCACAGCTTTTCAACTGGATCAGTGCTGTTTGTATTTGAAGTGAAAATGTTTGAAAATATTTTCACAAATGAAATAAAATTGCACACATTAAAGCAAATGACTTGTGCGTAAATACTTCAATCATCAGCAGATTAAGATGATTCGACCAGCAGTTCCTCTGCGACTGTTGCCATAAAAATGAAATGTTTGAAATGAACATCATATACATACAAATATGTACTTATATGAAAATACGGCCCATTGACTTCCTGGCCTGTGTCAGTCATTAAAGCACCATTTTTTCTATTGTTGTGGCCATATTTATTTTGATAAATTTTGTGGCAATTGTTGCTGATACGCAGCGTGCGGAATGAGCCGACGCTTTGCCTAAATTAAGAAAACATGCCACAAGCCAACAACAATAAAAAGCATACGCCATGTGTGCTGCACGAGCATTTGTGTTATTTTAATTATTTCATTTGCAGCAGAGGAAACTGCAAAGACGATGGAAAAATAATAAGAAAGAAAAGCATGTAAAACATTTTCCATTCAACTTCTCTCTTCAGGTTGACTGTGCAAATAAATCAAGGAAAACGGCAAATTAATATTAAATTGATATGCTGCTGCCTTTTATTATTATAATCAATTCCGACATCCACCCGCTTGCAACGCTTGCATATTGCATATACGCTGACCGTACCATTTGTATCAGCATGCTTTAAGTATTTTTATTGTAATTTAATTGTGTGTTTTATTTGCAATTTTACAAGTCGCTTGGCACAACTAATTAGCAGCTCAGCTGTAGGTGCAACTGTTGAAGCAACGAAAAGGCAACGATTAAATTACTTTCCTCTGAAGAGCTGTCGAGTCGACATGGTTTTGCGAAATTATTATGTATTTAACTTTACTTTTAATACAGTTTATATTGTATGTAAATGTGCATTTATAGCAAATCTAGATAATGAATTTACATTTCAATGTGCATTTGCATTTCATTTTAAATGAAATTTTCTCTCTTTTAATAAAAACGTAATTTCATAAAACTTCACACATTATGAAAACCATTAAATATTAATAGCAATTACTTCTATCAGAATGTTTAATAATATAATTGAAGATTGTTACCATGAAAGCTGATTTAATTTCGTCTTAAATAAATTTTTTTAATTAAACGTTGTACTTTAATTTATTTTAATTTATTAATAAAAGAAATAACGTATATGCTTTCATATGAATTTCTTTCATAGCAATACATGCACATTTTCCGAATAATTAAATTGGTTTGTCCATTGAATGAATTGTATATTGGTTTCAAACTGTTTACAGCAATAAATTTAATACTGAGTATTACGATTACTATTACTAGAAAATATTACTGCTATTCTACAAAGTCGTACAAATACTTGTTTCTTTTTTTTGTTTTTTTTTTTTAATACTATTTGTACTATAATTGTATATGGTATATTCTTTTTATTTATTTTATTTTATTTTTTTATTTTATTTTTTAATAATAATATTTGATGTTACTATACATTCAAATAATACAAATAGTGTACTGCTACTATTATATATTATATCTTTAGTTCAACAAATATAGAATATCACTATTTTCTCTCTCTCTAGATGGTGAATGCAAATCTTAGTATGAAGATAAGATACCCTCTATTAAGCTTGATTGTTTTATGGATGCGTCAGGCTGCGTATCCATAAATATCAGTCAATTTCAGCTCAATTTCCGCCATTTAAATCAACAACTTCGATGATAAATTTCCCAAATTCCTCGCACAAAAAGATGATAAATTTGGCTGCATACGCAGAGGCGCCGGCAATGCAAAAGAATTTGGACACAGACTGGGTCTGGCTGGCTGGCCGTATCCTCGTCGCAGGGTAGAATTTATGAATGGGCATAAATTAACGTGACTTTTTTGGTGGCGCTGTCATGAATGTGACAAAGAAGACATCTGACGAGGAACTTGCAATGCGCAAACGGACAATTCGGGGGCACATTATGTTAAATTTGGCGAGAGCACAACATACAGCAACAAAAACAACATTGCAGATGCCGGTTTGGGGGCATTTTTAGTGTCAACTTTTCTTCATTTTTTTTTTCCTTTTCTTTTTTTTTATTTATTTATTTCTTTTTTTTTTTTGTATGTCATTAAATGAGTGCGAACTCGCCGCCCGTTGCGTATACGTAATATGAATATAAATGACTGCTGGCATATTTTCTGCTTCTTTTTTATGATTGTCAGACCCTTTTTAATTGAAATTCAAGCATTTTTAATGCGACTTCTTTGTTGAACCTGTTGTTCGGTTTTATTGTTTCCTCGACTCTCGAGCGCTACAACATTTTTTTAATATTTTTCTTTACAACAAATTTAAATTAAGGGTCGAACAGTCCACGCTTTGCTCTGTTTACATGAAGTTTTGCCTATTGCCCCAGTAATATTTATGTTCGATTTTACGCCTACCTCCAACCAGATCGAACCACAAAAGTCAAACCTTGGCCCTTGCAGCATGCAGCTGATTCGAATGACTCGACCTTGTGGAGCATCGCTTTTTCAGGTCTCTCTATTCTTTTTTTTTTTGGCAACGATTATCAAGGTACTTGCAACATCAATTTATTATAAATAATTGCATATCTATCTCTTTTGTTGGCTACAAATATGACAGACAGTTGGCAAAGATTGCGCCAGATGAATCAATGTGAGCGCAGAACAATTAGTAAAATGCAATTGTTCTATAAATCGAATCGTAATATAAATTCCCGTTTCGCTAATTTTCCATTTAAAGTCTACCAATGTTTATAAAATATACTTTACAAAGTTAATATAAACTGAATAAAATATTAAGATTTATTTACTGAAACAAACAAATATTCCGACAAAGTTTATTTTTTCTAATTTTAATTTATATTATTTTATATTTAACAAATAAAGGTCTGATTTTCTGCTTGAAACTTAGTATAAATATTTTAAGTTAATTATATTTAATTATTAATTTAATTGACTAAAAATGGAGAATGAATGTATTTAATAGAACTGAAAAGCCAATATTCCTATTTCTATTAAATACATAAATGAAAACAAACAAATTTTGAGTAAATAATTTCCACATAAAATAACTTTAGTTTTCCTGAAATTCGTCTCTTTAGACAGAAACAGATTATATTTACCGTACTAGAATTAAACAAATATCACAAATAAATTTCCATCTACAGCTAAACAATTATATTGCAAGTCCCCAACAAAATATAATAGTATTTGATTTGTACGACTAGTTGTTGATAACATAAAATTTTATATTTACTTAAATTGCCAAGAATTTTTCCAAGCAAACTGTTTTAATTTCTAATTGTTTTTTTGTTTTTTTTTTTTTTATTTCTGTTGTTTTTTTCACTTTTAGCACAATTTTAAAAAAGACTTGTATACGATTTAAATTGTTCGAACGCACGAAACGATTTTGTCGGGGATTTTGGTTTTAAGAAGAACCGTTAACGTCTAGAATCCTTTGCAGACTGTTTGAAATGTTGCCTTGCGAATGGTTTATCAAAGCCAAAAACTCAACACACCTTGGGGCCGAGCACTGCCAAAGAGCGAGAACTGAGAGAAAGAGGGGAACAGACAGAGAGAACGAGTGAGAGAGAGAGAGAGAGAGAGAGCGAACGACTTACCCGGGGCGAATGAGCGTAGGCGCCGTCTGCAACATATGTGGGCGCAACATATCAGCTGGCAACATGTTGCTAGCAACAAACTGTTGAATTGCGTTTTCCAGGCATTCCATAAACAAAACAAAACAGAAAGAAAAGCCACATTGGCACAACTTTTCTATTTGTGTGAGTGTGTGCGAATAATATTGAGTATGTGCTTTAAACTGAGCCTTGGCTATGGCATATGAGATTTTGGGCTGGCAGAGTTCCGGCATGGGCAGCATGTGGCATGCTAGCAAGTGGCTGGCTTTAGCTTTTTATCTGCCATGCCAAAGTGTAAAAATACAAATGAACATAATGCGCAAAATGATTTCCGCCAGTTCAACTTTCCGCGCCGTGTCTGTATCTCATGTGTGTGTGGTGTGTGTATGTGTTCTTTTTAATTGTAATCCCCTTGGGTGCTTTGGCTTTCAATGTTTTATCAGCATGCAATATTATAATTCTAGAGTAAAGCACTTCTTTTTTTTTATTTATGTTTTATAGCATTTGCCCTTTGGCCTTAGTGTGTCGTGGCGTGTGTATGTGTGTTGTGGGTGGGGCAGTGTATGAGTTTGCTCGTCAGGCAATGTCAAGTGCGGCTCATGCCAAGACAAACACTTGTGCAACTCACTATTGTGAGGACTACCCTGTGTTTTTATAAATGTTTTAAGCAGAGGTATTCAGACTGAATAGTCTATGTGAAGTAAACAATGCAAAATTACAAAATATTTATAATTGTTTATTATTATTTATTTATTCCCTAATGAAATTTGGAAAGCAGAAAAACTTGATGCACACAATTGAGGACTTTATTTAAGATTAAAGCTAGTACCTTCACAATATATGTAAAGATATAAAAAATTTAGCAGATTTGCATATTGTTAAGATAAATGGCCTCAGTCATTAGATAAGTCTACTGTTCAGCATGCCCATGCTCTCGTTGCATAGGTTATCATGGCGTGTGGCTCATTCATTTTTCATGAAGCTTTCACGTATTTCTTTGCATTTGGTCGTGTTTCTTACTACGCACACTTTCGGCTACCTTTTGTGCTGGGATTTATGTCTAAGCCTTTAAAGTTAATTGTTTCTGACTTGGGCCGCGCTTTGTAGTGTGCGTGTGGTTACTTTTCGACTGACTAAATAACCATTATGTAATTGTTTTGACATTGAGCATAGCAAAATGAAAGTTTTGCCAGCCGCTCTAGAGAGCTCGTCGAGTGTCGCCCACAGCGGAAATTACAAATTTCAAAGACAACAGCACTACGGCAACAGCAGTTGTGATTTCAGCGCATATGGCAGCTCATCTCAACTATGAAATCTGGCAATAAATTTCCGTCGTTAATGCGTCGCTTATCGCTCAATTGGCGCAAACTAAGCAGCTTTTCCAGAATTTCCCAGCAATCCCCTTTGTGGCTTCTTCTCCGCGTTTATGGTCTGCTGGTAATTCAGATGTTGCTTGGCGCATAAACAAAGCAGCAGCAAAACGGAAATCATTTGTTTACCAACAAAAATGTTGTTAAATTAAAATAATTAAATATCAAATAAATGATTCTAGAATTTCTGGAAAGTTAATAATAAAATTTGCCGAGTGCTGCAATTGTTTATTTTATGATACAGCAAAAAAATGTTCACTTTATATTTGTTTAGTATTTCTTGCGTGTTTTGGTATGCGAGTATGTGTGTGTGTGTGTGTGGGTGTGCGTGTGTGTGTATACGTGTATTTCCATTGAAAGCATTTTGGAATTTTTAAATTGTTTTTCTTGTTTTTGTTTTAATGTTTAAATATGTTAATGGCAGCTCGTGGGTCGTCATCGCCGCCGTCTTCGTCGCCGTCATCTTTTCTTCCATGAATAAAACATTTAAACATCAAATCAAAAAGTAAAAATACAAATTTTCCCTCTACTTTGATAGAGAGGCGACGCGAAGTACAGAGAATATGTAACAACCACAAAATCAATTGTGAGAATTTATTGCGCTTGGCTGCCCCAAACACACAAACACATACAAACGCACACACACACACACACACACACGTGCGCAATAAGTCAAGAGGCCCAGCATGCCAAAAAAAAGTATGCTGCATATTTAGAGGCTCAAATATTTGCCACCGTGACAAAAGTGAAAAGTTTTGTATATTGCTCATGTTCTGGGGAACGCTATCAAAAAAAAAAAAAAGAATAAAGTAAAAAAAAAAGAAATAAATTAAAACTATATTAAGGAAATAAAAAATATTATATAGTAAATGAAATAAAATAAATAAATAATTTAAATAAATTAAGTAAAATAAATTAGGTCGAACAGATTTCTGTATCTGTCTATAAAAAGTAAAATAAGTAATATAAAATTAAATAAATCATATTGATACTCAAATTACTCTATTTTTAAACATCGTTGAATGTAAATTTCATTTTCATCAAACTATTACCATTATAAGTGATTATAAATTAGTTTAATTGATATTATATTACTTTACTTTAGCTTTTCTTCTACACAAACTTACCTTTTCCCAACTTAATGAAACTTAATTATAAAAAAAAAAAGCATTTCAATTAGAAAAGATAAATTCAAACAAGTTTTCTGTGCACATTATAAAGGTGAAACAGATTCTTGGAACACATTTAAATGTAAACGCTCGTCAATGCTGTCGTATACAATTACTTTATCGCATTGAAAGTTACCGCAGCTTTTCAGCTGGTCTCTAAAGCTTTATTTATTGTTGTTTGCTTCGCGCTAAAACGCCTTGCATTATAATTTAACAGAATTTAAGACGACTTCTGTTTGAATCAAGCAAACTAATTAATTATATTAATATACAAACAATGCAGCAAATAAATATTTGCCACTTAAGTCAAAAGCCGAAGCCCAAGTGAAACGACTAGAATTGTATTGAAGAAAATCGAGAGCTTCGAAATATCCTGTAAAGTATTTAATGGTAAGGAGTTGATTAGCTAAACAAGATTTCAGTTCATGGACGGGAATCCGTTTTTAAGTTCATTTAAAAAATATGTAGGCTATCATAAGGACTACACTTCAATTTAGATTTAGTGGACACTTTTTGAGTTAAATGAAGTTATCATGCCTTTATGAGCTAGAGGAGACCGCCAACCATTTAACCAGCTTTTAATTGGCATAGGGTATAACAATAGCTCTAGCATATTGTATTGCTGAGTGCCCGATTCGAGTGATTTACTCGAATTACCTAATGAAAGCGGCAACTAGCAGAACGTCTCATCGATTGGATTAGCAATCCCAACAGCCGATGCTGCTCCTTGGTTATAATTGGCCTGGCCAATAGCATAGAGTGAAGTCCTGTACGTGTTCGAGCCTGTGCAATGCTTATAAATTAAGATAATTGCTTTGCATTAATTAGTCCCATTCTCTTGAAACGTCAATTGAATTATTAATGAAATACCCACTGAAGGGCTTTCAGTTGAAAACAAATTGAACCAAATATTTGGTACGATTTTTTCCATTGTGCCGAAAACAATTCGTTTTGCTTGCTGACATTTTCAATTTAACGCCATGACAATTTGTAATTCTCGACGAGGACAACGACAACGCCAACATCGCAACAGCTTTCAAGTGTTAACAACTATCCAGAATCAGTCAGTGCTGACCATTTACAAAGCAACGCCCCCCACTCGCTGCCTGCAAAGCCTTCCCCTTGGCTTTCAGCCAAACAAACGCACATGCATAAATCAATGTTTGGTGGCACTGGCAGAGGCCTCTCTATTGACATATGCTGCGGGCCCTCGCACAAATTGAACCTGTCATCTTTTAGGTAACCTCGTCAACACATATTTGCCGAATGCAGGCGCCACAGTTCCTGCTATGCCCTATACTGCAATTCGAGGAGGGAGGTTAGATGCCGCTGATGATTAAGTCTTTATTAAAGAAATACTCTGAACACTCAACGAAATTGAGAAAGATAAGTTAGAAGCGGGTAGCTGAACTGGGGAAAGAAAGACAAGGTGAGCTACGTCAGAAGTAACTGAATAATTTAAGTATTAATTCCAGCAACAGGCGTAACAACAAGCGAAGAGAGAAGAGAAGCTCGCGTCACAGAGATGTCAACGTAGGAACACGCAGCTTGTGGCGCATCGATCAATCAAGCGGGAGAAGCTAGAAATGAGAAATGAGAAATGAGAAGCGAGAATTTAAGTGAAAAAAAAAAAAACAAAGTAAAGAAGTGAAAAGCGAAACGTAAACTGGGTCAAAACTGATACAAAAAGGAACAGCTATAAAAAAATAATTAATCAAATAAAAATATATAGAAATCTAATCTAATCTTAAAAATATTGTAAATATTTAGCTAAGTACTTTAAACAGTATCGAACTGCTATTGCTCAGATGCAAATAGCAATATATGGAATAAAAATTAATAATAAATAAAAAAAAATCTCAATTAAAAAAAAAAAAAGAGATACAAAGATAAAGAAACAAAGGTTTTTTTTCGAATTGATTTAAGCTGAAGTTCTAGTTGATGTTTGTTCGAAACAGGGTAGCTTCTAGTCCAGCCTGTGCTACCCGATTTTGGATATTTCCTCGTACACAGGCGGCATTTTGAGTTGACAACTGGCAACAACTGCTGCTGCAGGCCACCATTTAACGCTACACGCAATTGCACGTCAAGTATACCCGCCAGAGAAAGATAGAGAAAGACAGACATAGAGAGAACAAGAGCAAGAGAGAGGGAGACGGAAAGAGACACATGACACATGTGTTCCGTTCGATAACATTCAATTACAAACATAACTAATAGACGCAAGTATGCGCAGGGCTAGCAGAGAGAGAGAGAGAGAGAGAGAGAGAGAGAGAGAGAGAGACAGCAGTAAATTTGACAACTAGTTTTTGATTTGATTTCGATTGAGTGCTGGGCGAATGCAATGCAGTTGTACTCGGTTTTTGGTTAACTTTGGCATGCAAAATGGTATGCAAATATTATTTCAACTGCAATCTGTTAGCCCGCCCTG
Source organism: Drosophila buzzatii (assembly GCA_035045845.1). Classification (NCBI taxonomy): domain Eukaryota; kingdom Metazoa; phylum Arthropoda; class Insecta; order Diptera; family Drosophilidae; genus Drosophila; species Drosophila buzzatii. The sequence continues at coordinate 1,176,747 of JAWNOS010000373.1, read as the reverse complement.
TGTTTGTACTATAATTTCACAAATTAATAACAATCTCTTTGCCGACTGCGAGATTGAGAGAAGACGCCACAATTTATGCTGCAATACTTAGTTGGAATTTGATGCAGACATCCTTTGGTTGCCAGTTGTTGCTGTTTGGTTGCTGCTTTGCATTCAAAATGTACTCAGGATGTCTTTCACAGCTGCTATCCTGACTATGGCAGTGCTTTGTGCATGTGTGTGTGCGTATTTGCCGTTGTTTCTATCTTGTGGTTTCGCTTAGCTATGACACTTTGGCATGACAGCATCTGCATCCTCTGTTCAGTCCACAAACATTTTAAGCACTTTTCCAATTCGATTTTATTTATTTTCCGAGACACTTTCTGCCTGCAGCTTATCCCATACGTCTGCCATAACATACTTGACACTGTTCTATGCACAAAGTTAGCTAACTGTAACTATTTGTTTGTTTATTGCAAATTAGATTTGCCAACGGCTGACCAACTTTTCCACTTTCGCTCTTTTCACGCTACACACTGCGTATGCGTGTTTCGAGTGTTGTTGCTTTGTGCTTAGAGTGTGCATTAATGTTTGATAGGCGAGTGTTTCAATTGAATGTGACAAACTAGAAGATATTCTCTATATTTATGTGAAAATATGGAAACAATTCGAAAATACATGTGCACATTATACTCATAGTAGGAATCAACAATACTCTCCAGTTTATTCTATTAAGTAGACGAATGAAACTTGCTAACATCACAGATTTACTTTCTATGAAATTAGTGATAATTAAATGCCCATATTCAACTAAGTTTCGATGACAAGTCTAAGAGTTGTCCACGAATTTTTTCCTCTTTTCTCCCTTCCGCTCTTCATTTCGTCTAATTATTAGTTTCTTTGCCTACAGTGAATTCAAATTGTTTTGATAACGCTAGCTAAACGATTATGAATCGAGAAATGTGAGCTTAATTAATTAATTTGTATAAAATAAAAATAGAAATACAAATTTAAATAATATTTTATATTAGTACTCTTACTCAGCTTTTTCAATGTCTTAAATATTTTGTTCTCACATTTGCGGGGTACATAAAAAGTCATGAGCAAATCGTGACCTTTGTTGAGGTCTTCATCTCAGGGCCATTACGAATTTCAATTTAAATTAAATTCAAATAAGCTACAGTTAGCTGCGTGTTTGCAAGTTTCGACCAAGGCTTACAAAAGCCGCTTTGAAGTGTTCGCAGTAGAAGCTGTCGTTTACTTCAGACCCAAACCCCCAGTCACAGCCACAGACCACAGCCAGCCGCAGCTCCAACCCATGGCAATAGCCATCATCACGTGCAACTCAATTAATATGCGGTTCATTCGTAGTGCATGCCCGCGGCTTATTCTGAGCTGCTCCGTTTCTGATTTGACGCATCATTTGCATTTCTAATTACTGCATTTCATGCTCTCGACATTCCTTCTGCTCTCTTATCCGTCCATTACGTTTGTTTCCTTTTCTTTGAGCAACATTCTTTTAAGTTGTGGACTTGAGATTTTTCTCGCTCTTCAGGCGTGCCATTTTTGCTTGCAGCCGTTGTTCAAATTTACAAAGCGCATATTGCACGTCTCTAACAATACCCTCTAGTCATCTACAGTGGCTATAATGCGATATGAGTGAGGTAGTAGATATGTAAGTGTGGAATAAGTGCGCAGTAATAAATAAATCGAACGTTTCTAAAGCATGTCAAGCATAGTTGTCAGACTGTTTCTTGTTTAATTTATAGATTTTCTTTGGTAAATTCGTTAATTATTTATTAATAAGCATAGCCAGAAAACTTTGTAAGGCCAAGGTCAGAGGACAAGGGAATTCAGTATACGTTGTTGATAATAAATAATTTAGTTAAAGGAAATAGTTTAGTTAAAGGAATCATCAAAATGAAATGTTTTATAAACTCGCAGGCTTTGTTTGAAGACCATCTTGAAGTATTATAATAATATAATAATTTTGTTATTATTATAAGAAAGAGACACATATGATATACAAATTGGAGCTTCCAACAGAGCTAATTACAGGGTATCATTTAGTCAAGCACATTCAACAAGCTCGAAGAAACTAGTTTTTAAATCCTTGTTGGGCTGTTTATTAAGCTTTCTTAGCTGTAACCCCAAGGCTTTAAAGCACTTTGCACTTGAGTTCAGTGATTGGATTAAAGCAAATGGCTTTGCATTCAATTGAAACAGTTTGAATCGTTTAAGCTGCCGTTCAATAAGCATCAAGTTAAGATGAGTGGGAGATTCCAGCTATTCAAACTATTTTCTTAAACTAAGTTCTTAAACTATTTTCCTTTTTGTTCAGCTCTTCTTTGCATTGCAAAAGGGTTGCTATCGGATATTGGGGTGCAAATGAGCGATGCAATTGGGGTGCGTTCTGTAGCTCTAAACGCCCAGCTGCTTATCTGTTGCTCACATATACATACTGACGCAGATTATTTTTCAGCGCAGACCCAAAGCTAAGCTAAGCCACAATTATGTCTTCTGGCATATTATAACCATTATTAAATTCTCTTCTATCACGACTAATTACCGCGCACATAATTTGCTTTGGCACGCAAACTAATAAGAGGGGTTGAATCAATTTTTAAATACAATATTTAACCTTGAAGCATGTATTGTGGACTGTGGGGTTGTGGCGTTATGGTTGTTGGAGGGTCAATTATTTCGTATCTTAATATGAGCTATTCTATTAAAATGAACTGAAACTAAACGAATGGGAAAGGGAGCGATAAAAATTAAAAAACACAGAACATTTTGGATTTATTAAATTTTTTACTAACCGCAATCTTATAACAATTGGAAAGTAGATTCAGTTAAGTTTTCCAACGTGAGCTGATTCTTTCAGAACTATTATTACAGAAGTATATAATTAATATCGTTTATGTACAGAAAAAAATTGTTAAGATTCATAATAATATTTATATAAGTATTGAATTTTGTAATGAATAAGCTTTCTATACAATAATTAAATGAAGTATTGTAATGAAGGACTTGACTTTTATAACATATTAAATCTAGATTAAGAATAAACCAAGTAAGAATGTTGCAGACGGGTATGTGTGACTGCACAATACTTGTACAAGATTTTATACGTTATGAAAACTTTGTAATCCATTTACAAATTTAGCATTTCAGTTATTGAAGCTGTAGCTCCAAGCTTCCGTTGAAGCCACAATATATTTGGTAAATCCTAACAAAGGGGTTCAAAGTAACTTTGCTGTTAAATTTCCAGGACTAGGGAAATTTCAGTAATTTGCTTGAATTACCTCACGCAAAATCGACTTATATCTCAGTTATTCATATTGTTGGTTTTTGGTGTGAGCTTGCATTTTGTGTATCGCACAAATTCTAACTTTTCATGTCGAGAATATTAATAAAGACGCAACCAAATTTCAAATCTCTCACAAAGGCGTTTATTCGTTGTATAAAAACAATAAACTCTTTTTCACTTTGGGTACGAGTATAAGAAACTTGAAACCTTGAACTGTTTGCCAGCTTGGCGCCTATTGATTTTACTTGCTCTGAAAACTATTTCAAGTTTTTATAGCTGACGCCCTCTACACATAGCTATAGTCTTACAAATTCTTTGGGGGGGCTCTGCTGATGCAACCCCAGTCCGCACCCAAAAAAGCCCACCCCAACCGCTTGGCCGTGGCTGCAGCTGTCACTCTCCATTGCCGACTGTGCTGTCTTGTTTCATTTCCGGTTTGTCAGCACGAGTTATGCGGGCTTCTGTGTGCTGCAGGTTTCCTTTGATTTTGGGTCGTGGCAAAGTGGCCAAAACAAATTGCAACTGGCTACGTGCAACTAGCAACTTGACACATCTCGGTCTTACTTATCTAAGTGTTGTTTCTGGAGTGGATTCTCACTTTGCAGGCAACTTATGATTAGCAAGTTTTTTGGAAATTTTCAATATTCTTCCTTTTCTGCTTTTCATTCAATCTTCTCTTTTCGTTGACCTCACAGCTGTTGAACTGTGAATTGTTAGATATACATCCGCGTCATGTGCTTTCTGTTCAAAATTCATTTGCGCCCACAAAAGTATGCTACGTAATTTCGTCTGTGGCTCGAGGCAGCGCACACACAGTGCGTATACTTGATATTACAGCTGTCAAGGGTAGTTAATTTTGGCCAAGATGACCAAATATTTATTTAGTTGGTGTCTTTATTGCATGTTGGTCTTATATGAGCTTTCGCTTTTAGTTGTCTTTCTACTCGTTTTTGGCCATTTCATGAAAATTTTGACCTTTCGTTACTCTTTGCAAGGGCTGGATATATCAGACTTGCCAACAGTTGAGCTTCTGTTTATATAAGATGTGGATTGATTTTTAAGTTATCGATAGAGAAGAATGGCAAAATTTCGAAGGAAATGACTCTTAAGGATAGACATAGCCATGGATAGTCACCCGAAATTATCTAATTTAAGAACTATCTAATTAAGTTCAATAAATTCAACTTGCATTAAGCCACGCCACGCCAGTTACCATTATTATTATTGCTATAATGTCACTTGAATAAAAGACAGGCTGAATGAAATAATCTGCTTCAATTTCATATATATATATATATATATATATATATATATATATATATTTGTCTGTCAAACAGATTTAGTTCAAAGGAAAACTTTGCAAAATTGCATTGTCCTTTTTCAAGTACTCCACCAGCTGACATTGAGCTGCCGTAAGCGCAGTAAGATAAAGTACAAGTATCAATGAAATATAGAGAGAAATTCCAGGAAATATTGAATCTGTTCAGCAAAGAGTATTAAAGGCTTTGCCACACTCAATACAGTTTGCTTAACTTGCGTTTGCATTCAATACGACAGCAAAAAATTCTATTTGCCATTGAGTTTTATGCGACTTGTGCTCGAAAGCACTTGGCATATTAAATTTCAGTGGTCTACAGCACTCAGTTACGGCTGCTTAAAGGTAACTACACGACGTACGCACACTCACACGCGTAGTGCGGACCTGTGTGTTATGTCTAATGCGTGTTAATTGTATGAGTGCGTGCTATACATTAGAAATTCATGTGTTCACATCTGCAGTCGGAGAATGAAAGGAAATATGGAGTGTGCATGAAAAATGCAAAAGGCCGCAGGAATTAATAATACAAAGCTTTCAAGTGCGAGCAAGTGTCATTAAAATAATTATCGACGAATGCGCCACGTCATCGTCGTTGTGGCCTCATTTATTCAAATTATTTCCAGCTTGATGCCACATTACACATACGACGCGTTGGCCGCCACAAGAGAAGCTGATTGCCAGCATGTGTGCGCGCGATTATGTGAGTATGTGTGTGTGCGAGTGTGCGTGCCTGCGTGGGTGTATTGGTGTGTGCATTACTTTTTTGGCACCCTAATGAGCCTTGCTTCTGTGTCATTTCCATTTAGCATTTGTGCCCTTTGCCCAGGCCGCAACAGAATTGAAACCGAAACCAAAAAGAAAAATTTGATTTCGCTTTGCTTGTTTTCTTTTATTTTGGTTTCTGTGGCAAATGTTGACAAATTTTCATGGCCCGGCGCACATCCGGTCGCTAGCGTAGGGCTGGCCTACGGCTGACTTGGCTGCCGATAAACAAGCAAGTTGCGCCGCCTTTGGGCCAACAATCTAGTCGAAAAGCCCAAACAAAAACTAAGCAAGAACTTTGCAGCCGGCTGTAAACAACTTCATGATACTTGTTCGCGGAAAGAAGAAAACAATAGAAATCAATCACATAATTATTTACTGCAATACACATGATAATCAACATTGAATCTGAAAGTTAAAGTCTCGCTACCCATAACTATCATACCCTCTACAGCGAGTATTAAAGCAAGATATCCTGCCAATTGCTGGCTTTTTAATTGCTCAGATAGCGCGAAATGCGAAATGAGAGCTCAACGAGCAACAGTCGGGCCGGCATCAGGGGGCAACCGAATTGCCCCTGGGCTCTGCCAGCCTTGATTTATGTTACACAAAATAGTTCGCATTCCGAGTCTGGGCCAACTCAGTTGGGCCACTGTCGGCAGCTCTTTATGTCTTTATCACTTTGGGGAGTCTACAGGCACGTCGCTGTCCATGCAAATTACTTTCACTGTATATATATATAGTTTGTGTACTCAAGGGTGTTTAAATACATATTTATATTGGGTCGACCCTAGCTCACAATTTTGTTGACTGTCTCATTTAATTGCCATTTGGCAGCTGTCGTAGCCAGTATGGATGAAATCTGCAGGAGACGTTTACTATGCTGTTAGTAAAATCTGAAATTACACTTGACAAAGTCATCAAATAAAATGATAAACCATAACTGTGACAATATAAAAACTATTCTAGAATCGATCTCATCGAGCTACTTTTTATATCACTTAGACTGCATTCGAGTCACGCCTTACAAACTGAATAGACTTGAAAAACAAAATCTTAAAAATATGTTTGATTAAGAATGTATTTTCTGTGATTTCTCTCAGTGTTTACTCTCAATTGTGCTACAAGCACACTTGTCAAATGCCACAAACCTGTGTCAATGTGTGTTCAACAATGAATAAGAAGCATCAAAGCCACAGTAAGTCCCACACACACACACACACATACACACATCTCATTGAAGCGCTGATCAAAGGTTGAGTGTGTCTTGTTTGGACAAAAGTGAAGCTACATCAGCTTAGCCTATGGCTTTTGGTTAAGTCTCTAGTTGAGCCACTCTATAAATGAACAATGCCAACTATTATTGGCAGCCACACAAAGTTGAGTCTGGGCAAAGGGATAAGGCGACAGTTGGCTTTTATGGACTGCTAAGACTTTAAGTTGTTGTCGTGCGGCTTATTGCCTTGTTTATGGCCTATTATTCAGAGTAGCTGAGCTTTTACGACACTTGACAGTGCATAAGTATAAGGAAAAACAAAAAACAGCCACGCCCTCAGCCAAGGCCCACCTTCCAGCTTAATGCCAGACTAACTGCAGCTCATTAGCAAGCGCCAAGTGGCGCTGACAAATTTGACGGCAACGCCCGGTTGCATGCAACTTTGACAAATGGCCCACCATCTGAGCCATATGAAAGGATATAAACAACAAGCAAGCCAACAAGCAACCAAATCGAAGTGCAACAGGTTCTAAAATAAGCGCAACCAGCTGACGCAGCACTTTAATTAATTCAATTTGCGTAAATTTTGACAGCGGAAAATACGCGACGACAGTGACTAAACCGAAAATGAAAGCGGGTGGAAAGTCTGGGCTGTAGACTAGCTGTATTTCCTTGTCATCAAGAATAGAGTAATCCGATTATATCATTTGTTAGCTTAACTGCTAGTGTAGTTTAATGATAGGTCTTTGATTTCATACGCTACAATGGAAAAGGAAAAATATTCTTAAATTGCGAAAATATATAATTTAACAGTTAGTTTACTAAGCTCTTGAGCTTTACCATGATGTTACTCAAATGTTATGTTGCTAGTAAATATCGAGTAGAGATTTTCCTGCAGTTAATTTATGCATCAACTTTTGCTTGTGGTTTAAGAATTACCTGTAGGTAAATAACAGAGATTTAATATGCTGAATACCATTATTTGAAATTCTAAATAATGAAATATTCAAATTGCCTCTTAACTTTACTGCTGGAAAGTTTTCTTCTCATAAGCTGAATTAAATTAAATTTTGTATAAAATATTTTTGTATAAAACTTTACTTAATATATCTCGATCTATTAATAAACTAAATCTTCTTACCTACAATTATCTTTAACTAATTTATTTGAACCTTTAGATTATTTACAATAGTAAATTCTAAAAAAAAAACACGGACTAAAAGACTTTATAAAAAGTTTGGCTTTATGTCTCTGCTACACGCATATTTATCTAACAGTGAAAATTCCTTTAAGACTTTACAAGCTTAGAGGGTAACAAGCTCTAAGTGAGCTTCATCTAAAATAAATGCTAAGAGGTTTTCGTTTAAGGTTTTCGCGAGTTACGCGCCAATTTGCAGCTACTCATAAGCTACGTGTGAATATTTATATTTAGCTCGACGCTCACATGAGCTACATATGATATACTCCAGTATATATGTGTGTTAAATGCCACATATGCCACACATGCCGCACATGCCACTCGGCCACACGACGTATGCATAATATGCGCTTCATTTTGGAGCAAATGCTTCACACACACACACACAATTTTAAATTTTGAATGCACAAGTAAAAAAATGATATTTATGCAAGCTGCCATAAACAAGCCACAAAATTGCAAATTGCGTTTGGCAATTCGAGTTGTGTTGCTCCACGAAAGTGGAAAGTTTAAAGCAAGCGCTGCATAATAATTGAAATTTTCATTTGAAAACTTTTACAATTTGCAAGCGATTGCCAATGGTAGCTGATGAGCTGCAAAAGGGCGAGTCGAAAGAGACGGCAACATAAGCACAGCAAAATAAAGAGCGAGCCAGCAATAGTAGTTGTCGCACAGTCAACACAGTCAACGACTGCTCAACAAATGCACAAGGAAACTGTCTAGGGAATGGTTCGGGATTGTTGCGTATGCAACATTCACTTGTAGCACGAATTTCTATAAAAAAAAAATGTCATGCACTGCAATATGCAATATGTAACATGGTTGGACGGGTTAACGGTGCGTATGACGAATGTTGCCGTGCGAATCCATTTCACACAACTTGACGTGCTGGACACGTAAGCAGCGCTTAAGCTGTGCGTAGGCGTTGCTACACTGTGCAAAAAAATCCATGTCAAAATAATATGGGATACCAGAGAAGAAATTTTGAGCATTCAGTTACAGTTTACAGCTGAATTACACTCTTATTGTAGCGCGCATAATGAAATAGAGTGGTATCACTATATTAAGAATATTAATAGATTTTATAGATGTGGGTGATATGACAATACGTTAGTTGACTCAATGAGAATCACGTAGTAAGGCAGTTTTCATTTAAGACAAATTATTATGAGTCGAATATTAAAATAAAATATAGGTTATATTCAAAATTCTCTTTATCATTGCATATCGAGTTGATCGAGTGGAGCATATTAAGAGAGAATACAAAGAAATATCGATTTGTTTTACATAACTTACTCCTATTTTGGCTCGGTGTATATTACAGTTGACACACACGCTACAGCTACACGTGTGTGTGGGATTGTGTGCATACATGTGTATTAAGGGGCGTGTCATTGTTAAGTTTTGCAGCTGTTGTTGAGTGCCGAGTTAACTTTCGAATGCGCTCAATCATAGCACACTTTGGCACCTGCGCCTGCACCTGCACCAGCACCAGCACCAGCACCAGCAGCGGGAGGTCTAGAAAGGCAGCCGGGCGCAACAGTGTCCACGCCCACAGGCCGAGCGATTGCTAATCGATAGCACTGTCAACGGACGTGTGTATAGCGATAATTAGCGTTGAGCATGGCGGTGCAATCAACTGTACTTAAAGCGTAGACCAAACAACATGCTGCCTATGAGTTCCCACTCTCCCCTCTTTCCACATCCAACTTTCCTTCCCAGCAGAACTTGTGAATATTGTAGCCATTTTCACGTGCATTTTCATTGAATTGTTTTTGCACCGCATGGCGGAATGGTGAAGCAAGAACAAAAGAGGCCAGATGCAGAAAAAAAGAAGAAGAGGAGAAGAAGTACGCTAACCATTTTTTTGAAGCGTGTTTCTCTGCATAATAACAGTTAGACGCATTTGCCACGCCCTCCAGCACGCCTATTAATATGCGTCGTCAAGTTGGCTAATAGCTGGCATTATTATATTTTATACGTGCATTAAGCCAACCCACAAAAGCAAGTGGAGGTGAGTTGGGCTAAAATGATCGACTGAGATATACCTTTTAAATATGCACAAGGATAGGCAGGGCAAATGTGTGTGCTTACATTGGACATGAGTCCAGTAAAATAGTTGATTATTTATTTTATCTAAATGATATGCGCAAACAATTCTACCGCTCGTCTGTGCATCATATACATAATTCTCTTTCTCTAATTGGGATAATCATAATTATTGTAAGCTGCTTGACATCTATTTCATACATCAAGCATTTTATTAGAGTCAAACATTGGAAAGAAATATTTCTCTATGTATGGTCAATTTTCTTTTATTATTACAGGGTATAAAAACATGTGCCAAAAGCATTATGATGTCATCAGCACTGAATACATATATATGTATACGCGTATGAGTAATCGAGTACCCTATGGCGCAGCAAAAACATCAAACTGATGGATATGTACTTAATATAAATATTGACAGTCTGACGGTTATTAGCAATTTATTTATTTATTTATACGTACACGTTGTGCGTATTTAATTTATAATAAACTCACATTGCGCATTAAAATCCATATATTTTGTTTATATATTTTAATAGACAAATAGAAAAATTTCGCGCTATTTGCCATAAGTTATGAGCGTGTACATAATTCGATTCAGTTCCACAGCTGAAAATCCAGAATAAATATTACTAGTAACTGAGCAGAAGTGTGAATACCCTCTGGCACTGTTTGGATTGACGAATTGGCAGCCTACATAATATTACAAAGAAAATCTAATCAAAACATTCTTTAAGTTATTGAAAATCGCATAGAGCGGCGATATACGTACATACGTAGCAAACAGCAAAGAGAGAAAAAGTGTTTAATATGTAGAAAGAAGAATGAGAGTACTTTCTTGCGTTATTTTTATACACCTTCCACTCCATTCGTATACAGGGTATAAGTAAAAGTAAGTTCAAATATATACGTTTTTTATGGAGATTAAATACACTTTCTGACTAATCAAATCAGAGCTACGGCGTATAACTACGCCTTACTTGTGTGTGCCAGTGGCCAGACGAATAGCTCATTATACAATTCCAGACAAGAAATGAAATCCTTCTTTCTATTTTAAGCCACAGTCAAAGTTTTTGCGTTGCTTTCGACTCGCTTTCAATAGCCAATTAAGAGCTTAGTGTGAAGGCATCCCACATCCCGGTGCACAGTAAAGAGATACATAAAATATGCTCGGACAGAAAGGACTACAAGCAGCAGCGGCAGCTGGCACAGTTCTCTTGTTCTCGCTGGCCAGGACAAGTATTCACAAGGGCTTTGTGTGCTCTACGCCTTATATGCATGATGCCTTTCCACGCTGCCTGTTTGTGGATTATGTGGAATTTTTGAAGCTGCTTTTTGTTGCCCTAAGACCAAGCGCAAATCTTTGTTGAAAAGTTGTTCGTCTGCTGCCGCTTTACCACAATATTTCCGCTCAAGACGATGTTCGTGCCTTGACAGTTTCGCATTTAATAAGCATAATGCACATTACGTTACTCTTGAGCCAAATTCGAGAAGCATCTGCTTACCTCACAATTAACAATTTTTAATTGAATCAGAAAAGCACTTTAGGTATTTACTTTTCCAATTAAATTATGTAAACATTTTTGTCCGCCACTAAATTCTAATCAGTATTTTTTCTACTGCTAAAATGGTTTTTGTATATTCATAGAATTTAATTCCTGAATATTTTATGTTATCAAATCGAACTTAATTCATGTAGAAATCAAAGTAAGCTTACATTTTTTTTCTTAATGAAATGCAAACGTTTTTGTGGCTTACAATTACAAAAATGAAATTTCATGGATTTCAAAGGGCGTTGTTGACTAGGGAGATGCCCTGGAAAAGCTGTAACCAAATTTTTATTTCAATAACATTGATCATATACGAATTTTATTTAAGAAACTGTATATCCCGTATACAGATTTATAACATCCAACTTGATACAAAATTAACGAATCGAGTCATGTACATAATATACCCAGAACACGAAGAAAATGGGAATTAAGGTGATCCATTGCTGTTTTAAATTGTATGCTGAAGGCGGAAGAAGGTGTAGCCGAACCTTGAAAGTACATATATTTTTATAAAGCTTTATATTTATTTATATTATGTATCAGGAGGAGGAGTTGAGTCGATTTAACTATGTCCGTCTATCCAAACGTCTATTGAAATCATCGATCTTAAAAACAGTTATAGCTTTGAATACATCTATAAATGCAGTACAATCTAATCAATTTTTCAAAATCTTATTCCATTTCATTATTATCTATAAGAATTGCTAATTTGTTTTGTGTATTAATCAAAACTCCATTGCCATTGAGTTCCATAAGTTCATGCGATGAATACATTCCTACCCCTTCCCCACTCAATAAAAATTATGCAAGCGGAAAGTGCGTATAGAAAAAAGTCGTTTCTCATTGCGAGTCCCAAAGGCGCAGCTCTAGCTCAACATCTGCATAAAGTGCGCAGTAAGCGCAACGAATGCTTGTGGCCAACGCAGAGTGTGCATATGTTATTTGTTATATATGTATGTTTAAAAAAATAGTCGAATAGTTGAAATAATAGCATGTGTCAGCAGAGTATGTTAGTGTATCAGTTGGGCACGCCCGATTGAAGCTGTTAATTACCTTTTTTTGCAAACAAAAAGGAAACTTGAATAATGCGCAACACAGAAATATTCCTGACATATAAATTCATAGGGTATTAAAGGACTGTATTATTTGTTTATTGTTTAAAAGCCATATTTATGCATAGTTGAAGAGCTGCTTAAATTATATGGATTACTTTCTCGTGGCCTTGTCTGGCTCTCACATTTAGTTCTAAAAAATGCAAAGCTTTTATGAAAATATGAAGTCATTTAATTACAATTAAATGGAATAGAAAATGTCATTTCATGATATAGCAATTTAAGCTTCTGTCTGACACACCCGACGAATTTTAACAAAATCGAATAGCATTAATCATTCAAGAGGTGAGAATGTTTTGTTGGCCCTGACAATAAGGCAACCTCAACTTATGTTAGGCCCTCAATTAAGTTGTCAAATACGATTTAATGAGAGTGCTTAGGCAGAGACAGAAATGGAAACAGAAGCGAATAAGTGGGCCGAGAGAAAGGGAAAGTGAATGCGTGTTACGCATTAACGCCGTCTAGGTATATTGTTAGCCCAGTTAAGTATCAGTTTGGTAAACAAACACTGAAGAGAATCCGAAGGACACTGAACAGTTCATTTATATTATATGCATACATAGACATCATAATTTGCTTATGTATTTAGCAACTGTAAATAGTATGTATATATCGAATAAATCAGGTAGAGAGTTATTAAATATATAAATATTTCACATTACATTTCACAATGTTAGAAGACCACACATTAGCAAGTCATGGAAGCATTATTATACTTTGTTCCCAAAGGGAAAAAAGTATATTGGGTTTGTGCAATGTCCGTCTTGCTGTCCGTCCGTCTGTCCGTCTGTCCGTATGAACGCAATATTTTTCGGCGCTATTAGAGCTAGAGACTTGACATTTGGAACATATACATATACCAAGACCAATAAGCTATGGTAGATATAGCTACGCCCACAGGGGGCGTGGCAAACCGCAAAAGTTTTGATCTCCTACAGTTTTAGAGCTAGAAGCTTGAAAATTGGATGGTTGAGTTACTAATGTCATCCTCTATCGATGACCCAAAAATAATTTTTCAGCCTCTTTGGGGGCGTGGCATATCGAAAAATACCCTGTAATTTTCGCATTTTTGAAATGTAAGCAACCAAATTTTGCAGTCATGTTAGCCTCGGCCCTTTCTAAGAACTCGCCAAAAATTGTGCGCCTACGCCCACTGGGGGCGTGGCAAATCGGCAAAGAAGTTTGTTGTGGCCAACTGCATAATACATGCTTATAATAGCTCAGTATTAATTGCTAAGATGGCAGAAAGCATTTTAACATAAATATAATAATATTAATGAATTTAAAAAATAAAATTTATAAGTTTTCAATTCAAAAACAAAAAGTTTCCAGCGGGACTGGAACCCAGGACATTTAAAATAACATGAAATCATTAGCTAAACCCAAAACAAATCACAGATGATGAGCTCATCAGCTGATCAGCAGCTTGGTTCGAAACAAAACAATGTTTACACACTTGGATGTGTATACACTTACAAACAGCTGATTACACATGCATACATTTATGCATGCATAGAAAAACTGCTTGCCACGCAGCGTGGCAAATCGGAAAAGTTGTTTTAGTTTTTGCTTAAATGCACAATTCATATGCTTTTGTTTATAAATTATTATCAATTGGCAGCATGCCTTTTATAATAAATATACAAATATAAAAAAAATAAAAAATAATAATTTTTGAATGAATGCTTTTTGCTTGCATAGCGCTTACCACCACCGCCACTGCCCTGACGTGGGCTTTGTTGACTAAAACCAAATAAGGCATTGCGCATTTTGACAAAACTAAAGAAACGATCGAAAAATTCATAATTCTTAGAATATTCTGGCATGCAAACTTTTGTATGCATATGTACATAGAAAATTGTGTGTATACTCGTATAGTGTGTTCATGTGTAAATCTGTATGTACATATGTATAGGAAAAACATTTGTCGCTTGCCATGTAAGTTTTCTAATTGCCGAAATATTTCGTTAATTAAATGTTTATTAAATAAATAAGATGCACCTATGGGAACAAAGTATTTCGCAGTTAGTTGCGCCTAACTGCAACGTTCTTACTTGTTTTTTTTTTTTCAGTACTTTATCTTCATTATTGTTAAGTGTCTACAAGTGGAGTTTCTCGAATCTTAATTGTCTACTGATGTGAGAAGTTCAGTAGCATCGGCTTAGAGTCAATTTGCAACTGATTCAGTCATCTATTTTGGCCTGACACAATATCTTCTAGTCGGTCTCATTCAACTAGTTTACTCATACAAGTCCTCGCTGCTCTAAAGCATCTACATGTTTGCTTTAATATGTATTTTTAGCCCTTGCTGCACAATGCCAGCAAAACAAAGACAAGGACGAAGTCCCGTCAAGGTACTTTTGCTGAATGAGATGAGTTGTGCGACACACGAAATGCATAAAACTGAAAACGACGTTAATATGAATATTAAATACCCTTTTAAAAATACAGGCAGAATTGATTTTTTAAGAGAATTGATCTTTTTTAATGGATTTAATCTACAAGGAAACAAACGAAAAAAAAAAATTAATTTAGTTTCGTAATTTATTGATAATAGATGTCAATGGAATCTGAGTGATTCAATCGGTTAAAAATATATTTTGAAAAATTAGTAAATAGATAGATAGATAATCTAATAATTTTAAAAATAATAATCAATAAATTTATGAAGCAAAGTTTAAGTTGAAGAATGTATGAATACAAGGCAGAATTTATTCAGATATCAAATTTAAAATTTATTTTTTTAGTTTTCTGTTACATTATTCATTGGAGAACATCCATGCTCATTGAAAGTGTGTTAAATTAAATACGAAAGACATCTTCATATGAATGTTTTGGGGTTAGCAGCTAGGTCGCGATTCCAGGGTCAGCCACGAGGATGAGCCATGTGAGAAGGTCGAGCGGCAAATAGCATTGCGCATCTTTGGCTGTTGATATGCAAGTGAAGTGTTAAACCGAGCTAAATGCTTACTAGCCTTGGCAACTGGCTCGTAAATAGTTTGTTGTTGCAACTTTATAAACTGCACGACACAAACTTGAAAGTGGCATCAACTTTGTTTGCATTTGCCCGCTGCAATATTGCTGAAACATGCATAAGCTGAGATACGCTTCGGGTGAGAATTTGGTAGCGGGATGGGTTAGTGCTAAGGTTCTCGGCTCTTAGCTCTGGCTCTGTGATGTCTACATTTTGCTGTTATTTATCACCTCTTGCACTTTGGTCACGCAAGTCAACGAAGTCGTGCCATGTCGCCGCCTAACCCAGTTACCAGTTGCCAGTCTCTTCTTCTCCTCCAGTTGACTTGGCTTTTGCATGTGTTCGCCATTGTTTGTCAACCAGTCTGCCGCCCTCTTGGCACGTGTTCATAAACAATTATTTATGCACAAAACAGAAATGTTAAGGATATTTTTTAGCTGCGGGGCCATACGGGTGTCCTGTGACAATGATAAGGCACAGAAAATGTCCTGGCATCAATTCTAAACTGCACAACAGTTTTGTCGTTTATTTTTGCCATAAAAACGTTTTGTAGTCGCACCCAAATTTGGTGCATTTTATTTTGCGTCAATTTGCTTTTTTCTTCAACTTGTAATGGTAAGACCCACAGAATGGGTTTGACTTACTCTTTAAAATTAAGTTTTATTATTATGTTTGGTTAATGTGTCGCTGTTAATTTGTCATTGTTAACATAATAGTTGTATAACAGTTAATGTGTCACTGTTAATACGACTCTGTTATCAAGTGTCATTTTTAACACAAGTCTGCATATTTCCTAGTGATCACTAATTACATGTTCTGTTAGCTAACAGAATCTACTTCTGAAGAAATCATACTTCACATATTTATTCTACCTATATATATATAGTGTTATTCAGGTGTACGCCAATCAATTTTCTCTAAACTGTTCATAAATCAGAGAATTTCTTAATAATAATAGGAATAGCATGTTCTTATATTTTAAATAGTTAAATTTCTTTGTATATTGAATAATAAAATATGTAGTTTATCTACAAATTAAACAAGTAAGAAAGCTGTAGTCGAGACTGCTCGACTATGAAATCCCCTGAGCCCTTCTTCGAACGAATAATATTCCAAGAATGCTTCGTTTCGATTCTCCACGCGTAGGAAACTATACGTGCAAAACCACGAGCACACACACACGCTGATCTATGCCTGTGCGCCTGTATGTTTGTAAGCGTTTTGCTGTCTCGCTGCCTCTCTTGCTGGGCCGCGTGGGTTTTGCTGTCATAACTTCTGTGATTCTTAATTCTGTTCCGAGACAGACAATCGTATGCAGACGTTCAGATTATGATCATGTCATTCATATCTATATGTCAAACCAGACATACAGTTTGTCTCTAGTATTTGAAAGTAGTATTTTTTACACATTTGGGGGTGTGGGGCGAAGTGGGGACCGGAATCCAAAATCTGAAAAACCGAAATTGTATTAAATTAGTATCTATATATATGCAGAAGTCTTGGAGACTCTAACTCTAAAGATGAATTAGCTAGAATTTTATAACTGATTCCCGATAAAGTGTTTTATCAATAATTTTAGAAATATAAAAGTTATCGAATTTCTGATACAAACTCGTTCTGCGCGTGGAATATACGCACCTAATTCAAAAAGAATGAACTCTCTAGCTCTTGTATCTTCGGAAATCGACGCGTTCATACATACGGACGGACGTACGGACTAACAGACGGATGATCAAGAATATATCTACTTTGTAGGGACTGCGGCGTCTCCTTCTGCCTGTTACATACTTTTAACAAAACCATTATACCCTGATTTCCCATTTTCAATGGACTCAGGGTATAAAAAATAATACAATTTCTTGAAGCTCATATTAAATTTGTTTTTAATCCGAAAAGTCTTTAGCTTCCGTTAATGACAGAGAGTGTAGTAAATTATGAAATCTACATGCATTAAATGTACAGATCTGTCTATAATTTAGTGTGCCAATCAAGTACCGCATTATAAGGCACATCAGCAAGTAAATATTTCTTGCCCACTGTTACACCATATTTCATTCACTTTTCACAACTGTTCATTTGTTCAAGTTCTCGACAATAATTTTGGAAGAAATTTAAGAAAGTTTTGATGCTGAACTTTCGTTTTCAGGGTTCTCAATTGTAATTTTATACGCACAATGCGAGGGAATTGCGTCAAGTGTCCGCGGCTTTGCCACCTTGCCGTGTCCTTTTATGCCACATTGAAGTTGACAGCGGGCTAACCGAAAAAAAAGTACGAAGAAGGCAGAAAAGTTTTTAAAAATGAGCAGCATCCTGACTGCGTGTCTGCCCGTCTTCCTCTTCATTCTTTTTGCATAACTTTTTTATTCGCCTGATAATATTTAAATAATAAATGAGTTTTTGACAAGCGGGCAACAGCTTGAGCAATGAGTTTTATTTTGGGTCAATCATTTGGGTAACGCGCTCAGGCTCTAAATTTATATACCCTTCTCCAATAAGCTACTATAAATATGTCAAGAATTGTGTAACGTCTTGTAGCAGACATTCCGTAAAGATCACTCAAATCATCTACAGTGACAGACCCCTGAGGGTTTTTAATCTCTTCTTACAACATGGAAAGAAAAGCAAATAAAATAATAATAATAATAAATAAAAGCAAAAGAATAAGATATTTCTATTCAAAATTACATACAAGTAAATATTAATAATATATGAATGTTTATTCAAATCTGAAGTCAAGTAATGTAATTTCAGCTACTTTCCTAATTTATGTTCTACTTCTGTAATCTTCCTTAATTTTTTTTTTTTTTTTTTTTTTTTTGTTCTTTTTCTATACCTTGTCCGTCACTTCTCTACATATTGTAATTTACACTTTCACTTCACTTCTTGTTAAGTTTCCGTTTACTTTTCATCTGATATTTTTCACCCCTACCTCAGCTTTCAGATATTATAGTTCTCATTTTATTATTACCTTCTGCTGTTGCCTTCCTTCTGGCCTATTTCTGGTTTTCTGTCTGCTTCATTTCATATGATTTTGTGATTCTACTTACTTTTCGCATATTCTTGACTCAACATATCTGAATATATTTATTTATATTTATAAATATAAATGATATATTTGTTTCAATTTAAATTTTTTATGAATTTTATATACATATGTATTTATATCATATAATATCATTGATCATATGATTAAAATTTGAAAAGGAAGTTAAGATTATAAGAAATATATTGCACATCTTCATCATTAAGTGCATTTATAGGGTATTTAAAGTGCGACAATGTGTAGTTAGCCATACTCTCTACTTTTTATTTTAGATACTTGTTTACTTGGCTCGCGTCGAATTGAATAAATCACTTTAACTTCTCAGTTGCAGCTCATTACAAGTTGTTGCTGCTGCTCGAAGACCTTTTCTCTCTTATTTGTGTGTGTGTGTGTGTGTGTGTGTGTGCATGAGTGTGTATTTTTTACAGTTTTTCAACGTCATTTCCTCATTGCGGACATTTTTCAAGCGCTGTTGCTGCGTCGTTTTCCGTTTCCTCCTCAACTTTAAGGGACAATATTGTTGATGTATTTCTTGCTATTGCTGCTGTTTCTGTTGCTGCGGCTGCTGTTGACATTATTGTTGCTGTTGTCAATGGCGTGCAAATGTAATTGGTTTAGCCAGCAGTTTAACCCACTGTTCAACATTTTGTTGAAGCAGAAGCTGCTGTTTGCACTCGAATCGTAATGAAATTTCATGACATTTGGCATTACGTATCCGTCGCGTAGCACGTAATAGCAAACATTTATGTAGCTGACGCTGGCGCTGCTGCAGTGCGCATCAAACAAATTGACATTATACCATACATAGTGCATAACCCCTTATATATACACAAATATATATCAATGTAATTGCTGCGGTTGCCTTCAGTTAAATTAATTGCTCCGCCTTATTGCAATTCAATTTCACAGCCATTTTTCATCTGACCAGCTCGTAAATAACTCGCAAGTCTGCGTGCGTATGTGTGTGTGTGTATGTATGTACCTGATTCACTCACCTGCTTAGACCTGGCTAAAGCTCTTTAAGCAGCTAACATTTATTTATATACAAAGCAAACACTTTTCATAAACTGACAACTTGGCAAAGTTTGTAAAGACTCAAATTGCCTTGGAAATTGCTCTTATATCATCCTATCAAATTCTAAAGCAAATTAGGTGGGCGGGGTGGCTGCCATTGATTTGGCAGTAATCAAACTAGTTTTTATTTCCTTTTCCAGGATACCCTGCAGCCAGCGAACAGTACGGTTGCCGACAAAAGCAATGTCCAAGTTTTCTTCAAGATTAGTTGATTCTGTGGTCGAAATCTACAATTTTCCTAACAAATAACAAGTTAATTCTTCCGCTAAAGTCAAAGTTATATACGGTTGTCGATAGTTATCTTTAAAGTTCTATTGGGAAATAGCTAATTTGCTAGACGCATATGAACGACTTCGTCAGTCTTTGTTCGCTGTGTAATTAACTTTAAACTTATATAATTCAGGATATCAATTCAAACCTACCTTAGAGCAAACATAACGCACCAAATGGAAAAACCTCTGTAGTCTTGTTTAGTTCCATTCGTATTTGCTTAAAAAATGGTTATCTAATAATATATATTTTAAGTAATTTTCCTGACCAAGATATAAATCTTAAGCCCAATTCGACTCTTGTTTATCTCGAGCAAAAGAAAAGTTAGAAAAATATAAAAATGTTAAAAACTTTGCATTTATGAGATAACTTATCATTTACAATGGGAAAAATTCGAAAAATATTGATTTATTTATTTTAAAAATTTCCTTTGCCCAACATAAAAAATATGTAGCCTGTTTCAGTTCACTTTTTTAATTCCCGTTGAAAAAAGCTCATAGAAATATACTATAAAGGTTAGGAATCACATAGTTTCAAGACTAATTTATCTCAGTGTACTGTACTCACATTCAGTTTACTTCGGTAATGTTCCACCCGCTTTTACATTCCAGACAGCTTGTTCACTCTACAGGGTACAGAGCTCGCCGTGATGCTAGCCTAATTTGAGCCATCTTGCCTGGTCTGCTTCGGTCGTAAACTGAATGTCCATTTCTGTTGCCTGTGTCGTCGAATAATGCAACCAAAAGCAATGCAAAGTTTTTTGTTCTGAGCCGAAAGGAATTGGCGAAAGCCACTTGAACTGCTACCCTTGCTGCCGAGTTGTCTCTCGCCTGCATAGATCTTTTGATTTAATTTCGTAACCAGGCTTTACACAGCACACTTGAGCGCACAATTAGAGAGACATGTCTGTGCTGTGCTGAGCTGTGTGTCGCAGTGACTGCCGCAGCAGCTACTGCAGCAGTTGCTCGCTTTTGTGGACGGGGCTTTGTTCTGTTGCTGCAGCAGTTGTGTTTGACAATTCAATTTGTAGTCGTGCTATCCCTATCCGAATCGCACTTTCAGCTGCAGGCTGCATTTAAATTTGAATTATCTTCTGATTTTTTGGCAAAACTTCATTGCATCAACTGCTGCTGCAACAGCGACGACAATTGCTGTTGCTGCTGTTACATTATGCATTGATTTACATCAGCAGCTACTTCTTTTTATCTGCTGACTATATCAGCCAAATGCGATTATAGCCTTGGCTTACTGTTCTATCATCAACAATTTGGCAACTCACAACTTTACTATTTATTGCCATTGGCTTTAATGTTATTGGCTCTTCAAGTTGCTCTATTTATTTTTATCTTCATTTATGCTGTCTTGTTTATTTTGATTCAGAACCCGATACAACAAGTGGCTCATAAATATCATGTAAAAACACTCGAGGGACGCATTTAACAGCGACCCCAAATGATAAAACATTTTAAATAAATATTAAGCATAAATATTCTAACTTGAGTTGAGCATTTCAATTGAGTGCTCTCATTACAGTGAAGGTATTTATGTTAAGAAAACTAATATTCATTTTAATTTTATAACGTATTGCCTAAAGTATGTAATAAGTAATAAGTATGCAAGTTCCATTGCCTACTAAGACCATAAGCACTCTAAGCGTGACCCATTTAAAAGGTTATTTATTTCAAAATACAGCATATCTGTAAGCAGTAGACAATTCAAAATGCATTTATTTTGGCTGCATGTGTCCACCTTTTGTCTTAAAAAGAAGCTATTTACAAGCTGTCTTTATGCGGCTTAGCTACGCCACTATAATTGATAGCAAGTGCCATATAATACAAATTTGATTGAGGTAGTTTTTATACCCTGAGCCCATTGAAAATGGGAAATCAGGGTATAATGGTTTTGTTAAAAGTATGTAACAGGCAGAAGGAGGCGTGGCAGACCCCATAAAGTATATATATTCTTGATCAGGGTGACGAGAAAAGTTGATATAGCCATGTCCGTCTGTCCGTCTGTCCGTCTGTCCGTCTGTCCGTATGTTTGAACGCGTCGATTTCCGAAGATACAAAAGCTAGAGAGTTCATTCTTTTTGTGTTAGGTTCGTATATTGCACGCGCAGTACGAGTTTGTTTTAGAAATTCGATAACTTGTATATTTGGCAAGTTATCGATAAACGAATTTATCGGGAACCAGTTTTAAAATTCTAGCTAATTCATCTTTAGAGTTAGAGTCTCCAAGTCTTCTGCATATATATAGATACTAATTTAATACAATTTCGGTTTTTGTTAGATTTTGGATTCCGGTCCCCAATTAGCCCCACCACCCCCAAATGTGTAAAAAATGCATTTCAAATACTAGAGACATACAGTTTGGTTTGGCATATAGATATGAATATCATAATCTTAATCTGAACATATCAATATGATTGTCCATCTAGAAACAGAATTATTAGTCCATAAAGTTTTCTATTCAAAACCCATGTGGCGCAGCATGCAAGGCAGCGATACAGCAAGACGCATTGCGGGCGCACATACATATGTACATACATACATACATACATACATACCTATGTATGTATGTATGTATGTATATGTGTGCAAGCGTAGATCAGCGTGTGGCTGCAATCATACATACATATGTACATATGTATGTTGTGCATGTAAAGCTAATTGTAAAAGAGTTATGATTTCTAAAAAAAAAACCTAAAATGTTAAATAGAATATGTAGATCATATGCTGAACTCTCATTACATTCCATTATACATTTAAAAAATTTTAAAACAATTAAAATAACAATGGAAATGCAAGCAACGTTGAGCAATGCAAATCAATTTTCGTATGCGTGTGCACATATGTATGTATGTATGTATGTATACACACAAAAAGTCTTGGGCTGTTTTCTATGTTGCTATGCGTGTATATTCTAAGAATCACAATTGTTTTTGAATTCCGTTAGAATTGTCTTTGAATTGTATTTGTATTTTCAGCCACTGCTTTAGTGTTTCTTTCGTATATGGCGAATTTCATTCGTTTTCGCTACTCTGTCGTTTAAGTGAGCCGTGGTGTAGATGGCTAGACAGATGCAACGAATGTTAGGGTGTCGGAGGTTCTAGCCTCGCCTAAGCCCTTCCTAATTTATTATTTTTATTTTTATTTTTTTTTATTATTTCTTTCTTTTTTATTATTATTTATTCTTTTCTATTTGATTTTTGAAGATACAAGAGCAACTGCGCGGTTAGCAGAGCGCGTGCTTATACGTGCGTAAAGAAGAAGAGTATCACTTTTTTGCAGGGTTCAGGGTATCTCGTAGTCGAGCCGTCTCGACTAGAGCTTTCTTACTTGTTATATTTATATATGAATATATTTTGAATATGCCTTTATTCAGCGCTGTCTCAGCAAGACTTTATAATAAACAAAAAATAAATGAATAAACAAATGTATTAAAAATAATCCAAAAAGTAGGTTTTTATATTGTAAATATTAAAATAAATATATATTTATATATTGTCTTTATTCAACATTATTCTACATTTGAAATTCGAGTGGAATTTAGTGTCTTTAAGCATTGTTTGTATTCCTGAGCCATTGGACTGACTTTTACTGAGAGTCGGCGATATTCGACATAAATAAATGAAGCATCATTAAACAAAGGAAAATGTTGCTTTCAACTTTCCCAAACAGTTGGCATAAAAACTTGCTTGGATTTAACCTTGGCGTAAGTTGATGCAATTTTTAATGCAAAACTTTGCTCGTGTCGTTGCAGTCGGAACAAAAAACAGTTTCAATTTTAAAGTTTTGCGCATAAATTTGAACAGTAAAAATGAAAATACAAGTAAAAGGAACGCAACAAAGTTTTCGTTTCCGTTTCCGAGCTTCAGGCCTAGTCCGCTGTTAACATGACTTTCAATTTCCATTTAGCTCGAGTTTAAGATCGAGCCAAATAGAATGTTTCAATATATAAATATGAATATAATATATTGACTAAAACTTCTGCAGATAACTTCAGCAATTTCGTAATAGGCAGCCCCATTTTTAGGTTCGAGCTAGAATTCACCTTGGCCAGTGTCAGGAGAGAATAAAGCTACCACAAGAGAGAGAGTGAGAGAGCAAAGCGCATTGTGTGGGCGTCGCATGCCTGACTACATGCTGCGCAACCTTTGGCAACATGTTGCCAATGCTGCGAAACAATGCAAAGTTGACAGTCCACAGATTAAAGTAGAAGCTTTTAAGTTGTATAGAATGAATGCATTTCGCCAAGAACTCAACTCATAAACTTCGACACGCAAAAACTTTCATTTAAAATGCTTGAAAGTGCTTCACTCGTCATACAAAGTGGTTTGGGCCATGCCCCCTTCAAGAGAAACTCTGCCCCTGGAGATATATTTCGGCAAGCGAAATTTGGATACATCAGCTATGCACGGAGTTGCTGCGGGGTGCATTTGGCAGACAAAGGTAAGTAATGGCGCCCTCGGCACAGAAACTCAGCTGATTTTGTGTGCGTTGTCCTATGGATACGCATTGGTATTTTGTTGAAACAACTTTTGCTCCGGTCTCACAGTCGCCCCGACCTCTGCCAGCTCCCCGATCGTGCTTGCAAGCTGGCCGCACTCGATTGATTTATAAGCAGTTGTGTGTGTAACCAATAAAAGGTTGCTGACTAACGCGCCAGTTGAATGTTTAAGCAAGAATTTTTAGCCAAAAGCGACTACGTATTGACCTGCAAACTGGAATTTCATATACCTGGCAAGTTGTCTACTGAAAAATCTTTAATTTAATTTAAAATACATTTTGAGTTTATAATATTCTCTCAATTTAGATCCTCTTTAGATATTTGTGTCCAGATTGCAAATAATAAAATATAATTTATTTTTACAACAAACAAGAGATTATTATTAGATATACAAATTTATATTTATATTCAATCCAAATTTAAATTTAAACCCAAGTAGAACTCCTCGACTGAATTGTTTCCTTAAAGTATTGATCGCATCCTCGTATTTTCTTTCCCTATTTTAATTCTTTGTTTATTACTATTAAAACTTAATTTAAGCTGTCATAAACATTTCCTTTTTTCCCAGCATTTTTTGCTAACTGTTTTTTGCCATTCTTTTCCATACGGTTCAGTACAGTTAGTACATTCGAATTTTTGAATTGGCTTTCCATATAGCTTGGTCAATTAATTATGCGCAGACTGCTGAGACTGAGACCTATGCTTGCGCTGCAATAAGCAAACATCAATTTGTATACCAGAAACTAGCCGGGAGGGGCCTCTGAATATATTTACGACTTGCAGCTTGATTTGTGTTTGCGTTGCCTGCGTGAATAGAAGCACAGAAGCGTGTGCTGCCCACACATTAATTCTTTTACTACTTTAAGGCGGCATCATTCCCAAAATACCAACTACAAAACACAAATGCAGCTTTACACATAAACACACACACACACCATAACTTTTTCTACACACTCACTTGCTTAGTAAATCTACAAAATTGGCATCACCCAAAAAAAAGTAAATAAATACAAATCTATGTGCATTTCTTCATTAAGTCTTTGTGCAAAATTCAAGATATCTGAGGATAACCAACTTAACTTAAAAGTACTCAATTAAATATATTTTAATTCACAGCAAGTTTCGGTGTAATTCTGGATTGTATTTAAATCTTTAATTTTTTTTCAGTTGAGTAGGTATTTGGCCCAATGGCAAATAATAAACACATATTAATGAACTAACTTCTGAAAACCTAAAGCCCCTAAGTGAAGACTTCTTTTAAGTATTTTCACCAAATAAGAGCAAAGTAATTTGATATATACACGGTTATAAAGAAACTTAACAAACATGAGTAGTCTGTGAAGAGCAGGAGATATGTAATTGATATATTATCTGTAATCGATATTATATTATTCGAAATCTGTATTAATTTCTAAAATATTTTTTCTGCATAATTTAAATAATATTATACAATATTAACAAAACGTTTGAGAAGGTAGCCGAAAACAACAAAAATAATAATTAAATTGCTTATACTTATTACATTAATATAAAGATCAAATGTATGATTATATTTACATAATCTCAATAATCATAATATGTTCAATTATAGTTTGCTGCTTATATATAATTATAGTATTAAGATACTAAAATACTAAAAACTACAATACGCCTAAGTAATTTATTCCAAGTTTGGTTAGAGTTAACTGCATTAAAGAGAACCTGACATCTCGGAAAGTCTGGAAAGAAATTAACATAACATATAAGCTTTAGAAAGTACGTCAAATTGACATAAACCAATATGTATAAATAATTTAATTATTGATTAGCATTGCTTTTGACTTTCCGGTTTATAGATTTTTTTTTTTAAATTCTTAGAAGTGAAATTAAAGCCGGGAGAAAGCAAATTGTGAAATTTTTGAATAGTCATATAGTCAGTTATTTGTATAATTTATCTATCAAATTTTAACAGTTATGGCAATCGGTATAAATGGCTTTGGCCGCATCGGGCGCGTGTTCCTACGGGAGGCAATCAGGCGACAAGACGTACAAGTGGTGGCAATTAACGATCCCGCCATGGACCCCAAATATATGGCCTACATGCTTCGATTCGATACGATGCATGGCCAGTTCAATAAGAAGATTACCATTGAGGGAAAGTCTCTGCTAATAAATGGTCTGAAGATAAACGTGACTAATGAAGCGGATCCGAAGAAAATAAAATGGCAAGAAAGTTGCGTCGAAACGGTGGTTGACTGTACTGGCCGATATACCACACTAGAAACAGCAAAGTTGCATCTAGATGGCGGTGCCAAGAAAGTGGTAATCTCAGCGCCGTCATCGGATGCGCCAATGTTTGTGTGCGGCGTCAATTTAGACAAGTATAAACCGGATATGAAGATTATATCGAATGCCTCATGCACTACCAACTGCCTGGCACCTGTGGCCAAAGTTGTGCATGATAATTTCGAAATTGTGGAAGGCTTGATGACAACAGTCCATGCCTGCACAGCCACGCAAAAGATTTTAGACGGACCAAGTGCTAAAGCGTGGCGCGATGGTCGCAGCGGCATGTGCAACATAATCCCCGCCAGCACAGGAGCTGCCAAAGCTGTTGGAAAAGTAATTCCTTCATTGAATGGTAAGCTAACGGGTATGGCTTTTCGTGTGCCCACCGCGAATGTTTCCGTCGTCGATTTGACCTGTCGTTTGAAATGTTCGGCTAAGATGGAACAGATCAAGGCGGCTATCAAAGAAGCTTCCAAGGGCAAATTGAAAGGCATATTGGGATACACAGAAGACTTAGTCGTTTCATCAGATATGAATGGCTCACGATATGCCTCAGTATTTGATGCCAATGCGTGTATTGCATTGAATGACAATTTTGTAAAGCTGATATCGTGGTATGACAATGAGACGGGCTATTCGTGTCGTCTACTCGATTTAGTTTTGTACTCACAAAACGTTGACAAATGCAAATAAAAATCGAAATAAATGCAAGAACAAGAATAGAATAAACATTTAGAATTACGATAACATCGCGGTTATTTATTTACCTTCAAACTACGCTCGAATTGCGTTGCAGTTGTACGGACGAGATGCTCATTATTTCATTCTCCGCAGTGCTGGTGTTCGTTTCGCTGTTAGGCTCCGCCGTCGCCTCGACTACAATATCATCTAGCGTGGGCGTCTTTATGCGATTCCGTATAATAAGATCGCGCTCAGCAGGTGCTTGCAAGTGCAATGGATTAGTAGCTAGCTCAGCAGCCACCAGTTCATCGCCTTGCAGTCCCAATGTCATGTTTACTTTGGCATGCTGACCAGCTGCTAGCTCGTTCTGTGGCTCTACAACGGGTGGTGGGCGCAATCGAGCTGGATCGAGCAACGAATGCATCTTCTGTTTACGTGGTGTTCGTGCAGGTGAAGCCTTTCTGGAATTGTAGTTTTTCAGCTGCTTAGCACTATAAAAAATAAGACAGTATTTATTAAACTTATGGGATCTTAAGTAAAGTACTTACGCCTCCATTAGTTTGAGCAGCATATTATGATATACCTCGTATTCGTCCTTGCCAAACTCATTCGGATCGTGACGTGCGTGCTCATATGTGTCGCAGAACTGATGTATTATGCGCTGACCAGTACCATTGAGAGTAACGGAGAGCGTTGTCAAGAGAAAGGCTCGCAAGCTTTCATGTGCATGACGTATGCTACCATCAGCGCGCGCAATCTCCGCCTCTACCAATTTAACGTCGTCCACGGCCTTCATTCTATAGTAATAGGGAGGCAGTTCGTGCTCCGGCCCCGGCTGCATTATATATTTGTCTGTATCGGTCCATAGCAACTTTGGCTCTTGTGCTATTTTTTGTATGCAGTCCAATCTACGCTCAATTTCACGGCGCAGTGCCTTCTTGGCATCGTTGCCCACTGGTACATGAGGACCGCGACGACTACGCAGCGTGAAGCGCATTATCTGGCGTTTGGCGAATATGAAGAGCATCACAAAAGTCAGTACGCCTCCACCTATGATAATTATTATCATAACACCCGAAAGTTGCTCCATTTCGGCGGCCGTATCGTATTTTTCACAAGAGAACTTCTTTTGTCTAGCTTGGATCTATTTTGTATACAGCCTAATCGATTAATTTTTGATTTGCAACCTTACACCAATTTATCGATGTGTAAGCGCAAAAATTGGTTTTAAATATAGTAAACAGTTGATCATCATTATTCCAAAGTTCATCAAATATAACAAAATTAAATTTGCTTACAGTTCATCGCAATGAATACCAGCTCCAACAAACTTATTGAAAGTATTTTGCTTCTAGCACTTGCACTTTAAGGCACTTGGTTTTTATTTCAAAAATACATTGAATTCCATATTATATTATATTATATATTATAAAGTATATTTATTTATATTAAATATTTACATTCAAATTTTTAAATAACCTTTAATAAAAATATTTATTTATTAAATTTAATTAACTGATTTTTAGGTATATTTTCCTCTACAAGCTTATTTCTTTGATTTGTTTATTTTTCTACGTTTATAAATAAACGATACTTACAATATAAGCCAATAGTAACCGCAAAACTCTATTTTCAATATTTTTTAATTTAATTTGCAAGCAAAGTGCACTTACTTTTTGGTTTCCATTTCCTGATACATATATAAAAATATCTACAAACTAATTCAATCCTAATACAGTCTCAATGGCATACAATCATAAAAAAATAGCTTGCATATATACTTTTATACAAATATATAAATAAATGCGGGACCAATGAAGACTAATGTTCAAGTCCAGGGAAAATTATTGGCGAAAAGAACC
The DNA here is from genome assembly GCA_035045845.1 of Drosophila buzzatii. NCBI lineage: Eukaryota > Metazoa > Arthropoda > Insecta > Diptera > Drosophilidae > Drosophila > Drosophila buzzatii. The sequence goes on along the minus strand of JAWNOS010000373.1, from coordinate 1,147,569 downwards.
GTGCCGCAAGTGCAATACGTGATACACCAGATAAACAGAGCTCCTGCCTTTGAGCGAATCGAAAGTTGCGCCAGAGACTTGGGCATATGATCCGCAGCAAACCAATAAAAGATGGGCGTGGCCGAGGCCAACAAACGCGTCGACACCTGGATGTGCACAAACAGGGCACAGACAAGCGTTAAAAAGGCGCCATGCAGCACAAATGGTAGCGACTTTTGTGTCTTGAACAATTCCCGCCAGCTTGAAGCCTGAGGCGCCAACTTTGTGGCCAGAAACCATAGGTAATTGCAGCAATGCCAATGCATAAAGACTAACATGGGCAAGGCAAGCAAAAAGTTAGGCAATTGTATCCATTGATAATAGCGCAAGAACCCAACATCCCAATATGTGGATTGTACGTAATTGTAGGGGAATGGCAAAGTATACTGACACCACGGCGAGCCCTCCGGTCCCCTTCCAGCAAGCAGATAGTTCCTCTCGTTGGCATAGTTCACCACCTGCTCAGGGTGCTTCATCCGAATGCTGGGCATACAATACATTCGATAGATGTAAAAGTAATAGGCATGCAAGACGCCCAAGGGGATAAGAATGGTCAGAGACATCCTGATAAGCTGCTTGCATCGTTTTACGTTTGCAGTGAGAATCATGTGACGCGCAAAGAAGTACAAGGGAAAACCGATAGCAAGCAGTCCATTAGAGCGACACATGATACAGGCCGTCAAGCTGATGCAAATACGTACAAAGTTAAACTGTTGCTTTGGCCGCACACACTCCAGCATCAGAATGAAGCTGGCATATGCGAATAGCGACTCGGAGTAAGCGGCACTGAAAAAAATACTCGCCGGATTAAAGCAAAATATTAGCGCAGCATTCCAACTCTTATGTAGATCATTAAAGACACGTTGCGTCAGCTGATATAGGTAATTGGCCGCCTCGCAGAAGAACCACAAATTCAGAACGACTGCGATAAAGAGGTTGAGAGCCTGCTGCGACATGGGCACATTAAAGGTCTCACAAGCCATGGCTAAGTTCCGTATGAGCACCGGATACAGCGGATAAAAGGCCAAAGTATTCTCGTAGGTATACAAATAGTAGGCTATATGTAGAAAGTATTCGCCATCCCAGTGCCTCAAGCCGCCTAAGCAGGTCGTCACAAGTGAGTCCAAGCCATGTACGGGCACCGTGGCATTCACTAAGGGCATTGGCATTCGAAATACATCCGGCTTATGGTCCGGCACAACCCAGTTGGCTAGCATTTGGACAGCCAGGACGATGAGGCGACTCGTTAGTGCAAGCTTCGTTACTTTAAGAGTCATATTTGTCTGTTGGTGGAAGAAGCTGTTGTGAATCACATGCAAAATATCCAAATTTTTTCACTTGTCTTACTCACCTATCAATATAAATACATATACTAATATATATGTATATGTTTGTGAGTGTAATGTAGTCGTTGCAGTTGAAATGTTTTATAAATGTTTTCCTATGCTTACAGCATTCACAGTGCACAGCAATAGGTGTTCTGTTACTGAAGTGAAAATAGTATTGGTGAGACTCTATAAATATGTGTTGACATTAAACAGGCCGGCTAGTCAGTTTAAATTATTTTTTATAAAAATTACAAATTTGACAGAATGCGCCCGGCCAACCCAGCAAAACACAGTGGGAAAATACCATTTGTCAGCTGAACAGCTGATAAATGCGATGAATCACTAAATTCAGAAACATAGATGTATGCACTGGTTAATGCTTATCGATAGTTTCAATATTTTTTATCATCGGCGCACGTTTTAAAAGACGAGTTAATATGATAAAAAACTATTTCAAAAATTAAATAAATATTACGCAAATAAAAAAAATATATACATTAAACAAATATGTGTCTATGGAAATTATATATTCATATATCTTTTCAGTATTTTTAGAGCACAATTAAGTACCATTCTGTCTAACCGCGATTGCAGCTTTTTTTAAAGTTAAAACAATTTTGAATTTTAATGGTTCACAGAATTATTTTTCTAAATCAATAATTGAGAAACATTTATTTTACTTAAATTCATATATATGTATATATTTATTTATTATTATTATTATTATTATTATTATTTTTTTTTTTTTTTTTTTTGCATTATATAGCTGAGGGGCACATACTACTTATAATAATTTAATCACCTTCGGAATCAGATTCGATTTTTTCCTTAATTTCCACATTATTAAACATACTCATCAGTTCCACTTCTTTGCGCTTAATGCGATCTTTGATGTTCGTGAGAGACTCGGCTTTCTGTACGTCGCGTGTAAAGAACTCATCCATCGTCTCAAATACACTGCTATATTCATGAGGTTCATAGGTGGCTAACGTCGGCATTGGTGGCTTCTTAGGTTTGCGCCTAGTCACATAGGTGTGCTCCATATATTGCCTCAGCTCATCCAAGTGCTGCTCCTCATCCTGCTCGTGTGACGAAAACGTACGTATCATTGATTTATATGACTTCTGGTGCTCAGCTCGGGCCAAATCGATTTCCTTGGCTAATTCAGGTGAGGGTAACAATAGTTTTATATCCCCCACAAGCAAATCGCGATTCAGTATCTCCGCCTCATTCGTTTGGACGCCCATCTCTAACATTGGGTGTTTCAATACCCTGGCAGAGTCGTGCTGTAGCTGACCATCCGTTGAGCTATCCTTTTTGGTGCCACCTGCCTTGCGTGGTATACCTGGCTTCGATGTGGTATCCAAGCACTTCGCCTCGGCTATCGGTGATACTGGCTTGCGGGGAATTGCTGCCTTTTGGGCTATTACTCTGCTGCGATTGTTAGCCGAACGCAACGATGAGGCAATCGTTGGCTTCTCCAGACGTGCTGTTAGCTCCAGGCGACTTGTGGTCGACACTTCTGTAGTTTTTGTTCTCTTCCAGGCAGCGGTGCCACCATCGCCATCACCGCCGATGCATCTACCTGCTTTCCCGGTCTTGTGTGGTGACAGTGGCGTCGCCAGCCTGGTGCAACGAAACGTCTCATTTGGGGTCCGATTGTAATTTATTCTCGGCTGGGTCATGGCCAGGGGCGTGGACACCTTACCGCGCGCCGTCATATTGCAAATGTGAATGTCGATCGTTAGGCGCACAATCTTTGCGATTTCCTTGAAAATCTGGCAATTGCTTCACTATATTATAATTTTAAAGAGCTACGATAATTTACTCGAATTGCTCGAACCATGTATACTATAGTTTTAAAAAATGTTGTGTTATATCCTTAGCAACGAAATAAAATTTTCTGACTTTGTCACATTATATTCGCAAAGCCTGCTAGTTTACTTGTTTACACGTCTGTTTAAATGTCTGTAAAATCTTTAGATTATAATCAGGTGTCATAATATGTAACTTTTACACTTGTATAATTGTAATAGTTGTTCATATTGAAAGTTTCAATAGATTTACAGGATTACCTTCGATTAAACAAATAATTAATAAATAATACCCATATAATAATAATACTTATAAATGGATTTCGTCTTTATGTTTGACCAGAAAGAATATCCTATTTACTAGTGATTACTTTATTAGCAGTTTTTTTCACATTTTTCTCATCTTTGTTATATTGAAAATACAAAATGTTTAATTATAGTAGTCGGTTAATATATAGATAGTTTTGACATCTTTTAATGCTTAAATTTAATTTCTTTATTTATTCTTTGGTTTCATCAAAGGTGCAACTCTTGTTTTTATTTGGAAATTTCAAATTATAAATATCGAAAAGTGAAGTAAAAATGTTCTAATCAAATTATTACTGAATAAGTACATGGATGAATGTCTTGGATTCATGCGCATGTATATATATGAATATATATATATATATATATATATATATATATATATATATATATATATATATTCATATTATTATAATCTTTAGATTATAATCAGGTGTCATAATATGTAACTTTTACACTTGTATAATTGTTGTTAATGTCAGATTGCATTAACAGGAGCTGCTCCTAACTCACGTCAACATGCTGTGCTATTGACAGTATTATGCGCTGTTAATAACATAACTCCGACTCCAGTTCTCCTACTGGTTCGCAATCGGGAATTATTCTTCCTACTTTCTTTGCTAGACACTTAACTACTTTTAACTAATAAGAAAAAAGACACAGCTTGTCACTCAATAAAGTCGAGGAAATACAACCACGATTTTGTATTTATCATCGGGCCGCCACTACAACATTTGGTCCTTCGAGCCGGAGATCATCCACCCACAACACACACCAGCGTTCTTAGGCTTCGAGATAAGTACTCCAAACTTGCATTACCTAGTACATATATACTGGCACTTCCCATCCGCCATATTTTCATGTATATATGAACTAGTTTCGCAATCTATATATATATATCCTTATATATATAGATACGTACCAAACTGCAAGATATTTATCACATGTACTAAACTGTGTCATTCTATTTCTTGCACAAACATATCTACATTTGTATATATGTAAATACCGCCGGCTGTGCGACATATATACATACATACACATACCCACATATCTTTTATATGTCGGCACTAGTTACCGTTTCGCCTATTCAACCAAAAAGAATAAAATAAACAATCAATATCCTTTGTTGTTTTTACATATTCTTGATTGGTTTGTTTTATTACATTTGCTTATATCTACGCGAATCACATATAACTACATATATATCAGCTGTTTATGTTACTGCCGATCCTCAGCTGTTTTCACTTCAGCACTTGCACCTATGTACATATGTAGTACATATTATGTACGGACATACAGAACAAATCAAATTTATTAAATAACAAACACAATATTCTTTGTTTTTTAATTTATTTATTTTTCAATTTCTCATTTCTTCATTACAGTCATCATTTATTTATTTATGTGCTACTTGTGTTCTCACTTGTCTACTTGTACGAACATACGCACATACATACGTAACATATAGAACATATGTTATTTTCTTTTAATTTTTCACTTGCGTCCGTACAAACAATTTGGCAACACAATTAACACGTCAAATAATCTATTACGAATATATTTAATAAACACATAGCACATTCCATAAAGAAACAACAATATCCAATTGTTTGTTATCTTACGTCCAATCAGCTGTGTACTCAGAACATATCACAAAACTATCGATAGCTCTTGCCGACCGCCACAATTTCTTTCGATAGTCGTTCCACGATCAGAATGTTCTCACTTCCCGCATTCATCGTAATTCAAACAACATTTTAAATAAATTTTATAAGATAAAATAAATGTTGTTCGTCTTGTTTAAATTTTTTAGTTTATTTAAAAATATAAAAGGAGATATACAATTAACAATTGAATTAAATTAAAATCAATTCATTAATTATATATTAGTTAAATCATTCTTCTTTTTGTTCTTTGGGTTAATAAGACACTTTTTATCTACTTATTTCTTCTCCGTTTTGTTGACAACTTCCTACTTTTTCGTCAACTTCCTTATTTCACGCTTTGAGCCATTTTCTGCCTCAATTACATAAATTTCGGTCAGCTTACTCTTAATTATCATCCATGTCCAATCGTACTAGCCGTGCACAGCTGAATGTACCCGCTCCGCGCTTGATTAAACGCAGTTCTTCTGCATCTCCCATTCCGTCCGGGAAACCGCAAGCCACCAGCGCGTTCAAACGCAGTCCGGTCGTAACTCGATCCAGTCCAAAGCCTGCAAGTATCTCAGCAAACATGTCTCTGTCTGACTTTATATCCGTAGCTGATAGGCTCATCAAGTTTGAATCCCGCATCGAATATTCTGAGGATATTGGCTCCACTCCGGTAGCTCAACTCCAAGCCTTAGAAATCCGACGGGATCGAGTCAAGGTCCTTTGGGAAAAGTCAGAACAAGAGTATGAAGCGTGTTCCAAAGCGCTTAGCCAGGGGGCTGGTAGTGGCGACGTTGAAGCCATGGAGGCAAAATTCGACCACTGCTATACTGTCTTTGAGCGGTGTACCGCCCAATTAAGCAGGCAGATCGACGCCATTTCACCGTCGAGTGCTCCGTCTGCCCCCCTTTCCGCTCCTTTTGCCTCTCCTGGAGGCTGTCAACTTCCACCAGTTGACATAGAAATGTTCCATGGCGACTACTTGCGTTGGCCGACTTTCCGAGATCTTTTTACGGCCCTCTACATAAATAATCCAAGTTTGACTCAGGTGGAAAAGTTATTCCACCTTAATTCCAAAACAGCAGGCGATGCCAACGCTCTCGTTTCAGAATTTCCTCTTACAAACGACGGGTTTGCATCGGCTTGGAATTCGTTGTGTGACCGTTTCGAGAATAAGCGGATGTTAGTCAACAGTCAGCTTAAACTCCTCTTGAATTTATCCAAGGTCACTAAAGAATCAGGCTCGGCTCTCAGAGAGATGCATGGCACTATCAATAGGTGTATCACTGCACTCGAGCATGCTCAAATCTCTACAGAGAATTGGGACTGTATCCTTGGGTTCCTGTGCACATCCAAATTGCCGGAACACACTCGAACTCTCTGGGAGCACTCGTTAATACGAAAAACAGAAATTCCAGCCTGGCGGGATGTTAGTCACTTCCTTAGCGAACGTGCTCGCGCACTTGAAGCTATGGAAGGTGATCTTTCTGATCCAACAGTTCCAATCTCAATTCCGAGATCCGCAAACCCTGCCCTTCCAAACCAAGTCAAATCATTCCACACGCAAGTAGACACGAAACGCATGAAGTGCGAGCTGTCCTTGCAAGAGAACCATCCTAGTCCGAGTGAAGTTATGCCGAACACCCAAACGTATTTGGCTGCTAATACGCAAAGAGTCCTCCTCGGCACGGCGGTGGTCAATATATGCCACTTCGGAGCCATCTATCCCGCCCGTGCTTTAGTCGACTCAGGGTCCGAAACGACTTTCATTTCTGAACGACTATTCCGTAAGATCAAGTTGCCTTTCACATCCGTGAAAACACAGGTTTCTAGCCTGAATCAAGCGATTACGGCCGACGCCCAAAAGCTTTGCAACTTTGATATTGGTTCTCCGTTGAAACCGACATTGCGAATTAAAGCTTCCGCTCTCGTAATTCCAAAACTTGTCGGCAACCTCCCTTCGTCTCCGATTCCGCAACACTTGTTGAACCTTCTTCCGAATATTCAGCTAGCTGATCCCGAGTTTCACAAGAGTTCGGAAATTGATATCCTTATAGGAGCGGATATCCTTCCGTCTATTATGCAGGGAGGCTGCCATCCTCAAATTTGTGGACCTCTACTAGGTCTAGAGACTGTTTTCGGTTGGGTACTCGCAGGCCCACTAACGCAAACGCCACCGGAACCTGTCTCCTCCTTCCCACCACAAGTTTTCGTCGGTTCCAACGCGCTCCGTCCATTGCTACACGATAAAAGGCTGAATGATATCCTTCATTCAGCCCCAACACCACAAACAATTTATCCTCCGACGCCTTTCACCTTTCAGGTAAAGCTCCCGTCATCGCAAGACAGCACACCATCCAGCGCCAATTCCTTCCGGTGTCGCGTATGCAGAGGAGTCCACGCTCTTCGGAAGTGCCGACGATTCCTGGAACTTCCGACGAAGAAACGGATTCGTGCGGTACTTACCACCAAGTACTGTACGAACTGCTTGGCTCACGAGCACTCTGGGCAATCCTGCCGTAGCAAAGGAGGGTGCAAAACATGTGGCCAGGATCATCACACTCTCCTGCACCTCCATGGATCAAAGCAGTTCGCCGCTTCAGCTCCTAGAGAGGCGGTCACCAATCCGCCTAATTTTGCAATCCTTGCAAGGGGGGGGAGAATGTTAATGTCAGATTGCATTAACAGGAGCTGCTCCTAACTCACGTCAACATGCTGTGCTATTGACAGTATTATGCGCTGTTAATAACATAACTCCGACTCCAGTTCTCCTACTGGTTCGCAATCGGGAATTATTCTTCCTACTTTCTTTGCTAGACACTTAACTACTTTTAACTAATAAGAAAAAAGACACAGCTTGTCACTCAATAAAGTCGAGGAAATACAACCACGATTTTGTATTTATCATCGGGCCGCCACTACAACAATTGTAATAGTTGTTCATATTGAAAGTTTCAATAGATTTACAGGATTACCTTCGATTAAACAAATAATTAATAAATAATACTCTGTATTCATAAATGGAGTTCGTCTTTTCGACCAGAAAGAATATCCTATTTACTAGTGATTACTGTATTAGCAGTTTTTTTCACATTTTTCTCATCTTTGTTATATTGAAAATACAAAATGTTTAATTATAGTAGTCGGTTAATATATAGATAGTTTTGACATCTTTTAATGCTTAAATTTAATTTCTTTATTTATTCTTTGCTTTCATCAAAGGTTCAACTCTTGTTTTTATTTGGACATTTCAAATTATAAATATCGAAAAGTGAAGTAAAAATGTTCTAATCAAATTATTACTGAATAAGTACATGGATGAATGTCTTGGATTCATGCGCATGTATATATATGAATATATATATATATATATATATATATATATATATTCATATTATTATAATCTTTAGATTATAATCAGGTGTCATAATATGTAACTTTTACACTTGTATAATTGTAATAGTTGTTCATATTGAAAGTTTCAATAGATTTACAGGATTACCTTCGATTAAACAAATAATTAATAAATAATACTCTGTATTCATAAATGGAGTTCGTCTTTTCGACCAGAAAGAATATCCTATTTACTAGTGATTACTTTATTAGCAGTTTTTTTTCACATTTTTCTCATCTTTGTTATATTGAAAATACAAAATGTTTAATTATAGTAGTCGGTTAATATATAGATAGTTTTGACATCTTTTAATGCTTAAATTTAATTTCTTTATTTATTCTTTGCTTTCATCAAAGGTTCAACTCTTGTTTTTATTTGGAAATTTCAAATTATAAATATCGAAAAGTGAAGTAAAAATGTTGTAATCAAATTATTATTGAATAAGTACATGGATGAATGTCTTGGATTCATGCACATGTATATATATGAATATATATGAATATATATATATATATATATATATATATATATATATATATATATATATATATATATATATATATATATTTACCAAACTCACAACAGTGTTTGGTTTAGTTTTAAATTTTTACAGCATGACATATGTTGCAAGTGATGCAAAAACTGACCGTCAGAATGCAGTTGAATTGCAACATACGACACACAGCAAAAGTCCAAAGAGGATAACAAGAGAACTCATTAGTTCTCTGTAGTCCTCGTAGTTATGTTGTTTCATGAAACAATTACATAATCTTATGATATAACACAAGTGCTCTTCTTCTTGGGCTGTGGCGTTGGTCGAGGCTGTGGCTGCGACCTTGCAGCTCCATTAGCCCAATCATAGTAGGGCGGAGAGCGTCCCTGATCAAACAATGGATGCGAGCGTCTGGACTCCTCGGCATTTGGTGGTCGGTTAGAGTCGAAGCGCATATTACCCGAAGGTATGTAGTTATACTGAGTGTGCCGCAACAGACTTGGACTGAGCGGCGGTGCACTAGGTGCGTATAACATATTGATTGCTTCAACGCCAATTACATAGTCTTTTTCTGGACGTACCCCTTCGGTACGTGTAGGGATTTCATTTGGCTGCATTACCGCTGGTTTGCTGACAGCCGTTGTTGTTGACGGCAGATTGAGAGTCATACTCTGCATGTCTGCACGAAGGGAACGTACTGTTTCGGACTCATTATCTACATAACGCGGTACGTTAGGTAGCTCATCGAACAGCTGTTCCAGATCCGATTTTGTGTGCTGTTGAGTCGATTGGGCGCCCATTGACAGTAGTTCAGCTTTATTGTAGCCAATCTTTGCGGCAACCGACAAGGGTGTAATGCGTGAATTGGCTGAATAAAAAACAAAAAAGAAAATATTTAGAGATATATTCTATGCATTTCAACGGTCACCGAAAGACAAAAGAAACAACCACAGAAACATGAACGCTATGGATCAGGACAAGCGTGAAAATTAATTAGCCAACTATGCATATATCACGTGCAAGATCAAAAGATGCGTATGCCAATTTATTTTAAACATGGACGGTATTTTGTTAATACAACAATAACTGCAATTTTTCCCCATTATCGGACTTGCTTGCGAAACTTGGACTCTCTGCTTGGTGCCAACAACCGAAGCCCTGTGCAACGTATCATGATGTGCATATTGTGCATATATACATAAATATAAAAAAAAATATATATATATATATTTAAATATATATATATGTATATATATATATATATATATATATATATATATATATATATATATATATATATATATATATATATATATATATATATATATGTATGTATATATTTAAATATATATATATATTTATATAAATATATATTATAGGATCAATCGAAATGCAGGATATATGCATTTGTATATAGGCTTTTATGATCACTATCACGATTTCTTTGGTTTTTTTGGTGATATTGATAATTATGACAACGATTATTATTACTTCGTTTGAAGGAATGCGCCAATGTGTCCTCCGTTGGTCCGTCCATTTGCTGCTGCTGTCGATGATTATAATTGTTACTTTTATTATTATTATGATTATTGATCGTATGACAGCCAGAAGGCGTCGGATTAACTGTTTGAGCCACACCGCCGTTCGCCTCGCTCGTCTTATCATCCGGATAATAGGGCGAACCGACGAGCGTTTTTCGATCCCGGCACATGTCGATAATATGACGAAACTCCTCATTCTTGCTTAGCGTGCGCGGATTACCGATTAAGATAAGTAAAGACATCGGACGTGATAGCAAAACGTTCAAACGCTGAAAGACATTGAAATTAAATAATAGTGACCTTATAACAATGGTAATATAATTCCAACTCACTCGACTATTATTAAGAAAGCCTAATTTTTCGGTAAAAGAGCGCACAAAAGAAACAATAATTATTTGCTTCTCCTTTCCCTGAAACAGTTCAACTGAGCCACAATCAATTTGATGCCAGTTGCGCATGTTGAGCTGCTCCTGGATGCGCTGATACTGATTCTTATACGGCGATATAATGCCAATATCCGTTTGGGACAATTTATCACCATTGATGCCAAAGTACATTAGATCTTTCACATAGTCCATAACTGCATCGATTTCCTTATTGTTACACAGGCTACCAAATCAGAAGACAATGATTATTCCATTTGAAGATAGATGGAATCCATACAAGCATACCTCAGAGAACTTTGAGAGTTCATTGTCGTACCAAAAACTGAATGGAACATTATTGGGAAATGCTCGTTGGGCGTGTGAAACCAGTTTCTAGCTATGCAAACTTTTCCTACAAAATAATATTTCAAAATTTTGTTAATAGAAAAGATCAATTAGAGACAAACTCTCATTCATTGAAATCATTTTCCTATATATACGTGATTCGAGCATATGCCTAAGTTGAATTCTATCTTAGTCCCTTAAAAATTGATTTATTAAATAGGCCAACAAATATTTGTGCTGTTTGTGATAAAATTATTTTTTAAAATTAAAGTATAATTATTTTTAATATTTATATTGTTTAGTATTTTTGTTATTTTTTTTTTTTCATATCATGTTTCTATTAGTCCTAAAAACAATTTGTATTTTGATTATACATTAACTATCAAATTTGTAGTTTAATTTCATAGAGAAACACCACTATGAGGACAGGAAAATTGACATTGTGAAACAAAAGGTGTGTGTTATTGATGTTATAAAAATATTTGAGTGTAGACTGGTGTGAGCTACATGAAGGGATGAATATAAAATGATACTATAAAGTATGAACGAGTAGCATGGGAAGGTGTAGGTTCTAAATAAATGAAATCTAGCTCTATAGTCGAATTTAGTGTTCTAAGGGACTTATTCTTAGAACACAACATTCGAATATTCCGACTTTGGGCTAAGGACACTACTCTAACTATACTAACGGCCACTAACCAAGTAGTTAGTTAGTGTCAGACAGACATACCAATTGCTGCCTCCGAAGTCAGTTCGCTGTTGTAGTAGAGATCACTGTAGAGCTTTACAATTTCGGGATGGGAACGATAGTTACGTCGCAGTCGTGTCTGCACGGCTGCATTGTAATCACCATTCTCGTCCAAGCGATAGCATTCGCGCTGCAGTAGACGCTCGAATAGCGATACGCCCAGTCCCCAATCACCGGCACGCTGCGATTGCAGTACCGGGCCCAGCTGCTTATGATCACCAGATAAAATAAGATTTGTTGTTGGTGCGATCGTGCAGGTAATGCCCATTAAAACCTCAGCTTCGGTAGAGGCGGCAGCCTCATCCACAAATACATGGGAGAAAACGCTGCGTTTATCCTCGTCTCGACCGAAGCCACCTGTTGAAAGTTTGCCTGCCAAGCTAAGAGTGCACACCACAATCCGATAATCGTGTACAGCCTGCACGTCCGGATAGAAGTGTAGCGAGTACATATTCGAATATTCCAACAGCAAGTCATCAATATTATCGATACGTCTATCACAGCTGGCGGCAAAGATGCGCGTCAGAGGACGCACCTGATTTGGCGCCTTTGAAATAGAGTGCAGTAAACGCAATGCGATCTCGTCGCAGGCCGTATTTGAGCCGGCCAGGACCAGGATATGGGTGTCCGGCCGGCCCACATACAGCTGATAGATGGCCTCGCAAATTGTCGCCGTTTTTCCTGTACCGGGCGGCCCAACGACAACGTAAGGCGCCGGTAGCTTATCACAAAATGTAATTTGTTGCACCGCCTGCTGTTGTTCCGGATTTTGTCCAATATTCTCATTATACAAGCTCAACGCGCCGCTGGCTACCGGTTGTCGCATAATTGCAGGTGGAAACAGCAAACGGTCCACGTGCTCTGTATTGCTGAGCTTTAACTGGCGTAGCGCTCGATATTGATACCGCAAAACGGCTCGCACGGGCCTAAAGAGTAGCGTGTATGTGGTGTTGTCGAGCAAATGACGATCGCAGGTGATATTGACACGTTGCGTCGATACCCCAAGGATGCGAGCAAAATAGACACGTGGCTCCCGCCGATCCTTTTCAGGTACGCCAAATTGTTCGTTAATCTTCTGACTCCATTGAATTAGCGCATCGAAATCTTTAAGGGCCAATTCCAATACTAGGCCATTATTATCCAACAGCTGTCGAATGCTGTTCGCTTTGCCCGTCTCTGACTGACCGGTGATCGTACAACGTTCGTTGATGATAAGAACATCATCGCCAGGCGAAAGAATGTCCTCAGCACTCAAGTTCCTTGAATTCGGCTGCAATTTAACGGACAACTCTTTGCCGAACTGATGCAGCTCCATTTTGGATTGCTTAAGGGCTACGTAACACTGTAATCGCTCAATATCTTCCACTTGGAGCAGGGTGCGCAGCGTACCGTATATATTGCTTTGTGTGAATTCCCCCAATTCACAATAGTTGCGATAATCCTTGTTGTATTCAGACAATCGAACTTGGGCATCCTCCACATTATGTTTCAGTGCTGTAACCACGGGCTTTGGTGGAATTGCCGGTTCTAAGCGACCGCCACGAAACAGCTTCTTGCTAGACAGCCGATAGGGATTCACATTGAAACTGGCCTTGGGCAGAGCATCGGTACGCATGAAATGATGCTGTTCCACATAATGACAGCGCTGCCCATTCACCAGCTGACTATACCCAATCACAATCGGCTGTTCACGCAGTATCACGAAAACGTGCGAGTCGACAAAGAAGATCAGTTGCCCACTTTCGGTCACGTCCAACGGCAATCGATTGTTGTAGACATAATAAAATTGACGCGACTGTACAATGATAAATTTCTCAATCACAATATCCTTCAGCTGCGTCTCCAGCGTAAAACCAAAATAGTGACTATCTACGCAGGTCCTATATGAAAGTTTCAACATTGGCTGGGTACTGTAAATGGAGAGAGAGAAAGTGTATTATCCAATAAGAAAACAATAATTTCATATACTACATTCTCATACATATGAATCCAAGTCTCAGGTGATATTGGCAATAGAAAAAGCTAGTTAAACGTACGTAACACTTAACACTTTACTGTAGAATATGACATAATCAGAAGCTCAAAGTTTAACAAATAAATTAAAAATTCACTGTTTACTGTTTTTTTTTTATTGATTTCCCACAAATATATGCTATAAATTCGACGAATAATTGATAATTTTAGATAAGACTGCTTTCATATATATGTATGTATGATAATTCTACATAGATTACCCCTGTATAGCACTTACTACTTTGTCATTTTCTGCAACGACTCAAAGTCCGACTCATCTCCATGGTATTCGATGTGTTCTTCATACTTCTCAATGCTGTCAAAGTTACATTGACAAATGTAGCAACCCATCGAACTTAACTCAAAGTCCAAATTGCGATTTTGATTTTGCGTCTTTTGATATTTCAATGGAACTGAATCAGCCTCCTCATCCAGCACGTACTCTGTGAAAAAAAAAAGAAAAGACAATAAACGTTTGATTCAATATATGTATATATAATATATATAAATATAACAAAAACAAACAAACAAGCGCAAGCTAGCTAGATGCAATGTACCTAGTAATATGCATATACATATATAGCAGTTACAGTATATATATATTAATATTTCATTGACCAGAGATGTATTAAACACTGTCATGGAAATATTTACTTTGGGTAATTGGGCCTTCTTGTGTAGGATCCGTCATATTGCTGACAACAGCTAGATCATTTTGTCGCTGCTTTTCATCGATTGCATTATACTTCTCCCTACGGAACTCCATCAGAGCTACGCTCTTGATGCGGTAATTGGAGTCGCCGCGCGGGGTGTTTATCAAGAAGTTTGTACGCTGCAGTAGTGAACCGATCTGTAAATAAATAATTTATTTATTTATTTATTGTTACCAAGAATTAATTATAAATAACAATTTTCTTTTAAGCCAGATCGACAGAGGCCTTTAGCATTTACGTGACTGTGTGCGAAACTATTGCTGCCTGTGGCAATTGTAGGGCCCAACATTTGAAGTTTATTTTTCTTGTGGACCACGGCCTTAGAATTGTGAGTCTTAGATTTGTTCGGCCTTGTAAACTGTCAAATCTACTTCCCCATGCATATGGCATGTATGTTTATATACATACATATGCATTTATTCTTATACATATTTAATAAATAAAAATGACTATAATTAATTTAGTAACATAGTTACCAAATTATTTTTGAACGGGTTATAAACGATTTAAGTGGATCTGAAAATTCATATGTATTGACAAATGTCAGAACACACCATGTACTCATGTTTGCCAAAATGACTGCTGCAAGCCGTAAAAGCTCATTTGACAGTCACTCTACAATTCAAAGCATACAACATAAACAAACTACTGGATCGCGCAAGTAGCAAGAGAACAAACTGCAAATATTGAGCCCCTGACTCAGGTGCCCTGAGCCCTTCCTCGCATAGAGTGAGAGAGAGAGAAAAAAAGAGAGAGGGAGAGTAAAGAAAAATAGCACATAGGATGTGCTCATATGAAAATATGACCACGCCGGTTGAGCGCTGACAGCGCAATTAAAACGTCGTATCAAATTTTGACTGCCCGAGCCTGAATTGCCCAAACCGAACAAATACGAAGTTGGGCGGCAATTCGCTCATATTTTGGTGCGTGAAAAAAGTTTGTTCTAGTTGTCCAGTCTATGTACATATGTGTTGTATGGTTAGTGGTTGGAGTCTCCAAGTCTGCATATACATACATACATATATACACATACATAGATACTAATTTAATAGAATTTCGGATTTTGTCAGATTTTGGATTCCGGTCCCCAATTCCGCCAATGTGTTAAAAATTCATTTCAAATACTAGAGACATGCAGTTATGAATATCATATTCATAATCTGAAGAGATGAATACGATTGTCCGTCTAGAAACAGAATTATTAATCAATGAAGTTTTCGCAGCAAAATCCATGTGGCGCAGCAAGCAAGGCAGAGAGACAGCAATACGCTTGCAATGCTCACACACTTACATGCCTACAAGCGTAGATCAGCGTGTGTGTGTGCTCGTGTTTTTGCGTCTATAGTTTCTTACGCGTGGATAGTGATGGCAAAAATTTCAATTAATCGATTATTTAACTTAGCTGGGCGATTATAAATCGAAATTAATTGAACAAAAGTGGAAATAATCGGTTAATCAAATGATTTCTTATTTTTATAAAAAAGTAATAATTATTTATTTAGTATTTTATAAGATCGACAAAAAAGAAATTCTTAGTTATTTAGAGTTAAAATCAGGAACAGTAGCTCGGACGTGTGAAAATGGCAAATTATCCGTGACAATCATCTCCACAATTGACTTTGCCACAAAAAAAAATAACAAAAACAAGTAAGAACGTTGCAGTTAGGCGCAACTAACTGCGAAATACTTTGTTCCCATAGGTGCATCTTATTTATTTAATAAACATTTAATTAACGAAATATTTCGGCAATTAGAAAACGTACATGGCAAGCGACAAATGTTTTTCCTATACATATGTATGTACATACAGATTTACACATGTACACACTATACGAGTATACACACAATTTTCTATGTACATATGCATACAAAAGTTTGCATGCCAGAATATTCTAAGAATTGTGCATTTTTCGATCGTTACTTTAGTTTTGTCAAAATGCGCTCTAGTAGTGGATTATTTGTTTTTAGCACTAACCATACAACACATATGTAGACTGGACAACTGGAACAAATTAATGTGCACACTTATTTTTTGACATTAGAACCCCATCAACTTCGTATTTGCTCGGGTTTTTACTTTTCGGGTCGGGAGAGAAAAATTGCTGATGGCAAAATCATTCCGCTTCGAGCGCTCGACGACGACGGTCGATATTCCAAAAAGGCCTGACATGTGCCGCTCTTTCCCTTGCTCTCTTTCCGCCCTATGCTTTTTACTCTCTGCTCTCTTCTCACAAAAATATATGTATGTATGTATGCTGGCACAAATAGCAACCAGCTCACAAAAATTGAAATTTCTTTTCGACGCGATCCCATTGGTTCTCTTCTGAGCGAAGAGTATACCGAATTCTTAAACGGCTTTGCCATGCTCATGCAAAATGTTAGCGTTTTCATGATAGTATAAAACAAGTAAGAAGGCTCTAGTCGAGACGGCTCGACTACGAGATCCCCTGAACCCTGCAAAAAAAGTGATACTCTTCTTCTTTACGATCGCATGAGCGCGAGCTCTGCTAACCGCGCAGTTGCTGCCGTGGCTTGGGGGTGGGTTGGGTTATACTTTGAACGCTTATAACTCCATTTCTAGATGTATGATCTTGATGAAATTTTCAGAGTAGATTAAGAATATCTAAATGTATCTATGTGCCGAATTTCAAGTCTCTAGTATTTGAAATGCGTTTTTTGCAAATTGTGGGCGAAGGGGGCGTGGCATCCAAAATCCAAAAATTACATAATCTGCGTATTCATAATATCTATCCAAATATACAAATTCGAAGTCTTTAGCTAAAACGGTGTAGAAGCTATGCTCAAAAAACCAAAAAAATTGAAACGAATTTTCGATTTTTTATCGATAATTTGGAAATGGGATGAGTTATCGAAAAAACAAAATAAACTCGTACTGCGTAGCTAACATATGAGTGTTCATGTGAAATTTCAGCTCTCTAGCTCTTGTAGTTTCCGAAATCTCGACGTTCATACGGACGGACGGACGGACGGACGGACGGACGGACAGACGGACAGGGCTCATTCAACTTATTTTTTTATGCTGATCAAGAATATATATACTTTATGGGGTCTGCGACGTCTCCTTCTGCCTGTTACATACATTTTCACAAAACCATTATACCCTGAATTCCCATTTTCAATGGGTTCAGGGTATAAAAAAACAAGTAAGAAGGCTCTAGTCGAGACGGCTCGACTACGAGATACCCTGAACCCAAAAAAGGTGATACTCTTCTTCTTTACGCGCGTATAAGCGCGCGCTCTGCTAATCGCGCAGTTGCAGCCGTGGCTTGGGGGTGGGTTGGGCTATACTTTGAACACTTATAACTCCATTTTTAGATGCATGATCTTGATGATTTTCAGAGTAGATTAAGAATATATAAATGTATCTATGTGCCAAATTTCAAGACTAGTATTTGAAATGCGTTTTTTTGCAAATTGTGGGCGAATGGGGCGTGACATACAAAATCCAAAAATTACATAATCTGCGTATTCATAATATCTATCTAAATATACAAATTTGAAGTCTTTAGCTAAAACGGTGTAGAAGTTATGCTCAAAAAACCTAAAAAATTTAAACGAATTTTCGATTTTTTTATCGATAATTTGGAAATGGGATGAGTTATGAGTTACTGCGTAGCTAACATACGAGTGTGTTCATGTGAAATTTCAGCTCTCTAGCTTTTGTAGTTTCCGAAATCTCGACGTTCATACGGACGGACAGGGCTCAATCAACTTATTTTTTTTATGCTGATCAAGAATATATATACTTTACGGGGTCTGCGACGTTTCCTTCTGCCTGTTACATTAATTTTCACAAAACCATTATACCCTGAATTTGTTATAGTTTGAACGCCTATAACTCCATTTCTAGATGGACAATCTTGATGAAATTTTTAGAGTAGATTAAGAATATCTAAATGTATAAATGTGCCAAATTTCAAGTCTCTAGTATTTGAAATGCGTTTTTTGCAAATTGGGGGCGAAGGGGGCGTGGCATCCAAAATCTGAAAATTAAATAATCTGCGTATTCATAATATCTATCTAAATAAACAAATTTAAAGTCTTTCGCTAAAACGGTGTAGGAGTTATGCCCAAAAAAACCTAAAAAATTGAAACGAATTTTCGATTTTTTATCGATAATTTGGAAATGGGACGAGTTATCGAAAAAAACAAAATAAACTCGTACTGCGTAGCTAACATATGAGTGTTCATGTGTAATTTCAGCTCTCAAGCTCTTGTAGTTTCCGAAATCTCGACATTCATACGGACGGACGGACGGACGGACGGACAGACGGACAGGGCTCAATCAACTTATTTTTTTATGCTGATCAAGAATATATATACTTTATGGGGTCTGCGACGTCTCCTTCTGCCTGTTACATACATTTTCACAAAACCATTATACCCTGAATTCCCATTTTCAATGGGTTCAGGGTATAAAAAATGTTCATTAAATTCTAAATCCTTGTAATTTTAGACATTTTCTCAGATCATCCACTTTGGTATGCACTTGTGTACTTACATTATAGGCCCCATTTGAGGAGAGTTTGACGCGCAGCTCTGTGCCGTTGGGCTCACATAGCAGATACTTTTCGAACTCCCTTCGCAGCGTTCGTTTATCCACGTACCAGCTTTTGCGCGCGCTCACCACTTGGATTTCAGTCATTTTTAACAGAAAGCAACCAATCAGCTCCCGCTCTAAGAATTTTTTTTTTAACAATTTATACATATGTATGTGTAATTAATAAATTAGTTAGTTAATTTACTTACCCCAAGGCTTGCGTTGCTGCATACCATTGGAATCTGCATTGTTGCTGTTGTCGTTATTGCTACTGCTGGCATTACTGTTGTGGTTGTTGTTGGTAGTTTTGATTTTGTTGCTTAAGCTTACGAATGTCGCTGTCGGCGGCGTCGCTGGCGGCGTTAAAACGGAAGGTGGCATTTTTGCAACATTTGTTACTATTTTTAATCTGTTGGCAGGGATAGCCTTCTTTTGGCCACTGGCCTTTTTTGGGATTTTATTTTTTGTCATAGTAAATACGTACAAAAGGACAAAACTGCTTTGCACAGTACTTATAAGCACGCACACACGCGCACAATCTCTTGCACACACACACACTTGCACACGCACGCAGACTTGTACAAACTGACTCAAAGTGGGAGTGCCAAAAACAACAAGAATTGATCGCTCTCTGGATTGTGGTTTCTAAACTGTAATTAAATATGAATTTTGTTTGTTTGACTACACAGGCCAATGATCGCATATACACACAGACACACACAAACAAAATTGCAATGTTTCCTCCAATTTTTATTTGCGAAGAAAAAGAACAATCTACGCAATTGTTAAACGGTAAATTACAATGATGAAGATGTCACAGCGGTTATATGCATGAACTTAAAAATGCAATTCGATATTGATCTGATACTTGCCAGAAAAAAATCGACGAATACGATTATGATGATCACCTTACGCTCATGCAAACGAACGTTGTGCTCGGCCGGTTAAGTGTGCGTCTGTGTGTATATGTGTGCTACAGACAGATCATGGGCTATGTGCGCGCGCGCTTCATGTAACGGTTAATAAGGCAATATGCTTATGTTGCCATACACAACCCGAAACGGCGTACATGTTCATGTATGTACGTAAGCACATATACAACATATACATACATCTCATTTTTAAATGTACATATGTATGTATATACTTACCACTGCGAATTTTTGATTGCGATAAAAACATGCCACGCCTTCTTAAAATGTATTGTATATATATATTTTTGTCTGTTTTTTTGGTATGTATTAAAATGTTCCGTGTAACACGATTTAAAATATAACTCAATTCAACATGTGTGTGTGATCTAAAATGGGTTCATGTTGTGAAATTACTTGAAAGACACGTCACAATTTGTGGGTAAAACCTTTTCCTGATAATATGGACCATACGGAACGATTACGCGACTATAACGGGAAAGAACCGACATCAAACTGAATCAGCCTTTGTTTACCATCAGCTATCAACAGGCAAATCGATCTTTGTAGTGTAGCTTATGCATTGCAGAATTATCGGACATACTATATTTGCTTTGACACACCAGGTCACACTGCACAAATCAATTACGAACTTTAAGCCGAAAACAGATATATATTTATTTGTATAATTAATCTTACATCACTAATAAAAGAATTTATAAATAAAAGTATTTATTTTTTGGCCAGCTTTAACTTCTCAGAGCCAAATATAACGCCCGTATCAACGAGCTTGCGTTTCATAGCGAACGGATTAACGGAATTCAGGGGCGAACGCTGCTCGCCGTCCTTAGAATCGCTTGCCTGCGACTCGGTTTCGCCAAATAAATTCTCCTGTGTATCCAGGGCTGTGGTGGCATCTGGCGTTGCCGGACGAGATGCTCCAGCTGCAGCTGCTTTAAATAAATTTGGAGAGTTGGAGAAGCGCTTTAGGGCGCCCCGCTTGGAGGCACTCAGTTCCATTGCCTTAGGTGCCAATTTCGGTGTTGTCATCTGCATTGGAACCATGGGCAGGACAATGGTGGCCGCAATGCCGTTGACGCCCAGTAGCTGCTGCTGCTTGCGTGCTTCCTGAACTGCTTCCAGTTGCGGCAATAATTCGCACAATCTATCTGAAAGGTGAATGCGTCCGCGTTTCGAAGCATATTTAACTGCCAGTTGGAGCAGCTCTGTGCAGGCAATGAATTCGATTAGTTCACGTGCCCGCGTCTCGCACTCGCTGCTGCAGGCTAAAGCAAACAGCTTGATGGCCATCTCCTTCTGTAGCTTTTCAGCACCTTCCCATTGCATCAAACTGGCCCTCAATAATGTGTCCTCCAACTCCGACTTCTCCAGCTCAATGTCACAGAGGGGCAGCTGCATGCGCAGCTCGTGCAGCATGGGACGTGGATTAGTCATGGGATACGAGCTGCCCCGACAGAGCACAGCCTCTATAATTTGTCTGCGTTCTGAGAGAGCAACTATGAAGTAGTTACTCGACACACTGGAGCTCTGTTTCATCGTGTCGCAGATGGGGAACCAAGCATTGCTGGCACGCCGATATAGCTGCACTAGACCCATGTTATCCGCAAAGCTGGGCGAGCCCACATCCGTAAATCCAAGCCAATTTAGCTGCCTTCCCGGGGTCAAAGGTAACGTCAGGTACTCTACGCGCAAGCTCAAGCCACTCACATTAACCAACATAGCTGCCAAATGCTGTTGTCTCTGGCTGCAGCCGGCGGCATGATAAACACACAGTACGCTATTCTCATGTCCGGCCAATGCGACCACCTGTCCAGGCAAGCTCAATACCCCGCGCTGTGTCCCCATTACGCTAAACAGACGTAAAAAATGAGAACTGGTGGCCACGGCAATCAATTGACTAGTGGCCACCAGCGCCTCCACGCTTTCGCAGTCCGGCAAACTCAGAGACCACTCCTTGTTACCAGCTGCGGCTAGGGCTATAACCACCAATTTGTTACTCTCCGTGGAAGCCAAAGCTAAGGCGCTGCGACTGAGACTTGCTAGATTATGTTGATTGTAGTTGTTGCTTAGGTGCAGCGCATGGTGCACGCTGGCATCGTGGAACTCCACATCAATAGCTCCATCGCCACTTGGCTCTGTATGTGCTGTCACAATGCCCACATCATTCCAGGCCAAGTAATGATGCTCTAAATCAACTGGTGTGGCGCCAGGCTGAAAGGCGACCTGCTGTTTGAAGAGCTTTAGCTGAGGAGCAGCTGGCACAGTGGAGCTGCTATCTATGGAGTGCTTCGACTGCTCGTCGTCTATTTCATCGGGTGCATACCCGGATTTGCTCATCACTTTACGCTTCAACTGCTCCAGACTAACGCCATCACCATCATCAGGCTCAGCCATATCCTCATTGTCTGCGCTCTCAAATTCAAATCCAGTACCAGTCAGCAGCTCGTCCTGCTCCTCTTCCAGCTCACCGTCTAATCCATTTCGTGTCTCCTCTTCGCCTAGAAAAATGGTGCCCAATTGTCCAGTGGCATCGCAATAGGCTACTTCATCAATATTGGCTGGATTCCAGGCAAGACACGTGATTGATTTGCAATCGCTGGGTGGCGTCTCTACTGGTAATGCCTTTCGACGCACCACGTCGAAGATGCTCAGCTCCCCGCTTGTGGTGCCCGCTGCCAAACGCTCGCCATTCGGCGAGAACTGACAACAACTGTAATTGCTGGAGATACGATCATCGTGCAGCTTGTAGGCGACTTCCCAGTTGGAAGTATTGAGGACAACTATCTCCTTGTCCAGCGCATACGCCAACTGTTCACCGCGCAGTGGCTCAAAGCTTGGCGTTCCAAACAGGCTGGCGCTCTCAAAGCTATTTACACGCGGCAACCCTGATATGCTCTTGAGTTCCTCGCTCGTCTCAAACTGCCAGATCTTAAGCAGACCATCTCCCGCCACTGAAGCCAGCAGATGGCGCTCAGCATACAGATCCAGAGCTAATATAGGTCCCTTGTGTCCCTCCAGCGTGGTCTCGGCGCCCGCATCGTCGCCCTTCAACACTTTTATTTGGGTGTCCTCGCTGCCCGCAGCTGTGAAAGATCCACACACGCGAAGACACGTAACAGGAGCAGTGAATCGCATTAGTATGCCATCGCTGTCCATGTCAGGGAAAGTGTATGCGTGTACGGTGTTACGGTCGGTGGAGGCCAACAGTCGGCTCCCCGTGTGTGCAATGCACATGACGAACTCGCCCAAACAGGTGGATCGCGGATCATCGTCGCTGATGCAAGTCCAGTGGCGTATGTCGCCATCAGTTCCGCAGGTGATCATGAAATCGCCTTTGGGCGTGTACAGCAGTCCTGTGTATCCATTGGTGTGAGCATAACGCAGCGAACTGCGTGAAAAACTCATTTTGTATAACTGAGATTTTGTTAAGCTTCTGTTTTCTTCCACAGCGTTTCGCGCCAAAACAATACTAACCAGTGTTGCACAACGTGAAATGCGTACCACTTACACCATATGCACGTCGTTTACCAGTGCAGTAAATTTTTATTTTATTTTCACCCAAAAATGAAACCAGTCACAACTGCGTAAAGAAACACTAACTCAAATTAAAAATACATACACACATTTAAATATATGTATGCAATATCACTAACCATACATGAATACCATGAATGGTTAGTGGCAATATCCTAATATGAACAGCATACCTGGCGTACAATAAGTCAGCTGTTTGTATAGGCTCGATAGGATTACAATGGGATTACTCAACACTGCGCAAAGAAATAATAATTGCATATAACAATATACTAAAAGAAAAAGTGTTCAAAGGAAGCTGGAATAAATTCATTTTTATTAATAAAATTGTTATATGCCGACTTTATGTCATGGACCCCACATAGAGAACGTGCTCAAAACAGCTGTTTTGATATATTGTTTTGTTTGACTACCTGCTGCCGACATTACGGCATATTTGTTCAATAATGTTTAAAACATGTGCGACACATTTAAGAAACAATTATGGCGCATGGCGTTGCCTTTCGATGCAGCCATCGCACATGAATATTTTCGACAGAAATGCAAAGCGATTGCAAAAGGAAAGAGCGGCACTTAAGTAAGATCTTCAAACAAGTCTCACGAGCCCTTTTATAGTGATTATATTCCAAACAGTACAGATGTGGCGCTCTATGATTATCTTAAGGAGGAGGTGGGCTTTCGTCTAGCGGATCGAGTGTTTGACATAAAACGCGAGTTTAAAAATGCAGCTGATATTGGCTGCAATCGTGGTTATATATCAAAGCACATCCTCGCCGAGTGCGTGGAGCACTTGACCTTAACCGATACAAGTGCCTCAATGCTGGAACAAGCGCAGGGCACACCAGGCCTTACCATGAATAAATTGCTGAAAGACGAGG
The DNA here is from genome assembly GCA_035045845.1 of Drosophila buzzatii. NCBI lineage: Eukaryota > Metazoa > Arthropoda > Insecta > Diptera > Drosophilidae > Drosophila > Drosophila buzzatii. Next base: position 1,122,910 of record JAWNOS010000373.1, on the reverse strand, counting down.
AACAACTGGATGTGGGTAAACAACTGAAGTTTTTGTATTTAGCTAGGGATATTTAAATATTACTTTTACCCATGCAGTTTGAAGAGAACTCCATGGACTTGATTATATCTAGCTTGAGCCTGCACTGGGTTAACGATTTACCGGGTTGTTTTTCGCGCATTAAACACAGTCTGAAGCCCGATGGCGTGTTTATTGCTTCGCTTTTTGGCGGTGACACGCTCTATGAGCTTCGCTCCTCGTTGCAGTTGGCGGAGCTGGAGAGGAAGGGCGGAATTGCCCCTCATGTTTCGCCCTTCACTCAAATCCGCGATATTGGTTCGCTGCTTAATCGAGCCGGATTTACGATGTTAACCATCGATACGGATGAGCTCGTCATCGGCTATCCCAGCATGTTTGAGCTAATGTGGGATCTAAAGGGCATGGCCGAGAACAATGCCGCTTTCAATAGACCCGCTCATCTAAGCCGCGAAACGCTACTAGCAGCAAGTGCCATTTACAAGGAGCTCTACAGCAAACCGAATGAGGAAGGTGTCCCAGCTACATTTCAAATTATTTATCTAGTAGGCTGGAAACCGGGTCCCAATCAGCCGCAGCCGCTGCCACGTGGCACAGCTGAGGTATCCCTTAAGGATCTGGGCAACATATTCGAAAAGGGCGGCAAAATAAAAATTGATACCGAAACTTAAACCTATTTAAAAATATATGACAAAGGTTGTTAAACAAATTGTTTTTATGTTTGAAACGCACTTCAGAAAATTTAATTTACAATCAACGTGTTACTTAAATAAAGTTAAAATGAACTTATTTTGAGAAAAGCAAATCGCTGAAACGAACATAAAATTCAGTGCGCGCTAAACTTAATTTATACATATATATTGTTGATTTCCTTCCCTTTCTTTCAAATATATAAATTACTTAAATTTAATATGTATATATATTAATATATAAACTTGCATAGTTGGCCCTACAAAACAATATATACATACATATATATGTTATGTAGCTAATCGTAATCATAATCATTCGTTTGATTTTGCTGTATATATATCAACTCATTTGCTAGTACTTGGTAGCATGGACGTAACTTTTTGTTTATATATATATATATATTATTTTTGTTTATTTTATATTTTTTGTTTAACGTTGCTTTGTATATTGTTTTGGTATATATATATATATAATTACAATTTACAACATTCCTATAATAGCTCTATAACTTCATATTTTCTTTAGTTTATTTTGTATTAAATACATGTTGCTCTTGTTACAACAAAAATCTGCATTTATTTCACGATTGCTTTTCTTGCGTTTTTTATTTAATATTTTTATTTTTATTTATTGAATTGGGAGCTTGGCCCTTGTCAGTTGTTCTCTTTTGGCTCTATGCAAAGTTTCTTTACAAGCACACTCCGTTAAGTATCTATGTATATACAAAATTCATACGTATATATATATAATTAGCCGAATAATTGATTGATTTCTTGGAAACAATTTTGTTTTGTTTTTGTTTTTCTTTGCTTGCTTTTACATTACATTTAAATATAAAATTTCTGTGGCAAGGCGACAAAGCTTAAAAACTAAGCAAGAGCGACGATGACAGGACATGGAACACAATTAGAATGTCTCAACGGTTATGTATGGTACTCTTACGGGCGTCGATGTTGTCATCGTCGTCGTCGTCTTGACTGCTAATCAGCCCAGAGCCAGCGGCGACCGCGGCGGTACGGGTGGCGGTGTTGCAGTGTTTGTTCTAGTGGTTGCATGGCTTATTGCAGTTGCAGCAGTGTTTGTTGTAGTGGTTGGTATTGTTGATTTTGTTTTAGTATTTGTTGCTGCTGCCGCGGCGGACATCGCTTGGGATGCCGGCGGCAGCTGACGTCAGGTGCCCAGCAGCAGCTCTCGTTGCGGTGCATTTTGCAGCATATTGGCAGTTTTTAAATGAACGCTGCAAGAAAAGAAAATTACTCATTTAGATCTACGAAAATGTATTGGAAAATGCAAGAACTTTACTTATTGTCCTCCAGCGACATGGTCTCCGATGAGCCGTGAGAGGCAACTGAAGTACCTGCAAGCGAACTTCGAATTGAGTGCGAATCCTCGGGTACAGTAAGCGTAACTAATAGTTTATGTATTCGTTTTGTTTTTATAGAGTATAATATAGTTAACGTTTGCCAATAAATTTAGAAGTAGTTCGTTGTTTCCAATTGTTGCGATTCCCAATGTAGATTGAAGATTTTTTTATTTTATTTTAAGGGATTATTCGTGTTTCAAAAAAATAATTTTAGATTTAGTTTTGATTATGGATTTGAAGTTAAATAGTTTGTTAATGTATGTTGTTGTGCAAATAAAAATGATTTCACATTTTAATATATTATCGATTAATCATAAGCTGCAATAGAGTTTGTCTAGATTCAAAGAACATGCAAATGTGTGATAAGAACATAAATTAGAAATAAGATATCAAATCTTCAGTACAAAAATCATATATATTTATTTTAACTATATATATATATATATATATATATATATATATATATATATATATATATATATATGTCTATTTATTGTTTTTACTAGAACTACAATCTGAATTTGGCTATGTGTCTGTTTTAGGTAGCAATATATATATAAATGCAAAACTTAATTTAAGCAGAATCATAATTTAAATATGCAGTTACATTTTAATAGATACGTAGATAGACTTCATTGATGTATAGAGGGTATATAACAGATTTGTGGGAATTAATAAATACGCGTAGTAGAGTAGTTAATAGTTTATGCTAAATGCTTTTAGTAAGGTAGTGCATTGAAAATCGTTGTACGTATTGCTGGAATCGTTGGTATCTTAGGAATTTTCAGTTTTTTCGTAGTTGTTTTTGGAATATATATGACTCATTTCAATATATATGTATGTTAGGATAATATCAGTTGTGTGTTTGAGAAATGTACGCTAAATACAAAACGTTGACATTAGACAACAAAAATTTACATATAACAAATTTGTGTGCTAACCAACAATTTTCGATAGCCAAAAAATTAAAGCTAATTACTAAATAATGTAAATTTGTAACTAATCAATTGGCATTCATGTTGAGCAACGGCAATCAATCGAATAAAGTTTATAAATTCAAGTACAAAATTCAACTTAAAGACTACGACGTATATACGATATACGATTGTAGACTGCAGAAATAAACAGACTACAGTCGCGTATTCTCCACGCTCAGCGCATCATCATCAACATCACCATCAAGATCATTCACAATAACAACATCATAGTTTTTCTCATTATGATGCTTAACTGCTTTGGCTAAATTCTCCTGCGTCAGCTTATCAGCTCCATTTTCGACTAGGATTTGTTTGCTGTGCTGGTGATGATGATTCTCGTGCTGCAGTAGCAGTTGCTGGCTTTGCAGCGCCTCTAGCGCCTTATCAAGATCGAGTCGATTGCGACTATCGCTGTCGCTGCTATAGCTATAGCGTTGATTGGACAAACGATCGGCTGAGATGTGCTGCATATAGGGATAGGGCTGTTGCTGCTGCTGCTGCTGCCAGTGGTAATTGAGATTGTTAACGCTCTGGCTGCGACTGTCTTCGGGCCCGGCGATCACAAAGCCATTGCTATATAACGAATAGCTGCTGATTGCCGGGGAGGTGGCTAAACTAGTCATACTCTGATAGGTTTTCATTGAGTACGCATCACCTACGAACAATAGAGATTATGCAGTGTTTTTTGTTTCTAATGTTTTTGGTTTAGTTAAATATTCGGTAGACGCCAAACATAGAGTTTTAAACATCTTTCCACAAGACAAAATCCCACGTAGACATTGAGAAGCGTTTGAATAAATGCGTGTGATATACATATGGAGCGGACGTTGTTAGACAAATGTAATTCAAATGGAACAGTATATATAAATCTCGAATGAAATGTGAAATAAACTTTCATACATTTATATATTTATACATAATTAGGTGATCTCGCATCAATTCATCATTATATATACATTGTTTTTTTAGTTTTAGTGAGCATAATAACCATAACTCGCAACCGCAGCCCAGAACCGCAAAAAGGAAAACAAAAAGAGGGTATCATATAGTCCAGTCTTTAAATTTAACCAATTACAACCACTTAAGTGGGACAGCGAACTTTACAATGCGTACTCAATGCAATATTTTGTTTGTATTGATTTTTGGGTTAACGTTCATTATAAACAATTAATAAAAAGCCTTGAAATGAATAGGAAATTCTTAAAGACTTGTCTTTGTGTACACAACACATTAAAATAAAAATAAAAAATAAATAATATATATAAAATATTAAAATATACAACAAATGGACAGACTTCATTACAGATGTATAAGACTGATTACATATGCCAACCACTCAGCACAATTAATGGAACTTTGTACAAAACTAAGACATTCATAAGACAATATTGTATTTGTAAGCTATAACAATTTACTTTTGATTTGATTATAAAAAAGGTTATATATTTAAAATGATTTCAGAGCTTGCTCCACATACACTACATATTACAATCATGTGTTGTTTACATATATACGTATATTTAAAAAAAAAAAATGTTTTTTTTTTTTTGTTTTTGTTTTTTTAATTTTTATTTTAGTAGAGAAGCAAGCGATAGTTATGGTGTATATAAAAATAGTCAAGTTTAGTAGTAGTTGTGCCATTGAATAGTTATTTATATTTATTCAAACACTTACCAGTTGCGCACTCGGATGTCTCATACGACACAGTAGATTGTACTTCAATTGCGTTTTGTTCTTGTCTGTTGATGTAGGAATGAAACTAATACATTAACAAGTATGTGCATAATTGTGAATGTGAAAATGTTCGCACCTTGATATCACATCTGTTAAGACTTGCTTTTCCGTATCGGTATAATCACGTCTGCGTCCAGTTTTCTTCTCCCGATCCGCCTCCACAAACACGCCTAGCGGCCGTGTGGGAAACTCATTGGTTTTTGCCGGTGGAGGTACATCGAGTTTAAGATCTTTTAACTTTTTCATGACGCGCTCGAGCGCCTGAATGGCATCGTCGTCACTGTAACCAAAATTCTTATGCAGTTTCACTTGCAGATATTCAATAATGCCATCCATATCTTTCAGACGCAGCAGCTCGTCCTTATGCAAATAAAGTATGGTAACGGCCATTGCCAAAATAACACGATCACCATCTAGCAGAAAAATATCCCAAACACGTAAACTCAAGCTAAAGGGTACCTGAAAATATGTATACGATAATTTATAAATTAAGTGAAATATAATTTGTCATAAGAGATGTATTGTTTACTCACGCGCTCCACAAAGACTACGAAGAACCACTTGATGGCATAGAGCAATGCATCCACATTGTGTTTCATAAAATGTTTATGAAGTTTGCGCATTATCTTCGACAAAATGCGATCATGGTGCTCAATGAAGCGTGTCAGCTTTGGAAAGCCCTCAATGAACAGGCCGTGCATGCCATATTTGCGATCTGTGATTAGCGTATTGAGTGCCCAGAATGCCTCTTCCTCCTGCATGTACAGCAGCAATACGCCGGCCACACACGCCATGCCCTGGCAATACCCTAGTTCGGAGTTGTAAATGCTGTAGGCGTTCAGCACATTGAACAGTGAGCATTGCTTCACGCTATATCTTTCCCGATAGGCCAGATTGTCACGAAACTGACGATTGACGTCCGCATCGATTTGCCGCGTTTCAGTTGCATTCTCTTTGGCCATCTGCAGCATGCGACTGTACACGCCTACATTGTTGTCCATCGACTGCTGCACATTGAGCAACTGTTTCCATGCCGGCCAACGCATTCGATCGGGTATGCCTTTGTAGACCCTCTTATGCAGCTTGTCCTGCGGCGGTGGCCAATGATTTAACATTTTCACCCATTTTTTATCACGCTCCAATTCGATCTTCGTACGCTGCACCTCCTGGGAGTCGCGAGAGGATGGCAGGCGGGAATCGTGCATGAAGCCGTATCTGAAAACAAGATACATTAAATACACGTTAACGTTGCTGATAAGATAGGGGTGGTAGTAGTAGTAAGCGATTTCATCAAGTGTACAAATTCCTAACTGAATTATTTTTGTATGCACATAAGACATAACAATGCTGAGCCAAGATGGAAATGGCCAACATGAGTTTATTTACATTCTGAACTGGATAAACAGTTCTCTTTGATAAACATAAGTATTCTGCGGTCTGCCTAAAGATCTGGTTACACTGTTTGCGATTAACGGTTTATATATAAATATATATATTAGATTAAACAATTGCTAGTGTTAACTGATAAGATATCCCCATAAATTATATAAAATAAAAACTAGCACTCAAATGTCTTACACATTCCATTAACTTATGCTTGAGAGATATGAAAGTGCGTCAGCTAAACCCACATTTAATGTGGCCAATAAGATAAATGAAAAATCTTCAAAACTCTTTTTAAAACTTTTGTTTTGTTGATTCTTCATACGCCCTCTATTGTTGGCACATTTCTATTAACAGTTACATATTAATGCATTAGTCAGCCAGCACACATACATACATTTCCACATACACTCACACATAGTCGCTAATCGTTTGAAACAAAGAAAAATAAAGTCCATTCTTAACTTACTTGTCTGTTATGTGATAGATTTCAAATGTGGGATTTTCCCAGGAGTCGACAATGTTATGGGGATCCAGGCCCAGCTCATAGCGCTTGAATATATCCTCACGTTCGTCTTCGGCACGCTTAACTAATGCGTACTGCTGCTGTTGTTGGGGGTTTTGCTCGCCATTGTCGTGGGCGGGCGGAGCGGCTGTCATTGTGGGCGTGGGCAGGCAATAGACATCCAAGTGCTGCTTCTGTTCCGTCTGCTGTTTTTGTTTTTATTGCTCTTGCGGTTATTGTTTTTGTTTCCCGTTTCGGCTCCGTTTATTGTTTGTGTGTGCTTGGCAAGAATGTTGAATGGGAGCGGCTGCTGTTGTTCGGCGATAGCGCGAAACTTTTTATTTTTGAAAGATAAAAGCGAACATTATAATAAACATGTATTAACATATGAAAACGAACTCTAGAGCGCACATATACACGCATAAATAGTTACACACACACACACTCACACAGCAATCAAGTCTTGTACATTCATTTAAGTCTTGCAAGTCTTCGATTTCACTGCAACAAAGTTTGTTGCATGTGTAGTGTAGCAACAACAAAAACAAAAGCAACAGAGAGAGTGTGAGTGAGAGAGCGGGTGCCAGTGCGAGCGAGCGTTACCAAATGACGTGATATTCAATAATATTAGCGTCCCTAGAGCGGCATCAATATGAAAACACAATAACACACAAAGTTACTCGAAAAATAAAAACGCCCCCACACAGCAATGAATTTGATTTAGTTTACTTTTAATCCTGTATTTAGTTGCATTTTAAATATTACTATCTGTTTCCACTAAAATTTCTCTCTTGCATTTATCTTACAAACACTTCCTGTTTTGATTTTGCAGCAATATATACAAGTTTTTTATTTTTATTATTGTCAACACTCACGAACACACACACTGAAACGCACTCGTAAGCCATACACACGCACGTACACACAGAGTGTTTGTTCTTGTGCTTTCACTGTTTTCACATTTTTTGTTTTGTTATCAATGGGCTGTCGTGTCGAATATATTGCTTATTACCATTTAATTTGGTTTGAATTTATATACAATTTGTGTTCAATTAATGAAAATGAGCACATTTGCTGATTTTTTCAGCCTGCATGTTGAGCGAGTTTTGACTTAACAGAACTGACTGGCCCCACCTAACAGAATTGTGGTTGGTTAACATACCCAGTGTTGCCACCATACACTAATCGTTTACCATTTGACGCTCGTTAGTGCATGTCAATCTTTGAAGAACCAGCTCGATTCTTATACAAAAAATTATCGATAGCATTAATAACTGGTTCCTGTGTCTTCGACCATTTTTTTTTTGCGTGTATGTAGTTTTAATTGTACTGGTCGAATAAAATTCTGTGAAAAGTCCATGAAAACGTTGCAAATACAACGAAAAAGTGTTGTGCTGTGCACTAAACGCTTACGAGTACTGAATAGTATTAAAAAAACAATGTACACACAGTAATTTCATTAAATAAAACGGGTAAGAAAAACACTATGCTTAAAGTGCGTAGAAAATTGCTCTCAAAAAGAGTATCCCACTGTACACACTATATATATATACGTAGAGACTTGATCAAACGAACTGGATGTCTGTCATCGGACGATTGTAAATCATTTCAACGACAATCGAAATCAAAAAACTGCTATTAAACAATTTTCTTCTCCCTATAATCCCTAGCATTTGTCCATCAAAAAGGATATAGCCTACACTTCAAAGCACTTAATAGTTTTGCAAGTTTTGGAGAAAAGCAACTTTGTTTGTTTATTCGCTATGGTATCAACGCGCCAAATGTGCGGCAATGCTGGAGGCGCCGGGAGCTATGATGAGACGCCAATCACCACTCGCGCCACAGTGGTGCGGCGCACCACACATTATCAGCACCAGCACCATCAACAGCAGCAGCAGCAACAGCAAGTGCAACAACAGCAGCATCAGGAGTTGGCTACCATCGCTCCCATTTTAAATTTCCTGGACTTGCCTACGGAGTTGATCATCAAAACGCTTGGTTATTTGGATTATAAGAAAATCAGCAACTTAAGATTGGTAAGTAACAACAGTCAGTAAAATAGGGGGTCGGGTGTGGTAGGCTTGTTACAAGTGCAAAGTGAGTTTCATTATTTAATCAATAAAAAGCAATTTGCAATATGTAAGTAGAATGCGCGTGGGTCGTTGTTGGCTAAGTAGCCAATGGATGGATGTGTCGAGGGTTCGCGATGTAGAGGCATGTTATACCACTACCTGCATGTACTCGTACTTGTTGTTGCTGTTGTAATATATATTATTTTTGCCACTCAATAGTAGTCGGCGACTAGAGCAGAGCATGGGTCGTGACACGAAAATACACGATGCATGTTGGTACGTGTTCACTTTTTTTTTATATTTATCATATTTGCTATTCAAAAGTCAACTCGAATATTACATGAAGGGACAGACGTAATACCTGTGTGAGTACAGGTAAAAAGGAAGTGCGATAAAAAGTCAAAATAATAATGATTGCTTCAAGTGTATATTTTGGTTAACAGTTAATAGAAGTATTTTATTTATACTATCTCAATTTGTCTATAGAAGTTATTGAATTTATTTTAAATATCTTATTGGAAAATATTTTGTAGAATTTTAAATTCTGTGTTATTTTCTTTCATTTTGCAACCTTTAATTTTTCACTTTTTATAATATTACAATGTATTGTGAATAGTGAATTAAATTAACATAAAATATACATACATATGTAAGTAGTTCAGAACGTTTTCTACGTTGATAGTTTTAGTGAGAAATATAAATAAAGAAAAAAGCTGTTAATCCGCATTGGTCATTCTAATTTATTATACCCTGAACCCATTGAAAATGGGATAAGTTGATCTAGCCCTGTCCGTCTGTCCGTATGAACGTCGAGATTTCGGAAACTACAAAAGCTAGAGAGCTGAAATTTCACATAAACAGTCGTATGTTAGTTACGCAGTACGAATTTCAAAATTTCACATAAACAGTCGTATGTTAGTTACGCAGTACGCATTTATTTATTTTTTTTTTATAACTCATCCCATTTCCAAATTACCGATAAAAAATCGAAATTTCATTTACTTTTGTTTTACGTTTTTTGAACACAACTTCTACGCCGTTTTAGCTAGAAACTTGAAATTTATACATATCTATGTATTTAGATAGATATTAAGGATACGCAGATTTCGATTTTTTTAGATTTTGGATGCCACGCCCCCCTCGCCTCCAATATGCAAAAAATGCATTTCAAATACTAGAGACTTGAAATTTGGCAAATACACACATATGGAAGCTATTAATATATTCTGAAAGCTCATGATGATCATTATCTAGGAATGGAGTTAAAAGCGTCTAAAGTATAGCCCATCCCACCCCAAAGCCACGGCAGCAACGCGCCTTACACGTGCGTAAAGAAGAAGAAATTAGAAATTTTTACTGGGTTCAGGGTATCTCGTAGTCGACCCGTCTCGACTAGAGCCTTCTTGTTTCTCTTGTTTTTTTTTTTCATGCACTTGATTTTGTGTTCTTTTTCGTGCGAGTTTGCCTATGTAAACATGTGAATGCACATATGTATATAGGTGTATGTGCGCGTATCTGAGAATATGTTGTATAGTAGGTAGCTAATCGTAATTTGATGCGCTTAAATTTGGGATGCGGGCTTCTGCTGGCGCTCTGTGATGCTGGTGAATTTAAAACCACTTATGAATTAAAAAGTAATATACATATTTTAAATATCATGTTTTTTTCGCAGGTGTCGAATCGCATGAACGACATTTGCATGAATATGTTGAATGCGGCTTTCGCGAGGCAAATTAAGACGACTTTCAGTCGCTTTCAATCGATAAAGTCAAGTATGCCGCGTCGCGAGTCGGCTCGTCGTCATCATCCGTTGGCCTGCGAATGCGACATTATCGAGACTTGCTATATGCGTCTTTCATTGCTCCAAATGTCCATGGGCAAGCACATCGAGCGCGGTCACTGCTGTTTCTTTCCGGGTGCGGTAAGTGATTTTTTTTGTTTATTTTCAATTAGTTTTGGTCCATTTAAATTCGACTTCCATGTTCCTTTAGATTCTAGATGAAGTCAACTCGATTTTGAACTATATCAGTATTACGCCGCGTTTGCAGCGTCCTTATCGTGTTACCGATGAGCTCTTTGATCTCTCCACCATGGCCATGGAGTACTTTAAGGATCGTATTGAGCCCACTTTGCCTGGCTTGGCCTACTTCAACAAGGACTTTTTCCAATTGCCCGTTACCACAAAGCGGCGTAAGTCTAGAACTTTGAATTCTAATCCTTAACTATTGATTTAATATTTGTCCTTTGATTTCAGCTACCTTAGCTATTAGCTCAGATCTCTCGGACAGTTCGAATAACTCACCACCTCAAAACCATATGGTGTTGCGTAAGGGCATACGCAAGATCAAGCAGGGAATGAAGATGTACAATAATCAGCTATCGGTGCTGCGCACAGAGCTACGAAACTGCAAACGCAAATCCGCTGAGCAGAGCAAACAGCTTGCCGAACAGCAAAATCTATTGGCGGAGCATCAGAAGCAGACACTGGAATATGCAAATCGTCTGGACGAGAATGACAAGAAGAATGAGGAAATGGCACGCAAATTTTCCACATTGTTGCAGGTGCATAAGAAGCCAGTATCCTTCATACATATTCAATATTATTTATATCTATCTATTAAAATCCTTGTAGGAACTTAACAAGTGCAAAACCGAGCTGCAATTCTGGCGTTCTAAGAGCCCTGCAATACCGTCGGTCTGCAGCTCATGCAATTTGAAGGTGACTCCAGTGTTACCACATGAGGATTTAAAGGCTCTGGTTAATCAGGGTGTTGATCCGGATAACATAATCATAATCAACGATGAGGCCGAGTCTGATGAGACTGCTGCCGCCAACGTAAACGATTGCGAGCTGAACGTGTGCGTTGAGAATCCATTCGCCTTGCCAGATGAGGCAACAACATCCAAGTTGTTGGCTGTTAATATGGCCGCCAAAAATCTCAAACGTAAATATGCGGCAACGATGATGGACAACGAAATCGCTGCAACGTCCAATATAATTGCGTCCAATGCGACAACGTCGTCTCAGGATCTAACAAGCCAACAGGTCGAAGCCAGCGGCAGTGGCAGTGGTGGCAGCGGCAACTGTGGCTATTCGACAAAACTCTTCTATGGCAATCATCAACGCAGTGGCGTGATTGTAAGCCCAGTGTCCATTAAGCTGGTGCCAATGCTGCCTCCCAATGGCAATGATATGGAAAAGGGAAACGAACAACAGTTGCAATTGCTCCAGCCAATCAAAGGCGAATCAATTCAAGCAACTGCTGAATCTCCTTTGAGCAATGTAGTTTTTGTGGAGCAAATGGAGGCGAAGAAGGCACGTAGAGTACAAAAGGCCAATAGGTGCTTAAATGCATCTGGCAAACGCAGTAAATAAGCATAAAAACATATACAAATTAAATTTTTTACTACTTATACATACACACATATATTTACATATAAAAGTCGTGCCCACACACACCCATTAGACACACGTCAAAAGTTGGATTGTGTATGTGTGAGTGTGTGCGCGGAATGTAGTGTTAAAAAGCAAAAACAACAGAAGAATCAAATTAAATATACATACATATATATAGTTATCTATATATAATATGTAATACCTTTTACGAACATGGAATGCATTAGGCATTCTGATTATCATTATTATTATTATTACCATTTACAAACTGTAACTGTATGTTCTATACACTTACACATAAATACAGCCGTAAGTAAAACAGTTTAAATACATATATACAAAAATTTGTATGTAGTTTTGAAATATCGGCGAGCAAAAGCCATAATTATAATTTAAAAGCAGCATAATTTGTAATATTAGTAGCCACACAAAACACACCAACACACAATTTAAGGCATGTGTGAAAATAAAAATCAACAAACAAACAAAAACAATATAAATCATGAAAAGAAATGGCAAAGAAATATTTTAAATAAAACTTTAATGCATACAAAATCAATGGCAATTATTTGGCATTTTTATTGAACAGTCTCATAACTTTGGATCCAGCCTTTCTTTCAAAGACAGTTAATTATTAAATTATTACTAAAAAAAAAATGATGCTCAGTTTATATTTGTATCGAATTCAATATCTTTTTAAATATTGTTTATTATTGTAGTCTTTGAAAATATATATTATAAATGAAAAACTCATTGAGACTAGAATAGAAATAGTGTGGATTTAAAAAATAACTGGGGAATAAATAAATCGACATGACAACGTTGCCACCTGTTTTCGAGGTGGCAGCAGTATTAAAAGCGGTTGCTTTAAATACCGATACATCGCATTCCTCATCGCGCTGTCATCGATAGTTTTCTTTTTAATTAGAGCCGTTAATTGTCGATACCAATTAAGCATATTGAAAATACATATAAATATTCCCATCCAGTAAAGAGAACAATCAGCGGTGGCTGTTGCTTAAGAGACAACTGACTAAAAATAATCTGATATGTATGCGGAGATACGCACGCAATTAACCAAAGTACTTAGCGAAACGTGGGAGACAGTCGAGAGAGTCTCGCTCCTGCTATATTTATAATTGGAGAGTTCCAAGTAAAGCGTCTGGCAGTCGCATTGCTCGCATTGCCGTGAAAACCACACATTTCGTTCTATTGTTTTTGCAGATTGTTTTTGCAGACACGTAATCGAGACAAATGCAAGAGTACAGCGAAAAATTGGAAGATATCTACGATGAACAATTGGGCAGGTGCTGCAAAATCAGATTCTATAAAAATTAGTTAATATTGATATACAATTTGCAGGCATTTGGTGGTCAGCCTAAGCATTGAGGCCGGCGAGACGCTGTTGGAAGAACAACCTCTGCTCGTGGCGCCGCATTGGGAATGCGATCGACTTAAGTGCGCTGAATGCTTGCAGGAGTCGTATGTTATATGTCGCAGGTGCCAAGTGTTTCCGCTATGTATGGACTGCAGCGAGCACGATGCGTTCGAGTGCGAGTTCTTTGCGAGTGGAGCCGGTAAAAACATTGGCAAGGATCTGCTGATTAAGAACTATGGCATATGTGCACTGCTGAAGCTTTTATTGCTGCTCGAACAGCCCGAACACCGGGCGCAATGCCAAATACTGCTAGAAAGACCAGTGAAGCTGGAGGATTACCGTAATGAGGAAGGAGCTTGGCAGGAGCATGAAGAGCAGGTGGTGCGTCCCATTATGGAAAGTGGCTTAGCACAGGCTCTGCCAGAGCAGCAACTGACATCGGATGCCTTGCATGCTCATTGCATACGCATCGATAGCAGCGCCTATGAAGTGACCGCAAGGGATGGAGATACACTTAAGGGCGTCTATGTGCGTGGAGCTAGTTTGCCACATAGCTGTGTGCCCAACACGGTCGTCGCTCTCGACGAGCAGTTCAACATGAAGCTATATGCAGCTGTGCCTCTCGAAAGTGGCCAGACCATCTATACATCTTATGCGAATCCGCTAATGGGCACCAGCCAGCGACAGCATCAGTTGCGAATGGGTCGCCACATGGAGTGCGCATGCGTACGTTGTCTGGATCCCACAGAACTGGGCACCCACATGAGCAGCATGAAGTGTCGGGATTGTCCCGATGGCTATGCTGTTTGCGACCTGGCTGGCACTGGCGATTGGCGTTGCCTCGATGTGAGCTGCGGAGCTGTTATACCAGCTGCCGACGTCCACGAGCTGCTCGTTGAAGTTGGCGGTGCTCTGGTGGATGCGAAGGGCGAGCTGAGTGCCTATGAGTCCCTCCTCACCCAGCACAAAGAGCTGCTGCATCCAAATCATTTCCTCTTGCTGGACATCAAACAGAATATTGCAAGCATTCTGCGTGCAGCAGCTCTGATGAATTCTCTCAATGAGCCTTGCAAGAAATTGCTGGCACGTCGCGTGGAGCTCTGTGGCGACTTGTTGCCCATTTGTCGTGCCGTTATACCCGGCATCTCTAAGCTCTATGCAATTGCTCTATTTGAATACCTGCTCTCGTTTGTGGAACTGACCGAACTGCAGTTCGCCGAAGGAGATATGGACAAAAAAGGATATGCTGTAAGTGGAGCATACACTATATGTATATATATATATTTATACATAATTATTTAAATCCGTCATTTATACAGGCCCAACTAAAGCGTGCTCAGTCGGTGGCTAAGGAAGCACTGGATTTGTTACAATTCGAGCCAGAGAATTCACCCGAGGGTTTCCTCACTGAACGTATAGCCATGGAGCTGGAGCGCATCGAGTCAGATCTAATGAAATATGGAAAACATTAAAATATATAAGGAAATAATGATATAATGAAATGATAAAAATTATAAAAGTTAGAAAATATATTTTAGAAATTCATACATTTCGAAAAGGATGAATTCAGTATAGCATTCTTGATATGATATATGATATCATATAAAATAGTTTTTGAGCTAAAATTCATAGACTATGCACATGTACAAATTTGATATAATATGTATAAAACAACATACATTGTTTAACATTTTTAGCAGCTGCATATTCTCAAAGATTCAAAGATTGACTGTCCCTTATCAGATTTTCAAAGTATTCTTGCATATTATCCAAGTTTTTAAAATATTTGAGTAATAAACCATACATTTCAAATCTCGGTGTCGGTTACTGTAAATCATGGATCGAAATGTAGTAACTATATGCTATACTTATATTAGATACATTTATTGTAGATCGATTTTCTTAGCCAAACTTTTAGAATGTGATAATGACATGAACATGCAAATATTTAAAGCAAAAGTTTTTAATATTTGATATTTGTTATTTTCAAATTTAAGGCGATTGGAAGGAACCAAAAGCCATCTCGGATAAGCTATCATGGCAAGATTAACTCAGCTCGTCATCGTGATCAAGAATATATAGAATTATTGGGGTCTTCTGTCTTACATACATTTTCGAAAAAGCATCATACCCTCATTTACCATTTTCATTCAGTTCAGGGTATACGAAATATTGGACTCGTTATTTAGGTTTAGTATATCTTCTTAAAAAGCTAGCTACCAAATCTTCTACAGTTAAGGCTATGAATTCGATCAGAAAGTCTCCCATAGTAGAGAGTCTACAAATATGGTAGATCGTACAAGAGACTTTTCTATAGTTGAAATGGATTATAATAATTTTGTTTAAATTGTAATATTATGAAATATACCTCATTCAGTAGAATATATGAATATTAATAATATTATTAATCAAATGAACAAATCGTTACTGATTGCATTATAATCTTATATTCGATTTAAATATATTTTTCTAGAGTATAAATACCAATATCCCAAATCGTGGCCAGAGAGAGTTCAATAGCCAAACAATAGCGCATTCCCTTTAGAGCTGTGGGCAATGAGGGGACAGACGGCGATGGGCTGAGGAGATCGCGATCAAATAAATTAAGAATCGTTTTTAAATATAAATAAATCTAAATAGATACGATTCGCAGTAGTGCGCGAGACAATGTACAGCCCTCAGTCGACAAGTGGTAATTGGCAACACCAGATGCAAAACTTGGCCAAAAGTAACGCAGAGAGTTTAAATTTAAAATCTTCATTCAGAATGGACGACTTTGCCAATAAATGTGCAGTGAGAGAAAACGAGACAATGGGCAGGTGGGTGGATTCATCCAATAAATACTCTTTTGATTCCTTTAGTTGAATTTATGTATGATCGAGAGAATGCTATATTGAAGCCCACATGGAATATTTCTTGAATGTAATCTTAATACTCATCTTGACATACACAGGTATGTGGTAGCTGCAGTTAATATCAAGGCTGGAGAAACTTTGCTGTTGGAGCAACCTTTGCTGCTGCTTGGCAACAATGCAGATAGACGTTGCAGTAACTGCCATCGGTTGACCTCCTCATTTTGCGGGTAGGTAGTTGACCAGCATAATCCTGAATATCTCATCATTATGTGACATCTTTTCTGTTCGGGGAGTGGCCAGCAAGTGTCGTCTAATGCCGCTTTGTGCGGAGTGCGTGGAGCATCGTGGCCTTGATTGCCAGCGGTTGGTTAAGCTGCAGCTGCAGTCGGAACAAGTGAAGCAGCTACAAGTGAATCCAGCGATTGTTAATGTTCTCAAATTCTTGCTGTTGAGGGAACACGAAGAAATGCACTCTCAATATGATGAACTACTCCAGATGGAGGCACATATGACGAGTCGTCGTGACTCAGAAATCTGGCGCAATTATCAGAGGCAGGTGATACAGCCACTGCAATTGGCCGGAGTACTGCTGCAGTTGCGCAATGGCTCGGACATCGATGAGGAGCTGCTGCAACGCCTGTTGGGCGTTGCGGACATCAATGGCTTTGAGATACGCGCCCCGGAGTCAGGGGGATCTATGCGCGCTATCTATGCAAGGGCCAGTCTCTTTGCCCACAGCTGTGTTCCCAATCTAGTAGCAGCCATCGATGAGCAGCAACGCATCAAGCTTTATGCAACTCGTTCCATAGCCGCCGGGGAGATTCTATACAATTGTTATACGAACATTCTATTTGGTACGGAGGAGAGACGTCAGATTCTGAAGATTGGCAAGTGTTTTGATTGCCAGTGCATTCGCTGCATGGATCCCACTGAACTTGGCACGCACCTAAGCAGTTTTGTATGTGCTCACTGTACAGGTGGATATGTCGTAAAACAGCCTGACTCAAGTGCCTGGCAGTGTTTGCTTAATCCGGAGCACACGCTGAAGCCAGAGTTTGTGGCAAATGTTGTGGAACGTGCTAAGGAGGAGGTTTTCCATGCCCGCGATGACATTTATCGGCTGGAATTGCTTCTGGCCAAGCTGGGTCGCCTGCTCCATGGCAATCATTACATTATGATCGATCTTAAGCAGAATATAGCCTCCATATTGAGGCAGATTTTGCAGAATATGGCAGAGCGACCCAGTCGTAAGGTATACGAGCGTAAGATTCGCTTGTGTCAGGAAATTTTGTTGGTTCTAAATGTTTTGGTTCCTGGCATTTCCCGCCTGAAGGCGATAGCTCTTTATGAGCTGGCCAACACTCAAGCTGAACTTGCGCGTAAATTGTTCAGCGAACAGGAGTATAACGCTTCGGATTTATTGGTAATATACTAATATTATATATCTTTAGTTATATTTATTATTAAGGATACCAAATCTGCAGGCTGAGCTGCAGCAGACTCAGATTATGATGCGGGAATCGCTTCGCATGCTGCTTTATGAACCTATTTGCACTCCGGAGGGTCAATTGGCTCGTAATATGCTTAGAGAGCTGAAGGAGCTTCAAAATGATATGAAAGTACTGCAGCAACCAAATGACGACGTGGTTAATTAAAATATTATTCATTGAAAACTTTATACATTTTAATACATTTTCTTGGATTAAAAAATACTGGAATGTTTCTTTCCTTAGCGCCATTGCAGGGAACTTGTGATATCGGAACTAATCTGAGGCGGCAGTCAATAAGACCACTAACCATGCAACATGGTTAGGGATAAGACCACTAACCATAAGACAAATCTCGTATGATGGTCTATAAATCAGTTATGACACAGCGGTTAAAAAATAATTTTATTATAAATTGTTCTGATTGAAGAAATTTATTTTTATAACAGTCAGAAGTGCTTTTTCCGTTAGTATCAAAAGTCGATTAATCGATGGTAAGTATACCATATGTATGGTCAGTGGTGGTATCATTGAGGCAATTTTGTGGAGGCGATCGATATAAGACACTGCTTGTAGAAAGAGTTCATTTTGCTGAATTGTATTGTTTTTGCTTCAGTATTGTTTGATTATACTATGCGTATTGTTACAAAACTTCACATAGTGTCTTGTGAGATTGTTTGGTTTTATATGGTAAAGGATTTATTGGTATTGTTATGACAATACTAACAGCTGACTTACCAAAATAAACTAGATGATTGATAAAAATGGAAGCAATACAAAAGCAACCGATGTAAAACTAGCAACCCCAAAACGTAAATAGGGTGATAAAATAAATCAAAGGTGGACAGTGAACAAAAGCTGCAAGCGACGCAGACGCTGCATGCTGTTCAGTCACTTTACTCGTCAAGCCAAATTAAACTCTCAGTTTTGCTTCAGTTGCTCAATAACTCGCTTCGCTTAGCTGTAAATGACCTAAAAATACAAAAAATATAAAAGACAGCATGCAAATTGTATACTAAACATGTTAGTGAGCAACACCAAAGCGTGTCACAGCATCAGATTGTGAAATAATTACTTCCCACTGTTGTCTACATTTGCTATTCTGAAAAAAACCCCACACAAAAGTCGTCATGGCTTTGGCCAGCGCAGCGGGCGCTTTGCTCAAACCACAAACGCCGCTCCAGCAGCTGCTCGAGGATATTAACTTCCAGCGCACCAAAGAGATGCGACAGCTGCTCAAGGATGGTAAATTAAATAAATTATTAATTACTTCAATAAATATAAACAATTAAAAGTGAATTTTTAAGTTTTTTTTCTTCAGAAAATTTGTCTACATTTGCACATTATCGATTAGTCAAAGACACATCCGGCAACTCCTTACACCCTTGTACAGACACTCACGCGTACACAGCTGTTTGTATGCGTGCTCAGATTTTGCTTCAATTTAGCACACATATTTGAATAAATATGTAAAAGCATACGGTATTCACATATGTATGTACAAATACACCCATATGCAAACTAGACATTTATTTGCGATATAAAAAACTTTTCAGCTTAACAGAAGTTTTGCTCTTGTTTGCTCTTTAACGCCCTTTTGTGTGTGTGTGTGTGTGCAAAAAGGCAATCTCCCCGTTAAGCTGCTCCGATATCAATGCAAATATTTGAACGAATACAATGCTATGCAAATACATGAATGTACATACATACATATACTATGCGCTGTTATCGACTAAACTTTTTCAAGTTGATTGTATCAATATGTATGTATATTTGCAAATATCTGACCCTACAATGGACCCACCTTTACATACATATTTATGTGCATATAAATATGTACATATATACTTATATTTATTTGTATGTATTTTATAAGCAGTATTGACTCTATCAGAAATTTGTATTGGGGTTAATGTTGTTTTAAGGATTAAATTTCAATTTTATATTCGATATTTATATTGATATATATGTATATTGTTTTAAAATTGTATCACTTCTAATTATTGCATTTCTACTAAATATGCAGTTGGATGGGGAATTATGTTTTTTTTCGATTATATACATATAGTAAACATAGAGAGGTATTTGATTAAGTTTTTATTTTTTCTAAGATATGTTTTCTACATATCTTTGAATTCCAGTTCTTGTATCTGTGGCTCAAGCCTAAGCTAGCCGCGTCTAAATATCTTAATGTGTGACCACCTGTAATTTCTGGTGGATAGTGTCCTGACCTATAAAGTTCAAATTAATTTATAATTGTTATTACTAGTTATATTATATTGGTCTGTAAATTCAATAGAAAACGTTTAAGAATCGAAATAATCTTTTCTCTTCGATTGTCAAATTTTAACTAAAATTTATGTAATTCAGATCCTTCATTTAATATATAAGTATTGCTTAGAAATTACTATAAGACTCTGATTTATTTTATGTACAATATTATAAATATCTAAAATTGACCCTAAATACATTGTGTGAATGTATTTGTCATTCCATTTTATAGTGTTTATATATCAGTAATTATATCAAGAGTATATATGCTAGCTAGAGGATTTTACTTCGCATTGTTTATCCGAAGCGTTCGATTTTCAAAAGTAAAACTTTATTAATTTTGTATTTCAGATGGTGGTTTTGTGGTGCTTCAGGGTACTACCTATTGGACGGATTTATTTGTGCGTCATTTTCTATTCCAAACGGAACCCGTACACAGCATCGACTCGGATGATTTGCTCTTTTTCGTGCGCAAAAAGCACGTGAAAAGCTCCTCGCGCCATATGCCAAAATATGAGGTGACTAAAAGTTAATCCTAGATTGAAGCAGAAAACTTATTCTTCCACTCTTGCTTTGCAGACTGAAGTTGAGGTATTTCGCAAGGATTCACGCAAGCTGCCCATCGGCGATCCGGATGTAGATTGGGAGGAAACTGTCTATTTGAACATGGTTATACATCAGTTCGATTACACTTTAACTTTGGCCATATGTACACGAACCTCACCCAAGGAGCTGCAGGTGTTGCGACGGCACTCGCAGCGAGTCTACGCGAGTCCCAGTCGGCGAAAAATGGATACCAAGGGCGAGGGCGAAGAGATTACTTATCCACATATATGCTTTATGGTGGACAACTTCGATGAGGTGTTTAGCGATATACTGGTGCGCGATGGCGAAATGGTTTGTGTTGAATTGGTGGCCAATGACAAAGATGGTGCCGTACAAGGCGTTATTTTTCTCGGCTCCATACGCTACGATGCGCTGAAGAAGGTTTATGATGCTCGGGTTAGTTTGAGACTTATTGTCGAGCCATTGAATTGCTTATTAATAATTTTCATCTACAGCAATCAAGTCTGAGCTCTAAGGTGGCGCAACGCATGTCCTTTGGCCTTTTCAGCAGTGGTGCAGGTGTGCAAACGCGATGCGAATTCGTCCGCATGAAAGGGCCACAGGGTAAGGGTCATGCCGAGATGGCAGTAACCAAGCCAAAAGGCTCTGGGGTCGAGACGCCAACCAGCGAGCCGGGGTTCTGTGCCACGGACATGTGGGACGAATGGGAGGAGGAGAACGATGACTATTGCACGTATCGTCATCAGCGTAGACTCAGCGATCCGAGCGCAAATCTTAATAATTTCTCACGATATGGATGGCGGACAAAAAATACAACCCAGGACATGGTGGGCAGCGGCACCAGCACTACTGCCGGCGTCAAAGCGCGCTCCGAAAACGAAGGACTCGACTCGCTGGCCAGTGAGGTATCCGAAATCGAGGCTGGAGACTTGCGCGATGGTAGGCAATCTATATTCTTTCCACCTTTGTATGTCTAAACGCAAGGATGTCACGGTCATATAGAATATTTATATTTTGCATGCACTCTCTGCTCATTTGTAAAAGTTTTAGCTCTATCATTTTTGTTGATTTGTAGAGTATTTATAAATTTCTTTATTTCGTTGCGCTTTCTGCTCGCTTTGTTCTGCTATCGCTAATTTCCATTCTTTGCTTTTGTTTTGTGTTTCCTTGTAAACATGTTGTGGTTCCTTCGATTTTTCTTAAATTAACAAATTTCAAATTCAAATTAACCAACTTCAATGTGTGTATATATATTAATGTATCCAAAAGGAACAACAGGTATATACCTAATACTTGACTTTGCCGAGAAAGCAGGACAACAAAAACAATACCAAAACAACTAAGAAAATGACATTTTTGTTTTCAATTTGCGTTTGCTTTACATTTTTAATACTCTACATTTTATTAAAAACAAAAATTGATTATTTGTTTAGGATAGCTTTAACAATTAGAGAAAATATTTTAACGAGAAATTAGCTTAGAAAGAGCTTTAATAAGATCGTTACATTTATAATAAAAAGGAAATAGTAAGCTTATTTATTATATATATATATATATATATATATATATATATGTGTGTGTATGTAAGCCTTTAGTTTGTATTATTCGATCTTGAGCATATACTACTCTCAGCTCTTAGGGAATATTCATTAATAATATTCATCAAATGCAGCCCACTTATCCACTGTAAATAGCTTCAAGGCGAATCCTTCGCTGACTTTCCACAATGAGTACTCATTTCCCATGTTCCCTATGATATCCTATATAGCACTACCTGCTCCTCAATGCCTCAACCACATATAGTGATCTACATTATATAGCGCTATCCCGGTTTTCATTTCTTATTTTGTTTCGCTGCTTTTTTGTTTGTTACTTGGCCAAATTACAATTTTATGTTGCTTGTCGATCGAGTCTTGCTCGATTGTTGTATGTGTCGTTCTAAATGCTTTATAAAAAATGCAACAAACCGATCTATATCTACTTGTAGATCAGCAACGTCCTGCTTTCTCGGCATCCGCGGCAAAACTGCACCCAAATCCGAATTGTGAAACGCTCAAATTGGCAGCTGACCAAACAAATCTAACGCCAGCTACCAAAAACAACGAAGCAGCTATTAGCAGTAGCACGGCTGCCGATTCGTCAGCCATGGCTGTCACGGCGGTTACTCCGCCACCGCTGAGCGCAGCGGTTGAGGTCGTCATGGATGGTGGCAACGGTGGCAGCAGCAGCACGGGCTGCAATTGTTTCGGCGGTAAGAAGTGCAAAAAGCGCTGGGCATCAGTGAATAGCAGCACCGGCGACACACCCGAAATGTCGGAGGTTTACTGTGCCAGCTGTGAAGATGCGGCCAATGAGACACCCGCGTGTCTCAGCAAAATGCCCGACAAACGGACCCAGACCCGGCTCAAGTCCAAGCCGCCGAGCATACTGTGCGTGGAGAGTGAGCTGGTGGTCAGCAAGCGGAGCCTGAGACTTACCAGCCTAGAAAGCAAGCGGAAGGCTAGTATCAATATTACACGTAGCGTGTCCTTGAGCGCTGCAGATCGACGCACAAGTGTGCCAATGCCTAGAAAGGTGACACCAGCGCGTGTGCGTCTGGTCAAGCCCAAAGAGCTCGACAAGTGCAAGGACAAAGATAAGGAGAATGATAAAAAGTCCACGAACCATAAAGCAAACGGTGCTAGCACTCTGCTGGCTAAAATGTCACCAAAAAGGTTGCGCAATGCCAGAGCCATAGACAAGGAGAAAGAGAAAGAGAAGAGCAAAGATAAAGAAAAGAATAAGGATAAGGAGAGCTTTAAAGCCGCCATCAAGTCCAAGACTGGCAACAATAACAATCATGTCAAAGCTGCAGCTAAAACTGAGGAATATGAAATCGCCGACGATGCTACCTCCCTGAATGGCCAATCCTTGTACGCTGACGAGGGAGCATCTGCTGTGAAGATTGCCATACTAAGCGAAAGTGATAGCAAACTATTGATAAGTGTGCGCGGCCGTGAAGAGCTACCTGTGGTGGAGCAGACGCCAACGACGCCATCGCCTCCATCAGATGTGGCGACCGCGCAGCGTTTCGAGAAGTGTTTACGTGTACCTGTGAAATCAGAGAACCATCCATTGCAGCTGTCGGCAGACAGCGCAAACAACTACAATAATGTGGAGCACAAGCAGGAGCAGGAGTCGACCGAGCAGCAGTCGGCCGAGCAACAGCCACTACTCATTGGCGAAGCGGACGTGGCAAATGGAAACGAGACGGCGGGCAGCAGCGCCACATTGCCGCGTACAACAAAGCAATCCTACTACCATAAGCTGTTGCATTTGGTGCCCAAGCGTCGAACGCCCGATGGCACCAATATATACTACTGGTGCGATCTGCCCAAGAAGGCGCTCAAAGGTTAACTAAAATTCTATGCCCACAATATAGTCCAATATCCACGCTGCATGTTTTATCACCTTATTCAAATGCCAATTACTTGCCTCACTGAGTTATTTATTTTTGTATGCTTGCAGAGCTCGACGATGGCGCCTATAATCCTCTGTGGACCAGTCGTGGGTTTACGCAATCCTTTCACTTCTGGAAGGAAAACCGGAGACAGCAATCGACGCCGCTCAACGCATTCCTGACTTATGTTACACTGCCTTGGTGGAGCATAGCCAAGGGTAAGTCTTGTCGATAAATTGGAAAGATTGAGTAACTGATGATCAAACTTTGAGAGCTTGGCAGTTAAAACTTTTACTATAGTCACTTTTATTTGATTTCTAATTAATACGCAGATTTATTATAAATATATATATCTATGTAGAATCACATTGAAAATGAGAGCAATATATGAGCAATTCCTTTAACGGTGTTCTATGAATTTTATGACTTGTTCATAAGTTGTCTCTAATTAAATAGATGATTAAAAATTTCAAAAATGTACTTATTATAATCTTGTCAATTTCCTCTTTTGCAGATCTTCTGGATCACCGGGAAACGCCCATACTGACTTTTTAGTATTAGCTTCGCTCGTTGCTTGTGATTTGCTGTTACGCTATGCTTTAAAGTATTACATATACAGAAATATGTTCTTTTATTTATTCTTGCAAATCATGTGATCCTCTTTTAATTTAAGTTTAATATTATATATGAAAAATATTTACTTGTATCTCAGGTGGCAGCAGTTCAGCTGCGCCATTCCTTATAATTTATTTAAGTTTTGATTTTGCTTTAACAATGTCAATGCGTAGCTGAGTTAAGTTTTCCAAGCTATTTATTCAGGTTGACTAGGGCATTGTTAGATATATATTTACTAACAATATATATATATATATATATATATATATATATATATATGAGAAAAAGTATGTATTTGAGTGTGTGTATAGCATGTTTGTATGTAAATGCAGCGATGAGCCAACCTACAAATTTATAATCTATATATATATATAGATATATATACACCTAAGAAGACGCTGCATTTCGGGATTACATATATAAAATATTTGTTACCAAAAATAAAAGCTATGTATGTATGTAATAATACTATTGTAATTATATGGAACATTTATACAATATACATAGAGCAAAACTGTAAAATGAAATAAAAAGATTTGCGAACAATAATTATTTAAAGAAATATGTATTTTCAATTCTATCTTACGTATATGCGAATGGCCAAGTATCAAGTGTGACACTGAAGATTAATGAGAATATAGTCTTGGTTCGTGCTATAAATGTGCAAAAGGTTAATGTGGCGTATTCTAGTTGCCTGAATCACGTTTGATCACTTCAATTTAAATTCTTAAATAAAAATTACATTGACATGGAGTTCTTATATACATTCATTTCATATTTTGTTGGAGTTAAAAGATTCAACATTTGGAATCGAACCCAAATTTTTTGTTTCTGTCTAATTAGAAATGATTTTATATTAAATTTTAGAGACTTAGCAGGTCAAAGGCAAATACTCGTAAAATTATATATCTATATATATAAATATATATTATTTATCAATTCATATTTTATTTAAAAATTTGCAAAAATCTTCAACATAAGGTTGTCCGAGCAGATGCTGCTTTAATCTGGGGAAGCAAAGTGCACATGGAAATCCATATGTTGCTTATATAGCAGTACATACAACTATGTAAGACAATCAGAATATATTTATATGTGTATAATACATTCGCTCGATGATAACTGGAAAGTGCTCAAATTGGGATTCAGTCGGATTTTGTGCATTGTCGACGACGGTCGCGTATTGTTTATTTGTTCAAGGAAATAAAAAAGAAAATCTGAAAGATTATAAAATGTGGCACTCGCTGCCGTCGTTTATCAGCGTGGCTGTTGTTCTCTGTCTTGTGGCAGGCGCAATTAGTCCAACGGCTGGCTGCCCCCGGGCGCCCACACACTTGCCTCATGGCCGACGTACACGCGGCGACAATGGATACAAATTAATTGTGGCTGATGGACCCAATGGCTATGTGCCCGGCAAGGCATATAACTGTAAGTTAAGTTAGGTGGTTCTCAAAAAAAGAAGAGAAGTGAAAATACAAAAGCGTTTCATAATCAGCGCTAGGGAGGGTCACGGCCTTCTGACCCCTAAAACGCACAACACAAAGCGAAGGCGATAAGCAATGAGTATTCAACAGATGTGTGTAGATCGTGTCGGGTGCGTCTTTCATGCTCGTAACTCTATGCGGCACATAATCTACATTGTATACGGCTTTAAGCCAAATTTATAAAAAAATAAGTTTCGAATGGAATTACAAATTACAAAAGGGAATTAAAACAAATTAAACAATACATTTAAATTTACATTTTAATTATTGATTGAAAACTAAAAAAAAAAAAACTAAAAAAAAAAACATACTTTGATTTAGCTTCCTGAATTTAAGTAATGATACCATTCAATATGCAAAATTGAATAAACTTTGGCTCAGTATATAGCTTGTCGTATGAGATATTAATTATACCGAACACGTTATCTGCAAATACTCTTCAACAAGTTGGATATACAAAATTTATATAATCCACGATAGGAATAAACAATATTCTAATATTCTTTAGCTCTGAAATCTAAAGAATATTAGCTTTCAGTTTTGCTTAACAAATGATCTCTGATCTTGCTTGTTAAATTTGTACATATTCGAATGAAATTCAATTTAGTTTAACGTAGATAATATAAAACTTATGGCACGTACGTTTCATACTTGTAAATCTCATGGATTTCTTAAAAAAATTAAATAAGGTAAGTTGTCTATTGTCTAGTGTTTGGCATAGATACACAAATTAAAGACTAGCTATATGATTATAATTCAAAACGGATTCAAAATATGTTAAAAATTATTAGGAAAAATGCGATATTAGTTTAAGAACACTTAACAATAAGCTTGGTATGAATCTAATGATTCTGGCCATGTACAGTGCGCATATGATTTAACAGATAACCTTGTTTCTTGAAGCCTTTATTGCACTGTGGGCAGGCGAATCGGGAGAGATGGGTCAGACGATGCTTCTCATAGCGCGATTTATTACTGCAACTTTCGTCACACCATTCGCAATAATAAACACAACGATTTATCTTGGGCAGAAAGGCGAACAGCTGCAAATAATAATCAATTGAGCTAGACAGCGTGACCTTTTTGAAGAACTTCAGATCGATTTGTTGTGCGTGCCAGGCATTGACTAAATTCATAATGCGCTTTACTTCATTGACTGCCAAGTTGATTTTGAATTCCGCATTGGTCACCTCTGTGAGCAGATGGAGTTCCTTACGAATCTTATGTGTGAATTGTATATTCAATCTTTTGGAATTCCAAACACTACCATATTGGCGCAACAAATTGGCAAATTTAGCTGCCCTTTTCCGTATTGTATCGATAAATTCAATGGGTTTTAGTTCCTCACAATCTGAATATTTTATAATGGATAGCTGCGCGTCGATAAAAAATATGTATTTATATATTATATATTATATTTTTTAGAACATTGTCACTTACGCCAACTGCTCTTAGGAGAGTTAAGTCATTGCGGAGTTCCTTGATTATAATTTCTGCTGCTGCCTTCTCCGTCGGTGTGCTCAGCAGTTTCGGTACCTGTTGCTGCTCGCTTGTAATTGTATTATGTATATTCTCAGAAGAATTGCTGCTGCATTGCTCATAGCTAGGCTCCGCCAATTCTAGCAAGCTATCTGCATTCACGGAGGAAGTTTTCAGATCGCTCTTCAAAGATAATTAATTTAAACAATTAATTAGAAAAAGTATCAAGTGTGCAAATTATCTTACTTGGAGAAATTCAATTACGCTTTCGGACAAATCAAAATTTAGTGAAACTCTGTTAAATGAAGTTTGCTCGGTCTTGTTACACTTTGTCGAAGAGTCTGTTTTCTTGTTCACTGTGTGGTCCAGTTTATAATGTTCTTTGTTTACAGTCAGTTGTTGACTGTTTGGCTCCGGATAGGACGGTCGCCTAGCTGGCAATTTCTTCAGGCTTGGCGCACTACTATCCTCGTTCATCGAAGCTCGTCTTTGAGGCGGCCTATCTATGCTGCTGCTCTGACTTAGTGAAGAACTAAGTATGGACGTCCCTAATTTTACTTGTGGACATATTTGGTTTATATTAACCTTAGGCAGTACTTCAACTTTGGGAATGATAACTGCAGGTGCTTCCATTTGTTCATGTGATTTGTTAATCTGCGCGCACGTTTTATTACCGTACTTCATTTTTTTTTCGCTCTTAATTGAAACATTTGTAGCTTTAACTGTTGTTGATTGTGTCTTTACAGCGAGATTCTTCTTAAGCTCCTCGCGATTGTTTTCATTGGGATACGAAAAGGATTCCTTATCAGATTTTAATTTGCTTACATTAGGTTTCGCTGGAAGAGTTGAATTGGTTTCAAGTTGAAAATTTAATTGTGTGGATAACAATTGCTTCTGTTTCTCGATTTGTACATGCTGATCTTTAATAATCGATTCCTTCAGCTTATCTAAATTTTGAGCTTTGAAAAGCAAGTGATCTTCAATGATATTATCTTCATTTGCTGGCTTGAATGGCACGCGCTTTGTCGTAGGCAAATCGCTTCTCAACGAGTTATATATGCG
The DNA here is from genome assembly GCA_035045845.1 of Drosophila buzzatii. Lineage (NCBI taxonomy): Eukaryota > Metazoa > Arthropoda > Insecta > Diptera > Drosophilidae > Drosophila > Drosophila buzzatii. The sequence goes on along the minus strand of JAWNOS010000373.1, from coordinate 1,094,134 downwards.
TTTCTTGATCTTCTGCAAACGCTGTTGTTGTTCTCGCTTGCGTGCTGAGCGTGCTATGGCATAGCTCTTATAATCGCAAGTCATCTTAGGCTTTTCAAATTTGTGCTTCTTGGTTTCCATTTGTAGTCTTCCACGCTTCGATTTATGCTCCACAATTGGATTGGTGGGTTTTTTTCTTAGGTCAACTAAATTATTTTTGGTTAGCTCAAAATCTACCAATCCAGCAGCTTGCAATATTTCTTGCAATTGTGTGTTGTGATCGGAGGCATATTCAGCCTCTAGGCTTGCCTTTTTGAGTGCTGACGAGCCCTCGGGTTGCGGCTCAGAGTTCAACAGCATAGCCTCCACTTCGGCTATAATATCAACTGCTCTTCCATTAGCTACCAGTAAACATTTGTCACCTGCAACTATCGATTCTAAGACAATTTTCAATTTTAGTAATTCATAAAACTCACTTTCTGCCTGCCACTGCAATACATTTTTAGGTGAATTTGTTTTCTTGCTGGCCTTTGTTTCCTGGTAGTCCACTTCATAGGTGGCCAAGGCACTCGAAATATTATCATTAATCGCGATGCTCTCTATTGCATCTGTTTCTATGCTGCAGCTGATGCCCTTATTCAAGCACTCTGACTCAGTTGCATCCGCAATATCAGCTGGTATACCAGAATCGCTGCTGTTACTGCTCCTGCTATTTGGTCTCGAATGGATATCTTCAGATAATAGCTCTTCCATGCTGTATACATTGTGGGCCTTGGTAAATTTAAGCACATCGTTATGCATCCATTGCAAATGATGCAGAAATTCTGGCAGATTTGTGTAGATGTCAGAACAAAAATGACAAAACAGCCCAATCGTATTGTCCTTCGATGAAACGATCACATCACCACACTTCTCGAATTTCACATAGCCGTCTGGGAGCGAATTGAAAAGACAACTCATCTTTATTTAATTATATTTATTTTTGATAATTTTTAAAGCAGTAAGTGAACAAAGTTAAGCAAAAAACGCGGGATGATCGAGAACGAAAGCCGCTATGTTTAACTATCGATATCACGCATAGTTGCGCTTAACAACGTTTTAAGCGGAATTATCGATACTCCACTTAAATTTTAACGAAACTCTTTTTGAAAATATCGATAACGCGCCAAAATGATTTGGATTTGAATGAATTTTCGTTATTTCTCATTTCTAGTACTGTTGCTTGGCTCACGCACTCATACAAAAATACAACACTTTACCCACTTCACCATTGCCGCTGAGGCGCACACTGGTGGCAGACGCTCCCAGGTAGCCAGTCCACGTCGGGTAGGTCGCTTCCAGCTATTCAGCGATTCACTTACCAAATTCAACGATCGCTGCGTAAACACCGTCTCCGAAGCTGATGATTTACCTAAGACTGAGGTGCAGGTCATGTGGGTGGCCCCCGAGGCCGGCTCGGGCTGTGTTGCACTATCCGCCATGGTTTACGAAGGTCCACGTGCCTGGTTCTCGGACGATGGCCAGCTGACCCAGGTGATTTGCGAGCATAAACCAAGCGCAGCTGCAACGCAGAAGGAATGTTGTGCTTGCGATGAGGCTAAATACAGCGTAAGTCTGAGATATGTAATCAATATAATTAAGGTAGATTTTCGAGTCGGCTTCGCAGTTTGTTTTCGAGGGCATCTGGTCAAATGAGACACATCCCAAGGATTACCCCTTTGCCATTTGGCTGACGCATTTCTCCGATGTGATTGGTGCTTCGCATGAGGCAAACTTCTCATTCTGGGGTGAGAATCATATAGCCACAGATGGTTTCCGCTCGTTGGCCGAATGGGGCTCGCCTACGGCACTGGAGACGGAGCTTCGTGCCCAAGGGCCCAAGCTGCGCACGCTCATCAAAGCGGCTGGATTATGGTATCCAAATGTGAATCAAAATACTTCTTCTAAATTTCGTGTTGATCGCAAGCATCCTAAGATTTCATTGGTATCCATGTTTGGTCCGTCACCTGACTGGGTGGTGGGCATTAATGGAGTTGACCTTTGTACTTCCGACTGCAGCTGGAAGGAGTCAATGGACTTTGATCTATATCCCTGGGATGCGGGCACTGACAGTGGCATAACCTATATGGTAAAAGATGATGGGAGTCTCCCTTACATTTGAAATAACTTTCATTTCTTGAAGTCCCCCAATGCTGAGACTCAGCCTCGCGAACGTATGTACAGGATTACGACTATGTATCCCGAGGATCCACGCGCACCATTCTACAATCCAAAAAGTCAGCAAATGACGCCGCTGGCCAAGCTCTACTTGCGTCGCGAGAAGATCATCTCACGCAATTGCGATGACGATTTTCTGCAAGCTCTACAAGTGGAGGTTTCCGATGATGCCGAGGAGCAGGACACGCGTGGTAATCTATATGTAATCAAATCCACTATTATCTCTTGTAATCAATTTGAAACTTTTTCTACTAAGCTGAATGCCGCGTGACCAGCTACAATGCCTGGAGTCCTTGTTCGGTTTCTTGTGGCAAGGGCATTCGCATGCGCAGTCGCCAGTATCTGAATGCAGAGCAGGCGCAGCAGAGTAAGTGCAGCCGTCAACTGGTTTCGAAAGAGATGTGCGTGGCAGTTGTGCCCGAGTGTGCTAATGGGTCGGCTGGCCAAGATCGTGACGACGATGAGGGTGAAAATATGGCCAACTCACAATCACTAATCAACGATAATGGGGAAGGTGCCGGTATCTGCAAGACCACACCCTGGAGCGTCTGGTCGGAGTGCTCAGCCAGCTGCGGCATTGGAATTACCATGCGCACGCGCACTTTTGTCAGTCCTCAGGGACGTAAGCGCTGTCCGCACATCACTATTGTGGAGAAGAACAAATGCATGCGACCGGAGTGCACGTACGAACAGGTGGAACTGCCCGACCCCGATTGTCCGACCACACAATGGAGTGACTGGAGTCCTTGCTCTGGTATATGTGGAGTTGGTAGCACCATACGCAAACGTCTGGTGCTGCTGGAAGACGGTCCGATGAAGGAGAATTGTACCAAGCGCCTGGAGCTCCATCAGCAAAAGGAATGCCAGCACGCCCTCGACTGTAACATCAACATGGAGCAAGCTAAGGAGATATGCGTGCAGCAGCCAGAGTCTGGCCCCTGCCGTGGCAACTATCAACGCTACGCCTACAATGCTCATTCCAATCGCTGCCAGTCCTTCACCTACGGCGGCTGCCGTGGCAATCGCAACAACTTCCTCACCGAGAACGATTGCCTGCAGACCTGTAGCAAGATACGTGGCGACAATGTAGCCATGGCCACCAACCTACCCAAGGACTGCGTTATGTCCGACTGGTCCAATTGGTCGCCGTGCAGCGTGAGCTGTGGCTCCGGCTACTCCGAGGGCTACCGCTATGTCATCAGCGAGCCGCAGCATGGCGGCCAGTCCTGCCCCAAGCGTCTGGTCAAGCAGCGTCGCTGCACCCTGCCAGCCTGCTAGACCCAGTAACAGCTACAACGCTGTAGACATACAACTGCATCATTTCCACACATATATGTTAACACTATTCGAATAAAGTTGCAATAAACGCTTTGCTGTAATCAACGCGACACGCCCGTGTTTGTTTTAATTGGTTGCGTTATTATTCAAGACTTGGCACAATTAAAAGCGACTTGAGTGTCGCTCGTCTCTGCTTATATAACCTGTTCTTGAACTAAAGGGTATACTAGACTACAACTAACTATGGTCTTGCGGATTGTGTTGAGTAAGGTACATTTTTGCATTAATCAAATTTGTTTATTTCTAATTACATATATATATTATACATATTATTTACATTTATAGTGAAGATTTGTAAAAATTTTTATTACTATTGTTATTTAAATTCATTTTTCAATTTAATTACTAATTACATTAAAAAAAAAAATCTTTTTAATTTCACAAATTAGCAAATTCTTTATTTATAAATTTTTTAATGTAATTAATAAAATTAGAAATATACCTTTAAAAAATATTGTTTTAATTTGAATATTTTCACAGCTAAACTCGATATAATTATGCTGCAAAATAACTATTTCAATAATGCATTTGCTTCTGATTAGTTACGGGCGTTTAAGCAGAATAAAAATATATAAATTTATTCCATTCTCTTAGTTAAACATGTTGTATTTTCCAATTTTATTTATTGAAAATTCAAACTAGAAAGTAATAAATCAATAAATATATACATTTGACGAAAATTACACTTAATTTTTTTTTTTTTTTAAATTCCTTATATATTTTAATATTTCAATCTGTTTAAGTTTTACTGTCCATAAAAAAATATATATTTCATTTTGCTTAAGTTATAAATAGTTTTCTTTAGATTCATTGTATTCGAAGTATGATCATTTTATTTATTTGTTCCGTTCCGTTCCGTTCCGTTCGTTATTTAACCAAAGAATTAATTTAACTTGCTACAATAGAAATATTTTGTATATATATATTTTAATGTATTTTGATTTATGCTTTATTGTTTATAAATAGTTTATCTATCTACTTTTTATTAATTAAAGGTTTGTATATATTATTAAACAAATCTTGCATTAGAATAAATGATTACATGGGATACATAACGAATATTAATGTTATATACATACATACATGTGTGAAAAAGGAGAATTTATTTAAAATAATTATATTTATAATATAATTTGAAAATTTTGAAAAATAATCGAGAAATGCAGAATCAATTTTGCATCCACAGCTTGGATTCAAGATCACATATCACGTCGGATCACAATTTCTTTAAAAATTTCCATGTCTTTGTAAAACTATTTTTGCAATTGAAAAAAGGTATTTGCAGAGACTAGCAAATCACATTTGTTTACTTCATTTGGCTTTACACTTCGCTTAGCTAGACACTTTTTGAGTTCCAATTGAATACTGTGCTGTAATTTGACAGCCGCAGAGGTCACTTTCACTGAGTAGTCGAAAGTGTTGCAACCCAATTTCATGTGTGTGTGAGGTATATACACTTGTATACCATATAAATGTGCTTGTGTTTGTGTGTGTTAACGAGGCGCTTTCCCGGCTACAATTGCAACCAGTTGGGCGGTCGTCGCATTTAGTTAATGCTAGCTTCTTGTCGAGTGCGTCTCGTAGAGCAATGGAGAAGTGCAAATATATATTTCCTTATGACATTCGCGATGTGGAGGCGTCTGTCAATGCGGAGCTGCTGCAGTACTTCACAGGTGGGCGATAACTGAAAGCTCTTAAATGGAATTCATGCGAAATATAAGTACATAACAGGTGAGCGCACGGGCTTTGTGCAAGTTGGACCCGAGGGCTATTTCTTTCCACACAAGTTCAAGGCCCATGCCGCACAATATTACAATTTCGAGGCGCGTCCCGATGATATTTGGATAGCAACGGTTCCGCGATCGGGCACCACTTGGACCCAAGAGCTGATCTGGCTGTTAGCCAATAGACTGGACTTTGAGCAGGCCCAGCGACGTCCTCTCACTGAACGCTTTCCCTTTCTGGAGTAAGTACAGAATCGAAACTCATCGAAATTTCTTTTTATCTTCAATTGAAAACTTATTCGACAGATTTCCTTTATTTGTGCACGATGAAATCAAGGCAGAGCTTCAAGCGGAGAATAATCATTCTCCAGCTGCTCTCAAATTTATTGAAAAAATATCACGTCCGGGATACGAGACTCTGGGCGAACTACCTCGTGGTCAACGACGTTTTATTAAAACCCATTTTCCATTTTCCTTGATACCACCAAGTGTCCTAGAGAATAAATGCAAGGTAACTGAATTTTCAAATTAAAAAACATTTCATTTTATTTTCTCATTACTTTTCAGATCATCTATGTGGCTCGTAATCCCAAGGATGTAGCCGTGTCCTATTATTATCTGAATCGTTTGTTCCGAACACAGGGCTATGTCGGAGATTTCGAACGTTATTGGCGCTACTTCCAGCAAGGATTAAGTATGCATATCATATGTTGTGATTTTTACAAATATTTAATATTTTTTTCTCAGATCCCTGGCTACCTTATTACAGTCACATAAAGGAGGCCAAGGCGCATAGTCAACTGTCAAATGTGCTCTATCTTAACTATGAGGACATGCTTGTAGATTTACCAGGAACTGTATTGAAAGTGGGCAAATTTTTAGATTACACGCCGGATTATGTGGGAATGGAAAAATTACTTGATCACTTAAGCATTAAGAATTTTCGTGAAAATAAGTCTGTCAATATGAATGAAATGGCAGAAGTTGGAATTCTCCGGAGGGGCGAAGCCGCATTTGTACGTAAAGGTGGCAAAGTCACTGACGCCAAGCAGCACGATCAAAAGGAATTTGTGGAGAATCCAAAACTATTAAAACTGGCTAATGAATGGATCCAACAAAATGTAGAGTGTGCTACTTCACGATGAAATGTTTCTGTAAATATTGAATATTAAAATGTTTTTAGTCTTAATCTCGTTACTTGGAAACTCGTTTTCAAAGCTGGTAAGCACCACAAACATTTGTAGTGTTATAAGTTAAACTTTATGTATTATGTCGTTTATTTTGTGTATTAAATAACAAAACCTATATTATTCGTTTTTATTATAAGGAAGTTAATTTAAGTTTGCCAATGATTCAAAAAACAAAATATTGAAATTAGTGAGTCATGACTATATCTAACTGCTAAACTTTAAATATTGCAACGGTATCGATTGTTACCGATATTTGCGTCGAGGTGTAACTTATGATGTTGGTTTGAATTCATATGTGTATGTAAATGTGCAATTTATGAGTAGTTCGTAGGGCGTGTGTAGTGAGAAATATCAGACTTAAAACTTTCATAAATTTGTGCCTCCTCAAATGTAAAATCATCGAATTGTTATGCTCAATAAATGTTCCACAATTTGTCCAGCCATATTTAATCAACAACCGGCATTTGGATCAGCGTACTAGCCCTCGCTCGAAACAGCTGATTTGCAGACTAAGAAATGAGAGTGAAATGATTTTATTTAGAAGATATTATAGCAGTGTTTCACGCATTGCCCAAATAGGTGCTGCCAATAAACCAGGTGACACGCTCCAAGTACAGGTAAAAAAAAAACCGATTGGATAACTATTACTATTATCAGAAATATAAGTTTTTTCTTTAATTGTAGGGCTGGATTAAGACTGTGAGACGTTTGAAAAACAATATATTTCTTGACATCAACGATGGTTCCACTAGCGACAAATTTCAGTTGGTTGTGCCACGAACTCTGGATACACAGCAGCTGACTGCAGGTAGCGTAATCAGCGCTGTAGGTCGTATACAATTGGCACCCAATGGACATTACGAATTGCACGCTGAAGACGTAAAATCAATAGGTAGATATGTATATAGCTTATATAATGCACTCGACTAATATTTTACATGTGTGCAGCGGAGGGTCACTTGCAGGAGGGCTATCCCTTCTCACCCAAACAGCAGCATGCGCCGGAATACGTGCGGGAGCATCTGCATTTGCGGGCACGTATCGACTACATTGCTGCCCAGATGAGAGTCAGACATAAGGCACAGAAGGCCATATACGACTACATGGACGAGCTGAATTTTGTGCAGATAAACACGCCCATACTAACTACAAACGACTGCGAAGGAGCTGGCGAGGTATGCCTGTGACGAGAAGAATTGGGCCATTTAATTTAGGCCTTCATTATCTTATAGGTCTTTCGCGTTCAACCCGATTCGGAGCATCTACTTAAACAGATGTCACGACCTAATGTGCCCCTGGATCAGAGCTATTTCGATCAGAAGGTCTTTCTGAGCGTATCCGGTCAACTGCATCTGGAAGCCATGTCGTACGGTTTAGGCAACACTTACACATTTGCGCCCGCCTTTCGTGCCGAAAATTCCAAATCACCGCTGCATTTAGCCGAGTTTTACATGTTCGAGGCGGAACTGGTATATATAGAGGAGCTAGATGCACTAGCGGTATTTATAGAGAACATGCTAAAGGAGATAACCAATCGCCTGCTTAAATGCAGTGCGTCCGATTTGCATTTCTGTCAACGTAGAGCCAATGCTAGCTCAGACTTGGCCTGGCTGCAGGCGCCTTGGAAAATTATGACCTATGATGAGGCTTTGACGGTCGTTGTGGCTAACAGAGATAAATTAAAGACTGTTGTTAGTGCAGATGATGGTTTCAGTAAGGAGCAGGAACTATTTCTGGTTGCATATTGTGGAGCACCCGTCTTTGTGCTGAACTGGCCTACAAACCAGAAACCCTTCTATATGAAGGTCTCACGCAGCGATCCCCAACGTGTTCATGCCCTGGATTTACTGATGCCTTCGGTTGGCGAGCTGTGCGGTGGCAGTCTACGTGAATCTGATGCTGAGTTACTGAGCAAGCATCCACAATTACCTAAGGATCTCTCCTGGTATGTGGAGCTCCGCAAATATGGTGGCATGCCTACTGGAGGCTTTGGCATGGGCTTTGAGCGTTACCTGCAATTGCTGACGGGAGTTAAGAATATAAGGGATGTCATACCCTATCCACGCTACCCACACAGCTGTAAAATGTAGCCATAAAATTTCGTTTTCTCTCTTTTTTTCATAAGAATTGTTATCGAACTACAAATAGGTAAAATAAAGCATCATGCAAGACGCCGGGGAGATTCCCATTAGGAATAGTTGTGCATGCTACTTTGGACAGGGTTATCCAAAATTATGGGACAGGGTTTACAATTGCCCCAGCATGGGTTTGCGTCCGGGCCATGCTTCCTTGGCATATTTCTTCTTCTGCGGACACATTGAGTCGCCCTCGCCACTTGTTTCATGCACGTCATCCACAAAGCGACGCACTGAAAATTATAGGTTTTAATTTTTGGTTAAATTCATTTTCAATTTTACACACCGTTTGCATTGGCCATAGCCAACTTTTGGGCTATAGACGAGCTGGGAATCAACGGCTCCTCGAATGTAGGGGTTACATCTGGTGCTGGGTTCGGTAACATAAGACCCAGCTTGGAGCTAATACCCAACGGGGAAATCGGTTCGAATTCGCTGTTGCCTTTGTGCTCAAAGCTGCTGGCCGGCAATCCCTGATATAACGAATTGACAGGCGACTGGCTAGTGGCTTGGGGTGTTGTGGGCAACTGTTGCTGCTGCTGTTGCTGTTGTTGCTTCATCTCGACTATGCTCTGCTGGAATATTTGATGGTTTGCATGGGCATTGGCAGCACTGCTGCTGGCAGTGTGCAGACCCATATGATTTGGTTCATAGCGCGAACGTTTCGCTGGCACCACTGTCGTTTGGACCAAATTGCGGAACCGTCCTACATTGGGATCTACATCTTCGGGATTTATGATGATCTCCTCGTCGTTGAAGGTAACATTGCGTCTTTTGCGTCCCTGCTTTAAGGAATTTTGTTTGCGTAAATTGTTTTCATCGGCAATGCCCAGCATAGAGATACGGCGATTGTGGGCCGTATTATATTCGGTCAAGTTCTGTAAGAAAGAATTGTTCACCATTAATAAATTAACCCTTGGCTACACTTTTCTGCCATACATCCAATTCAGTTTGGCTCTCGGGTAGACCCAGCAAAGCCCCGTCGCTCGTCTCACTCATTGGCAAATCTTCCATAATATTGCTATGCTGACCACCCGCTGAGGGACGTTCACGTAGTATATAGTTACGTGTAGAGGCACCAAAGTGAAAGGTACTGTTGATCTGCAGCTGTGTTGGCTTATGTGCTTCCAGGCGAAGGGTGCCAATAAATGTCCCGTGGGCTAAAATGACAACAAACTAGAGTGAGTTGAGATGAATTTTTATATTAAATGCTTAGCCTACTGGATCCGAGATCAACGAGGAAGGCAATGTTCAGGTGTTTGTGGTAGACAAAAGCTGCATGCACACGCGAGCAGGAGGCGTGATCTATGCAGAAATCATTCATTTGACTATTTCGGCCAAACAAATAGCAACGTTTCTCATCAACCATAAGTTTTTGAACCAGCTTGTCATCCTTGAGTACATCCAAATGTAGTCCAGTGGGCGGTTTGCCGGCCCAACTGGGTATATCGTAACTGTTTGCCATTTATGCAGGCTATACAAATTTGATAATGTTAATAACTTTTATTATATGTTAAGTGTACACAATTTGTGTACCGGCGATAATTTATAATAATACACTAAAAAATGCCAAGGGAAATAGAACGGGTGAATGGCAAAGATATTCGATATATTGACAAGTTGGCATGTTTTATTAGTAAACAATGAATCTCGACTATATAAACAAAAATTATATAGAAAGTGCAAAAGTTTATTTAAAAAAAGATGAACCTGGTGAAATTATAATCAAATGTTGTTTGTGCGACATAATAGGACTAACGGACTGGGGACCTTTTCTTAGGCATTTGAGAACACGTCATGTGACGAAAGAATGGGAGAAAGAACAGGCGCCGAACTTGAATATGGAAATTGAAGCTGAAGTTGAGCTGGAGCTGCAAAATCTTCAACGAATAAATGGAGATCAGAATTCAGATGTAGATGCAGAAACTGAATATCCTGTTTCGGATGAAGTACCCTTGAACGGGCAGCTGAAAGAGGAAGCTCAGAAAGTGGTGACCACCAAAGAGCCGCTTGAGGTAGATGAGGTGAAATTAATATGATTTCAACTATGATTATTAAGTTTCCTTCCAGGAGCCCATCAAGCCATTCTATAGCATGCTGAATACGAGCCGCGAACTTATGCTAGAATTTATTGATCAAATACGACAACGTCAATATCTTTGGCAAGAGAAGTATAGAAACGAGGATTTTACAGCAGAGCGAATGGAAAGTGCCGAGCATTTAGGCCAACAGTTGGCAGAACGATTTAATGTCTCACTCACTCCCCAAGTGGTCAGTATTAGTGTCTGTGCGCTTCTTAAATGGTTCCAAAAGCAGTATGCGATGTGTAAAGCTGATACCCGCTTTCGTTGTCGCTACCAAACTTACTACGAAAAGCTGCTGGAGTTTCTTCCCACTCAGTATATTCGAATGTTAAGCTGCGATGAGTGCCATCGACGTTTCTACAATGAGGAACAGCTACGACGGCACAAATACCGTGCACACAATGGAAGCTATCCGTATGTCTGTGATGTGTGTCAAATGGGATTTTCGTATGCCAGCAAATTGCGGTTACACAGAATTCGCCAACATGAAGATAAATCAAATCGCTGGCAGTGTAGTTTTTGCAGCTATTGTGCTCCAAATAAGTGGGATTTGCGCGCACATTTGCCCACACACAGTGGTGAGCGCAAATATACATGTGAAATATGTGGCGTTTCAACAAAATCCAGCTCTTCTTTGGCTGTGCATCGGCGGACACATTTAGCGCCCTCAGTTAGTTGTCCTTATTGTCCAAAGAAATATCGTGAAAACTATTTGCTAAAATGCCATATTAGAAAAACTCATGAGGAGCTTGAACACGAACTAGAACTGATATGATTTCCTGCAAAACGTATTAAATTTAAGTTTAAAAAATGTGTTAGAATCTAATAAAGAAAATTTGCTCATTACTTTATTTTCTAATTCCTTATCAAAATGGGCTGTTGTGTTATCGATAATACTTATTTTGACATTCACACAAAATCCAAAAAGTCTTGCAGCCCTGACGCGACGGCGTCACATTGTTAATGCTTTTTTAATGTCTGCGCTTCTAGAACGGCTAGGGGAACAATATTTTAGCGTTAGTGTTCGACATAATAAAATTTCTCTTTTTGTTTATATGCTGTCAAAAAAAGCAATACTCACCGCCGCCGCATTACGCTGAACCGTGTTAGATGTGCAAACATGGCGAACAAGCGAGTAAAAACAGAGGGCATGGAAACAAATTATAAATTTTCGTGTCGCTGTTGCCTCAAATCCGAGGCGGAATTCTACAAACTGGACTCACTAATTGAGTGCGGCAGTGGCGAAAATGACGCGTCCTCTACAAAAATACCCCTTCTACGATTACTGCTGTTCTGCATGCGCATCGAAAATCGGCCCGAGCTGCCGCAATACATATGCGTGGAGTGTAGTAAAAGTTTACAAATAGCCTACTATTTCATTCAGAACGGTCTGCGAGCCCATGAAATTCTCTGTCGGAAACTGTGCCCCGGCAAGTTAAAGTTGAACTCAACGCGTTCCAATGGCCAGCAGACAACGAAATGGCTTGAGGTGGGTGTATAAGCCGACACCCCATTTTCTGTGAGTGTTTTGATTTTGATTTTGATTGCAGTCGAACGAGAGTGAAGATGCGTCGCAGCCTAGACTTTGGGATCAAAAGTCAGAGAAGCCCGTGGCGCGGCATGAATGCAAAGTGTGCGGAGCCGTTATTTACAACCGCATGGAGATCAAGCAACATATACGCATGCACGCAGGTAAAAATGTGATGAGTCAGAGGTATTTTGACAGTTTGTTATTATATGAATGGTGAATACTCTTTAGTCATGGAATGCGGAACGTAATTGAATTCCTGATTAATGTAATACCCTTGCCAATTATGAGGCTACTCACTTATAGTCCGATTGCTAAACTTTGCTGACGACATTGTATCATGAATTGTGTAATATGGTCAAATTTAGAAAGTGTAGCAAAGAATGGACTTTTATATACGAGGGTAGGCCATAAAGTTTCAAATATGTTGTTCATATTTTGGTAATTATATGTTGAGCTCTATGTTAATAGCTTTCTATAATCGATATATAGAAATGTATGGTACATTATATATATATAGCTATAACTCGTAATTGGCAATGAAACTCGTTAGGTTGAAATTGAATTAAAACTAATTTGCAATTCTGTGGTCCTTCCACCACACGCACGCGTATTCACACATTAACTCGCACGCACATACAGATTCATCCAGCCATCAGTGCAAATTGTGCAGCTTTGTCACGTACAAGCATCGTCAGCTGCCGGAGCATTATCGCAAAGTACACGGCCTGACGGCTGCCCAAATCGAGCATCAGCTCAAGATCCGCAGATCCATGCAGGCAGCCGCAAACGCAATAACATCACCGACTAAACCACCAATAGATACAGGAGCTGACGATGAGCAAGTGAAGGTTTGCACTTTGGAGGACATGGAACTGCTAATACCCACAGTCTTGACGCCGGAAGATTTTTCGCATCCCCAACTTGATGCGGACCAGCTCCGTGATATAGAGCAACAATTGTCTAACTCGTTGCCCACTACACAGTCCAGCAGCCAGTCAGCCGAGATAACAATTGGGAGCGGTAATAACACCAATGTAAGCATAGGCGCCGAGTTTCTGGTCATGCCCGATGGCTCCTTACAGCAAGTGAATGACGGCGGTGTGGTATTCGAGTACATTGACGATAGCAAAAACGGAAATCCAACATGTAATATGACATTGCAGAGTCTATTGGATGACTCCAAGGCCGATTTAACATATAATGCAATGGACATCGACTTAAGTCATATGGTTGTGGACAAAACATTGCCACAAATAAGAGGTGTGTGTCTCTTTAAACTCGTTTTTAACTGACATCTAAGATTTACTCTATTTGTAGTTAAGCCGAAGTCGCGTCCAGCACCCGCGTCTACTGGCGCTCTGAAACATAAATGTAAACTGTGTCCAAAAGCTTTTCCTACGGTGGCACGTCTGAAATCTCATCAATTAACGCATAGTCGTGAGTCAATGGTGATTAAAATAACGGATTTCGTTTATCTAAACATGTTTTTTCCTTTTTAGATTTGCCAAAATTCTATTGCGATCAGTGCTCCTATTATTCTTTGCGCAGCGCAGATCTTATCCAACATTATACGACGGAGCACAAGTCCTGTGTTAACGAGAATCGTTCAAATCATTTGGATAGATCACAATTAATTTTGTCGGCAGATAGAAGTCGCATTTATTCCTGCGATATGTGTTTGTTCGAAGCGCCAACCAGTGGGCAATTGCGAGTACATTACAGCGATAAGCATCTTATAGTACCCAGTGAGGTGCAACTGCGACCAAGCTGGACGCATGAGCCGAAGCAGGGTAGCGCTAATACCATGCTAAATAGTGGTAATACTTCCACTCAGCCCGATATTCCACTAGGCATCAAATGTAAGATTTATAATTTTTTAAATTCTAATCTAGCTCAATTTATATAAACAATGGTTTATTTTAAGATCCTCCTATGACGCCAATGACATCAATGGCTAATACTGCAGCAATTACATCTTCAGTAACGCTGGCACCGGCACCTTTGGAATCAACAACCTCAACATCAGCACCAGCAACAAAGGTGGAAACACCTATGAATGAGCTTAATGTAGTGGTGGATACCACATCATTGTTCTATGCAGCAACTGCAGAGCAGTTACCGAATGCTAGTGCGACAACATCAGTAACAACGGCAGCAACAGAATCAAATTCATTTTCAATATTCCCCGAGCAGTCTTTTGCGAACAGTCTAACAACACAAACAGCAACACCACAAACAATATCAGTAGACACAAACGGTGCGGCAGCTACCACATCGGCCACAACAAATCAAAACACAAGCATATTTGGTGATATGCAGGACTTTATAGATAATACCGATGTCGCTGCCATCTGTACTATTCCCGCCGATGATATGCCTGTCGTTGATGGCGATGATATTGTTATAGATAATAATAATATCAGTTTGGACTTTGATGCAGAGAATCTATTTGAGGAGTTCGAAGATGTCGAGGTTGGTGAAGAGGACGAAGAGGATGAAGAAGATGCTGACAACGAGGATGAAAATGACAATAACGATGCGGCTGCTGATCAAAATCTGTTACTCACCAGTGACGATGACGATGTGGATGATTTTGATGATGAGCAATCGAAGCATCTGCAGAAACCGTATTGCATCCATTGTAATAAAAAATTTACTAGCCAATATAAGTTCGAGAATCACATGTTTGTTCATCGCGGTGAGTGTGTAATCTCCAATTGTTTAAATTTGTTGAACTTAATTTATTTGTTGATCTGCAGGTTTGGCGCCTTATCGCTGTGAGCTCTGCACTAATCTATACAATATGAAACGTCTGCTCATCCGGCATTATAAGACGGTGCACAAACGCATGCCAACTCGGGACATGGTACAGGCAAAGGGCGACAAGGTGTCTGTGGCCCGGACAGCTATTGAAAAGATAAATGTTCATGTTGACAAAAGTAAGTACTTGAAGGAGGCTCTGAGGAATGTGCTATTATGAATATATATTTAGTGAAATAGATTAAAAAGATTTCTGTTCAGTTATCGTCATTAATATGTGAAACTAAAACGCTTGGCATCCTTAAATTGATAAGATATGAAGAGCATATTTTATTTGTTATTAATATTTTTATAAAGGGGTCTGTAAAAATATGGATATAAGTTTAATGCACTTCTAAGAATTATGTTCAGTTGTCGCGATGAGTTATGGAATGTTACGCTGGGAGTGGATGAAAAAAGATAAGAAAATATAATAAATAATAAAAACGTTAGAGCCTTTGCTTATAATACCATGGTGAGGTAACCCCAAATTATTTAATTTACATTTTCTCTTATTGAGTTGTTTTAAATTTCATTATTGTTGTCAATCCGTTATAACTTGTTCTTTTTCAGATCCTATTGTAATGTGTGCTAAATGTCCATTTGAGTGTGAATTTGAGAGTGAAATGTGCAAGCATTTAAATGCTCATCATGGCATTAACGATGGTGGTAAATATTATATTTATCTTATATTCAAATAAAATGTACAATTAAATAAATATTCTTCTCCCCAAATATGCTCAGGCTCTACGCATGCCAATGAGGTGTTTATCATACGCAGTAAGTTTGAACATTTTAAATAACTTATAAAAGTTTTGAAACAGTATCTGTAATCTATGTAGAGCTGCCCTACGACTGTCCACGCTGTATTCGGTCTTTTGCGGCTAAACGCACGCTTACAAGACACCTGCAACGTAGTCATTTAGTGGACACAATTATTGAGATGCAGGCGCCTCAATTGACAACTAGTTCAGCGGCTACCACAACCACATCGACGGCAACAACCACATTGCCGCTGAACGCCAGTGATGGTAATCAAATAACAACAGCAACAACCATATCCGGAACAACAACTGAACTGGATTCGAACATATTGGCGCAGCATTTCTCAGACTCTATGGGGCGTGAAGGCATTGGTGGAGGCGAAGGCGATGGAGATGGCGATGGAAAATGCGGTAAGAGGGTCAATAGCGTAGCAACAATGAATTCAAACTCAAATTCCAAATATGCCCAACACATGCGGGACCAACAACAACAATTGCATCAACTTAACGTTTCAAATGCCAATTTAAAAATGTTATTTAACTACGCTGATGCGCAATGATCCTTGTTTATCGTCGCTAGACAAGGATACAGGATGCGCAACGGAAAATGTAGCCACAGATACACAAACCGAAGCTCCACAAGACACAAACGATGCACCAACAAGTGAAACTACAGAACCAGCAGCAATATCAAACACTGAAGCCACACCATCCATAACAACAACAACGGTAACATCAACTGAAGAAGGACCAGCGACAAAGACAACATCTAGTTCAACACTCTTTCCAACGCCCACTCCATTTGACTTTGATCTTGACTTTATGGCCGATGGTGAGCATGCCACAGATCATAAGAACAACGATAGCATCAGCATTGCACCGAATCCGAGTCATCTATTGAATGGAATCGATAAGCTACTGACTGCTGCTTTGGAGCCATCACCAGTTAAAGATCTTCGCACGCGCCTGCCCCGTACACCCATATTTGTGTGCAAGCAATGTAATCATACCTTCGATGAGCTTGGCAAGCTGTTGCAACACGAATTGGAACAACATTCCAGCGGTATTGTATCGCCGCGTCTCAGTTACCAGCATCAGTGCAACATCTGCAATACAACATACCGTACCGCAACGTTACTTAACTATCACATGAAACGGCATACGCCAGTAAAAGTTTCATGCAAACAATGTCCCAAAGAGTTTGCGCATATGTCCGATTTGGAGCAGCATTTAGTGACGGATCACAGTGTCGGAGCACAGACACCGCTCAAATGTGGTATGGATGGCTGCACTAAGACATTTAATTATAAACATCATCTGAAACGGCATCAGACAGCATCCCACACAGCCGTGCAGTATATCTGTCCTGAATGCGGACGCGATATGCTAACCAGTTTGCATCTCAGGAATCATATGTCCAGTCATAAGAGCACACACTCTTATAAGTGTCCTAAATGTGTGCGCACCTATATGAGACGAAATCCGTGAGTTTTTGTATAAATCTTAATATATTTACAACGAATTGTATTCTAATAAATAGTATTTTAGCTTTCGCAGACATGCGCTACGTGAGCACAAGTGGGAGATGACCGAGCAGGAGATTGATCAAATTTACTGCATTAATGATATACCAACTTTGACAAAATATCGCGAACGTAGATCGTTGAAAGATGAGATCGACCATTCTGATTAGTCAACTATCTGACGCATCAACTTGAAAGTAAAAAAGAAAATGACAAGAATTGTGTAATTTAATGGTAACACACGCTGTTGCAATCTGTACAAAGATACATATTTGTAGTATAAGCATACAGTGACACACTCATCCAAACGCTTTAATGCATACCTTATTTTCGAGTTACACTTATGCCAATCAAGTATGCTTATATTTATATATATCTAAATTGTAAATCGAGTGTTGTTTGCTCATACCTTTCTAAAAAGGTATGACTATTATAGTTAAATAACGACATTATAATATTTGAACATTTTTGTTAAGCGCATTATTAAATATATTCACATCATTACTTAAATTCATCTTATGCTAATAGTAATAAAGTTTAATAATTTACTAATGCATCTATATCAATTTGAAGTGTTGTGTTTGCCATCAACGCGTACATTAGTATCTATCTACTTTTTAAAAATGTACATATATTGTATAAATATAGAGAACTTAGATAATTACCAGTCCAAGCTAGGTTTTAAAGACAATTCTTCTTCGAATCCGAAGTGTATTTCTTTAACTAGTTAATTAAATGGGAATTATGAGCCCATCATTATCTCAGTAATATACAACAAATGTATAATACTATTTATTAATTCTGACCTTGATTCGATATTTTTTTGGGCTTAAAAAACTTTACAAAAATAAATTACATTTTATTTAAATTCATTCAGTATTTTCTTTTTGAATTTTATATATGCGCGGGCAGTGGGCAATTTGTATTTATATATCGAAGTGTAATCGATAAATAACATTAACAAATCGAATGAATTTGAGCCCTTTGTGGTTCCGAAAAGTACTTCTGAGTCTAGATACAATAATTATTCATGCGTTGAAAAAATGTTTTCTAGTTGTCCAGCTTTTGTGTGCTGATATAATTATTATCATATATTGTTTGTCATAAGAAAAGCTTTAAAATTCTATAGTATAGTTTATATGATGATATCTTTAATGAGTTCAAACATTGTGGCTAATATAAGTAAAGTCTATAACATATTCATATGTTTAATAGGTTTAATGAAATTGAAATATGAATTTAATGAACTAAAGAAGAAAAGTATTAAATGATTTGTTCCGTGGAACTTGTTCGTAAAGAATCAGTTCACAACTCTCTTCGAGATTCTCTAATATTTCGCGAGTGGGGAAAAAACAAGTGAAAAGCCAATACGGCATTGTCAAATTCTTATCCATAAAACAATCTTTGTTTAAAAAAATAAAATAAAATACAAAAAAAAAAAAAAAAAAAAAAAACAAGAAACAGACTTTACGTACGTATATACAACAAGAACGACAATTGAATTGCATACGAATGGCTGCCGCAGCGGATGCTGCCAAATCCAACGCGTTGCTTGCTATGAACAAAGTGAACATTACAAAATGCCGCGCGTGCCTCTCAGTGAGTCGTCAGACCGTCAAATTGGATGCCAAAATACCGGATCTGAAAAACGCTCGGACCTACGGCCAAGGTCTACGTCAGTGCACCAATTTACCATTAACAGCTCGCTCGCCCGGCGGCTACAGGTGGCCCATGCAAATTTGTGTTCGCTGTTGCCGAGCCCTCGAAGTTACGATGCATTTTGTAGAGCTTGCCCTGGAATCCAATCGAAAGCTCTTCGCCGAGTCACAAAACCTTAAGTTGCTGCCGCCGGTACAGGTGACTTCGACGACAACGACAACAAGTGAACTGAAGCGCAAAGCTAGCAGCGAGCTATTGCATTGGAATCAATTCAGCCAAGAATTTCAGCAATTCGTTGAGAGCTACGATGGTGTGCCTGCACCCATAGAGGAGAATGTGCTTTATATGCGCGGTGCGAAAGTGCCACGTCTTGACACCGATGTTGCGTTTAACAACGAGCCGCCCAAGGAGGATGAAGGCAAGTACATTTAACTAATAGCTATGAAAATGTATCTACAATTTAACTGCTTTACAGTTATCCTGTTTGATGTCAAGTATGATAGCAATGATCAAGATGAGGAGGAAGAGAACGATGGATCTGATGCGAAGAATAGTGAAACCTTCTATGACAATAGTATTAATATCAATGAGACCAACAGCAGCGAGAACAACAATAATTATAATTTTAATAACAAAAATGGTGATTTATCGGGTCTGGCGGACGCTGAGGGCGATCTCATACAACGCGCGCTCTACATGACCCTGAACGATGATAATAACAGCGGCCAAACCCAACAGGAGCTGCAATCCATTGAATCTATTAAATTAACTCTTTTAAAATGTAAGCACCGTGTTTACAGCATATCTGAGAAGTAGATGATAAAAATTAAAATTATTTATTTATAGCAACGGAAGAAATGAGTGGCTCAAGTACCAGCTCCATGGCCACCAATTCAAAAGTCACTACCATTAAGGAAGTTAATGTGAACATACCGCTGCTCAGCTGCAGCATATGCAAGCACACGCACACGGAGGCCAAACAGATGCGCACGCATTATATGAGAATACACAATTGTGATGTGCCCGAGGATGATATCATTGGACTGACGAAGAGTAAGGCTTGGCTAATCTGAAAGTGTTTTCGATCAATATAATAATAATATTATATTTATAGATCAAAGCTTTAAATGTCGACCCTGTAATAGCTATGTAACTAATAGCCGCACGGATATGCAGCAGCATCTAATAGAGCATCACAAAATTGATGGCGATTTCGGTGCGAACTTGATTATAGGACACTTGGAAACAAATTTTTAAGCTTTATCTTCATTCATTGCAGAAATGTATTGCTACGTGCAACAGAACTGTCCAGCTTGTGGACGCATTTTCAAGGATCAGCGATCGGCTCGCACACACTATACACGCATTCATACACCTCAACAGCAGCAGCAACAGCAATTGGGTGCCGATATTGGCGACCAACAATTTGTATGCACCGCCTGCGATAAGGTGTTTAATTTGAAGAGCAGTCTGCAGGCGCATCAGCGCTTTTGCCAGGTGAAGCAGCCCGTTCACTGCACTTTTTGTGAACAACAATTTAGCAGCATGCGTAAATATGAACTGCATTTGCAGCAGCAACATGCAGTGGATACCTTGCACGAATGTGAAATATGCATGAAGAGCTTTAAGAACAGTGAATCGTTGTCGGTGCATCGCAAGCGTCATTCAGAGCGGCATTTTCAGTGTACGAAGTGTTCGCTTAACTACATTAATGCGGCCGAGCTGCGAGTTCACTATGAGCGTACCCACGTACAGGAGGAGGATGTGGTCAGTTGTCGCATTTGTGACAGTAAATTTCAGAATTTTGCCTTGCTGCGTGAGCACGAGCAGCGTAATCATCAGAAGTCAAAGATCTGGCGCTGCGACAATTGCAATTTCGAGACTAATTCACGGGCGCGTCTGCGACAGCATCAATACGAGCATACGGACTATCCCTACAAGTGCCAGCACTGCCCCGAAGAGTTTGCTGATCGCGGCAAGTAAGTATGCCGATTATACATGCAAATAAAAGATATCTTTAACAGTTTTATGTTTCAGGATACGTCAACATTCCAAGAAGATTCATGCGGTAGAGCTGACTGATGAGCAGCTGGCTGAAATGTTTAGGGAACGCATTGGCTATGTCAATCGTCATGATGCATTCAACAAGAGCAACAACTCATTGGAAATACCGGGCTTTAGTGATGAATGTTTTATGGAGCTGAAAAGTATGGGCTTGGACTATGATGATATTACAACCGATCTCTTTTCGAATTCCATTAACGCGTTGGACAATCTGCTTGAGTTGGTGCCATGAAGCATGGAAGGCATCGAATATATTTACCTGCATAGAATTTTAAGGAACAACGATGAATAGCTATCGAGAGCTAGAAGACTGTTTGCACCTATCAATCAATCCATTCATCACTCAGTAACAATCGACAGTCGTCATTACAAAGCTTATATTAAATTGTATATCGTTTACCCAAAACCAGGCCACCAACATACACTACATGCCACTACATACTCTTGTGTGTAGGGTATGCAGCACACAATAGTTCATTCGCACCGATTTTTCCCTTTTGAAGTAATTTAATAAACAACAATTCAAGTGCTTCAAAAGCGCGCGCAAAAAAAATGTAGATTGTTTTTGCTCTTCGTGCCAAATATTTAATCTTTGTATTTAAACTATTTCAATTTTTGTAAGCACGGTGCTTGTTGATCTATTTACAGCTAATTAACGCCCTGAATAAACTTTGAGAGAAAATCTGTTGGTTTCGGGTCCTGCGATTCTTTCCAATAGCGCATTATGTGACCCTTTTGTTTCCAGATCTCCACAGTCTCCTTCAGCTCCATTTGGCCCTGTATTTGACACGGTAGAGAAGCATAAGTTCAGGACTGGACGTAATTATAGCAAGACTCACCTTGATGACCAGCATGTCGATCACACGAATGTCTGTCACTTGGCGATGCTTGACAAACTCCTCGCGCAATTTCGATCGACATTGTTCAATGCTCATTGGAATATCATAATCCATAACTATTTGCAAAAGAAATATTGTTTATATTTGCGGTAGCTGGGAGAGTTTGATGACATAACAAATGGACTCACCAATATAGGGAATCTGACGATACCAGGCCTTGTACAGATTGAGAGCACGTTTGCGTGCTTCTTCCCTGTCCACGGACAATATGGGACGCACCTGCTGCACGACACGTTTGACGGCTTCACGTCCAGCCATGAGATCTTCGCGTATTTCTGATTTTGTTAGCAAAAAAGGTCGTTGCAAAAGGTTTCTGCTGCTTCTTCCAAACAGCTGAGCCTGGTGCCAGTTTCGATTAAATTCGATAGCTGTTTATGTGCACTAAAAACAAGTGTTGTTAAGCCCTGTGCAATGGCTATCGATAGTTTTGTATGTGTGCAGCGCGCTTTTATTTAAAGACTATGTATATTGTCGTTACGAGCGTATGTAATATATGTTACATTTTAGTCATGCTTTTGCTCATTGTTTGTACCGTGGCATTGTGGGAATGTAAAGGACAGTTATTGTAAGCCCCCGGGCTATGTATAAAAACTGCACATTGTCATTGTAACAATAATAGTCCAAAAAAAAAAAAAAACTTTCATTCACTAAAGCTACCTATTGTTGTTTTTATATCGATGTTGTTGTTGCTATTATTATTAAAGCTGTTGGCGCTGAGTACGCGCGATGTTGACCGATCGACTCCGACTTTGCGCTCAGTTTAAAACACGTTATGCGCCTGTGCAGAGCGTTTTTGCGCTTTAACAATTTAAAAGCCGTGTGTATTTCGAAAGTTATTCTGTCTTCTATTGAACAAAACGCGTGTGATTTGCAGTAACAACTACGTCGACGAAATACTTTGTGACGTTTTCGGTGCTTGTTTGGATAAACATTTGCAGTAATTTATTATGCAAATGCAGTAAGCGAGCTATAAACATTTTTGGTAGGTCGACAATTTCTATTTTAATTGGCAGCGCCCAACAATTTACCATATGAGAAAAGAAAGCGGCAAAATATGATATCGGACATAACATATCTCACACACACATACATGTATGGACGAACAGTATTTATTGTGCATAATTAAGCCAATCAAAAAAGTTTTCTGCTGTCGGCATCTCTTCACATATAGAATTAGACAGAATTGCGTGCGTGTTTATTTGGTTTGGTTTAGTTTG
Source organism: Drosophila buzzatii (assembly GCA_035045845.1). Lineage (NCBI taxonomy): Eukaryota > Metazoa > Arthropoda > Insecta > Diptera > Drosophilidae > Drosophila > Drosophila buzzatii. The sequence continues at coordinate 1,071,011 of JAWNOS010000373.1, read as the reverse complement.
GTTTTTCATTTGCCTCTTCCCATAAATTGAAACAATTTTCAAAGTTGAAGCGACGTGTCGGTATATGGACCAATATAAATTCCAGATATGATAAAAATACACTTCGTCTGCCCCTAAGCAAATTGAAATTTCTTTGTCAAGGTTGAGTGCAATGCCGGCTTAACTTCCAGCACGATTCATTTCGGCGCCTCTTCCTCTGTGTTTTCCACTGCCAATTAGTCGAATTCAACTGGGCAAATATATTTGTATACATACATATAATTTGAAAGTCAAAGCACATTAGCAAATTCCAGCTGTAACGATGTGCAAATATTGAATTAACCCCATATATTCAACAAGCCACCTATTAACACATAACATACAAAACTGGCTTAGTTCTGAGCAAAAAAAATAGAGAGAAACAGGTAAGAAGGCTCTAGTCGAGACGGCTCGACTACGAGATACCCTGAACCCTGCAAAAAAGTGATACTCTTCTTCTTTACGCACGTATAAGCACGCGCTGTGCTAACCGCGCAGTTGCTGTCGTGGCTTGGGGGTGGGTTGGGCTATACTTTGAACGCTTATAACTCCGTTTCTAGATGGATGATCTTCATGAAATTTTCAGAGTAGATTAAGATTATCTTAATGTATCTTTGTATTTGAAATGAGTTTTTTGCAAATTGTGGGCGAAGGGGGCGTGGCATCCAAAATCTAAAAGTTATCGGATTTCTGAAACAAACTCGTACTGCGCGTGCAAATATACGGACCTAACACAAAAATAATGAACTCTCTATCTTTTGTATCTTCGGAAATCGACGTGTTCAAACATACGGACAGACGGACAGCCAGGCAGACGGACATGGCTATATCAACTTTTCTCGTCACCCTGATCAAGAATATATGTACTTTATGGGGTCTGCCACGCCTCCTTCTGCCTGTTACATACTTTTAACAAAACCATTATACCCTGATTTCCCATTTTCAATGGGTTCAGGGTATAAAAATAATGAGTCTTATTATTATTATTAGGAAAACGGGTCGAAAGGCTTACACATACCAGTTTACCTCCGTGAGAGATATGAGTACCGTTTATCGTAGACAAACTATAGTGGGCCACGCCTTCACCTCTGCCTCCTCCAGTTTGCACTTGGCAAACCAAGTCAAACGGCTTTTATTTGTACCCCACCCAGCGCCTTGGTCACAATTTCATGGCCAACGCGTTAAGTGTTGCTTGTAAATTATGATTATTATATTTATTTGTATTTATATTGGCAGCAGCGGAAGCCGCCGCCCGCATTAGGAGACGTCAAAAATCGTAACGTATAAAAGGTAAACACTCTCTCGCTTGCACGGCCCATATAATTTGAAACAATCAAAGTATAAAAACACGAAGCACCAGCCCAAAATTGCTGCTGCCAAAAGCAAAAGAAAATAAAAAAGAAGAAAAACACTTATCAAATCGATACGAGAAGCGCCTGTTAACAATATTTTTGTTGCTATTGCTGTTGCTGTCGGTGTTGCTGGTGTGCACCAATTGCTTGGGCATGTTCATGCGGGCAATGGGAACGTGATGAAACTGCTATTCCACGAAATGAGAAAACAAAAACAAGAACAACAACAAGAACAGAAATACCGGATTAGCAACGTTCTTAGCGTGGAATTTCGTGCGGTAATAGCTGGCTCACATAGCTCTTGGCTTTTTCGTTGTTCAATTACGCTTTACATAAGGTTCCTGTAATAGAAGTTTTTCGGGGAGTTTATTATTAGACTGTTATTATCTTTCCTATATATTGTTGATTCCTTCTTGTTCTTGTTGAATTACCTTAATTGGCTTATCGTGCCATTATATGAAGTGGCTAGGCATCAATATTCCAATTTATTTTTTTTCTCTTGATTTACATATTTGAAATTTCAATGCCTAATTGTTTTTATCAATCAGTTTGCTTCATTGACAAGTCTTTTCAACAATATTGTTACATTTATAATTTATTTTAATATTTGAATTTGATATGCATAATCATTTACGGGTTATCTATGTTATATTTATCTTAACTATGTCCGTAAAGCTGCCAAATGTATTTTGGTGTAAAGCCAAACATATTTTTAAAATAAACTTTTGGTGAATTTTTAATTTTGAAAGATTAGATACTTAAATTTTTGTCTACAAAATATTTGTGTAAGAGTTTTCTAAATAATCTAGAATTACTTATTTTCCGTGCCTTAAGTATCTGACTTAACCCAGTCGCTACATGGACTTTCTAATTCCACATTCGAATTCGGTAAAGTTGAATTATTAATTTGATATGAGTATAATATATTGGATTTTAGCGAATTTCATTTAATCATTACAAATACTGTTTGGTTATTTATTGAATGATCATTCGCTTAAAATGTCTCATGGAAATACTCACATAATAGGTTATGTTCATGAGAAGAATACACTACACAAAAGTTAAACTTATGCTTATTGCCAAATTTTGTGGTGCATTCAGTGCTTAGATGACCTTCTATTGTCATGTATGTATGTTCAGTCTTGGTGTATATGGCTATAGATATAGGTTTTTTTTTCATATGTTAGTATGAACGCAGACAATTTCGCTTCTATTGATGGTAGCAATGTTGAATATACATATATTCGCTGGTACTCTCGTCTTATAAAGATGATACTAAAGCCGTCTGTAAATCGGCATAACAGAAATGCTATTATTTAATGTACGCGGGACTTAAAGTTTTTTACACGTGCGTTACCTTTGAGACACTTAAACAGTAAAAATTAAAAATATATATTCGTATAGGCCACAGTTACAGCTCTGAGAGTGTCGTATACTGTATTGAATGTGCGCTCTTGTTGCTGAATGACCTTCTCTATTGATTACCAAAAATTATATAATTACATATAATGTGTAGTACGTGACAAATCAGAAAACAACTTTATAATCTTCAAATGGTTTACAGCTAAAGTTCCAAAATGTTATTATTGAATTAAGTTACTATTCCTGCTTGAGATTGACAAAAATTAATGTTGTAAATCGAAAAAAAAGAAAAGAAAAGAGAATTTATGCCAGAAGCTTGGAGTAGACCTCAAGTCAAGTCTTAGCATTTGCATGCTTTCAAATGGATTGGATCGTGTATTTAGTATTCGTTGAACAAACAATTGAAATACTTAAAGTTATAATGATGTTTTCCAATAAATTAAGATATTTTATTTTGTTGAAAACTTTAAAATATTTTTTCTGATTTTGGATTACTTCTTATCATATACAATTTGCTAACGTAAAGTATCTGACGTACTTCTCGAAACTTGTCATATCATTTATTATATTATTTGTATTTTCTCTAATTGTATTCATCATGTGAGTGACTAATATACATACATACATGCGTTATCTCAAGCCTTAGATAATTTAAACTAGAATATTTTGCGCTTTTCTGAATTTTTTCTGTTTTTATTTTTTATTTATTTATTTATTTTTTTTATATACATATATGATAAGCAGTTCTTACCTGTAAATGCTATTGTTTATTTACAAAACTCTTTAAATATTTGCAAATAGTTACATTTTGTTTTAATGCTTGAGGCATATTTATAAATCTATATAATCATATGAACAGTAATTGCAGCATTTGAAAACAATTGAGAGCTGCAATATCTCTGACCCATATTACGGTACACGTCTGTACATACGATTATATCACTAAGTCGAAAGGCTTACTAAACCGAGAGTGACTCAGACGGGGTTGTATAATAAGATAAAGGTCTGCCTATATGAACACATGCAGTTATTACAGTTAATACGCATTTGCAACAGGGTCTGTAGACGCGATTACTGATCAGCTGATCAGCTGATCACGTGCTCAGCACACGTGTAAACCAGCTGTGCAGTGTTGAGTTCTTCGCTATTTGTTTAACTTTTCCATTTTGGCTAACAACAAGTGTCGGAAATGCCAGTCATTTTGGCACGTCTAAGAAATTATGCATAATTTGTGCAACAATTAAAAGTGAAAAACGAAAAAATTACTTCGTTTTTCGGCTAGAGGGAAATGTCTTTGGTTTTTGGTTTACCTTTCACGTTGTTGTGGGTCGCGCCTGCAGGGCATTTGTTTAGCTATTAACAGCGTCAACTTTACACGTTTGCTGCTCAGGTATTTTATTTTCTTTTATTTCGCGCTGCTTTTGTTTTTTGTTTTTTGTTTTTGTACACACGTATTTATTTTGCGGCAGCTATGCTCACGAGCACTTTGCGCGATAACCGACACAGTAAACATCGCAACAATAGTAACTAAAAGTGCTGCAGTCGAGACCGACTAGGAGATACGCTGTATATCCTGAGGCCTTTGAAATTATTAAAAAATAGCTGTTTCAAATAGCTGTTTTTTTTTTTTAATCTACAATAGCATATGCATACGACATTTCGAGGATTTGAACTTCTGAGAAGTCTGAGATTGCCTTATTTCGCTGCTTGTGATAATACCAATAATAACTATAGTTTTAGTGATATGGATAAGGTTTGTGCAGAGTATGATATTTGCTCCCATAGGCTATACAATAATTATAGAACTGACCGACGGACAGATGGGGCTACTATAGACTTGAAAATTAGTCCTGATTCCATTTTCTCCTCCTTGTGCAGGCTATACGTTTATAAATAAAATCATTATGCCCTCTTTGCTCCGTTTCAATGGGTGCTGGGTATATAAAAGCGACAACAAAGTCGACGTCGGCGTCGACAGCCGGACGACTTCAGAGGTGCTCGTCAGTGTTGAAGTTGGTTCAGGTTCAGTTTCAGTTACGTTTTGGCGTTTTACGGTAACGCAGCGGACAAACGACAACAAACAAGAATAACAAGAACAAGAAGAGCAAGTAACGCTTTCGAGGTGCGTCTGCTGCCAAAAAATAAATGATAGTAATAATAATAATAATAATAAAAATAAAAATAATAACAATAAAATAATTTTGCTAACGTGTAAATCATATCTGAGCGCATTCTCTGCGATTACAATTGCACATACGACGTGTTGGCCGCTACAGAAAATAAATGAAAATAAATGCCAGAAAAAGCCGCTTAGCATCTGTGCGTGACTTGGTCCGTTAAATTCCTTGTCAAGTGTAGCCAATTGTGGACAAATCTGTTCAATTGTCGCGTAGCCCAATCTTAAGTTATACGTTCTACCAAAGTCTTAGATATATATATATATATATATATAAATGTATATAGATAATATATAATATAATTTATGATCCGTATGCAGACACACTATAATAACGTTAAACGGCAAATGGTTTTCACTTTTTTGCTTGCAACTCGATTGCATGCAAAACTTTGTTTTACGAGCTGAAAAGCGTATACATATATATATATATATTATATGTACACAGTCAAGTATTTACCGTTATGCATTGGGATCGTACCTTGAACCCAGTTTTGTGTGCTTTTATAACATCTTTTTTTCTGAGCACTTTATGCTGCTGGTTTTAATGCAGCGAGTTTTCACTTTCTTGCATGTGGAGCCCGTTAATGGTTTGATTAGATAATAAATTATTACAGCGCACACAAGTTCTTGGGGTTTGCGCGTTTACGGATTATGCTCTTTATCAGTTATATACTTTTTATATCGTTTCGTTTTTCTTTTTTCTTTTTTCGTGGTTTTTGCGACAAATTGTTACTTGTTGCCTTTTTTGCCTTTTATGACTGTTGATTAGATTGGCGTATGCGTGATGTTACAATTTTGAAGGAATACTACCTTCAACGGGTCTATAGAATGCTGGCTAGCTAGCTACATATACATATGTAAGTTAAATTCTTAACTAGAGAAAAAAGCGGTTCACATAGCACTGCAACTTTAAAATAAATAAAATTCCGATTGGGCTAAGTCGGAATCTCTCATGCCTCATGCCATACTAAGGCTGTGAGGGTGAGGTTTGCCTTGAGCTTAGATGTTGATATGACTCGTAAAATTTGCTTGATTTACAGGGAGTCTGTAGACGTAGAGAAAAAGTGCGAAATTCCCAGTGGGATGAGTTGTGCTCGCGCATAACATTCATAACATCATAATAACAACTCAATGCAATTCTTGTAGCAATAGAGCAGCGAGAGACGTGTTCACACACATGGCCAGGCGAGTTGGCAACACGCCTACTTCTCCGGCTTCTTCATTTGCCTCTTCTGGGGCCAGAAAGGGGGCCAAGTAACCAATTTTGATATACCAATGATAGACGCACCAAACGCACGCAACAACACCTAAATGCGAAGAAATGAATAGATATAACCCAAAAACCTGAACAAATGTGAACGGCCTGGGCTTTTATTTTGGGGTTTGAGTTCTGCGTAGCCAATAACTGGGACTGGGCAGGGTCTTTTATAGCAGTAGTTTTGTTTTTAGGTTATTTATTTTTATTGTCTTGGGGCATTTGTCACAGCAGCAATTCACACCTAACAGCTTTTGCTCACCACCAGAACTTTTTGGCCAAATGCGAGCTTCAGTATCTGTTTGAGCTCATAAATAACTGAGAGTTTCGGAGATAGAGAGCTGCCTTGATATTAGTATCAAATGCTATACAGAAAGTTGACAATCTATAACTTTGTGTTTCTTTGTATTATTGATTTTGCATATATGTAACTGCAAGGCAACTTTTTAAATCATAAATCAGGCTACCATGTAAATACTTTCGCTTTCTTTGGTGCTCAGCCAAGGTCTTAGGTTAAGAGCCGGTTTTCATTTTATTTTGCGTGCTGCTATCGTTTGGCTCGGCAGAAAAAAAACTTTGGAGATAAATCATAAGCCTTGTACAGCATTTGCTTTGTGTGCATACATTTTGCCAATTAATCAATAACTATTTATATATGTATAGATATGTATTCATCTAGAGATGTATAAATAGAGTTCCGTTCTCACAAACTGTATGCAAATAATATATTCATATGTACATATATAGAATATAAAATATATCTTAAATGAGCATGTCTTACTAGCAGTCAGCATGTTACATATGCATGTACATATATTTCTTGTTAACATAGAAAAGATGTATCTTATTTATTTCAATTAAATGTTATTGATGTGAAAATTATCTGAAGACAATACCAGACATCTATATATAACTGACTATAATTATAATATTATCTATATTCATATATGAATGCATGATTTGTGTATTATCCGATCGCAGTAGTTTATTTTTAAAATCGCATAGACACACCCATACAAATTTGTATGACGTGTGCTTTAAAATCAACAGACTGAGATAAATTCATAAACATGATAATTAGTTTATGACGAGCGTCAACGGTTTCTTTAAAACTCAACATTTTATTGTGGGTCTTGATAAAATCATTTTATTAACTTATATCATGCTTTGGCATAGAGATTTCTTGGATATTTGTAGATTTTTTCTATATACTCTTGTTAACATTCGAGAAAGTCTTCAGGTTTATCAACCCCATTTGCTTAGTGCGAGGGTATTAAAAATATATAAGTCTTAGCTTATTCCACACAAGTCGTCAAAGCACAAGGTCAACTCGCATTTTCAAGTGCTCCGAGCCCCAGGCAATAAACAGATCATGTGCAACTTTTTTGTGTGTTTCTTTCAAGTTAAATTATAAAAAAATAAGAAAAGAAACGACACGGAAAAATGTAAAAAAAAGCTTAAATTATTTGCTGTAAACAGCTGTCGCTTGGTTGGATATTTGCACTTAATTAGGCGACCCGCCAACCAACCACATCCACCCACCGACCCACCCAATCACCACACGCTGCACACACTTCTACAAAAAAGAAAATAAATAAATAAATAAAGAACTGCCTCTGGCGGCAAAATACAAACAGCGAAAAGATTTGAGCACAGTTTATTTAAGTTCTGTAATTGGCATTTTGTTATTATGGTTTCTATTTTATTTATTTTTTTATCATTATATAAACAGTTACTTATATGTACATACATATATATATATATATATATATATATATTTATATATATACATATGTATATATGAATGCACATTATTTGATTGTTTGTCACGGGTTTCTGTGCGTAGGTCGAAAGACAAATACAAATTAATACGGGTTGTTCGGCACGTTCGGCTACTTAATGGAATAATTAATTAAGTCAGATTGTCAGTCACATGTATGATATACTTTGACTTCAATAGAATGGAGTACAGTGAATATTGCCTCTAAACATGAGAGAACAAAAAATATTTTTAATAAAATATTTATATTTATATTAATTGTTTGTTTATTGTGGATTGTTGTTGTTGTGGTTTCCTTAATATCAAATTTTATTTTTATTTTATACTTATATCTATTTATAACTAGTTCCGATTCGCTTAACTTTTAGATGTTTGCTTGACAAACTTTATCAGCATAGAGCGTATTTACCTAATTTAGATGCGTCGCAATTGCCAGACGCCATAAAACAAACAAACAACAACAACAACAACAGCTGCATGGGCTATAAACAACAAAAATAAGTTCAATTACAGCTGAACAATAAAATTGAAAATGAAATCAAATAAACTGAGAGTCTGACCTTTGGCTAAGTAATTGAATGCGCATAGAATTTATGAGAGTAACTGCAATGCAGGCCCATAAATTGCAGCTACTAATTAAATTAGCCATTGACATTGAAGATGGAGAGGGACTGACAGGGTCTGACAATAAAAATTCTACTCGTATCAGCTACGAGTGTATAAATATATATATATATATATATATATATATATAACTATACGTGTACGTGTACTGGTTCATTGATAAGATTCTAGTCCAGTTGGGTCACATGCAGTTGATCGATCTGTGTCGCGGCTCGAAGTGTATATGGTTTGAACGATTCCAGCTAATTGTTATTTAAGCAGTTCACATAGCTCAATAAACAATCAATGGCATTTGTTTATCACGTTAGCTACTTCTATTTTTTGTGGGGAACCCAGACAATGACCACTTGATGGCCCTGACCGTGCATTGTCCGTCGGCATTACGTAATTACGCATATGCCATGTGAAAAACACAAAAAATGCTGTTGGAAAACCAGAAACACAAACACAAACACAAACACGCAGCGCAAATTGCTAGCGAAAGTAAATACACGGTATGCACAAGTTTTGCATTTGTTTTTCATTGATGAGGTCTGAACATGTGATTGATAGCACGAGGCTGGGCGGCAAGTCGGATGAATAGATAAAGCCACAATTTGTGAGGAAACGTGTCGCTATTATATAACATAGTTGATAAAAAGCCAAAGAAGTAGCCAGTTGTTGTCAAAGCACTATAAGCGAACTGCCGTCGAGGGCATATTTATAATATATAATATAGTGTATTTATTTATTTTACTCTCAGAGTTTGAACTCCCTTGGAATGGTATTATATTTGATTAATTTCATAATCAACATAATACATAATTATAATTTATTATGGAAACGAATTTCTTATCCCTGACAAATCGAGTTGATGTTGGGTTGGTAATGCCTATTAAATGAGTTTATTAATATAAATATTATAAATGGGCGAATAGAAATCGATTGCAAATAATTCTTCAGTATATTTGCTGAGTCTTTATTATATGACAATTTGTAATTAGCCTCAACAGAACAGTCTAGTCTACACATACTGTGTCGACTGCGTAATTAGCTAAATATATATTATTGACCAAAACCAACTAAAGATTTGTATTCTGACTGGATCATTAAACTTCTATTCGCGCTATTTCACGATTAGCTGATCTGAATTAGCTACATTATTCGCATTAAAATCTCAACATCTGGCTCTCAGGCAACTGTAGATTATTGTCAAATGAAATAAATATGCTAAGGAGTTATTGGCGAGATAATAATTTCAATGCCAAAATAATTATTATTTCTTTTTAAATGACATAAACTTTATTTAAAATTGTTTTCAATCTAAATTGAACTTAAAAATCATTCAATGTTCAGTGTCTCTAATTTAATTTACGCTGACTTGTAATATGACAACAGTAACTTGACAGAATTAGTAACGCTAGCTAATGGACCCTGTGTGCATGACAGAGTGTTTGTTATGACACTCTTCTAGCTTAAAAGTTCAGAAACTTGAGTATCCAACGACTTCCTCTTGATGGGAGCTCCACTTGTTGGTGATATTATCGGTTAGCGAATAAGAGCTTTGATTAGGGAGTTCAAAAGTTAGACGAATTATAGCTAATTGATAACAGTTAAAATATAATATATAAAGCTAGACACGATATAAATATATGTACATGCATAACTATATATGTATACTCGACCAATTGCCAAGTGCTCATCAATTAAATTTGTAGCTTGTGTCGTTTGTGGACTTTGGGTATACTTAACAATGTTTAAATAGTTTTATAAAAAAGTTATAAATCAGCTACAACTATTTATTAATTGGTTTATTTATGATTAATGAATGCCATGAATTACATATATTGAGGATCGTTCAAGTGGGTATCGCCAATGTGAATTGATTAAAACAACTATTTATGCCACACACATAGAATGAGTAATTCATTTTGCTTAGATTAAAAAGCAGTTACTAAAAAGTAGCTTATCAAAAGTTTCCTAGCAAGTGACTCACCTGCCTTGAGACAAATATAAAAATGCTTTAAACTGGGCTGAATGGCCATCAAATAAAATAGTTTATAGAAAGCAGTCGCCACATTCTCAAGGTGCTGTCCCAAAAAAAAAAAAAAAAAGAAAAGAAAGAAAGAAAGAAAATAAAACAGCATATATAAAATTAAAATTTAATTTCAATAAAAATCTAACAATAATTTGCTAACCGAAGTTTGAATTTGGTTTTCACCACAAATTAAACATGATTATGATTGGGCAAAAAGTGAAAAAAAAAAAAAAGAAAAATGAATTTGCATTTGACTAATTTTTTGTTACTTCTTTTTCTCCTATTTTTTGGTAACATCTTTTACAGCTAAACACAGGCGAAGCACCGTTAACAGCCGGAAAGTAAAAGCGCGTATCAGATACAAACGAGCCACACACTCTCTCACGCACATACACATACATCAACCTAGCTGCACACACACACCAGAGTTGCAACATGGCCGATACCATCAACAAGCCGAGCATACAAATTCGCAGCGGCCTGCCCTCGCCACTCAGCGACAAGAGCCCCTCGCCCGCTACGAAGCTGCTGATCAGCCATGGCAAGCCGAACTTTACCATCGCCCGTTCACCCAAGCTGGAAGACAGTGATGGCCAGCAGCCGTTGTCGCCGCAACCGAATGCCAACAACAACTACAATCCCTATAAGTGCGCTAGCTACAACAATAGCAGCAGCAGCAACAAATTTGTGGTCGGCACCAAGTTCAATGGCGTCTTCAAGCCCTCCACAGCAGCCGCCAGCTGGGCGAGCAGCAATGGCAACGGAACTGCTGAACAGAATGAAGCCGCCAAGGTGGTGTTGCGACGTCCGAAGTTGGCCAATGTAGAAGCACCAGCTGCTGCAGTTGGTGACGATGAAAATGTGCCGGAGTTTATACTTCGGCAGCGACGCATTCAGGAGCGTTTAGCCAAGGAGAATGTGCTGGACTTTGAGAATCGTCGCAGTGGCTACTTCACCCATGTCATGATCTCGCCGGACTCACCTAATCGTACCTCTTTTGCTGAGACTATGGCCAGTCCGGCAATAGTTCCCTCGCTAGAGATGCCTCTGCCGGTCAAGATTGAGGAGGAGCAGCAGGTGGAAAAGCGGGAACAACAGCAGGAGGAAGTTGTTCCCATTGCGAATGGACACAATTCAGAGCTGGACCATCCGGCGGTGCTCTCCAATGGTCACAATGGCGAGGTAGAGAAGGAGAATGAGATGGATAACAGGGAGGACCAGAAGAAAGAGGAGGAGCAGGATCAGGAGCAGAAGCTGCCTCTTAGTAATGGGCATGCGCATGAGGATGTGGCACCCGAAGAGGTGGCTAAGGCTATTGAGGAAGTCAACAAGGCAGTGGCTGGCGAGGATGACGATGGCAAAGTAGAATCGGAACAAGTGGATATCAAAGCTGAGCAAGAAGCAATAGACGTTGTTGAGCCCACAGTTGCAGTTATTGATGTGACACCGGCTGCTGTAGAGGCACAGGTCGAGGTGGTTACACCAGCAGCGCCCGCAGTAAATGGCGTTGCCCATGACCATGCAGGCATCACCATCTCGCATACTAATGGTCAAGCCAGCGAGCAACCCACTGTTGCCACGCCTGATCCAAGAGGCGCGCTTGGAGTCAACTATGAGCCCAAGACGGTGGTCAGCTTTTCACAGGAGCTGGGGAGCGGTGCGAACAATTATCCCGATACGGTGCAGGTGACCAAGGAGGTGCCCGCCTCCCCTGCCGATGCGCAGCTCCAGGAGTTGAGCAAACTGAAGTTCGATATACAAAGTGATGAGAAGAACGAGGTACAGGTGACACCCGTCCTGCGTGCGGACTAAGCAGGCAATCCTCCCCCTCTCGTTCAACACCCAAATCCCTTAGACGGTTCTTAGTGCAATTTGTTATTAATCAAATGGAAAAATGAAAAACAAAACGGAAAACGAAAACTTAATGTATATGTGTATTTTGTGTTAGAGACTAAGTTCATTATGAGAAATGTTGCCAAATTTAATTTTATGCTTTTGCGCATCAGTCAGTATCCGTGTACGCACGCATACACATACACACACTTCGCGCCAGCTGGGCTTGGCCTACGAGCGTAACGCCCCTTGTGCCTGGCCACCAACTACACTTAACTATGTTTACTTCAAACACAATTTGCTTTATTTAAATAAATTATTATTACAAAAAAAAAAAAAAAAAAAAATCAAATCTTTGTTGATTTTAACAATTAGCTGCAGCATTATCCGACAAGTCAATCTGGCCAAGAATTTATTTCTTTTACTTAGATTTTAGAATAAAAAAAAAAATCTGAAATTTGACAGAGTTTCTAGAGTTGTCTAGTCTCCATAAAGTTGATAGGTTTTAATTATAATTATTTATAGCTGATTTAGCTATAGTTACTGATCGGAATACTTGCCATGATAAATCACAGACTAAATTACTAAGTTTTTTTTTTGCACTTTTTAGTGATGCAATTATCAATGGCATATCATTGGAACCTGACCTTGAAAATGGAAGGTACTTCGATATCGACTGCTCGAAAAGTCATGCATAAAAATAAAAGTATTTTTAAGTATTTGTGCTTAAGCAGTTGAACTTTGACATTCGGGTGGCAAATTTGGCTGTCCTTCGGCTGTGATAATTATATAAATTCATTCAATATATTTCAAATGATGAATGACTATGATTGATTGCATGAGAGAGGCGCGGGTATGGAGAGGAGGTATATCGATACTTGCTTTAAAATAGATATCAGTTTTTGGGTTTGAACGTGTCCGAAGCATGCACCTGTACTGCCTTATTCTTCATTTGGTTGGGTGTTCGTCGAGCGTGACGCTTGTGGCCCATAGTAACCATGTCCAGGTTTGCCTCGCTTCGGGGGTTGCATTGCTGACCAACATCTGTTGGGCCCAAGTCCTGACCGGCGACAGCGTTTAATCGATATTTTGGTCAGGGGCTGTTTTTTCTTTCTCATTATATATGTATATTTATATATAGTTTGGCCAAAACAAAAGCGACCATGGGCCAAACAAGTTTTCAAATGAAATCAGTTGGCTGTGGCGCAGCCGTCAGTTCGGCTCAAAGAGCAAACAGAGATAAAAAGGTAACCCTATCTGAATGAAAAGTGAAAAGCGAGTGTCTTAGGTGCGTTGCGTGCGAAATTTGTATACTATTATGGATTTATGTCTTAGGGGCTCACAGGTAAGTAGGCGCACTGAGTTGGGCTCTGGGTACTCAATTTACTGTCCACTCCTAGATAAACCTCGCTACTAGACAAAAAACGAAGCCCAAGTACAATAGTCGCTCCTTGACTGCACTGCACAGCTCGACGCCACATTTTCGTCCACGCTCGGCTAACTTTCTGCAGCAACGCAGTCGCTCCTCTCCCTTCCTGGGACGACCACAGTCGGCTGATCCCAAGTTCGGACGCAAGTTAAGCGTTTACTTTGGCGACAAGGAGCTGCGGCATAGCAAGCACGTGAGTACCAGCTGTCAGACAATGACATTTGTCAATTCTATTTTCGAGCACAGAATTTACCACAAGAAGAAAAGCTGAGAATTACGTAAAATTTAAATCAAATATCTTACATCAAGAAATTTAATTGGGGTTGTTCACTTTTATGGAAATACGAATCGATAATTTAATTCTTAGTACGAGTTTGTGTTGTAAAATAGTCATTTAATTAACGAGCTTAAATAATAACACTGCCAAGAAGTTTCAATCGGTTAAAAAAAAAAAAAATACTGTAAAATCTTTCAATCCTTTTGATTAGGTAGTTCCAATAGAAATTTATCAACATATATTTTCTTGTTTTTAATAAACAAATTTGAAGCGGTTTAGCTTTTATGAAAATTACATTTTCCTTATTAAATTTTAACCAAGAATAATAATTATATGACATCCATTTCATTGAAGTATTTAATTCAATGCAAACTAGGATAGTTGGCAGAGCAGACCTCATAAAGTAGATATGTTCATCAGGACGTGCAGCTTAATCGATGTGGTCATGTCTGTCTGTATGTGTAGAGTATTTGTACTTCCCAACTTGAGCACACATGCTTAAATTTAAGTCGAACTGCGGGTTTTAGTTAAATGAATGTAATTATAGCGATGCATTGATATCTATAGTCCCTCATTTTATTACAATTCTCGTTTGGTGGCTTCTCTGAGTAATTAATTTCTTCTATTTTCTATTTGCCAGGCCCAAGTCTCCTCCACGGATCTGCTCAAATCGCTGCTGGACGAGCCCATCAAGCGCAGCTGGCTGTGCCGCAGCACCTGCAACTCGTCCACCGACGAGCAGTCGGATTTCTCCCAGAAATCTCCGCACAGTAGCGAAGGTGAGCAGCTGGAACGTTTCCTGGTCAGCATGCCGGGCACAGGCACAGGCACAGGAACAGGAACAGGCACGGGCACGGGTGCTGGTACGGACAAAGCCAAACTCTATGCTTCCAATTGGTCAGCCGGCAACAGTCACGGACTGAGCAATGCGACGCTATTGCAGAAGACTGCTAAGCCGGATCTGCCGGGTCGCGTATCGTTCAGCAAGCCGAACAGCAGTCAGCACAATGATGTGGACTCTAGTGACTGTGACAATGATAAGCAGGAGATTCGCGCCGGTGGCAGTGCCAGCCTCAGCATCTCTGCACCGGGACCTCTAACACTGCCCAACTTTAGTTATAATGGAAATGTCAATAAGCTGGAGGCGGGTGATGCCAGCGCACAAAAGAAATCAGTACACTTTGGCACTCCAGCTGCTGGAAGCGGCAATGCCGAGGTGTTAGCTGAGACCTATGAGTATCCTAAATGCCCGTCGGAGAACTGCACCTGCAGCACTCGTTCCTCCTCCACGGCCAGCACCAATGAAGCTACGGTGGACATCAAATGTGCCTGCGATGCGACCAGTTGTCGCTTTGCGGAGACCAAGACGCAGTTGCCTTCGTCCGTGCTGCCAATGCCCACTCCCAAGTCAGGTACGCCGGAGCTGAATGTCATCAGGGAGTATAAGCAGGCGGTCGGCATGGCACTGGATAAAACCCAGAAGCCGCTGGAGCCACTAAATAACATGGAACTGCCCAACTATTTGGATAAGTATGCCATGCAGGCCAAAGACAAGCAGAACAATTTATCTGAGAAGAATCTTAGCCCGGTAAACGGCAGCAGCAGCAGCAACAACAACAACAACAACAATAACCACACTCAGAGTAGCAGTGGCGCCACCTACCGCTCTTCCGGGCAACGCAATTTTGGCGCTGAGAATAATTTTCTTCCTATTGTCCAGGACGATCGCAGAAATTTCGGCAACAGCAACGCCGATTCCGTCATTAGCAATTATCTGAAGATCGCTGCCACGTCACCATTTGTGGGCAAGAAGAAGGAGAATGTGAAGCCAGCCAGTGCAGAGGTTGGCAGCAGAAACAACAAGTCTAAATTTCTGACCAAAAGCTCGACAATCGGATCCGCTGGCAAGCTGAAGAAAGCCGTCAGTGTGGGCAGCCTGCGGGAGGAGCGCAAACTGAGCGAGTATAATCTGGACAAAGTGGACAGCTGGATGAGTATTCACGAGCAGAAGCAAGCGCTGACACAATTCGAGGAGCTGCACAAACAGGGTGTCGACGAGCTGGATGAGGTCAACGACAACGACAGTGTCTCGCAATTGTCGCTCAAATCAAACGAGGACTCCAGAGGCTCCACCTATGATGAGATTGTGTCAGTTATCAAGGAGATCGAGGAGGATAAGAAGCGGGGTATATTGGGATAACACTTTGTGAGTTTATTTCATCTATTGATGTACGTTTTTCAGACAATTTTGCCGAACGTTTGCCCAGCGACCTGAACCTGAAGCTATCCAGCTCGAGAGCCGAGACAGCGGATTCGGTTAGCCAACATGGAGACAAGATGCCCGAAAGTGGCGACAAGTACAAGTGAGTGGCAAGATAATGGATCAATTTCAAAATATTTGTCATCAGAGAGAACAAGCTAGTGTTTAGCAGAGATCATTTCCTGCGTTATATATAATATATAATTATATCTAGACGATTTTAATATAGCTAAGATTGCGTAGAATTTTCTTTAATTATAAACAGTTGTAAATATATCCCAAAGAAACTTTCCGGGGTAAAAGTGCAACATTAATTTGTTGATCCAGTGATCAGACCCATTATTCGTTATTGAAAAGAGTTTATGAAGTTATTATAATGACATAAAACGACGTAGAGCTCAGTATGGATTTGAAAGTTAGCGACAATGCTTGACAAGCCTTTGCCATGTCATAAGCCGAATTCTTATCTTCTATGAACTTTTTTTTTTTATAATTTTCAGAGACATTTTGGCTTATCTGAATAATGTGGAGAGCAGCTGTGACAAAACCCTGATGGAAACCCGTCGTTCTATGCCGGACAGCAATCGTTCCGAAGTAGAGTTTGTCGTTGAGCCCGACGTGACCGATGAGGTGCCCAAGTGAGTTGAAGATCTATATGATTATAGATAGCATACGCTTTAAGATTGCTTTTCTTTTAAGACTCTCGGAGCTGTTGATGCTGCCCAACCATCAGCTGGCTAGACGTGTTATTGCGCTCAGCTTGCGTGCCAACGAGCTGGCCAATGCCATTCATCTATCCAAAGAGCATGTCATTCAGCTGCGTGGTGAGAAGCAGAAATCGCTGCGGGCTGAGAAGTCAAACAGTGCTACGAAAATGCGTGACCAGAAGAAGCACTACGAGGAGGTGGTGACACGCCATCAGGGTTTTATTGAACAGCTGCTCAAGGATAAGGGCTCCCTCTGCGAGAAGGTGGCTGCGTTAACGCGTCGCCTGGAGAGTCAGAATCAAGCCTGGGAGCATCGACTCGAAACAGAACTAGCCCGCACCAAGGAGACAACGCTAGCGGGGGAGAAGATACGACGAGAGCGTTGGGTGCGAGAGAATACCAAGAAGATTAAGGTGGGTGAACGTCAGGTTAACTTCCCAAAGATGTTTATATGCATATATGTATGTACACATATGTATATACATAAGTGTGTATATATCGATTAAGTATATCGATAAATTTTTGCTTTTCTGGAAAATAAGATTGATGTAGAATACTTTTGAGTTGGAAGGCAGAGCCGTTTGGGTGTAGATAGCTAGTAAAAATAATTACACATCTCTGTTAAAATTATGAATGATTCTGATGGTTTTACTTCTAATTTGATTTGCGTTTTTGCACTTTAGGACTAATCGAATTTCAGTTTAGGGAATGTTTAGTTTTGGAACGTTTTTGATAAATGCTATTTAGGAAGCTCGGATCGGTTTGCCGTGGTATGTAATGAAGCCTTGATTGGGTTTCAAAATCAAAAGAATTTTTCAATCCATAAAATAAATTTTTCTATAGGGATAATTATGTTAAGTGTTGAACAAAAACACTTTAGCTTAAACATTCTGACATAAAGCAAAATTGTTCTTCAACAGGAACTCACAGTCAAAGGTCTGGAGGCGGAGATTAATAAAATGAATTGTGATCATCAGCGTGAGGTGACGGAGTTGAAGCGCGCACATCAGATGCAATTGTTAGATGCACTGGAGGAGGCACGGCTGAAGCACGAACAAATCGAGCATGGAATTCGTGAAAGTTGCGCCCAGGATCGTGAGAGCATAATTGAGAAAGAACGGACTGCCATACGAGAGCGTTTCGAGCGTCAGCTGGAGGAGGACCAGAAAACCCAGGCCGAGCTGCGACAGAAGCTCGCCGATGATTTTGCTACAGAGCGTGAACGTCTGCAGGCGGAACTGCGGCAAAAGGAAGCCGAGTACCTAGCGAAGCGACAGGAGGCACAGCGGGACCACGAAAATGAGCTGGAGCAGGTCAAGTTCGAAATGCAGGAGAAGATGGCTAAGCAGGAAGAGAAGTATCAGAATCGCATCAACACCGTCGAACAGCAATACTTAGCTGACTTTGAGCTGTGGAAAACAGAATATGAGAACAAATCCAAGTTAGCACAGGCCGAGAAGGAGAATGCCATAAGGCAGCACTATAGAGCCGAGCGAGATCGCCAGTTGGACGAGTTGGTGGTGCGTATGGAAGCGGATGCACTGCAAAGCAGCGAGGAGCACGAGCAAAAGATACTGTAAGTATAGAAAGTAGCCAAAAAATTACCAACTAATGCTCCATTTACAGACGTATCAAGGAAAAGTTTGAGAAGGATTTGCAGTTGGCTGAGAATGTGGAAAAGTCTTTGAGGGAAAAGTATGCCGAGACCCGTGAAAAGCTAGCCGAGGCTGATGCTCAGGTTCGTAATAGCCAGGCGGAGGTCAAGCAGCTTCAGATGGAGCTTAGCCATAGTAAAAAAATGTGCGGCGACTTTATCAATGAGCGGGACAAGCTGCGCGACAATCTGAATGCGGACATACAAAGCGAACTGAATGCGCTCAGCGAGCGCCACAAACAGGAAATGGAACAGTTGCAGAAGAGGTAAATCGTTGATAATATAATAAAAATATAGATCAAATTTATGTATTTTTGTTGCTTCTTTTGTTTTAAAGAGTGCATCAGACAATACAACGACAGGAGGAGACCATTGAGGTGCTGAAGGGTGACAATGATCAACTGCGCCAACAGTGCCTCAAATTGAATGCGGTCATACGACAACAGCGCAAAGATTATTGCGTTAAGTAATTGGGACATACTGAAATGAGTAATAAATATATAGAAATATACATATGAAGTACAGTCCACATGTTTACTCAATACATACGTTTATATAATAAAGCAGCGATTATACGGAATCGAGCATCAGGCTACTGCTTGGAAAGGAATGGACGTATAGCATAAACCGCATGTTTAGTCAAATGTTGATGAATAAATAAGCGGGCCTCTAGAGATTGTAATAGAGATTTCTTAATTCATAACAATGTATGAATAGGTAATTTATGAATATAGGTAATTCTGTGAATTATGAATAATTAATAACTCACAAGAACGAGATGCTTTTCATCCCTGAATTCAGTTATGCTCAATTAAACGACACAACTTGATGTGGCTGGATGTTACCCTAAAACATTAAACGGTCGGAAGTATTTGAATTACGCTTATTCAATCATCGTAAGCTATTACTTTATTCATATATTAGTATACAATTTCATAACTGACCGAAACGAAACAATCGTGATCTACTAAATATGTTTTCCGAATCGTTCATGATCTGTTTGAATAATATAAGAGAAATAAATGATGCATGGGTTCAGAATGAGCGTATCGAGCTTGTTTATCAAATTCGAATACAACTTTCTACCTCTAAACTGAACCAAAGCTCAATCAAATTTGTAGAGAAAAATAAAACATCTGTAAACTATAAATATAATGCTATGGAAGAAAAAATTAATAACAAATTTGTGAAAATTGTTTGAGATTTTCACTGAAAAAATCTGAATTGAAATGTGTAAAAACTTTGAAGAATTATTGCTATTTAAGTTGATATTCAAATTGATATATATTTCGATATTTTGATGTTCAAAATAATTCAATGAGTTTGATGAGTTTAAAATATTGATGTCTCTATTTCTTAAAGTTCATCAAAATATTTGCTATCTAGCTCCAGCTCTTTCCGAAACATGGGCTTTATTAAGCATGGCACAATTCTAGGCAATTCGTTTGGATGAGCCAGCTTATTGTACATTTCGGCTTCATTGCAATTGTCGGTTTCAAGGCATATAAATTGT
This sequence comes from Drosophila buzzatii, assembly GCA_035045845.1. Classification (NCBI taxonomy): domain Eukaryota; kingdom Metazoa; phylum Arthropoda; class Insecta; order Diptera; family Drosophilidae; genus Drosophila; species Drosophila buzzatii. Next base: position 1,050,751 of record JAWNOS010000373.1, on the reverse strand, counting down.
TTTTCTCTTTTACAATTGGCTTTTAAAAAGGCAGCTCCACCATACTTGTCGATTTTTACATAGCCACAGATATCCTTGACCGATGGGTAATTGTGGGCATACCAATATTCACCTCGCAATACGCTCATTGCTTTATTCGCCACTGAGTTCAATACTTCTTGCGATTGGAATTTGGCCAAACAGAGCTCGTGTCTCTTACATACCTTCATGGCGTTCTCCCAAGTGACCTGCATTGTATAATTAACAAAATTATAATCGTTATTGTCAAATTGGCTACAGCAGAGCCATTACCATCCGTTTATTAAAGTAGAAACACTGATTAGCGTTTGCACTCCCTTGAAAGTACTCCATGCAACATATCAGTGCCAACAGTTGTAGCTTCATGATGACTGCTGTTCGAAATGATTGAAGCAAGACAATATGATTTTCTTTTATAAAACTTTGAACAAAAAGGGAAATAAATTATATAAACCGTGTCCGATTCGTGCAAATTATAGTGCAAAATCCGTTCGTTAGGCGTTAATTTCTTTCAAGTGCCAAAGGCTTTGCGTCGTTGGTCCAAAAGCTCTAAAGATGTTTTCGTTTGAAACCGTTCAATGTCTATTGGTCTGGCAACGCTTAGGCATTTGAGATAATCAAGGTTAAATTTATCATAGTTTCTTTGATATCATTAGAAGCTTTTTTTTAATTCATCAATTCATTAAATTCATATGTATGTGTGCAATATTCATTGACTTAAAACATTCCTAGAAATGGCTGAGAAGCTAAGAACATGTGGCAGCACTAACGCAAAGCTAACATCGACAACATATGCACATCTGGCAGCGCTTGTAGTCGTTGCTAGAATCCACAAGCAGTAAATACGATCCACAGAGCAGAAGCAGAACCAGTGCCGAAAACAACAGCGCCGCAAACAACAAAAAAAGTGGGAGCGACAACAATTCCAATAAGATACTTTCGCTTGGAATTTATTCGTATTTGTGCCGTCGACGCAATCGGAACGTTTTCAAATCAAACGCGCAACTTATAAAAAATTAAGCCACAACAAAATTAGTCCAAATCGACGCTTTAAGTTCAAATTGAAATTCAAATAACACTTCAAACCCCAAACTACGCAAATTTTGCAAAATGTTCAGCTCGTTTACAGGTAAAAAATAAAAAACCAAGCAAAAAAGAAATGAAAACTATAATAAAATATATAGTAAAGAAAATAATAGACAAAAGTCAGTTAAAGCTGTTTGTGAAAGTTTTTGAATTAGAAAATACAGACACATGTTGAATTAAATATGCATAATGTGGTATGTGCTATGTGGTGCTATGTGGTATATATGGTATGTGGCATGACATTTCAAACTACAACGAAATCGAACAAAAATATACTACAGAAATTAGACAAAAACAACAACATCGGCAACTGAAACTGTATTGGGAGACCTTGCTGTTAGGGCTCGTTCAAGCTATGACCGCATTGCAGGATTCAAGTAGAATTACATCATCGTCACAGGCAATACGAAAAAAGGAGTAGTAGAACGTAGATGGAATTAATTGTCTGCTGCAGTTACAATTACTTATAGAGCCTGACGATCATCACGATGATGATGGTATTGACGATACATCAGCGTGAGCCAATTAAGGCGCAGTATTCGCCTCAATATATGTATAATCGTCTCAGTACCATAAATTGTTCTTTTCGCTGGCACAACCCACACCGAAATTGATGGCATTTATATATAGTTATATATATACATATATATGTATGTATATAATTATAGTAGTGTGTGCATAAATATATATGTTGTGTGTATAGGATCTATAAATATTTAATATATATTTTAACTTTTTATGTCATATTGCGTGATGCTCCCTGAAATTATAAATATTTCTGCGAAATTTTCGTTGTTTAAATTATTATCTGTCTTTGATGTATTTCAGAGTGTGTTTGTACACATACACACACAAAGTGACATACACAAACAGAACGGCGAATTAAAAATAAATGACTCTATTTCCGTTAACTTAAAATTGGTTCACTCTCAGTTTTCTCGTTTTCCTGCTTTCGGGTTCAGTTCGAAACAGAAGCAAAGAAAACTGAATTTGAAAATATTTCCTCGTGCTTTTTTTTAGATTATGTTGAAATATACTTTTGATTATTATTCTCTGTTTTCACTTAATGCAAACAGATGCTTCGAAATGTAAGTAAAATCCAATATGCCAATATAACATTGAAACATTATAATTTGTACACTCCAACAAAGAAAAGGAGCTAATGAAAATTTAATAAAAAAACTATTCAGAAATCATGGAACAAAGCTTTCTAGACGAATCAAATTAGAAATACTTGTATTATTATTAATTGTTTGCTTTAAATTTAAGAATAAGCAATGCATTTTATCACATGAAGACTTCACATTCAAATTGAGCTTTTTAAACTTCAAGAATTCTGAATTGAAAGTGTCCATATTTATTTACAGTGTAGTTTTACTCACTATAAATAGCATGCATTTGCATTCACATTCACATTATCAGTAGCTTTCTAGAAAGAATGTTTCCGTATACTCAAATACCATCTAGCACCGTCACTTCTCCACCCCACCATGGTAGCCCCCACTATAACCCCCTTCCCGCTGCTGTGCAATCTCGTAGTAAATGGACATTATAAAATTGACTTATTTATATAGAGGCCAAACGAAATTGTTGGCATTTATTTATTGCAGTGAATAGCGCACTTATACAAATTCATTGGTATTTGGGGTTATTTGACGATTTGGTCCTTGGGGGAATACAGTTGCTGTCGATATATCGATTGGCGCACCTGTTAGTTGCGTTATTGGGGCTTCTTTGATAGAGCGTCTACCAGGTTGATCGGGATCGGGGTTTGTACCATCTGTTGGTGTAGGTGCATCTGGTGGTGTAGGTGCATCTGGTGGTGTAGGTGCATCTGGTGGTGTAGGTGCATCTGGTGGTGTAGGTGCATCTGGTGGTGTAGGTGCATCTGGCGTATTATCTGTTGATTGCTCTGGTTCTGTATTTGGATGTGTTGTGACCTCGCTAGTTGGTTCCGGATGAGTAGTCTCTTGTTCGGGAGTTTGATTTACACTTGGTTGCATTGTAGTTTCTACGTTCTCGGGGCTGGCATTGTTTTGATGGGCTGCTGTTTCTGTTGCCGTCGTTTCATCCGTCTCGTAGTTCGTAGTTTCCGTTTCCTCTCCCGCTTGCGTAGTTGAAGGGATATTCTGCGCCGGAAGTTCTTGCGATATTTCTTCCGCCGTACGCGAATTATCAAGTGGCCGCGAATCGCTTTCCAGACTTTCTGTTTGGGATACATTCCCAGTATTTTCGTTCTTGCCCGCATCGTGGTGGAAATGATGCAAATGCTCATGGCTATGATGCTCATTGTCGGTCGGCTCTTCAACTGGCTGAGCACACTTCAGTTCATTCACCTGGCATACAAAATACTGCCTTTCTTCGCAATTGTCGTCGGTGACCGTGGTACCATTGCTCCTCAGCCTAACCTCCAAACAGTCATCCAAGTTGGCCCGATGAGTCGGCTCAATGGACTCCAAGCCACCGAAATACCGAACAGGACGACCTGTGCTAATATATGTGAAACGACCCTCCGTCTGCAGATCATTGCCGCCGAACCAATAGTCCTCCATGTTGCCACGCGTGCGCAAGAACTTAATAATCGCATTGTAGTCCTCCTCGTTGGCCAAATCAGCCAAATTAAGACTCTTGCGTAGGCAATTGTTCTGTGCGCCGAACCAGCTCATCTACAAGGGACTCTACCATAAAATATCTGCCTATCATGGACTATGAACTTACGACGAGTACAAACCTTTTTGCCGGCAAAGTAATAGCATTTGCCGTTAATCTGGCGCAAATAGCGCCTGCCACAAGGTCCTAAATCTTGCTTTTTGCTCTGCTTCGCCTTCGAGCCTTTTCCCGAAAGGACATCATCTGGGTACACTACGATTAGGGTCAATATCACAATTTGCAGTAACCTCATGGCTGCAGGTGCCGTTCTCCACAAACTGTGCCCATTTGGCTTGTTCCTCCTATATATAACCGTCCAGAGGGCGTAACAACTGCATTATCTATGCCAATTGTATTATTTAAGTCGCATTTTTTTTACCGCTTCAATGTGTGTGCTGTGTTCTGCAAATCAATTAATTTCATTGCGTTACAGTCAAGTCAAGCATCAATATGACTGAATAAGTCAGCAAAAAACTTAGTCGTTTACAAGTTTCAAGCGTCAACAATTAGAAGCCTTGAAAGATGTTGATTTTGTTTTTCTATGAGCAGTCACCTTCCATCATATCATTTTTTTGGTAGTACATCTAATTTATCAATTTTCAATATAAATCGATAATTTGAGTTTATTCTTAACTTGTATAAAGTAAGAGCTAAAGATATTAGGTTTACTGATTTTATTTCAATGGAGTGCTAGCAGTGTTCAGGATATCTTCTAATTGACTAGTCATGACAGGGACCAACATTAGAATTAAGTTATGAATAGTTAGTTGAAAGAAAACAAGAGTTTACTGAATCTATTTAATACAGACGAATATTACAAGGTAAAACTGATTTTGGGAGGGAAAAAATTGGAGTGTTATTAATTCCTATAAGTAAAGCATTACTTGCAGTCTTAGCTAAATATAGGGAATTATTTAAGCTATCTAACAATTAATATTTAAAAAAAAAAAGTTTAATCCCTATAACACTTCATTGTAAGTATACGAAGAGACTGTATAAATAAGACATAGTCAATTTCAAAGCACAGCCAGACCAATGCTGTATTAGATATTTATTTATTTTTTATGATATTGACAAAACTAGTCAACTTAAAGATAAACAATTAAATATATAATATACATTTGACAGTCCGGCTAGCTATACCTCAATTCACAATTAGTTAGTTTTATTGTATTATTGAGATATGAAAGATGGAGAGAATCGAAACAAGCTTAAAAATAATTATTACGAAAAATCATAGATATATTTATAATATCACTACAAAATATGCTGAACCTTTAGAACATGCACCAGCTCTCATGAAATACGCGAATTCTGAAAAAAAAAATCATGTGGGAATGGCGAAAGAATCGATTAAAAAGTGTTGCATGGTTGATGCTATTATTATTATTAGAATCTGTTCCCAAAAAGGGAAAAAGAGTATATTGGATTTGTGCAATGTCCGTCTGTCCGTTTGTCCATTTGTCCGTATGAACGCAATATTTTTCGGCGCTATTAGAGCTAGAGACTTGAAATTTGGAACATATACATGAATATATGCTCCCGAATTATAAAGTGTACAAATTTTCCCGATCCGCCCACTAGAGGCGTGGCAAAAGTTTATATCTTCTACAGTCTTAAAACTAGAAGCTTGAAAATTGGATGGTTCAGTTATTAGTGTCCTCCTCTATCGATGACCCACAAATAATTGTTCAACCTCTTTGGGGGCGTGGCATATCGAAAATACCCTGTAATTTTCGTATTTTTGGAGTGTAAGGAACCAAATTTTGCAGTTATGTTAGCCTCGGCATTTTCTTAGAACTGGGCAAAATTTGTGCGCCTACGCCCACTAGGGGCGTGGCAAATCGGCAAAGATGTTTGTTGTGGCCAACTGCATAATACATGCTTATAATAGCTCAGTAGTAATTGCTAAGATGGCAGAAAGCATTTTAACATAAATATACAATTATTAATGAATTTAAAAAGTATAATTTATAAGTTTTCGATTAATTAGGTCATTTAAAATAACATCTAATCGTTAGCTAAAACTGAATTAATTCACAGCTGATAAGCTGATGAGCTGAAAATTGCTTCTCGCGCGTGGCAAATCGGAAAAGCAGTTTCTAGTGCTTAAATGCACAATGCATATGCGTATGTTTATAAATATCTTAATATCAATTGGCGCTGGCTGTAAGCATTTTATAATAAATATAATATAAAAACATAAATATAAAAATTAAAAAATAAACATTTTTGGAAAATTCAATTGCCGAAATACTATTTCGTTTATTAAATGTTTATTAAAGAAATAAACGGCACCTACAGGAACAGAGTCTCTCGCAGTTAGTTGCGCCTAACTGCAACGTTCTTACTTGTTTTTCAAATAATTCAGAGTTCCCTAAGGGTAAATTAAACATATGTCCAGTCGGTAATTATATGCACTGTAAAACCTTTGACCAAGTGCCCTCAATACCATTTGCTTATTGTATTTATTTGGTTTATTATTTAGTATACATAAGATTTGTTTCAATTTATGAATTTATTCGTCTGGTTAAGTATCATCTGTTGGATTATCTCCACTTGGTACGTCAGGTGAGTCAGATGCGCCAGGTGTTCCAGATGAGCCAGGTGTATCAGGTGTATCAGGTGTTTCAGCTGTGCCAGGTGTATCAGGTGTTTCAGATGCGCCAGGTGTGTCAGGTGTTTCAGATGCGCCAGGTGTGTCAGGTGTTTCAGATGCGCCAGGTGTATCAGGTGTTCCAGATGAGCCAGGTGTTTCAGATGAGCCAGGTGAGCCAGGTGATTCAGTTGTTGTCTCTTCTGGAGTGGTAATGTTTGGCGATTCATCAGGTTGCGTGGTTTCTTCCACTGGTGGTGGATTAACAAGCTCTTGTGAATCCGGATTAGTATTATTATTATTATTATTATTGTTTTGTTCACCAGATTGTTCTGGCACCAGCTCTGTTTCTAGCTCAGGCTCTGGCTCTGGCTCAGGCTCTGGTTCTGGCTCTGGCTCTGGCCCTGGCTCTACCTCAGCCTCGTCGCTAGGTACTCCGATGTCGTGATGGAAGTGATGCAAATGCTCATGACTGTGATGACGCTTCTTAGCAACATCGACGAAATCGCAGTACCGCTCGGAACAGATGAAATACTGCCTCTCTAGACAATTGTCATCGGACACAACGGTCATGTTGTTGCGTATACGCACCTCTAGACAATCATCGCACGGCGCGTGTTCCGTCAGCTCCACAATGCTGTAATTGCTGAAGTAGCGCACTAAGCGACCATTGCTGATATATTGGTAACGGCCCTCGGTTTGCAGATCGTTGGCACCAAACCAGAAGTCTTCCGTGTTGCCTTTGGAGCTCAGAAATTCGACTGCACCGTAGAAATCTCGTGGATTGCTCAAGTCGGCCAATGTCAGGCCCTTGCGCAGGCAATTGTTCAGGGCACCAAACCAGTTCAGCTGAAAATAGACAATGATAAAAAGGAAGGAGTGTTAATGGGTTTGTTAATTGATCAAAGGATGTGCTTACCTTTTTCACTGAGAAATAGTAGCACTTGCCATTGATCCGTCGCAGATAGCGCCGAGGACAGCCGGTGTCTTTTGAGCAGAGTACATCCCTGTGCAGGACACTCAGCACAGCAATGATCACAACTATGATGTGCTTCATCTCGCCTGACCAATGCACCATTGTGTGCTCTGGCCTTGCTCGCTCCTGTACTTATATCCTCTCCTAGCGTGCAATTGTCAATCCATTTGACATGGCTCTCAATTGTTTGATCGCGCCGATGCCTTTATCAATCGTTCCAGTTGCCATGCCCAATGATCGACTAATTCCATTAGTTGAGCTCACTTGGTCGGGCATTCCGGAAGAATGTCATCGAAAGTGGGTTCTGCTGATGGAATAGCTGGCGGTGTTCTGGGTCAGCTTTGGGGTTATGCGTTTAATTGAATTCTTCATTGCCTGAGGGCAATTGATAGCTACACTGAGCGAAAAAGTTTTTCAGATTCTACAATTTTGGTAAAAAAATTCTATTTAAAAGTGATGAAATGTACATATCATGGACTCTTTTTTTATTTATTCATTTATTTATTTTTGATAAAGTTTTTGTATATGTGTATATTTCATCAAAGTCTGTATTCGTTTAAGCGTCTTTCAAAATTTTATTCGAAATTGATTATAAATATTTTATTCTATTAAAAGTTAGATTTGTTTTTTTTTTTTCATAAAATTAAGGCGTAGAACAGGTTTTTCGAATTTTTTTAGTTTACCAGTATCTACTTTGAAATCTACCATTTGAAAGGTATTCTTCAATTTCTAAAAAAAAAAACCCATTTCGAACAGACACCAATTAAATTCAATTGTATTTTGTGACAAATATTGTGCATTATAATTTTACTAATTAAATACTAATAAAAATAATTACCTCATTTTATTTACCATTAAATCAGCTCCAGTTTCGATCTAAGTGTATTATATTTAGTGAAAAACCTTACCCTTTGTCAGATTCGTGAACACATCATTTATTGATTTAGCTTTTGGGTGCATATGACATCATTCGGTATTCGGTATTCAGTATTCGGTGTTCGACATTTGCAGCTGTGTCCTTTACCAGGACACGATGTCGCAGGTCCGTTGCCAAGCTGACAACTTTTTGTTGTTGGTTGTGTCTGGTATTGACCTTCGACAACGAGTTAACTTAGAGCTACACGAATTGCGGGACGTGCGAAATATTCATTATTCAACCAGGCATATGGCGAGCGATTACGATTTGTATGACATCATCAACAACTCAGAAGCACCAGCACCAGCACCAGCAGCAGTAGCAGCATCTACGGTTCGGTTAATCGATTCAGAGCTATATGCGTTGAGTTATCAATGTGTGTGTGTGTACGTGTGTTGACCGGCTTTTTTGTTTGTGTGTGTGCGGTCTGTGAAAACCTGGTGTGGAACGTAGGTTTCTCAACTGAGCTGGCAGTTACTCATAGACCGATGAGATACACATAAATATGAGTAAAAGATACAAATGTATCTGCATCTGTATCTGTATTGTTGGTGTGGCTTTAGCTGTGTGTAGCCTGTTTGTGTTTGTTGCGCTTGAGTTCTGTTGGTCTTGACTACAGGTTTTATTTATTTTATTTCTTTTTTATTCTTATATTATATTTTTGTGCTTAGTGCTTTTGCGCATTATCTGCGACTACGATGAGCGTATAAGCAAAAACAAAAAAGCAAAACATCGAAGATTCTCAACGCTTGCTCACAACTGTGGCTTATTGTGTTACTTTATGGCCATGTTATGACATTCTAGCAGGTTTTTTTTTTGTTTGTTTTTTCATTCTTATTATTGACCACAGCATGGCAGCATATCTGAGAATCTGCGTCGTACTATTACGAAAATGCTCAGAGAGCACTTGATTCTTTTTGATAAATGAGTATGTGGCTTGGTATTTTAATGGGGACTTGGTATCTTAGTCGTTTTCGCCACATGACTTCGAAATTTCTATTCTTAGTCGCATGCAAGCTGAATGCAAATTTGCTTTGCAAATTTTATTTTTTTAATTTATGAGTGAAATCAGCTTTTGTTTTCAAATGCAAATATAGATTAACTTGTTGATGTTTACCAAACAGCTTTTTGTTTCGACTTTCGGCACAATATACATTTTCTGAGATGTTTTTCTTATTTCCATTTTTATTACGAGCGGGCAGCTTCTATTTTTTGGGAAATGCATTTTTATTTAGTTATAAGTTTGATAAGTTGCTTAGTTTACGTCAAAATGTTTCTAGAATATGCAATTCTTTTTTTTTTTTTTTTAAATTTTGATAAATTTTGAATTATATAAAAATTCCCTATTAATTTCTTATTCAAAAATATAAGTACATAAAACTAGTATACTTCGATATATGCATACAACATATAATAGGTTTATATTCATCTTCAGTGCTCTCTGCATCTATTATAATATTGAAATAAATTGCACTTTAGTTTCAGAAACTTGATCAATTAAATATCATTAAAGATAATTTGTATTTATTTACTTATTATTATTTTCCAAACACTGCTGCCTCTGTGTGACTTCGTCATAAATTCCAATTTTCATAGCAGATAGCTTTGGTTTGTTTCATTATTCACACTTTCTTGCCTCCATTATCACATTTTGCATTCCAATAGAATTCCACAAACTTTCCAGTTTTTGGTTTTCTAGTACTATCGCAATACCCCACCATCGGCGCGTGGTCCAATCAAAATGCTAATTAACAATTTATTTGCCAAAAATATACAAAAACGAAAAAATACATATATGTTATATATATATATATATATATATAATATATAAATTTGAAAGGCCATTTAGATTTAGTATGTAAACATAATGTTTCCCAGCTGTGCAACAAGAAAGCGTGAATAAAGTGCTGAAAACTATTGGAATAAAATACCACGAGTCGCCATTATGACATCACATACTGTAAATTATTCAAGTATTTGCGCATTGTTTACTGTATATGCCCACACACACACACACACACACTAACACTCGGCATGCCTTTTTAGAATAGTTCTACATAGCTCGAAAATTGGCGATTCGAGCGGATTGCCGTTGCGGTAGCTTTTAATGGCACAATGTTTCTATTTGAGTGAGCGCACACGTCACTTTATGGGAATGCAGCAGCTGAGCAGTCTCTCTGGGCTGGGACACGCTTCCGACGCGCACAATTTCTATTCAATTAAAATTAATCTTATATTCTTTTTTGCTTCAAGTCTGTACCCTGTATATGAAAACTAATTGTTATTTGCAAGCTGCGAAGACTTGGTTATTTAGGAATATATATTATATATATAGTAGTCAGCACTCGATTAACAAAGTCTTATATTTTAGTCAGTTCGACTGCGTGACCTCATCGAACTCGGGTATAAAATCTACGCAGTATGAGCACACCTACATATTATAAAAGTCTGTAGCTCTAGCTGTATTCATTTCCCCTATATAAGAACCACAGATCTTCCAATTTGGATACAGTGTCATGCATATACATATATGTATGTAGCTAGCCTCAAGGAACTCAGGATTGATAAGAGCCAGTGCTATACGAATTCGCATGCAAATGCTCTCCATCAAGCACAGTTCCATTTTACTTTTATATACTAGCGCTTTTTTTTTGTTTTGTTTAATAATTTTGTTTTATGCATGCATAGAGCATTCAGTAGTCGTGCACTTGAACATTAATAATCTTTGGTGTTTAGTTTTTGTACACGTAGTATTTGATGCGTTTCAAATTTGTTGTTGCCGCCTCCAAATTGGGCGCTACGAATTGCGCAGCAGCGGGCTGAGTGTCAATTGTCTAATCAGGGTGAGAATCAGGCCTGGCATGTAATTACGATCTGATTAGTTCATGCTCGGTGAAATGCCAGGCCGTGTCCAGGTAGTTTTGCTTATGCTTTGGCAATTAGCGTCGTCTGGGCACAGTTTTCACAATTTTCACCGATAAGCTCGGCCAAAAGCTCCGCTGATTGCAATGCAATTAAGTCTATAAATAATGATCCCCATCTGGCATATCATTTAGTTGAATTTCAAAAGCTTAGCAAAGATGTATCCCAGTCGCCAACAGCCGAAATGTGCGTAAAGCGAGAATTTAAGTTGAATTGGAATTTTTTAAAACTGATTTCTGATTTTCACATCTATTCCGATAGCTTCCCTGAAGAGCTTTGGCGACAAGACCGCCAACTTGTTCAGCAAGAAGAAGGACGAGGCCGAGAAGCTGGCCAACGACAAGGCAGCCGAGGCACAGAAACTTGCCGAGGAGCAGGCCAAGAAGGTAGGACAGTCCGTGCAGCAGACCAAGAACGAGGCTGAGCAGCTGGCAACCAGCACAGGTAAGATTAGAGGGAGAGAGAGAGAGAGAGAGAGAGAAGAAGATAGATATTGGGGAGAGATTAAAGACTCTACAAATTGACTTTCTAGCAAAGGATGCTGCTGCTTTGGCCGCTGCCGAGGCACAGAAGGCTGGCCAGGTGATTGACCAGGGCGTCAATCGCGCCGCCGGCACCGTCAATCAAACCAAACAGGTTGTGGACAACACCGTCAACCAGGCCAGCGCCGCCGTCCAGAATTCCAAGCAGGTGGCCGCCAATGTGGCGGAGGCCTCGCAGCGCGCCGCTGCCAATGCAGTGGACCAGACCAAGAAGGCGGCCAACGAGGCGATCAACAAGAGCGTCAAGGCCGCCGAGTCCGTGGCCGACCAGAAGCTGAAGCAGGCCGAGTCCGCCATCGATGGCGCCATGAAGCAGACCAGCCAGGCAGTCGACCAGAAGCTGCACGAGGCCAACCAGTATGTGGACCAGAAGCGCGAAGGACTCGAGAAGAATATCCAGGAGGTGTCTAGCCAGGCACAGGAGAGCGCCGGTCAACAGGCAACCCAGCTGCTAGGCAAGCTGCACCTCGGCCCCAAGTAGACGTTGCCCCATCCCTCCCTCTCAAAGCAAACAATGAAAAATAACGTTAATAATTTCGTCTGTGTGTAAACCAAGAAAATGCTTTAAAAGAAAAACTAAAATGAAAAAATGAAAGAAAATTTGCTTCAACGTAACAAGTGCCAGTAATGTGATTGCTAAAGGTTTTGTCATATATATACATAAATATATATAAATATATATATATACTATATGTATTTTTAGATTTCTATATATATTTGTATTGAACTCTTTAGTTTTACATACTTTATGCAGCGCAGCTTTTGATATGCACTTAAAGAAAAAGAACAAGTTTTTATTGAGTTTTCACTCCTTTTTTTTATAAAAATATAAATTTGTTACTTTGAAGCATTTGATATTATATATAGGAATGTTTATATATGTATATGATTATATATGATAAAAGGAACGAGCTATGCTTTATTAAGAGTCTATTCTGTTTTATGTAGAAATGTATAATTAAGTACTTTTAAATTTTTGCACAATAAATTACAAGAATGTGTTTTATCATGTAGCTAAAAATATGTTTGATACTTTCTATGCGCCCAATTGATTGAAAAGAAGACCAAAGATTTTATAATTATTACTTATAAATTCTTTAATTTGCAACTTGAAAAGTTAAAAATATTTGTTCTGTTTAACAAGTGCTGTAAAACGTGAATTATACAACTAGCTGTTTCCAATACTGGTTTGTGTCTTCGCTAGATCAGATAAATGTAGTTATCACATATAGATGGCTCTATGTAGGTATAAGATTTCAGACGAATTCAATTGGCAGTTTGAAGGAGGTAAGGTAAACACCGATTCTCATTGAAGTATGAATATGAAACATAGAGGGATAGATGGAGCTTGTTTCTAAAAGTAAATAGCCGAATTTGAGTTATGTGTATTGTCATGTGTGATTCATAGGTGGCGCTCTATTTAAAAAATGTTATTTTAGGTCGGCTTCAAACGGAAAGTTAATTCGTTTTTTAATTGAGATGTGAATTGTTAATGTCAAGTTGTATTTTCACCTGTATATGCATATATATATTTTTCATACAGTGCTTACTATGTAATTAATCTCTATAAGCATAACAGACAATATAGATAGAATTTCAGCTTTGCAAAGCGAATGCCTAAAAGTTCGGGCTTGCAAAACTTTCAAACAAAAGATTCAAAAGTTGAAACCTATGAAAAAGCAGCAGTAGCAACAAAAAAACTGCTTTTATTTAGTTTCAGGTAATTTATTTGGTTCTTTTTTTTTTGCACACATGTTAACATTTTTCTGCTCTAAGTTGTTAGCAAGCTTTTAATTATGGTCAAATTTGTGCGTTGTTGACTGCAACTGACTTTTGCTCAGTTACAGTCCAATTGGTCAGGACATACCGTCACATACTAACAAACAAACACACACACAAATATTGTACTCCTATATATGTATACATAGATATTCGCATATTGGCAAAGTGCTGACAAAATTTATGTAAAAGGCGATTTTTAATTTCAGATAAAGTTCGCTTGACTTTTGATTACCTGCGTTTGAGTGTGTATGTGAGTGTGCTTGTGTGTGCTTGTGTGTGCTTGTGTGTAGCTGTGTGTAGCTGTGTGTGTAGTCGTAGCTGGTCCTTGGTCCAGCGATTCTTTGTTTGATACATGGCATTCGGCATTTGAGATTTATGCAGCTCCACTAAATGATTGCAATTATTTGTTGTAGAAATATATGTATATACATACATATATACATATATATATGTATAATGCACACCAAATGAAGAGTTGATTTAAATTTAAATGTTGTTAGACTGTGCTGAACAAAAACAAAAACCACAAACAATTTTTTCAAAATATGGCAGCAATATCACGCGAAAAGCGGCCCAGCAACGAGCGACACCTGGCGATTAATTAAAATAACTGTTTATCAACACAAATTAATCATGTTTAAACATGCTCAACGCTCGTGCGACCGCATACAAAATGGCGTGCAGTTACCGTTAGGGTCATGTTAGTCGCGATTTGCGACCCAACGGACGTTGGCTAATATAGTGGTGAGGTAAGGAAGGGAAGAGACGAAAAGTTGGTTGGGTTGGTGGAGTAGGAGCTGAGGGGAAGCCACACGCATGTGTTCCAGAAATATATGTAACTTTTAAGAGTTGGTAAGCGAATCGCTTATAATGTATGAGACAACGTGTATGAGCTAACGTGGCCTTTTTTGCAAGTTAAATTCAATTTATTTAATCACTATTTCTTATAGATGCTCATGCGCATACAATGTGTCTAGCAATCAGCAAGCAACGTCTGTGGGATGTATAATTTTACTGTTGAGACCTAAATTGCGTGAACAAAATGTTTAGCTCTGCTATTTAATATATCTCGACATTACGTATTCTCCGTGTCTTAAGTTTTGGCTGACTGAATTCACTTCAAGTAAAATATACACGTTCTTAGGCAATCAATTTGATATATTTTGTTATATATATTATATTATATTATTTGGAGTTTCCGTTAATCAGAACACATGACATGCATGCCGCATGTTGAGTTAATTTCAAAAAATAGCCTATGGCGTTACGTTAATCTGAAAACTTTAATGTCAGTCACATGCGCCACATGCGAATGTGTGTAATTAAGAGTGCGTTTACTATCGTTGTATCAAGAATATGACCTAAACCTTAAAACGAGTTGTGATTATGTCCGTTGCCGCGGGGCAACTAACATTTCCGAACATTTTGTCACGCTGCTGTCATTAGACAGGATCTCAATGGACGTTGACGCGCCTTGCCGGCAATAAAGAGTGAAAAAAGAAGAGCCGGGTGTAATTGTCACAGAGAACTATCTATGAAAAGATAGCACGAGGTGGAATCCCGTGCAGAGATACGATTTTAACCATTGGTGCATGTCGAAAGACGCAATAAACCCGTGCAACGGCACATTGCAGAAGCTGGAGCTTTGTCTGCTTGATTCCAGGCCAATTTATTTCATACGTGTCATTCTAGTCAGAGTTCATTGTAATTGTTGTTGCAGTAACTGATCTATGGTCGAGGCAAGGTATATTTTCTTTGAAATACAGTGTGTAACATTAATATTCGGTTTTTTGTTTTTTCAACTTTAAACGCAAGTAAAACATAAACTATTTATTAAAATAAAAAAGTGTAAATGGCAAGTTTTAGATTGAAATATTACCTTTTCAGAGGGGTATACATGAAGGTATTATAATTAATATAACTAATAGAAATTATACATAATCAAGAAAAACACCAAATTTGGCGTTACATTAATATTCGGTTTTTTCTTACCCAACTATCAAAATTCGAGTTTTACTGAAAAATGTATCATATGTAATACTTGATATGGTTTCCATTATTTTATATAAGGTCCTTAAGAAATTTTGACATATTATAAATTTTGTTTTTTGTGTCCTTAGAGCCGATTTTGGACCGGTCTTCCTGCAGCCGTGTCTTTTGGGCAGATATTGTTGATATCGGCATTCTTTGAGCTTTGCAGTCCAACTTGATCCACAAATTCTCTATAGGATTGAGATCTGGGGATTTAACTATGTTTCCAAGCGTTTTGGGCAGTTGTAAAGCAACCAGGACATGACTTTATAGGCTTTATAGTTAGGGTCATTGTCCTGGTACAGCTTAAATGTTTCTAAAATACCCATTTTTTCAGTGAATTGCTTAAAATTTTCTTTCAAAATGTTTGGAATAGTAATCTCAGGTCGTCATGACATCTATTAAACCCAAATTTCCTGCTCCCTTGGTGGAAATGAAGCCCCAAATCATGATGAAACCTTGGCAGTACTTTACGGATTTTCTTAAAAATTTTTTTTTAAACTTCATATGAACTTTATACCACACCATGGTCTTCCCATAACTTCTAAACAAATTAAATTAGCTTTCGTCAAGGAACATTATGTCAGGTCTGCTCCAGGTATATTTTCTTTGAAATATGTGCAATTTTTTGTATGAATAAAACAAAAGACAAGCGCTGTGGATATTCGCTAATCTAATAATTCTTCACTTCCTATATATTTAATTAGTGCGGCAATGCGAAATTCTTATTAATATCTTCCAAATATCAGCACATTTTGAAAAATAAACAAGTAAGAAGGCTCTAGTCGAGACGGCTCGACTACGAGATCCCCTGAACCCTGCAAAAAAAGTGATACTCTTCTTCTTTACGATCGCATGAGCGCGAGCTCTGCTAACCGCGCAGTTGCTGTCGTGGCTTGGGGGTGGGTTGGGCTATACTTTGAACACTTATAACTCCATTTCTAGATGCATGATCTTGATGAAATTTTCAGAGTAGATTAAGAATATCAAAATGTATCTATGTGCCAAGTCTCTAGTATTTGAAATGCGTTTTTTGCAAATTGTGGGCGAAGGGGGCGTGGCATCCAAAATCCAAAAATTACATAATCTGCGTATTCATAATATCTATCTAAAAATTCGAAGTCTTTAGCTATGAAGGTGTAGAAGCTATGCTCAAAAAACCAAAAAAATTGAAACGAATTTTCGATTTTTTATCGATAATTTGGAAATGGGATGAGTTATCGAAAAAACAAAATAAACTCGTACTGCGTAGCTAACATATGAGTGTTCATGTAAAATTTCAGCTCTCTAGCTCTTGTAGTTTCCGAAATCTCGACGTTCATACGGACGGACGGACGGACGGACGGACGGACGGACGGACAGACGGACAGGGCTCAATCAACTTATTTTTTTATGCTGATCAAGAATATATATACTTTATGGGGTCTGCGATGTCTCCTTCTGCCTGTTACATACATTTTCACAAAACCATTATACCCTGAATTCCCATTTTCAATGGGTTCAGGGTATAAAAAATAAAATAAATACATGTGCTTTCATATTTGTATTCAGAATTGTAAAGTGTAAATTTGTACATAAAAGTGAGACCATCCTTCTTATATCTTATATTAATTCGTAGATAGTTGCAATGATATTTAAGATACATTTCAGGATTTCTGATATCCAAGCAAAATACTTTCCAATTATTGCATATATAAAATGAACATTTTAACTTTAAGCAGATTGAGTAAGGAGTGGAAGGTAAGGATCTAAAAAAAGGAATTTGGTAGAAAGAAACTAAATACTTTTATAATTTTAGAGACTGTCTTTATAATATTTATTCACTGTTTCTAAATTTATATAAATATTTAATTTGATATATAAAATTGTATTTTTTATTAGCTTTAATGCTTTAATGCCTAACCTTAAGTAATTTATAATTGATTGCCTATTGTTACAACTTAGCTTCAGTTATGAGTAACTCAAGAAAAGCATTTTATGATTCATGAATCATTATTACACAGATCAAGAAATATTCAAATGACAATTCTTTGTCCGAGTTGATAGGCCCACAGCTAGACAAAATTACCGACCAATTATCGCCGACCACTGATTTAGCTTATAGTCTGTTCTTGATTTCATGGGCTTTGATTTATGAGTCCGATGAATGTCGAGGCCCATTAATAAACCAAACTGCTGGCAGGACTAAGGGCGAAAATTGTTGTTGTTGGTCGTCTGGTTGGGGAAGGGCGTAAATCGACTTGGCCCCGCAGCGGATACATTGTGGGTATATGGATAGTGTCATCAATAGGTAGTAGAGGATTACCTGTCTCTCCCTTTATCTCCGTCTCTCTGAATCTCTGTCTTTCTCTGTCTGTCGGCGCTGGGACAGCTCCTTGACTGAGCGTGATAATTGGGCAGCTGGCGATTTATGGCTGACGAGCGTTTGATAAGTCGCCGTCCAAGGACCTCAGGCACTGGCATCAAAGCCGCATTTAAAGCAGCTACGCTTAGCTGCTTAACCGTTAAACTCCTTTAGCCAGGAAAAGCAACAACAACAATAATAACAACGGGAATAACTGTGGAAATAGCAACAACAATGTTGCAAAATAAATTGAGTGCTGCGATTGTGCCTGCAAATCGTCCTTCAACTCGTTTGCACAAAATTCAATTACTTCCGTTGGCTATTACTGCCGCACGGTTGCCAATATACATATACTTATACACAGTATAGGTATATATATATATATATTTATATAGCGTTTAGGTAGGGGGAATTCTGCTCATTGAAATTGCATTTAGGCAGCTCCAGCGCCAACAGCGAACGCATTTTATGCAGCTTCTAGAATTGCCAAAGGGCCAACCAGCCAGAAATGAGGGTGAAACGAAAGAGAGGTTGGGCTGAGGTTAAGGCAGGCAAGGTGTGGCAGCAAAACACTTTGCTTTCTGATACAGTTTACAGAAGAAATGCCAACACAAACTAATAAAAAAATTGAGAATTGAGAAAAACTGGAGCATGATGATAATATATAATTTTAGCTAAAGAAATAATAAGATTACTTTTTGGGAAATCAACACTCTACGGGAATACGTATAACAAAATGAATTAAGCTTGAAATAATAAAAATGCAAATAAACGAGGCTTTTATATTTCATCATCTTCATAAATTTAATAATAAAAAAATATTTGAGTACATTTATATTTTTTCATTTTATTGGTTTGATAGTTAAAATGATTTTATTGTAACAAAATTGTATTGAAGTCGTATTGTGTGAAATTCTTCAATATACTACTCTTTGTTGCACACACACATTTTATGCATGTGTGTGGCAAGCACATCTGCAACCTGCAGCTAATAGCACTTTGTATACTTTATTTGCTGGCAACTAAATCCCTCTACTGCAAACGGACAAAAGAACAACTCGTTCGAAGCTAGAGGAAGGAGCCAATGGCAACAGCTTTCGGTTTAAGACGTATGCCCTGCCTTCCAATAAGCCCTCCTGTCACATCTGTGTTGTGCATAATTGAATGGCCCTATTCGTATTTCGATGAAGCGCCAAAAATCAAATGTAATTTGGTAACAAAGTTTGTTTTAAGCAGTGCCCCATTCAAAAACTCGCAACAACAAAAAATTGAATAAAAATCAAACGTTTTTTAAATGGCATCCACACGGCGCATGGCGCCTGCGCCTGGGTACATGTGGAACGTAATCTGGGACGCTTTCGGCAGTTGGCATTCTTAAGCGCTTGCTGCCCAACAAATCGCTTCAGTACGACGTCGGCTGGCTAAACAGACGCAGCTGGCGAAAACGCGTTGCACTGCCGTCACCGAGCGAACGTCACTGTGTTAACTATTTAACGGTATTTTGAATCGCAAGTGCAAGCAGAAAGCGCGTAGCGAATGAACTAACTGCAAATACGATTGCCAAAAGTTTATAGCGAAGGAAAAGTACAAAAAAGTTTTGCTATTGGCCAATTTTCGATTTGGCATATGTATGTGTGCCAGTGTTTGGGTATTGGAGTGTGTGTGTCTGGCTTTGGCCATGGATCTGGTTGGGTTTGATTAAAGCGCCGCGCGTGTGATTAGTTTTGTGAATTGTTTTTGTGTGCAATCAACTAATTGACAGGCAACTCTTCTGCTTCTCCAATTTGAAATATCTAGCCCCGACTAATAGCTGGTAAGTGCACTGAGGGTCAAAAAGCCTAACACGAAATGTGTTGTATATTTTTTTTAATGCTTTCAAGTGTTTCTTTGTTGACTTTTTTGACTTCAGTCAATCTGCGCCTTCTGCCCTTCTGCTCTAGAAATCATTTAGCAACTGGCTGCCACAAGACTCGCGTCGCATACTTTTGTCCGTGCTACTGTGACAGCCTTTCAGAAGCCTTTGTCATTTTGTGTTGGCTGTTTAATTTCACAATTCATTTCATGTCAAACGGCTTGTCAATGGCAACCATTCTCAGAGTTGTCAGCCCACCAGCAAGGTACAAAAAAAAAAAAAAAAAACACAAAAGACTTTTGCATTTGACGTATTAACTCTTTGCCTCAAATTGTGCGAGTGAACAGTTTCCAAAGCGAAACCCAAAAATGCCCGACGTGTCTGTGTGTGAGCGTATGTGAGTGTAAGTGGCAACCCTAGACGCATAATTTATTGCCTGTTGAAGAACTGATTAACTTGATAGACTATGTTTCCATGGGATATCTTTATCGGCTTTACATAGAGGCTTTTGCTAAAATAATGTCACTTCATAAACATGGGAATTTATTTCATGCGAATTAACTATTTATGTGTATAATGCGATTGTCACATAGGATATATGTATATATATTTGCACTGTTTCAAAAGTTGTTTTCCAATCAGTGTTAATATTTAATGTAATAAAAGGTTTTGTGTGTTCGCGGATGAATGTCAACAGGAAATGCTTCTCCGTCCCACAATAACCAACAGTTAAGCGAAAATCGGTTATAAAATTAAAAATAGTTAAATATTATCAATTCCGAATAGATTAATTTGTTCATAACTTTTACTAATGCTGTCTTTGAATGTTTCTTGAAAAGGAGTAATACAAATGAAAATATTCTTAATTTCTAAAGACAATTTTTGACCCCTGACAATAGCTTATACTTATACAAACACTTATACGTATATTACTTACTAATATTACTAAATACAAAATAAAAGAAATAGAAGAATTATATTTGATTTTCACGAAGGATTGTTCTAAAGTAACTCGATCAAGTTTAACAAGTAAGAAAGCTGTAGTCGAGACTGCTCGACTACGAAATCCCCTAAGCCCTTCTTCGAACAAATAATATTCCAAGTATTATTCGATTCGTTTCTGCACGCATGCAAAACATCGCGCACACATAGACACTGATCTACGCTTGTATGCATGTATTTGTATATGCATCTGTGTAAGTATTGCAAGCGTCTTGCTGTCTCTGTCATGGGTTTTGATGAGAAAACTTTGATGATTAATAATTCTGTTTCTAGATGGACAATCGTATTGATATCTTCAGATTATGATTATGATATTCATATCTATTTGCTAAACCAAACTGCATGTATCTAGTATTTGAAAGGCATTTTTTCATATTTGGGGGTTGTGGGGCGAAGTGGGGACCGGAATCTAAAATCTGACAAAAACCGAAATTGTATTAAATTAGTATCTATATATATGTAGAAGACTTGAAGACTCTAACTCTAACGATGAATTATCTAGAATTTTATAACTGGTTCCCGATAAATTCGTTTATCGATAACTTGCCAAATATACAAGTTATCGAATTTCTGAAACAAACTCGTACTGCGCGTGCAATATACGAACCTAACACAAAAATAATGAACTCTCTAGCTTTTGTATCTTCGGAAATTGACGCGTTCATACATACGGACGGAGGGATGGACGGACGGACGGACAGACGGACATGGCTATATCATCTTTTTTCGTCACCCTGATCAAAAATATATATACTTTATGGGGTCTGCCACGCCTCCTTCTGCCTGTTACATACTTTTAACAAAACCATTATACCCTGATTTCTCATTTTCAATGGGCTCAGGGTATAAAAACAGCTGATATTTAATTTGAACCAGTTGATTTTCATCAGATTTTAGTTTAATATAGATTACTATATTTCAGTAATCAAGCCAACCATAAACTAACTTTCAGACAAACTGTCACAAATTGCGATTAAACACTTAGTAATCTGAACAAGTTCAATAATGTTATTGTTGCCCCAATTAGCTATAAATCAAGGTTTGCTTTAATCTTGACAAATTTGCAGCAGTTGCAAATATCAAATTGTAAATACAACTACCAAATAATTATCTATGATGCATATTGAGCTTACCAAATAAATTAATTTGTAGGTACTCGTAAATGCAAATCTCTGTTGACAGTTGTTGCTAAAGATTGCTCATTTAATACAATTTGCAGCTGACGAGGCTCTGTGTAAGCGGAGAGCGAACTGGCTTAAATTGCAAATTGCAAATGCAAATGCTCACTAATTTGGCTTTCGCACTAAGCAATCCACCAATCCCGACAGTTCGGTTGATCAATGGTGCTTAATTAATAATAATCTCATATAATTTGTGTACCACCCACAGACACATGGATACACATACACACACACACACTCACAACACCTAGGGCTGGCTGGAAAATGGCAAATTAATTTGCCGGATATGCTGTTTTGAACTATTTGAGCTGTTTTTGTTTATATGCAAATGCGTTCGACAACTTCGCCGCAGTCTTTAACACCTCCAGCTGAACTTGCGCTGCCCTTTCATTAGCCTGGCTAATTGAGCTTATGGCCTAAAGCCGACTGCATCGCCATAAACATACATTTAAGCATAAGCCAATGTGAAGTACTAACAATACTTCAAACAATTTGCTTACCTACCCAAAAAAAAAAAAAAAAGAAGGAAAATTGGTCTGAGCATATCTACAATTTCTCGCAAGTTTGCGCCGCAACGCCTTCATTTTTTGTTGTTTTTTTTTTTTTGGGCGGATTTTTCTGGCTTTACTTTTGCTGACTGCTATTTTATGGTAGCCATTAAAGGAAATTGAATATAATTTTGTTTGCTAAGCTCTTCCATAAACTTGCCAAGTGCCTGGCGTAGCTATATGATTTCTTTCTTTTTTTTTCTTCCACTTGCCCTTCGTCGACTTCGCCGTTTCGGCGTTTCTACGGCAAGGTTTTTCATATTTTATTAAGTTCACGCCATAAAAAGGTCGACCAGGGCCAACAGAGCCTAAGCGGCCTTAGTTTTAATGGTAGTGAGCGTACGTTCCTGGGCTGCAGTTCCTATGAGAGTTGAGCGCGTGTCGCAAATATTTAGCACGGCAAGCCGAAATCTTAAACACGATACGAGAGAGATATCTCTATTCGTATATCGTATTCAGATTGTGTCCAACTATTGCTTTCATATCCTGCAATGCGATAAGGTAGGACAGTTGTTGGAGATATCCAGGATATTCTCAGGTTAAAGAATTCAAATTTGGAAATTCAAATTTTTAATAGTGAATTGAATTGTTAATTTGACATTTAATAATATTAGTTGTAGCAATTGTTTCTGTTAGAGTTTCGATAGTGGAACAGGGATGCGAAATAATTTTACAAATTTTGATGGCCAGACTTTATTGATTTTAATTTTACTGATCAGTCGAATTTGATTTGATGAAAATAATAAAACAGAAAACATAAAGAATAAATTAAAATTTTAATATTTTAACCAAATTAAACTCAACTTAAATGTAATCATATGCAAGACAATAATTATTCATCAGTTGTTGTTTCCTTTTTAACTTTGGCTTTCAAGTTCGATTTAGTCCTTAACTCTCTAACAGATTCAGATCTTTGATTAAGTAGAATAATCGCATTTGTATCTTGATTACTGGCAAGCAGATAAAAATGAGCTGTCAGCTATGCAAACACTACACGCACCCAGATCTGTGCTCTGGACCCTCGGCCATGCCCACTGCGTTTATCCTTTAGACGTCACATAAATATGATTGAGAAATTTCCGATTTGCAGGTTTTGCAAAGTTTGAGTTCTGAGGTCACCCTTTGGGCTCGTAATGACCGACCCTCCCACAAACCCGAGCGACAGACAAATGACTGATGAACGCCCAAGTCAGTCCCGCTTAGCTCCGACTTGATCTTGGGCATTTGGCAGTTGAGTTGAGAGGAAAAGGAACTAAAATCTAGATGGATTTGCCTGGCTGGCCGCAATGTAAGCTCACCTATTTCATCTGCATATGTATGTAGCTATTGACCACAACAACAGCAGCAGCAACAGCAGAAGCTATAGCAACAGAAGACAGAAGCAGTAGAAGCATCTTGGCCCACTTTGAATGCCAATTTCATTATTTATTTAAGTTCGTAAAAGCAAACTTGCATATTCTCACTTGCCGTCGGGTTTCCTGGCTAACTTAAACAACTGCAAATGGGAATTTGAGAACGTGAACGCTTTTAGCTGAGAAATGGCCAAATAATAAATTGTTGTTAGGTTTCTGTTCTGCTTGCGTATTTGTTTTAGCATTTCGCTTGGGCCACGTTTTCGGCTGTCGCCACATTGGACACTGCCTTGGCTTAACTCCATTTGTAGGGGCTTATCCAGTTATCCTGATAGGTTTCGCAATCAAAAGGAAAAGCATTGTTTTCATTTCAATAAATTGTTGATGGACTGCTTTAGTTGCGAGGGTTGATTTGTGTTATTTAAAATTTATTATTATTATTATTTCATTATTGATAATGAATCAGACTGCAATAAATAGTCAAAAGCTTAATCGTAATAAATATTTAAATATTTAAAGTGTTTAAAAATTTCTCATAATTTTATTACATTTTAATGATCTAAATTTTAATGTAAACTTATTTAAATGTATTATCATATTATCATTTATTTTATTGACATTGTAGCACTGACAGTTGACAGTCTTTGAAATAATATATATATACATATACATATGCATTTAAAACATATTGTTTTAAAATTATTTTACTATTATTTTACTAATAAATTGCATTCGTCAGATTTTGTATTTAGCATGATTTGGATTACTCAAGATTCTTAGCATCAAAATCTATTCTACAAACTTCTTAAGATCTACACAAATTTGCTGAGCCGCCAAGAGAACGTGAGTCCTTTTGTGTCCTGTCATGTTGATGTATCATTGATAAGAAAACAGTCCTTATTGGCCGTGACGTGAAGGAGCAGCTTAGGCAAATGATTTTTGTTGATTTTACTTGGCAAATGACTTGTCTACCTACGCAGATGCTTTTCATTTCGCATTTTCATTTGTATATGGGTCCTGCGAGGGAGATACGTTAGCCAAAGCCATCAATCAATAGCCCAGATAATGTACAAAGACATTGTTGTAACATCGCACCAAAAGGTTTGTGTGTGTGTCTGGGCATGTGCGTCTGCCAGGTGTCGTCATTCTTCTTCTTGTTGTTAATGGTTCTGGTGGTTCTGCTTTGCTTGTGACAGCGGGGCAGAGGTCAAAGGCTCTTCTTAAGTTTATAAATAAAACCGCAACAGCATTCACTCCTGCGGTTATGCTATAAGATTGACATAATTAGGACAGACTCGCGCTAAAATTGACAATTGCGACGGGAATTTGTTTCGCTGTGCTCCATAGCTCGAAATTATATTGTGTATCTAAGGTATTTGAGGTAATTTATAAAACTTTATTGCATCAAAGGCGTGAAAATAATATATCAAAATATTCAATTTCATGAAAATAAGAAAATAATTTTATGAAATATTAAATAAAAAGTATGACATATTAAATATTTCTTGTAATAAATATTTAAAATGTTTTTAATTTAAAACATCCTAAACTATATATTTATTTTCATTCAGATTTTTTTTTTAAATAAAAGTATGCAGTATAAATAATAATGTAGAAATAATAATATAAATTTTTATAGGTGCAAAAGTTCATATTGCATTTTTCCGATTTATAGGGCTAAAAATAAATGTGGCCATTTAAAAAAATAAGCAAAAACTATAATATATAATGTTAAATATTGTGATAAATTTCTAGTCTGCAGACTGAAGTACTTATGAAATTAAAAGCATATACTAAAAAAATAGAAGAATAGAAAACTAAGACTAACTTTTCATAGCGGAAATTTGGTTGAAGTGTAGCACATTGCGTATACGACATGTTGTGCACATTGAGGCTAAATGTTGAACAACATTTCCGGCTAGATGCACGCATGAATGTTAATGTTGATTGTTGTAATTTTTTGACGCGAAACAACAGTTTTTGAAGACGTTCAACGATGCTTTTAGTTGATGTCCCGTTGCTGTTGCTGCCTTTGCTGTTACTGATGTGTTATGTAGTAGAAATTATGCCGAAAAGTCCAAAAAGACGAAGCCAACAGGCGGAACATATACACATACATCTAGTGACGTTCTCGTTTATAACTAGGCATAGTTAAGGGCTGTGAGTGGGGTTCTGGATCTCTTGGTACGTGTGTGTGCGTGTATCTGTGGCTGTTTGGCTTTTATAGTTGGCGGGAACAATTTTGGGCGATTTTATGTGCGCTGGCAGTCAGCAAGATGCACTGACGATAAATTTAACACGACTTGACTGGAAGTTTGGCCATTTAGATTGAAAGATCTTAACAGCTTGAGAGACTAGAAATATTTCAGACTTTTCGTTTTATAGGCCAGCACCCGCTAGCAAAAAGGGCTACTAAACAGCGCTGGCTGAGCTACAGTAACAACTCAAAATGATAGCCGGGGGCTGCGAAGCATTTGATGGCTGTGCATATAATTTGATATGCCTCTTTCATAATTAAACCGTCGCATTTAAAGTTCTCGCTCTCAGCTCTTAGCCAACTACACGTGTTGAACAAGTTCATAAACCTCGGCGGAACTCAGCTATGAGGACTGCCTGCGCGTTACGCTTTACATACATTTTTTGTCGCCTCATAGAACTGGATTCAAATTGGCGCGACATCCGAAGACATTTCTTCTGCCATGGCGGGCTTTTTTGCTGCCTGGCTGGTTGCCACCCCCCTTTGCCAAGCCCCTTCTCTGTGCGGCCTGTCTGTTTTGTGGCATGTCAGCTGCCACATCACGCGGCACTGTGGGCGTCGAGCTTATTAAAAGCAAATTGCTTGAGTGCTTGTTGATAGGCAGAGTCCTTAAAAATGTATTCATTTTGTATTTATTCAGGTAATCCTGACATTTATTGCAGGGCGCCCACACTGCTGCAGAGCGTTTCGCGATGTGCGGGCACTTATATAATAAATATATTAAGGTATAATATAATATAATTGATAAACATCAATTAAGCCATGCTGAAGCTCGCGAACAGGCTTTTCTGACTCGTTCAGATGTATATTACGCAAAGTATGAGAGATTTCTCGTAAATATTTTTATATATAATCGATTACACAAAGACTAGGAAAGTTTTTAATATAAATGCATATTTAAATATACATTATAATTACAATACTTTTTCTAGTTTATTACATAACTAATTTCATACATAAAATATATAAGATTTTAATACAAGTTCAAAAAGGATGAAAATTAGATTCTTTATGGCTCACAAATTATAAGCTGTTGTTCGCTTTAGATTCTAACGAGCCAAAAATTACTTATCCCTAACTTTAAACGGAAGAATGAAATATGAAAACAGTTTTGCTCAAATTATGATTAGAAAAGGGTTTTAATTTCCGCTTAATTGATTCAGTAATGCTATGGAATGAGCTTCAGACTAATCCTCCATTTTTATTAGTCTCATATGTACGTCGATATAATTATGTGCTCCTCGACTAGAAATACTGTTAATTGGTCTAAAACACTCGTAAATTATAAAATAAATTAGAAAGTTTCCGGAAGTTCTCGAACCACTGTGCACCTGGCAGACAGTAAACTATTGTGTTGTCCAGTTCTGCTCTTTCATTGTGTCAGCGCGCCCACAGAACTGCTTCTACTTCCATCGCAAATACCCACTCGACAGCCCACTCCCAACTGTTGGCCCAATGTCTGATGCACGATAAAGCTTTTGAAAAAAAAAAAAAAAAAATGAAAGTAAAAGGCAAAAACTTATCATGAAACTTTTGCAAAGTTGTCAAGGTTTTGTCGTTCGGGGCTGCTCGTCATTTCCAGCACCCGGCAAAAAATAATTATTTATAGCTTAAAAATATAGATAAAGGATAGTAGCAACAGCAGCCGGCGAAATTCTTCTTAATACAACAACAAGTTGCAAATCCGTAAAGTTGTGAGGGCCAATGGCATGCAAAAAGTGATTTAATTGTTTATGCTTTAATTGGCAGTTCATATAAATAGTTTAGTAAATATGTATATTAATGTATTTCTTTGTATGGATAAAACATGGCAAATCGATGGCTCAAGTACGACGCTGGCCCACTTGATGGCGGCAATAATAATTCTCGCTCCGGTGAAGTGTGCCAATCAACAGACACTAGCTGGATTCTATTTGTGTACTCTGTACGTCAAGCTGTCTGTTTGTCTGTCTGTCTGGTCGTGCCTGTCATTGGCAGACAGTCATAAATATAAAAAAAAAAAATAAAAATAAAAAAAAAAATAAATAATAATAAAAAAACAGAAAAGACAGTAAGAAGCCAGAACGCAAAACTATGTAGTACATATGCCAGGACAACAACTCAGACCAAACGCCCAT
The DNA here is from genome assembly GCA_035045845.1 of Drosophila buzzatii. NCBI lineage: Eukaryota > Metazoa > Arthropoda > Insecta > Diptera > Drosophilidae > Drosophila > Drosophila buzzatii. Next base: position 1,022,580 of record JAWNOS010000373.1, on the reverse strand, counting down.
CGACATAACAATCGTCAGGATCTGTTTTTGTGGCTGCCAGGTTTCTCTCTCTCTATCTCTCTTATTTATTTTATTTTTTGGCAGGCAACCTTTGATGAAATGTCATGCGAAATGCCAGAAATATCTGTTATGTCTAGCATTTTTGGTCGCTCTGCTCTCAGTCTTAGCCGGGCTACTTCATTGAAGCGTGCAACATGAGCAGCTGCCCAACTTTGGTTTTCATTTAATTAATTTTCTTTTCATTGGCATTTGCTTGAATATTTAAAAGTTCTGCAGCATATATTATGGTTTTCGTAAAACTTTTTTTTTTTTTTTGGTTTGATTACATTTATTGAGCATTATTAACTCTATTTACAAAATATATTCTAATTTAGGCTTTAAATATATTACTTTATCAGTCAGTTCGACTGGACCTTTCAAAGGTATTGCCCTTATTATTTATTCCTAAAAAAATAGATTGCTAACCAAGTTTTTTTTTGCTAATTTTATCAGAATTAGTTGAATAGAACTCTTTTCTAATATTAATATATTATTTTTATTTTGACAGGTTTTAACACTTAACTATGATGGATTCTTTCGTACGTTTAAACAATGTGTTTTTAAAGGTATTCCCAATTGCAGCTTATCTCTTAAATTTTTTTATTTATTTCCCGAATTTTCCTACCATTCTCTAGGCTCAACTGAAATGTAAATTTTCAAGCATTGTTAATAACATTAAATTACAAATTGTTTTAGGAACACGTTTATGGGATTAGGCATTTGTTTGAAGTAATCTAATAGGCTGGCTGGCTGGCTGGTTGGTCGGCTGGTGCCTTTATACTTTAATAGCCTGGCTGAGTGGGTACACAGTTGTGGCCTATAAAGTTTGTCAGTAAATTTTTACAACAATGCGTTTTCTGTTGGTTTTGCGGATTTAGCCAACGCGCGAATGCATCCCGCGGCTGTCGTTCTAAAAGCAGAATGGAAATTTCACCTAAATGCTATTCAAATTAAATCACCTGCAATCTGTATGGACAGCAGGGACAGGCACAGAAAATTGTGCGTAGATTTATTTAAATAATTCGAAAAAAAGTAGAAGACAAACAATGTAAAGTAATGGCAGCTGTGTCTAGCCCTAAGATAACAATTGAGCAGCAGGGCAGACAAAGCGTTTGCCTCAACACAAAAGGCCAAAAGTTAATGTGTGCCTAAGTAGCAGGCATGCCGACCCCAAACACACACAGCAGCCCACTAACAAACAGACACACACACACACACACGCACATACACACACTTAAACACTTGACTATCGCCCATTAAAGTTGGCCAACCAAATTTTAGGACTAGCTTGCTCTGGCAGCCATATGGCCCACATCCGACAACTGCGTTTTTGGCCTTTTGTTTGCGGCGACGGCGTTGATTACTTTGGGGAAATGTGCGTGAAAGGTAACGGTGCGTACCTGTCCTGTCATTTACCGCTTTTCGCAGCTGCTGCGGCTGCTGCCTTTGCCTCTGTCGCTGTCCGCGTCCAGGGCTGATTTATTTGCTGAATGTTTTTGTGGCTCTGATTTTCTAGAGCATAAACAGGTCGCTTTGATTTTAAGTTATTATTGCTTGGCCATAAATCCGCTATTCAATAATACGCAGACATCACGTATTTCATAATATCATCTTTATTTGTCCTAAACTCAATTTGACGGCAAACTTAAGTCATGTGCATAATATTGGATTAGATAAGCTATGAAGTTGGTGTCAAGCTTACAATGCACATGAAGAGGAAGTTAGAAGAAAAGAACACCTTTCTCTTCCTCAATCAAACAGCTTTTCTTTTTTAAATCATGACAGTCACTGTAGATTTGAAGTGCTGCCAATTTGCTGTCGAGACAAGTTGACTGGAAATCCCCTAAAACCTTTAAAGAACTGATATTCCTATTTCTTTTATACATATTTAACTGAGAACACACACATATTGTTAATAGCTTGTAGCTCTGATTATGAATATATATACGTTTGGGGTCTGCCACGCCGTATTTATAATATGAAAATGACATAACTCGGATAATCATTAAAATAATGGAATTTGCCAATAGATTTGATCACATTTACGCGAAAGCAACATATATAAATATACTTGAACGGTTTATAGGTTGATTTTAATTATATCGAAACATATCGAAAATGCATGATTAACGTTCGATTTAAAGGTAAAATCTTTGTGGCCACAGCAAGAGCTGCGATTGATACTGTCGAATGTGTGCAAATTGCATTCGCTTTGATTCAATGATTGGTTTGTGTTTCAGCAATCGGTTATTTAATATATATTTTAATTAAGCATACGCAGCGTGGACGCGGTCATAATATCGCATTATGTTTGATTTACAGTGAATAACAATGAAATTAAGCGAGCATAGCGAAGGTTTGAGTAATGAGTGTCTGGCATGGCGCTGGCATTGGCGGCGTTGGCGTGGGTGTGGGCGTGGCACAGTGAAGTATCCACTCGAATGAAACGCATAAAGAATTGTGTTCTCAACATTTACCCATTAAAAACTCATTAACAAGACACAATGGCTTGACAAATAACTCGAAATGCATTCACTTCCGGTCACACGCAAATAAATAAATAAATATATACACATATTTGTATATATGTTATCTGATTAAATCGCACGTTTCGCATTCGCCGTGCATCCCGGGTAACGTGTTATTCACTCTTTTACCCATTTTATCTATGCAATTACATAGCGTCGTATACAAGCTGCTGACAAATACACTGAATCTGGCTGTCAGCCACTGACAGCCACATTAATTTGACAGCCAAAAAGTTGAACTAACAAGGGAATGGAATATGCAGCTCCAGCTGCGGGCAGCCAGTGACAGATGAACGTAAGAAGTAAATGAAAAATGTGAAAATCGTTAAGTGCGATAGATGATGGAGTCACTAATACTCTTTAGGGAATTAAAATTATGATATAGTGCACCAAAAAAAAAAAAAAAAGAAGAAGAAAAATGCCTTAAATTTAATTTAAAGTTTGAGATCGAAAGTATATATGTATGTGCAGCCTAGATGATTTAAGTGATTTTTTTGATAAACAAATAAAATAAAAATCTCCTCACTCCATGTTTGTAAATGAATATCATCCCCTCACACAGAGAGTAACATATTGAGTCGGCTTTTCAAAGAGTTCCATTGGGTTTCCTCCGAACACTTGGTTGAGTTTTTTGAGCAAAAGGTCTATGTGACGGATGTGTTCACAAACCACATCAATGGCTTAAGTGAGTGTGAATGTGTGCATGTGTATGTGAATGTGAAGATCGTTTGCAGTCTTTGAGTTTTCTGATCAACTACTGAGCCTGCTGCATTTCCACTTTGTTGTTCCTGGAATTAGAAGAAGAGTTTCCATTCCAATTTTAAACAATGCTTTTAAGAAACTTCCACTAATGACTACGCATATACCCTGTATTAAATGCAACAAAATTCAAAGTTGTCACCTCTGTTTGTCTTTCAGCCCTGTCAACCTGCCGATACGTTTGGCTAATGAATGCAGATGCTTGGATGCGTGTGTTTTACTTGCGAGTCGCGTGATTTATTAGGCTACTATTTGTTATATACATATTTGTTCTTTTAAGGCTCTTTTCACTTGGTATTTTTATATTGCATGCTTATAGGCGCCTCGTTTGTCATTTCGCTGCCAGTATCAACAACAAAACAGCAACAACAAACAAAACAACAAAGCACCATTTACGCTTATCTGCACAGCAGGCGTGCGAAAAACTGAGAGCGAGAGCGAGAGCGAGAGCGAGGAGAGAGAGAGAGAGAGAGTGGGAAAGAGAGAGAGGAGCAAGGAAAAGGGACAGGAGCTGTCTTTTACTTACAAATTACTTGAATACTTTGCGCCTGCTGTTACGCGGAAACGGAAGTGGAAGTGTTTTACAGCACCCACACATACACACACATATGCGTGCTAATACACACACGCATTTTGTGTGCTCGGGAGAATTTTCTACTTGCAACTTTTTGCCTCAATCATAAAATCAGAACTTTTTACCCTTTACGGCATAATCAGTGCATGTGTGCGTGTGAGTGTGGGTCTGTGTGGGTGTGTGTAAAGCGCCGTTGGCTGCAATTGTCTTGTCTTTTCTTTTATAGTTGAGCCTGTTTGCGCTTTGGCTCTGCTCTTGCCACACGCGCTGAAGTGGAGCTCGTGAATAAACACGAAAGTCACGAGAGTTGGCGGGCACTTAAAAGTGAGAGAAAGACAAGTTTTTCTTGAAGTATGTGGAACTGTTTGAACTGTCAGAGTGTTGCGGCTTAGCTGATATATAAAGCTTTTTAGTTTCAAATCTAAGGAATTCGCTCAGCTTACTTAGGCCTCTAAGCATTCTTTGGATCGTATTATTAATTAATTAATGTTTAATGAAATAAACCATTGTTTTCATTGCAATTACTTGCAAAAATACTAATGAAGGATACGTTAAAGACTCCTGGGGCTTGAAAATACATGGTGTACATTCGATTATATTTATAAATATTAATTTTAGATAATCCGTCAATATAATTTGAACGAAAGAAAAGAATTTAGGTATGATTTGATAATCGATCCATTGCCATTTGATCATTTGGTAGCCTATAGTTTATATACACAACAGAATTTTTCAAAATCAAAAATCAGTTTGATAGTAATGATAATTTACATGGAATTAATCTGATTTCTTTTAACATTTTTATGGTAATTGGGGCTTAATTCCGTTCAATTCAAATTTTGTTTAAAGCTCATTTAAATCAATTAATTATTTATTTTGCTATAGTAGTTTTACAATAAATTATCGTGTTGTCGTTCTGCTCTGTGGTCCATTGGTCCATTTGAGTTAGTCCATCTCTAGCTGAATTCCACTGCTTTAGAGGGTTCGCTGGAGGCCAACTGGCACTGCGACTACGTTTGGCACTTAAGCCAGGATTTTTATTATGAAAGGGTTACGCCACATATATGAAGATTTATATGGAGCGCACAGTGGTTCAGATTGCCACACATAAGACGAGTAACTCCCCTACAGCAGATTTTTATTGCTAACCAAAGATATTGTCATAGATTTTGTGCCAGATACCGCTGCGCTGAAACATTGAGCTAACATTCTCCTGTTCCACATGCAGCTGATAGCGCCTGAGGGTCTTGGGGTCGGCAGGCCCCCAATTGGGCTGCGGCTCAAAGGCTTTGCGTATGCGCATCCAAATACCCAGCTCCACGGGTTGGCGCCGTACCGCGGGCACTGCCCAAATGAGTAGTTGACCCACGCCGAAGGCGCTCAGACACCAGCCAAAGACTGTGGGAGCAAAATTAAATTAGTTGGAGATCTAATGGGGATTTGAGTAGAGCTTACTATAAACGCCCAACTGATAGGTGTAGCCCTTGTATTGTAGTGGCTCATACAGCACCAGCATGTAGACCAGTATGATGAACATTAGCAGCGGCGTTATCACCGCCCAACAAATGCGATAATAGATGGACGTCTTTATGCCCAGCATAAACTGTGCATCGCGACAGACTCGCTTTACGCCGTACACCCAGCCAATGGCAACCAGCTCAAAGATAGCCAGAACGAGGGCAACGAACGTCGCACCAAAGAAGTCCAACAGATTCAGCACAAACTGGCCGCCGGGTGTGATGTATAGCAGACCCAACAGATACCCTACAATCGATATGAAGGCCACAATGTGCCACTGCTTGAGCTGCGTAAACTGCTCCCTCAGCACGGTCGTCAGGCAAGAGACCATGCCCACATTGCTGCCAATGCCGAGGACGAAGAGCATGAGAAAGAACAGCACCGAGAACACCTGCGGCAGCACCTTGAACTTGGCTATGGCATCCGGATAGGATATGAAGGCCAATCCCGGACCACCATTGACCACACTCGATATATCAGTGGTATTGTTCTCATAGGCCAGATTGCCAAGGATGCCAAAGATGATGATGCCGGACAGCAGCGAGGTGAACGTGTCCAGTGTGGTCACAATGTTGGCATCTCTGCGAAATAGATTATTAGATATTAGAAATGATTGGCAAAAATAATAAATGAAGTAAAATGTAAGAAGTAAGAAAACTTCAATTGCCGGAATAACTATTACGAATTATCCGAGAAAAAAGTGAAACTTATAAATTGACGCACTTTGTAGAATAATTGCTTATTAAAAAAAACTTATGCACATATTGGTTAAATGTGGTTTAAGAATTTGGTAGAACTTACAGACGATATCCAAACTATAACAAATATCAAAATTATTCAAATTATATATAAGAGTGAATGAAAAATTGAAGAACTGGATTTTTATTACGCCTTCAAATACAGGCAGATCATGAATCCTTCCTTTGCCTGTTCATAAGTTTTAATAAAATCCGTATATCCTGTTTTATATCAAAATCAGTTTAGAGACTTGCCCACTTACCTATATATATTGTGGCCAAATCGATTGTAGGACGCATACATGATTATATTGCCAAAGCAAATGGCTAGCGAGAAGAACACCTGGGTAACAGCTGCATACCACACCTGGGGCTCGAGCAGCTTGTGCCACTGCGGCTTCAAGAAGTACAGGACGCCATCAGTGGCACCCGGCAGAGTCAGCGCACGCACCAGCAATATGAGCATAACGACATAAGGGAACAGTGCAAGGAAGTATGAGGCCTTGCCCGAGCTCTTGATGCCACGGAACATAATGCCAGCTATAATGAGCCAAGCGACAGCTAGAGTCAAAGACAAACTCCAGCTGGGATAGCCGATGCCGTCGTCAATACTTTGCTTTTCTCGCAGAATGATGTTGCTGAAGAAGCAAATAGAGAGCAGGCATTGATATCGCACTTTTTGCGAACGGATTTACTTACGTGAAATAAAACTCAGCCGAGGTGGTGCGCACCGCTGACTGATTGTCGCTCACCACACTGTCGTGCCGTGGTGCCGAGTCTAGACAGCTGGGACCCCATTCTTCGCGGCAATAGCTCCATGGCAATGTGGGATAAAATGATTCCACAAAGTAGCGCAGCGTGAGTGCCATTAGGGTGGCATAATAGGTCGTCACAATGCCTGTGGCCAGCACCTGGCCATAGCCGATGCCTGAGTGGAAGCTGTTATTACAGATTCACACACACACACACACACACACACACACACACACACACTCACCTCTTAGTATGGGCACAAAATCATAGACTTTGACGCTGCCGCGACTCGAAAACTGTCCCATCAGCATTTCCAAATAGTAGACGGGCTTGCCCACCAGTATGAGCACAATGAGGTAGGGAATCAGGAATGCACCACCCCCATTTTCCAGGGCAATGAAAGGGAAACGCCAAACGTTGCCCAGGCCTACGCTCAGCGCAATGCAGGACATGAGAAACTCAATATCATTGTTCCAGCCATCGCGGCGCTTGCCCTGTTCCGTTTCCGCTGCAGTGGGTGGCTCCTGGGACTCGCTGGCTTTGTGGCCATTAGTGAGGTCTTTCGATGGGGCGGGGCCGTCCGCTTGGGCTTTATAGGCACCTGGTATGGAAATGGTAGATGCATTCGATGAACCGACATACGCGGGATTCAGGTAGCCATTGTTGTCGTTGTTGTTAATGCTGCTTCGCTGATCCATTGTTATTGTTGTTGTTGCAGCTGTAAAATCAATCAAAAGTGCGCCACAGCTGAAGGTTACCTCTTATGGTCAAGTTTTGTGGTTCAATACTAATTAAAAAAACTGCAACTCCGCGGCAAATAGAGCGAACAACCGGTTTGCAGATCGAATAAACTAAAAACACAAGCAACAAATATACATAAGTGCAGCAAAGTCAGTGACCCAGTGACTCAAGCGTCGATTATATAACAAATTGCGGCATTCATTCACAACGAGAAAAACCAGTGAGTGTCACAAAATAAGCGACTAAGAGATGCCCTGCAATTTACAGTTACAAATGGCGGACTATAGTGGTATCCGACACATCTTATATATTGTTGTTATATTGAACACTGATATTTCGTCAAACACAATGAAAATTGACTTGATTGCTTGATTGATTAAATTATATTTGTATTACATAAATGTATAATAAAAACCCATTACCCCAAAAAATATCGAATATGTTTATTTGTAATTGCCTGTTAGACAAGCGAATGGCTGATACGCTTCAGATACTCAATGGTACTCGGAAAGACGACTATGGAACTAATCTTTTTATGTGTTATTGATTATTATTTTGGTGTCTTGATAGTTGTGAAGCACTTACACTAAACCATTATACTCATTTTGACTAAATTTCAGCCGATACGGGGTATATGAGAAATGCATTAAGCCAAACAATTGCAACGTTTTGTTGCCAGTTACGTGTGTGTAGGGCCAGCCAAACGAGTTTCTCAAGCGGGTTTCAGGTCGCCAAGTATTTGCCGCGTTTTTTTTTACCAAACTTCGATTTGGTTTTTGTTTACATTTCCCTTTCTTAGGCTTGTGGCATTATGAGTATTATATGAATGTCATTGAGTTTGTAATGGATAACTGGAGTATTTAGTTACCATAAGTTGGGATTGGTTTTTAAGTTTGCAATGCTAAGTTCAGCGCACTGCATTATTAAATATCAGTAATTTAATAGGCCTTTTGTATTTGTTTCAGTGTTTGCATTGTTTTCCTATTTGCACATTGATAAACAAGCAATTGTGTTTTATTAAACAGATTTGCCATTATGTTCAGTGTTTAAAATGCATAAGGTTTTTGTAATTAACAGCTTTAATCTAAACAGCAGGTGATAAAACAATTCAACTTGCCACTTATACAATTTATTATGTGAATTGATATGAAATTCTCATTAGTATATCAAAACAGAAAATGTTGTTAAAAAAATTTTACAAGGTTAAAAAATAATCGTGTTATCTCGTGCTTTTCCCAGTTTCTTAGAATTCTATTATTTGGCAAAACCCATTCCATAATAACTGTTATAAGCAATAATTTAAAAGTTGATATTGTGTAATAATTATCTCAATACATTGTCAAGATCTCAAGTACTACTCATAATTCTTTATCTTTTACATGCGCTATTTATAAACACGAAGTTGTACGATCATAAATAAATTTATTTTTGTTCTGCACTTGAATAAATTGAATCGAACTTTCGTTTGATAAAGTACTTACATTGGTATCGAAAATTAAGAAAGCTTTATTGAAACTAGATACGCGAACTAATTAATTATATTGTACCCTTTACGTGAGATGAAAAAGCTTAGCTGGTTGGTGATATACGGTGCATATCCATCAATAAGCAATATGACGTGCGATTTAATGAGCATATTTGCGATTTCGAATGACCTCAATAAGTATTAAGGAGTCGGTTATGCTCCACAGTACAGCTTCTATTTTCTAATTATGGTTGACAACGCTGTTGAAGTTGATAAGCGATATATGAATAACATATTCAATTTCGTAGTTGCCATCTCTTGCTAAGGTATCTAGAATCGTGAAGCCATTTCATATTTGATTTTAAATGACTTGGTTATTGTTGTCATGAATATAGTATGTGTGATATTGGGACGTTGTGTTGGTTGTTGCGTTATGATTGACAGTTGCAGTAGTGTTGGGCTGACAACTAGCGTTAATCGAATGAGTTAGCATTTTAGTGACAATTAAAGGATGTGTCATTAAAAATGAGACAACCATAGGTTTTGTTGAGCGTGGACTCGGATGTCGCATAGTGAGAGCGAGAGGGCTATGTCCTTCGCACAGACTTGCTACGATATTGATAAACGAGAATATGCAACCAAGAGGAGTTTTGACAGAAGAGCTGAAAAAAGGCAGTCAATAAGAGTTCATTGAGAAAGAAAGACGTTTGGTGATAGAAGCGGGCGACTCTGAGAACTCGTTATTAAGCAAACTTATCACGGAAGGCCAGAATAATAATTCAAACGCTACGACATATGAATATGTATATATTAGTAAATACATATTTTTTGCTTAGTCGAATTATTCGAAATCAATTTTTTTTTTCTAATTCATAAATGAGAAATGAATGACAACTTCTTTTTAAATTTTATAAAACCAATCATCAATTTAAGAAAAAATATGGGTATTTATATTTCATTGATTTGATATGGGAAGAATGAATAATGGAAATAATTTCTTCTAAGATTAATAAACTTTCTATGGATTACAACTGATATGATAAATGTGTTTATATATTTTACTGTTTATTTAAATTGATATGAAAGGGTATTCGTGTCAACCACATAGTTCTACAATTGTTTTCCATGTTGGTTTATGTAAACTTTTCGTTTGCCTTTGTTGCTGTTGTTATTGCAACATTGCATGGATTTGCGCATGCGCAAAGCGCAACGCGTTGCAGCTGCGTGTCGTCAAAGTTATTGTAGCTGTTGCAATTGCTAGTGCTGTCGTTTTTGGCATTGTTGTTGCTGCTCTTACTGCATTGTTGTTCTCGTAGTTAATGAAAAGTGAAGGTGCATAAAGCCGTTGCCCTCACCGCCAAATGTCAGCGTTCAACGAGGAACGTGAGACGCGCTGCACGTAATTACAGTTGGGAATCAGCAATTGACAAGCAGGAAGCACGTTTAATTCTATTTCTAAATCGCATTTAAATGACTGTTGAAATGACCAATTTCGTATCTATATTTTTGTGAGACGCACAAATGATTTGTTATTGTTTGGAGCTGAAACAATTTATTATATCAACTATTTCAAACACGTTTGGCTAGTAATAAATTTGTTATTGTAGCGTGCTAGACTGCATTGTAGACATTGCAGACAAGACTATAACTAGATAAGGCTAGATTTATATGTATTCCATACAATAATAGAAGTAAACAGCATAATCAAGTTTTAGTTAACCGAGACAATAGCACATAAAGCATTCGCTGCTCAAAAAGAATTATAACAAACATTACACTAGAGATAAATATTTTGTTATTTCACGTTTCATGAAAGCCAGAAAGGCGGCCGTTTCAAACCTTACCACATAAAACGTGCGTAATTTTTATACCCTGAACTCATTGAAAATGGGTATAATGGTTTTGTGAAAATGTATGTAACAGGCAGGAGGAGACGTCGCAGACCCCATAAAGTTTATGTATATATTCTTGATCAGCATAAAAAAATAAGTTGATTGAGCCCTGTCCGTCCGCCCGTCCGTCCGTCCGTCCGCCCGTATGAACGTCGAGATTTCGGAAAATACAAAAGCTAGAGAGCTGAAATTTCACATGAACACTCGTATGTTAGCTACACAGTACGAGTTTATTTTGTTTTTTCGATAACTCATCCCATTTCCAAATTATCGATAAAAAATTCGTTTCCATTTTTTACGTTTATTGGGCATAACTTCTACACCGTTTTAGCTTACGACTTCAAATTTATATATTTAGATAGATATTATGAATACGCAGAATATGTAATTTTCAGATTTTGGATGCTACGCCCTCTTCGCCCCAAATTTGGAAAAAATTCATTTCAAATACTAGAGACTTGAAATTCGGCACATAGTTACATTTAGACACTCTTAATCTACTCTGAAAATTTCACTAAGATCATCCATCTAGAAATGGAGTTATAAGCGTCAAAGGATAGCCCAACCCACCCCCAAGCCACGGCACCAACTGCGCTATTAGCAGAGCGCGCGCCTATACGTGCGTAAAGAAGAAGAGTATCACCTTTTTTGGGTTCAGGGTATGTCGTAGTCAAGCCGTCTCGACTAGAGCCTTCTTACTTGTTATTCTTATTATACACGCTGAATAACGGTTGCTTTAAAATGCAAAATTTCTACTTGTTTCAAACCAGTTAATAATCGGAATCAGGTTAATTTGTTCTCTGTTTTGTTTATCAGTTTTTGTTTGGTTTACTTTTATTACATTATTATTCACGCGACTGGAATTCTGTTTAATGCTCGTTACTTCGAGCTATTTGCTTAATGATTAAGCTTCAACTAATAGCAAACCAACTGTTGCCTTCGCCCCGTCCACAGATGAGTGATTTTTCAACTCTTTTTGTAAATTATGTGTTTATTTACTTTTAATTTTTTGTACAAATGTATTCCATAAGCCAGATTTGGCTGTTTATGAGCGACACGTTTATCACACACCAATTTGGCTTTGAGCCTCGACTGTGTAACTGGCATTAAGCATATGGCAAACAATCTATCATAATTTTAGTCTCGCGCATAATGCCAGCTATCTAATTATTTAAATTATATAAGCCCGACCGCATATTAAATTGTAATTAAGCCACAAATACGAGATACGAGACTGATTTACTATACAAAATTGTTAGTATTTTTTCAGCGAAAGTTTCATGTTGATTTTAACTCGATCTGAACACAACGAACCACACTCGACAAAAACCCAGTGATCACTGAACAAAGTGTCTGGGCCTTATAGAAGCGCTGTCTGTACCGTCGACAACGAGCGACGCTACGCTGGCTGCGACGCCGACAGCAATTGTGACGCTGACGGCAACTGCGACAGCCTGTAACGGAAGAAATTGTTCACAGCTTGACCCAACATAAGGTAAGCAAGGTGAACAAAAATATACTAAAAAATATATACTAAAAATATATACTAAAAACAAAAGAAAAAATAAGAATATTTAAAACGCAAATAGTTCAAAACTTTTCCGCAGGCTTTGTTTGGCGATTGATTTGGCAATGCTAAAGACGTGATCCATTCCGAATGCTTAAGTTATTAATAATAAATTATATAAGCGGAACATTTCGTCTGATGTGTGCTTGACTTTATATGATTATTAATATTCATGTAAGAAATTTATATTTATTTGAATTTATTATTAGGTACTTTTTTATCAATTTTAAAATTGATCTTAACTTAATACTTTATTTGTATTTATTGTTTTATTTTAATTTATTTATTACGTTGTACTTATTGTACGTAAGTCTTTTTTATAAAGACAACAATTTATTTATACATTATCTTTACGATTTTATATTGTCACATTATCGTATGGTTGATTTCGAACTTCGTCTAGCCATTACAACCAGCTTGGAAAGGCTATTGCAAAAGAAACAACAGAAATAATTTCTGAATGACACACAATTAAAAAAAAATGTAGCTAACCACACATTTAATTATATGTAGAACAAAAGGATTAATTTTTGCTGTTCCCCATCCATGGCTAATTAACTTATCAATTTACTCAACTTTATATGTAAATTGTGAGCTAAGCCTTTTAACATTCACTGCGATCTTTTTATTTATGTTCAACATGTTTTCAGAACAGAGCGCCAGTGATAAAAATGTAGATAACCTCTTCAATATTATTAAATATTAATTGCATATTAAATGCCGTTAAATAAAAAAAGGAAAAATGAAAATGAAATCAAGAACAAACGCGAGAGGAAGAGAAAAAAGTGAATGCACAATAAAAATAATTTATTGATGCGGGCACGATAAATACAATTTAGTACGCTCTTCAAGCATTGATACATGTATGTATGTATATAATGCGATTTTTAATTGAATTGTTTAACGTGTAATCAATGCATAACGCAACGCCGCTCTTAGGAAATGATGAAATAATTTCTGTTGCGGTCAATTTAGTGTAAATGGCCCAAAAAGCAAATTGTACTTACAACAAAACAGTTGCTGTCAATTTGCATCCAATTAAAATTTTTGATGTTTTACCACAAGCACACTCTCACCTTTCTATGTGGTTTCAGCCACATACTATGATTTTGCACAATACTTGCGGATTTATGCACTTATTGTCGTTATACTTCTTTATAAGTTAAGTGAATCATATAAACAAGCGAGTGAATATAGCTTAACAAGAAGTTCTTATCGGTCGTCGGTGTCTGCGTTTGATTAAAAGAAAGAATATAGCTATCATTATATAAATATAAAAATGCCCAGAATATACTCAATTTAGTTTAAGGGATTTTCCGCGGCTGAGTGCAACCTACTCCAAACACGAATTATATAGTTTGTGTTTAAATAGCGTTGAATTTACTTAAATCGACTCTGATGAAATTTATGGAAATGCTTTTTTGTCTTTTATTTTTTATTTAAAAATAACAAATTTGAATATATATGTATGTATTTGGATAATAATGGTAAATATGTAAAGCAAACCATATAGTTAAATACATTATTATTTAACTATATCATTTATATTTTCTATTCTAATGAAATTTATTTGTATGCAAATAAATATAAATTATTCTTAATTTTTACTTTTAATCAACTTCATTCAAATTTATCGGAAGATAATGTTTTTGATCTGCAATAAATTGCAAATTGTATATACAATATATAATTGGTAATTAATTTTGTAATTCATGCATTTAAATTAATACAATACAAGAAAATTCTTAAATGAAATACTTTTTAAGATAGTATTAAAAAATTCGTATGAAACTTCTTAAATGTGAGCGCTTTCTAAGCATTTGGAACAATGTATACGTATATATATACGTATATATGACGATGCTCATTTGTTGCCTAAGCTTATTTATACTACCCCTAAAAGATCATCTAATTAAATTATCTGCTTTATTGCCGCAATAGCCCATTACATATTAAGCGCACACTCAAAATATCAACAATTACCTCAATGCTAATTTAGACATGCAGCCAACTGCGAATTTATGGCCTAGCTGAACGTGGAGAACGCTACTTGAGTTTAACTCGAAGTAAAAGCCACTTAGAAATGCGTCCAGTCATTTATCAAGCGCCAGTTGGGCATAAATCTTGGCTAAGCAAATCGCAATGACAACTGCTTAACTGCCAGCGACCGCCGACTGCCAACTGCCAAATGTCCAAGTCAAAAATAAATATCTAAAGGTAAAAGTTAGAGGCTGCCGCCGCAATACTGTTGTCCTGCCGCACATAATTGTCGTTGTTGTTGTTGATGTTTGTGTGCTTTGGCAGTACATTAAATTTTATAGCATTTGGACATTCAAAAAACAAAGAGACAAATGTCAGAGCGTAACAGCGAAAACAGATGGTTAAAGATTTTCCGGTCAGCAGGTGGGCAGGCGATTGCGTGTACGCCGCGTTTGCCAGGTGGCAGCTTGTTGTCACTCTTGATTTATGCAGTGAAACAGCATTATGAATTGATGCTTTAAATTCCAAAAGGTTTGCTGAATTTGCTTTGGTTCTCATTAATGCAAAATAAATGCCTCCTTGGGGTGTTGTTGTAAGCGTACTGGATTAGTGAATTGTTCAGCGCTGAACTTAATTTAAATATAGAAATTTATGTTTGAAATACTTAGAATATATATAGAGAGTTCATTCTTTTTGTGTTAGGTCTGTATATTGAAGGCAGCTCTGACCATCTGTCCATGTACTTGAACGCATCGATTGCAGAAGTTTTAGGAGCTAAAGACTTTTTTTTTTTCTTTTTTTTGTATATTGAAAATCTATAACTTTTATCGTTTTAAAGTTATCGATAAAAACATATTTTAAACAAGTAAGAAAGCTGTAGTCGAGACTGCTCGACTACGAAATCCCCTGAGCCGTTCTTCGAACGAATAATATTGCAAGAATTATTCGATTCGTTTCTGCACTCATGCAAAACCACGCGCACACATAGACGCTGATCTACGCTTGTATGCATGTGTGTATGCATGTGTGTAAGCAGTGCAAGCATTTTGCTGTCTCGCTGCTTTGCTTCTGCGTTGCATGGGTTTTGATGAGAAAACTTTGATAATTAATAATTCTGTTTCTAGATGGACAATCGTATGGATATCTTCAGATTATAATTGTGATATTCATATCTATATGCTAAACCAAACTTCATGTCTCTAGTATTTAAAATGCATTCTTTTCGAGTCGGACTCGCCTGTCACATACATTCAACAAAACCTATATACCCCGGATTTCCCATTCTCAATGGGTTCAAACAATTATACCTGTACAATATATATTTTTATTTTTATTTATTCATATATGAAGCAGTTTATTCATGGTTAACATGCACTCCTTTCATTAACCAAAAGCAATAAAACCAAAATTACCATTTCCAATGACAAGTCACGTTAATAAAAGTTTGGGTGAATACGTTCTAGGTGTTTTGCTTTCTTTGCAGCTGATCTCGGCACTCATATCAAGCTAATTGAATTGGGCAACTTAGAGCTTGCACACATCTTATCTTATTTAAAACAAATCTAACACAAACTAAGTTCAAGTTGGTTGTAAAAGTTTTCGCCTGACAAATTAGTTTCAACTTGAGTAATCTCTCTGACTGCCTTGGTATGTGCCGAATCACGTGTGGGGGTCAAAGTTCACCTAAGCAATTTGTCAGAACCAGTTACAGATATATTGCATTAGCTATGCAGCCACAATTGTGGCAGCAACACAAGTCCGTGTGTGTGTGCCACAAGTGTCGGATTGTTGGCAGTTTATTGTTGCATACTTTTCGGCTGGCATTTGAATATATAGTGCATTAATCATACGCCCCGTGCTCGACAGCTACACATAATTGAGCTGTTGCTGTTGCTGCTGCTGCTGCTGCTGCTGAAATTGCCTGCTTTTGGGCTGCATGCTGTGGCCAAGGAACATCACGCATACGCCACATTGCACATATCGCAACTGCAATATATTAAGTCATTGTTAGGTGCCCTGTAAGCGACTGTTAAAGCTAAATTCTATAACCATGTAAGGCACGCAGTACTCGCTGCTGTTGTTGCTCTGCCTGTTTTGTTCTATTTTTGCGTCAAGTGCCGCCGGCGGTGCCATAAAAATGACTGAAGCACACGCAGCACCAACAGCAACAGCAACGACAACGACAATAACAACAACAGCAACAGCCACAGAAACAAGAACCACAAAGAGAACTCAACTCAACTCGAGTTGACTCCAGTCGCATGCCAAGCGCAGCGCATTTCGTGCGTATAAAAATCTGCAATTCATGCAATTTTCATGGAAAATTTGCCACGCAAAAAGAAAAGCCAAAATAGAACAACAGCAACCTTTTGGACGTGTGTTGTGTGTGCATCTCTCTCTCTCTCTCACACTCTCTCTTTTTCTCGCTCTCTGTTTTGAATGTCAAAATATTTGTGTGTTTGGCATTTTAAGCGTTAAATTTTTGCTGTCAACATTTCCACTCGTGCCAGACAATGTCATTCACTTGTCGCTGTAGCATGGGTAGTTTTCCGGAGGCTTTTGCACCACCTCAGGCTGTCGTCAGAAAATATAGCAACACCAGTTGTCATATTAATTTGCTTAGCACGTGTCGCTTAAATACTTTGGATTCGTCTTCTTCGTTTAGAGATTAGAGCAAACGTGGCGTACGACCCCAGCTTCGTCTACTGACTTATTTTCTAATGCCCTTACCTAACTGGAATTAATTTTCTCTTGGTTTAGTATTCAATCTGAAATTCTTTAATTACGATTTATCTCATTTAAAGTAAGAAGAAGTCGTATTCGTTGCTATATCAATTTTTAAAGAGCGAAGGCTAAAAACAAACCCTTAATTATATAGATGATTTAAGTAGTTTGATTTTATCAATGCCAAGCATATTTATTATGCGATGAAGCATGAGGAAGAATGTTTATATTTATAATCATTTCAATTGTCGTACAAGAGTTGGTGCGTTCTCGCTTCCATAAACCAACAAACATGTGAAAATTTGAGAACATTCGTTTGTGTACGCAAGCATATTTGATTCATACCAAAAGAGCTGTTTGTATTTACTTATTGTAACTCGCTCATACTCAAAGAGATTCTTGTATTTATATTGTAACTGAATTAAAGCAAGCATAATGATACACATGCATACAATCTGCAGGAGACGACTAATCAGAAGTTGGCTTCAGCTTCATTTATAGTCCCTCACTCCTCTATACTACATCGAGTACGTTCTCCTCTTCATTTTACTCTCTTAAAATTTATACTACACCAGTCTATTGACATACAGTTAGATCAGTCGTAACAACTCTGTTAGTATTCTGCTCACATTTGTTCGCTCTCAATTATGTCTCTCATATTTGATCAAGACTATTCCCTAGGTTCTGTAGTTTACTTTACTCTATAAGTATAATGAGATTGCGACATCCGATACAGATACAAACATTATGTTTCTTCTCTTCTTGGCTTATTTACACAAATAGAAATCAGACTTAGTATAGAGATATCGTCACAGCTATGAGGCAGAGGCATGTTGGTGTTTTTTTTTTTTTTTTTTTTTTTTTTTTTCGACTAATAGCTGCGACATCCCCTTATCAGTTATTCAGAGAAAGAAGTATGACTCGATCGTTAAAAGTGAAAAGTCAATGACGACCATCAGAATAAAATCGCTTTAAGTTTTCATTTATAATTAAGATAAGACGACTTGTGTAACTAAAATTCATTTACTAATATAAAGTGATATACACAGTTGTAAACTCTTTCGAAAATATCATCATACTGTTTCTGCATGTATATCCACTGAATTAATTATTTATTAAAGATATTTATTTATTTATTTTCAGCAAATACAAAATTTCATATGAATAAATATTATAAAGTTTATTCAATTTTTGTTATTGTTTTTTTTTTTTTTTTTTTTTTCAATGATAGGGAATATTTTATTGAGTTTAGGGATCACAAATTCGAATGTACTTTACTGCGCTTTGTCATATGTAAAAGATACATAGAATCGAACTAGTTGAATGAAAATATGACTCCAGTTCTGCATAGAAGTATGTAACATGTATTTGAATAAATATTTTAAGTTCCTTAATCACTTACCTCTTAATCGTAGTTTTAAAAACTTTATTTTATCTAACATCCAACATACAGTATGGCAGACTTTCCACTGCACGCAGATCTGATATCGATTGGAGGTGCTCACTGACATTAACTAGCTAGGATGTTTTGGGGAAATGGCTAGTTTCATTGCTTTTAAATTCTGTCAGCTTATCAATGAAGTTCAACTGCTGGTGAATCTGTGCCTGCTCTGAGGTGCTTGGATAATTATCCTTGTCTTCATCTAACGCCACAATTCCCTCAGGATTCATATCAGCGCCGTCGACATCATCTCCAACATCTACCTTCACTGTCTTCCCATTTGGAGTTATTACCAGTATATGCATCTTGTTTGCTGTTATCTTTCAATAATTCAAAGGTTATGCAAACCGAAACCGTAATTTGGTTGTAGAGAGCCAAAATAATATTTTATAAGTTCTGTAACCAATTGTGTAATTTAAAAAAAACTAAATCCATAAAAATGTTACTTCGGACATCAGCTTCAACATTTTTAATCGCAGCCTGCTTCGAGTATGTCGAAAAAAAATATATGCTGTATATGTAAAGTATATACTGTATATGTAAAATATATGCTGTATTTTGCTCAAATTACCTTAGAGATATTGTGATATACCCTGTTCAATTTGGATCTATTTCACATCTGAACCAAACGATTTTTAAGCTTCTAGCACTAAAACTGCAGGAGATATACCGATTTGCGGTTTGTCACGCTCCTTGCCTGCGTAGATAAATCTACCATATATTTTGGAGCTTATGTTGTCAACTCGTGTATATATACAAAATTTCTATTGTCTATTGTCAATAGTGTCCAAAATTGACCAGAATATATTTTCAGGTCCAATTTTCCAAACTTTTTTATCTTTATAGAATCGTAACATTAATACACGTATCAAATTTTAGCTTTAAGTTGTAGAAGATACGGGTGTAGATATATTTTTTAGAATTACGGTGACCATAGGAGGTATATATGATTTCTGTTAACTGGAAAATGTCCAGACGCACATTTCTCAAAACCAATATACTCATTTCACTTCGTTAATAAGTATAACAATTTTCAGGTTGTGCTGCTTGAAAAATATGAACTAAATTAATTAAGACGGCTATAGTTGAGACTGGTCGACTACGAGATACCATGAACCCCGCAAAAAATAACTAATACTATTCATCTTTACGGACGTATAAGCTCGCGCTCTGCTAACTGCGCAGTTGCTGCCAGAGATTGGGGTGGGTTGGGCTATACTTTGGATGCTTATAACTCCATTTCTAGTTAGACGATCTTCATTAAACTTTTAGAATATAATAATAGCACTAAAATGTGTTTATTAGCCAAATTGCAAGTCTCTAACTTTTGAATTAAGTTTTTTCCAAATTTGGCAGAAAAACGAATTGTATTAAATTGTATCTATATATATTCAGAAGACTGGGAGACTCTAACTCTAAAGATGATCGAGATTTAATTTGATAATTTATTATCGACAAATATTAAAATCGATAACTCTGAAATGGAAATAGTTATCGATTCTCTGAAGCAAACTAGTATACCGCGTGCAATATACGGACCCACTAAAAAATGAATGAAGTGTCTAGCTTTTATAGTTTCCGAGATCGACGAGTTCATACATATGGACGGACAGACGGACATGACTATATCGACTTTTCTCGTCCCTGATCAAGAATATATATACTTTATGGGGTCTGCCACTCCTCCTTCTGCCTGTTACACACTTCTAACAAAACGATTATACCTTGATTTCCAATTTTCTATGGGCTTATGGTATAAAAAAAATTGATAACATCATTGAATTCCTCAAAATGAAACTGTAAGCTTTGCTTGGATTTCTAATGCTTGAATAAAGCTGTAGCAATACTTTATTTTTGAAGAATTCCCTTTTTTTTTTTTTAAAAAGGTTTATTTTATTTTATTTAAACATGCTTTCTACTACCTAATTGGCAGCTTAACAAGTTGAACATAAAGGTACAATTATTTACAGTAGAACACTACAGATATTTCAATAACAATTTACATAAACAACAATCACAAGTTGGTTAATTAATCACACAATAATCACATTCACATTTACATTAAACATTATTTTTATAGGGAGCATTGCAGATTTGCCAGAGGATTTTTGCTTGTGCAACACTTATTTTGTTTAGGTTTGATTTTGCCGCAATTCCATAGACTTGAAGCACATATCTCCATATGGGGCTTAGTATTGCTTTATAAATTGTCACTTTACTGTACAGACAATTTATTGGCCGGCATAAGAAGCCATGACATCTTTGTGATGTCGTTATGTGAGGGCATATCGGCTGTGAACAAAGTATAACGCTACCTTGAGGCACGCCTGCACATATTGGTCTTTTTGATGATTTTATACCGTCAACGTCGACCCTAAAGCTTCTATCTCGCAGAAAGCTGCTGACAAGCTGGTACAATTGTGGAGTGAGAACGCTTCTAAGTTTGAATAATAATCCGTCATGCCAGACTCTATCAAACGCTTGCTTTATGTCCATAAAAACAGCAACTGCATACTTCTTGTGTTCAAAAGCATCCAGGATAAAATTGCCCACACGGTGTAGCTGCTCCGGAGAACCATGACCTCTCCTGAATCCAAATTGCCAGTTTGGGATTCATTCGTTTGAGTGCTTCAAGTTGCAAAATCCGGTCAAGTATTACTCTTTCGGCCATCTTTCCTAAGGCAGGAAGAAGACTTATTGGACTATACCCATCCACTTCACTAAAACTCTTTCCATGCTTTGGGATCATTTTTAACTGCGCTGTCTTCCAGATGCTTGGGTAGTGTCCTAGCCTGAGCATACTGTTTAGAATCAGCACTATAAACAGGAGAGAAGAATTTCCACAGATAAATTTGTGTGCGGCGCGCAAAAATAGACTGCGAAAAAGGAAGAAAACTTTGGCAGCTTTGGCAACCCAACCAAAAACCGTTCTTTATCCTGCCGTGAATTTGTGGCTGTGTGTGTGTGCTTGTGCTTGAGTATGCTTAAAACAAAAAATATGTATCATTCGCCACGCCCACAGACATGTACGTGTGTGTGTGTGTTGTTTGCTGGCGACTGTTTGCTCCTGGCATGTGGAAGTAGAACATAATTAATTCAAATTAATTACAATTTGTGTGGAATTAGCGCTTGTGGCAAGCGGTACGCCCACAGAACAAAAATGATGCTCATTATCACGATGATCATCAGCCACGTGATAATCATCATGATGCTGCCTATAATTATGCTGTCTGTGCCCGCAAACATTTTGGTGCGATTTTTATGGGCTTACATGAGCGAGCATATGTGCGCCTGTCCTCCTTTCCTATTGCACATTTTATCCTATCAAGCTGCTTGAATTATGTCCTGGCGAGTGCAGCGACAACAGCAGCAAATAATTTGGGGCGTTTTAAGCATCCCTCTTGGCCATTGTTTGACTGACCCAATTAACGCGGAATAGCGACAACGTCATAAACTCAAGAGCTCAACTCAATCGGACAGAGTGTGGGATAGAGAAAGAGAAGGAGAAAGAGAGAGAGAGAGAGAGAGAGAGAGAGCGATGAGCGGATGGGTGGACTGGTGCATTTATAAATCAATTATGTAACGATTGCACGCTCATTAGTGTCAAACTCAATTAACGGTATGACAGTTTTGCCAGCACCGCAGGATGGCTGACGGCACAATGACAAAGGACATGCAACACGCAATAGCATTTAGCTTATGTCAAATGGTCAATGCATTAATTGCCCTTGGCAATTTAAGAAACTTGTGATTTGCAACATTAAAGTAGAGTTGGGGAAATTACAGTTTTGTATGTGAAGCGGAATGGTTTTGAGAGAAAGGAAGGTGGCAAAATAAATCATTTGAAATTTCGATTGATAGAAATATATGTACTTATACTGCAATTAAATATAAATTATGAAACATATTGGATATGTTTGTTTGAATTTACTTTATAAAGTAAATGGCATTGAAAATACTGTTAATGTTCGATTCCTTACATATGCAATTAACAGTATTATGTGCTGTTAATAACATAACACCCAATCGACACTTATTATATTCTTCCTACTTTCTTTTTCAAATGACTACGCTTTATTATAAGAATAAGAAAAGACACAACTTTTACCCAAAATAAAGATGAGGAATTACTTCGCATCGAGCCTCCACTGCAAAAAAATACGAAAGGCAAATTTGATAAAAATGACTAGATTTATCTGATTGAGGGAATTACCGCGACTATTACTGCACTCAAATAATTGAGATGTTACATTTCAAGCTGCTTTCACTTAAAACTCTTATCTAATACAAATAGTTTACCATTGCCCTGATTTTCCATGTCGCATAACAAGCCGTAACTAACACTTTTCCTTTTCAATAATTTAGTGCTTTAAAATATTCCATAATTAAATTGAATATGACAAAATTATAATATTTTCAATTCAATATTAATAAGACACGCTTAACTTCTACAATTTATATTTCCTAGTTTGATATCTGCAAAAATTAATATCAATGCAGTAGATTTTACCAATTTTTAGATTTTGTAACATTATATTATATGAATATAAAATATTATATAAATATCATTTGATCTCTCTAGGCTCTTTTGCATATATTCGTATCTCAAATTTGTTTGCCTTTGTGCAGCGTTTCAAATGTTCTGCGACCTTGGTTGTAGGCTGCTGGCACATTAATATAAATATTCAAGTACGCTGGTTGGCCACAACTCAGCTTTAATGCACTCGAGCATTGGACTCACAATGCGGTTGTATAATAATTTTTCTTTTTTTTTAATTTTCTTTTTTTTTTTCTTACATTTCCTCGGAGCAGTTTGAGCCCAACAAGTATTTTATATCATAATTGCAATCTTGCATAAATACGTGTTGTCAGACATTTCAGCATATGTAGGTGTATGTGTACGACTGTATATGTGTTTGTGGAGGGTGAGTATGTATGTGTTTAATGTATTTGTTTGTCCTTCGTATTGCCATTTTAGCATGTGACTTTTTTATGGGAACGGCCACAGTCACAGACACAGTCACAGCATCAACTACTGCCAGCAGCCGTCGAAACACGTGTAAGTGTGTTGTAACGACACACAGACATACACATACTCATACACATACACACGCACACACATCTATAATGCATACTGAGCAATGTCCGTGACACACTTGCCAGCTTGTTGTTGTAGGGATGTGTGAGGTTATATGTGCCTTTCGTTGCATATCTCAATGTTTGCATCTGTACCCAGGCCTTACCCAACTCAGCAAACATGTTGGCCATGCCGCTCGCTTTTGTTGTTGTTGCTGTTGCTGTTGCTGCTGCTGCTGTTTGGTGTTCTTTAGCAGGCAACGCATTGACACGCGCTATGTTTGCTGCCGAACCACACAAACACCCACCAGGCATACCACCTGCACTTCCCCTACCACAACACCCGCGCCGATTCCCCGATTTCAACGAGGTCAGATGATCCGCCATGTTATTTCACATGTACTGGCATGTTTTCTGAGCCCCTGTGATTCCTTTTCGGCCACGTTTACTCCATTAACACTCAATCATTAGCATTGGCTATCGCAAGGCACTCGTGCATCAAATTAAATGCTAACGAAAATATCATCAATAACAAACGCGACCAAATGCTAAGCGAGGCGGCAGACGGTGACACGTCTTGGCTTCACGTGACTAATTAATTTTTGGCTATCCAGCGACCGAACAATTAGCCAACGAAAACACCCCAATCACATCGAAAACGACAGCAACAGCAGCAGCAACGAGCAATAAACATAAAAGCCAATGATAATCAATAAATAATTAACCAATATTTATATTTTTAATAAAAAGGTCAAAAGCCAAGAAATAACAATAAAATAAATCTAAACAAATTTATTCAAATTAATTATAATACAATATTTACAATAATAGTACTAAAAAAAAAATAATATTTATACAAATAAATTTAAAAATAAAATAAATAAATATAATTAAAATTATAATTTATTATATGTATTTAATTGAAATCATACATTTCACAATAAATGATAGATTAATGGTGTTTAGTCCAAACCCTATATAAAATGTTTATTAATATATTCTGGAATTTAATTTATTAAAAAAAAGGTATAACTATACTTAATTTTAGTTACATTTGCTAAGAGCAGTAAATTTGTTCATGAACAAATAATATTTGTAATACTTTTACTAAAAATAATAGTAATAATAGTGGTCGATAACTACATAACATAATGGGGGCATAATTGTTATACCCTGAACCCATTGAAAATGGGAATTCAGGGTATAATGGTTTTGTGAAAATGTATGTAACAGGCAGAAGGAGACGTCGCAGACCCCATACAGTATATATATTCTTGATCAGCATAAAAAAATAAGTTGATTGAGCCCTGTCCGTCTGACCGTCCGTCCGTCAGTATGATTTCGGAAGCTACAGAGCTGAAGCTAGAGAGCTGAAATTTTACATGAACACTCGTATGTTAGCTACGCAGTACGAGTTTATTTTGTTTTTTCGATAACTCATCCCATTTCCAAATTATCGATAAAAAATCGAAAATTCGTTTCAATTTTTTATGTTTTTTGAGCATAACTTCTACACCGTTTTAGAGGCTTGAAATTTGGCACATAAATACATTTAGATATTCTTAATCTACTCTGAAAATTTCATTAAGATCATCCATCTAGAAATGGAGTTATAAGCGTTTAAAGTATAGCCCAACCCACCCCCAAGCCACGGCAGCAACTGCACGGTTAGCAGAGCGCGCGCCTATACGTGCGTAAAAAAGAAGAGTATCACTTTTTTTGCAGGGTTCAGGGGATCTCGTAGTCGAGCCGTCTCGACTAGAGCCTTCTTACTTGTTCAAGCTCAAATTGGGGAAAATCTCTGAATTCCAAATGGAATTAAAACAAATTCCTTATCCCCATACCCATTATGCATTTAATAGAATTTATTATGTATTTTTCGACATATCAGATTTTAATTTTCACTATATTTACGTTTTCTCTAAATCGACAAGCTACGTTCATCTATTCGGCGTATACGTAATATCTCCATCTCACGTATCTATTCGATTGGGGCTTAGCTTTAAAGTATTTAATACCCGATTGTTCTATATGCAAATCGGTGCAGTTGATATATCATGGGATTAGCTGCGCGAGAGCTGCATGTTTTCAATGACATTCAGCTGAGACAAAGAGCGTATAAAGTGCATTTAAAATGGCATTATCAAGAACACACACGTTCACACAGACGAAGCCCTAGCAGAGGCAGTTCACATTATGCAAATTCTTTTCCCATTCCCACTGTCTGCATTTTATGCATTTCAACTCGTTGGCGCTCAATTGGCCAACAATTCGATTTTATTTTATTAAAAATTTTAGACTCCGTTCCCAAAAAGGGAAAAAGAGTCTATTGGGATTGTGCAATGTCCGTCTTGTTGTCCGTCTGTCTGTCCGTATGAACGCAATAGTATTCTATAGCGCTATTAGAGCTATAGACTTGAAATTTGGAACATATACTCATATATGCAACCGAATTATAAAGTGTAAAAATTTTCCCCATCCGCCCACTAGGAGCGTGGCAAATCAGAAAACTCTTCCGCCCATAGGCCAGAAATTATACTAGATAATAAGCTAGAGAGTTGCAATTTGGAATGTTTACTCGTATATTCTACACCGTTAATGCTAAAAAGCTAAAATTTGGCATGTGAGTTAATGTTATGATTCTATGAAGATCGAGTTTTATGTCTTCGCCCATTGGGGGCGTGGCAAATCGTACCTGAATATATAGTGATTTTTCAAATTGCGCTATATTTTGAACACTATTCACACTAGAGACTTGAAATTTGGCATGTATACTCGAGATCAGCATAAAAAATAAGTTGATTGAGCCCTGTCCGTCTGTCCGTCCGTCCGTCCGTCCGTATGAACGTCGAGATTTCGGAAGCTACAAAAGCTAGAGAGCTGAAATTTTACATGAACACTCGTATGTTAGCTACGCAGTACGAGTTTATTTTGTTTTTTCGATAACTCATCCCATTTCAAACTTATCGATAAAAAAGCGAAAATTCGTTTCCATTTTTTACGTTTATTGGGCATAACTTCTACACCGTTATAGCGAAAGACTTCAAATTTATATATTTAGATAGATATTATGGATACGCAGATTATGTAATTTTTGGATTTTGGATGCCATGCCCCCTTCGCCTACAGTTTGGAAAAAACGCATTTCAAATACTAGAGACTTGAAATTGAACACATAGATACATATAGCTACTCTGCCAATTTCATTAAGATCGTCCATCTAGAAATGGAGTTATAAGCGTTCAAAGCTCAGCCCAACCCACCCCCAAGCCACGGGAGCAACTGCGCGGTTAGCAGAGCACGTTCCTATACGTGCGTAAAGAAGAAGAGTATCACCTTTTTTGGGTTCAGGGTATCTCGTAGTCGAGCCGTCTCGACTAGAGCCTTCTTACTTGTTTTTTTGGGTTAGGGTTAAAAAGTTTTTGAGGTTACCAATTAAACGCAAACATTTGTTCACACACACTCAAATAAATGCAGACACAGGCAAGTCTTTGTGCTTTTCATGTATACAAAATGCCATGGGCTTAATTAGCATTAAATTTGTATATTAAAAAAGAAAACAAAGGCAAATAAGAAAACTGCTAAGAAAAAGCAAATTGACACTAAATTGCCACTTAAGCAATATTGCTGAGCTGGCTTACGGGAAGGTCGTCATTGCTATGCGAGTCCTGCTTGAGTCCAGGCAGACTCTCTGCCAGCCATTTGCTTAACGGCTACACCGGCAGTCAATTAAAGTCCAACTGATGTTTAACAATTTAATTACGAGAGCTAACAAGTTTAAGTTGAACTGTCAGCGGCAGACAGCTACAACCAACCAGTCAGCTCTCTCTCTCTCTCTCGCTCTCACTCCATTTCTCCCTCTGTCGTTATGTCTGTGGCTCTGTCTGCCCATCATTCATTTGGAAATGTTCATCGAATATGCCAGAGGCAGTTTCAAATTTATAAAATTTAACTAGCAAATTGTGTCGTTTATGTGCACTGACAAAAGTAGAGTATTCATAACTTGATAACATAAATTTTTACTTGTGCACTAACAAAATGATTGGGGTTAAATCCGACTGTGGTCTAAAATATTTAAATAGTGTAAAAAAAGGTAAATATTGAAAATGTTTAAAAAAGATTGAATACGAGAAGAGAATATGAGTCGAATAGTTAAGAGTAATAAGCTCTGAATAGATTATAAGAGAATAGTATAGAAAATACGAGAAGGGCAGACTAAAAAGGAGGCAAGCGAGAGGCAAGGAGCAAGGAGCAAGGAATGGAGAAACATAAGGTGAAGAATTAGTATGAAGAACTTAGGATGAGAAAGCAAAAGTTAAGCGCAAGAGGGAACATGAGTACTCTAGGCTCTAGTCGAGACGGCTCGACTACGATATACCCAGAACCCTTCAAAAAAACTAACACTCTTCTTCTACACGAACGCATGAGCGCGCGCTCTGCTAACCGCGCAGTTGCTGCCGTGGCTTGGGGGTGGGTTGAGCTGAACTTTGGACGCTTATAACACCATTTCGTGGGGGCGTGGCATCCAAAATCTGACAAAAACCGAAATTGTATTAAATTAGTATCTATATACATGCAGAAGACTTGGAGACTCTAACTCTAAAGGTGAACTAGATATAATTTTATAACTGATTCTCGATAAAGTGTTTTATCGATAACTTTGGAAATATAAAAGTTATCGAATTTCTGAAACACACTCGTACTGCGCGTGTAATATACGGATCTAACACAAAAAGAATGAACTCTCTATCTCTTGTATCTTCGGAAATCGACGCGTTCATATATACGGACGGACAGGGCTTTATCCACTTATTTTTTGTGCTGATCAAGAATATATATACTTTGTGGGGTCTGCCACGCCTCCTTCTGCCTGTTACATACTTTTAACAAAACCGTTATACCCTGATTTTCCATTTTCAATGGGCTCAGGGTATAACAAAAATAAAACTAGAGAGAGGATAAGGAAAAATCAAGGAGAGAACAAAGAAGAACATATGAGACTCTTTCAATTTATAAACTGGTCGATTATTAAATATAAATGCATGCTAATTTTAATGTGAATGCTGCTTGGAAGTACAAATTTATTATTCAGCTAAAGTGTCGGTGGTGATTGATATGAACTATCAATTAAATATTAGTTAAATGGTATTTGGGCAGGTAAAGCTATTAATTATTAATTAACAATTTGCTATTCATTAAGGTCGCATTTGCTAATTTCTTTTCGCAATTTTTTATTAATTGCCGCTCATCTTACGGCACAAAGGTTGCCCATTATAAGCGTGTTCAAGAGGCTGCCGCTAATTATTGTGCATTTTGCATTGGTTAAGTTTAGTTTGCTTCGCTTGTTGCTCACTTCTTCTCCTTCATCTTGGTCTTAAAGTTTAGTTTTTTAGTTTTTTCTTTGCATATTTACGCAGTAGCTGCATTTGCGCCATTTTTAATGAGTTTTTGTTGCAATGAACATGGCTAGAAAATGCTATTGCTGTTCGCCGTTGTTCTTGTGGCTGTTGTCTGCCGGCTGTTTGGGAAAGTTTACACGCTCGACCAGCAACGGCCAACTCACAAGCTGACTGCCTGATAGACTAACTGACTGACTGACTAGCTAATGCTCGACCGACTGACTGCGCGAGTGCTTGACTTGCACTTGAGGCACTCCAAAAACTAATCAGCTTCGGTAAAGCGGTGTCTTGTAAGTTTCAGCGCTGATTGTGCAGCATATACTCTTATGCTGTGGGGTCATCTGCCTAAGTAATGGATTAAGTAAAGTAACTATTGATGTGCTTGTAATATTCACCATTTGTAGCATTCAAGCAACATCTGCACAAGTGTCTCAAGATTGAAAAACGTATAATAAATTAAAGCAAACATTATTTCCATTTACATAGATATACATATATTTTATCTTAATGCTACTTTTCAAGAAGAGTATTTTATTTCTTTGCTCCATCTCCCAATAGTTCTTATCTTAATACTTTTTCCTCTCTGGCTTACCAGCCAAGACTTGGGTACATAATTAAGTCAGTTGCAGTCAAGTTGAGCGCGTTTAATGAGCATGGCCTGAGACCGGGCATCGTTTGTTTTGCGCCACAAAGTTTTGTGGGGCTAAAATGGTGAAATTTTTGGTCAGCTTTTTGGGGCTCGTTACTTATCTTGCTCATTTCCTTTCAGTGCACTTTTGTATTGCATTAACATGGTCATTATCCTGTGTTATCCTTTCGCCACTTGCACCGCTGCCGTCCTTTTTATTATAAATTATGGCCGAGCTGGTCTCTCAAGTGTTTTCCTTCCGCTGCGCTCAATTGCATAGTTATTAGGTATTGTTTTAGTATCCCTTGTTGTTCGTATCTGTATTACACCTCTGCGCTGCACTCGCCTCCAGTTGGCTAATGTGTAAAAAGTTCAGAGCACGCTTCGCTGCCTGCTTCCTGCCCGCTGGCGTATATCCTTGCAAATCCTTGCTGCCCAGCGCTCGCCTTTTCGCATTCAATTTTCATTATAGGCACTTGACTGCACAAAATAATGCCCTCAGTCCGTGTGTAGGTGAGAAATTTACAAATAAATTTTGCTTATTAGTCTGGTGTTTGCTTGGTCGTTTCCTAACGCACAGCTAAAACAAGTTTTCAGCTCGCTCTTCGATTGTCTGCCACATACAATTTTACAATTCATTTAACTTTTAAGGCATTTGCATCTAATTGGCTCTCATTTATATGCGGGCATTTATCTAGAAATTGTGAGCTGTGTGAACTATTATCATTTGACCCATTGAACTTCCATCTAGCATAAATATTAATTATATTTTCTCTGAATGCGTACATAAATAATTTATTACATATTTATCTATGGTTTTACTCTACTGGCGTTGTAATCATGCCAGTGATTTGAGTTCTATGTGATTAAAAAAAATTAACCAAAAGGAAATCAAATGTAAATTTGAAGGAAGAAATAAAATCGTTAATTAGGACTTTATAAAAAAAAAAAAAAAAAAAAAAAAAACCAATAAAAATATAAGTTTTTCAAAAAACTTTTTAAAGAAAATTAAAAACTTAATTTTTTTTTTTATACTACTCAATTGTCATTGGTAAGCTCCATCGGACAAGCTTTATGTCCTATATTACTCTAATCATCCCACTTCAATTCCGTCTATCATTTGCCTTTTTCTATACGTTCTTTTCATTCAGTGACTTCCTTATTGACTCGAATCCCAAGACAGGGTATACTTTAGTCAAATATTCTCGCTCGCCCACATCTCTGTTGTTGCCTTTTATACTACTCGCCAGCTTTCTTTCATTTTGTTGTCGTTAATGTAATTACATCAAAGAGCATTCGAGTTCACAAAAAAGAAATAAAAAGAAAAACTAACAACAACAAAAGCCATCCGCCAGCCAAGTGATGCCAGAATCCCCGAGCAAGAGAAAAGCTGCGAAGTGCAGTTGAACTGCGAGTTAAATCCTTTCAATTGAATGACATTTGGTTTGCACTTTGGCACCGAGCGCCAACAAATTGGAAATGCGCGTATTGTGATATAGCTTAGACACGGCATGCGGCTATAGAGCTGCACGGCTGTACGGCTGTATGGCTGCACGGGTGGCATGCCGTGAGTCAAGTTCAATTAAACAAGTGACTGGCAGAGACGCAGACTTAGTTTAACATGGCAAAGAGCCGTGGGACCAAAAACCAAAATCCTATTTAAGCTGGCGCTTCTCGCTGCTAGTTTGTTTTTTGTTTGCTTGCTTCCTATGCTGGTGCTAAATGTCAGCGATGCAATTAAATTGGGAATAGGCGACGGTCATGATGGCGACGTGGACAACGAGCCGAGGGGTCAGTGGGCGGATAACGAAAAGGATGCGACCTATGGGGACCAGAGCTTACTGCTCTGGCGTGTTATAAAATTATGAAGGAAAATTGGATTTAAAAACAGCTCCAGAGCTGGCGAGAAATGAGGCTAGCGCCATTAGCGTCACATCGGACGTCGTTTACTGAATCCTGCTGCTCTGCTGCTTCTGCTTCTGGGGCGGCTGCGGCTCGTGCGGCTGTTGCTGCTGTTGCTGCATTTGATGAGTTGGAAAAGAAAAGAAAATGAGCGAGCAGAAGAAAATTGTAATTAAACTGCGTTTGTTGTCATTGCATTTATAAATAATAATAATTATTATTGCATAATAAGGCAGACGCTGGGCGCAAGAAAAGAGCACGCACAAAGGATATGAATTAAAAGGCGAGCAGAGTGTCGAGGCTGTGAATGAAGGAGCTCGGCAGAGGAGCCAACCAAGTTGTTTTCATTTAGCTACTACAAAACTTTAACGTCAAACTTCATAAAATGACGTGCGAAAAACAGCGCGCACTGAAATGAAAAATGTAAGAAAAATGCCATTGAAATCAAGGAAACTCCCTTTCAACACTACAGCCCTCCTCGGCAGTGTGTCTTGCGCGTGCTAAAAAGGTTTTCTGTTTCTTTTTGCCATTTTTGGTCCGGGGCGAAAAACACTTTAATTAAAGTGAAATGCAAACATTTCAATTAGGAGCCGGAGCTAAGCTGATTTCAATCTGACTAAAAGGGATAACTTCCGCCAGACGCTTTGCCTTTTGGCTGGCGCCTCAAGGGTTCTTCCCTTTTAGTTGGCTTGATGCGTGCTCGAGCAAAGCTTCCAATGCTGGCAGAGCGACAATTAAAAGCGGGGGCAGGGCCATGTCAATGCTGACGATGGCCAAAAAGCGATTGACATTAATTTTGCATTAGCCCTCTTAGCCAGCCCGA
This sequence comes from Drosophila buzzatii, assembly GCA_035045845.1. Lineage (NCBI taxonomy): Eukaryota > Metazoa > Arthropoda > Insecta > Diptera > Drosophilidae > Drosophila > Drosophila buzzatii. The sequence goes on along the minus strand of JAWNOS010000373.1, from coordinate 990,034 downwards.
GTTGACTTACGCCTTCGACACGTTAGCCGCAAATTTAATTATGCGCGCTAGCAAATAAAAAAGGCCAAGAAAACGAATGTGAAGAGGGGAAAAAATGGCTTTTGTTAAAGCGGCAAGTGGGTTGAACCCAAGCAGCCGCCATGCTATTTTATATTCCAATTACCCGAAATTACTTAAGCCAGCTACCTCTCGGCCAACTACTATATAAATCACGTCGAGTTAAGGTCCGTGCTCGGCAAGGCTCATCGATGATGCAAACGTCACACATCAGAGAGCTTTCTAATCGCCGTTGTGTGGGATTCTTGTCTGGCATTTTCTCTGTATCATTTAATGGGAGGAACTCTCTCTTATAAAAATTCTCTTTATCTTTAATTGATTTCATCGAAGCACTCTAAGCGCATTATTGGACGAGCCACAGCGTCAATAATGATTAGTGTGCTTTGTTGTGCTTGTAGGTGTCTGTGTGAGTATCTGTGTTTGTGTGTGTGTGTGTATGTGTTGGTGTGACACAATCATCGCCTTTTGCGTTTGTTATTTCACTTCAATTTGTATTACATGAGCTGGCATTGTTATCGCTTTTATACCACTCTTTAATGGGCTTTATCGATAATGTCTGCCCCATTGTAAACGCGTTGTAATCTTAATGACCCCAGCTAAATGAGCCAAATAACATACATAAAAAATATACAGATTATATGCAGTTAAGAGTGTGGAAAGCATGACACAAAAGCTCATCTTGATTGGAAACTATAAAGGCGGAAGAGTTTAGTTGCGCTCATAAAGATTATTTTAAATATGATGAATTTTAATAGAAATTGATATGCAAATTGGCATGTAAAGCTTAGAAAATTTGTCGTAAATTTGATTTTAGGTTAATTACAAAAGGATTTGTAATTAATTGATAAGATTAATTTCGATTCGATTTTACACAGCTCACTAAAATCTCATAAAATACAGAAATCGAATTAACTTTTCCACCGTTATGAAACCAAATATCATGATAGTGAAGAAGATAAAAATTTTTAAGTATGAATTCAAATATACATTTTGAATATTATTTAAGAAATTTTTTGTCAATTGTCATAAGCTATCCTATATATATCCTCATAATGCTACTGAACAACCCTTCACGTCTTAAAAGGACAGAGCGCCTATTAATTTCATATCCCGATTCAATATTTCAACTTTACTCACATTTGACCAAATTAAATGCTTTTCTATTGAGGATTCGGTTGAAATTAAACTTAATTATCCCACTAATTAACCTTCACTTACTTAATATTTAATAAGATTTTAACGACACTCAGAAGACCTTTAGCTGAAGTCTACTTGCGAGTTAAATTTCTTGGCTGTCACATAATGTAGTGGCATTTAAGTGTTGTTAATTAGATTAAGTTAAGTGTCAAATTTAGTGCATTTTCGCATTTGTCAGCCCCGTGGGCTGTGCTTAACCTGTGCCCGAGTGCACTTCAGCAGCTGCAACAGCAACAGCAGCAGCAGCAGCAGCAACAACTATTACAATACAACATTTGTTTTCAATTGCAGGCGACAGACGGCTGGGCTGGAGGAGTGGCACATGCAAAGCTGGGGTAATAAACTGGGACAACAACTTTAAAAGTACAAACCAAGAGCACGGATTGAAGAGCACAGACCGGGAACAATGCAAAATGCGATGTCAGCAACAGAAGCAACTGCTGAAGCAACAACAACAACAACAAGAACAAAAGCAAGAACAACAACTGGAAACAAGTCAACAGCAGCTTAAAACATAATACGCTAACGGCAGGCAGCAAAAGAGGGGCGAAAAGCGAAAGAGACTTAGAGGAAAAACAAAGGAATGATGAGAAAACGTTGTTGTAATTAGTAAACGGATGGCTGACAAGCAGCAGCACAGCATGAATCATAAGTTGAGGCGGAAACGGAAGTGCACGCCCAATAAAACTGACAGCCAACAGCAACAACAAGCACAGCAGCAACACCAACAATAAGGAGCCTACGACCACTAAATGTTGCAGCAACAATTGCAAATGCCAAACAAATTGCGATCATGTGTGACGTTGAGAAGGCGTTTAAGAGCAATCAAAGCGACGACAATGATGACGAGCAACGTGATCTGGAACAGGAGCAGCAGGAACTGGACGAACAGCAGCCCAGTGAGGAGGCAGGAGGCGTGAAGTCAAATGTTCTGGTCAAACGTCACGCCTCCAATCGCTGCTTGGGCCAGCTGCTGAAGCTGCTGATCTCCACACCCGGTCTCGTTTTACTGGTTACAGGGTATTCGGTGTTGGGTGCACTTATTTTCCCTTTGTTAGAGGCACCGCAGGACCTGAGCAAGTCGGCGGCCATTGCCAAGAGCCGCGAGGATTGTTTGCGCGAATTGTGGATCATAACGGGTGAGTGAGCCAACAAAATTGTTAAATTGTTTATTTGCCGCATACGCATAAATCAAGCGTAAATTATTTGCCGCATTGGCCATAAATATGAGCGAAAAACGTTGTGTTGTAGTTTACGCTTGATTTGCTCGGAATATACATATATAGCGGCTTTAAGGTCCGTCTGCTAATGGCAATTAATGCTAAACAAATATCAATATTTTAATTGGAATTAACTTTTAGTTAGCCCGGAATGTAATTTGCGCCAATTGAATAATAACAAAATATTTGCATAGCCAAATATTTGCCCACACAGAGAAAACAATTTGCACAAGTTTTACGCAACGACTGCAAACTATTTGGGAGTCAAATGTCAAGCATTTGATGAGGATGGGAACTCTATCTACTACTGCGACCAGTTGATGTGATTTATTGGAAATTAATTACTTTGTCACCTAGATTGCAGCTGCCGCTGGCACTCAATTTAGACGGCAAGCTCCAGTTTATACCAAGTCGGTACAATGGGGTAGATTACTAGTTTTAATGGTATATATGTATACATAAAAAAATTAATTAAATATCAATGCAGTCCAAAAATTTCCAATTAATATCCATAGTAACTTATTATTTCATGTTTTATTTCTTAAGTATTTGGATTTGTCTTTATATTTAAATTACTTGTCATTTTAAACGAAATAGATAATGATAGTTTGTAACTTTTAACTATAATATTTGTACGTTCAACTATAGTCATTGGCAACGCATTGTCTTATCAGACCTTTTGCATCTGGGATGCTAAGATATTTGGTTGTATTATGCATTAATTAGCAAGATGGGCATTTAGATTATAAAAATAATCACACTTTGCTTGAAATAGCTGAGTGTAAGTCATTTTATTATTCTATATTCTACATAGTTAAACACAAATGTATTCATTTATTAAATTCTTATGAAACGCCCAGAACACTTTAACAAATAAGTAAGAGGGATGATCTCGACGGCCCAATGGGATACTTTAAACCCTACTTCACACAGCTTCACTTGTATATAAATATCTATCATTTCTAATTGCTTCGGGGTATTAAGGAAGTATCTGCAGGAAAAACATTTGTTAAACACTTTAATGTTTAGCTAATGCTTAGCTTTAATATTCTATTTTGAAATCTACATTTAAAGAATTATTCATTTAATGTCCGAAAAAGTGTATTATTCGCATAGACTACTCTCTCTCTCCCTCTCTCTCTCTCTCTCTCTTTCTCTCTCTCTCTCTCTGTGGCACACTACCTCACTCTCTCATTCACTTTCTAGCGCTCTCTACTTCTCCCTCTCTCCCTCTCTCTTTATCTGTGTCGCTGGCACGTGCATTGACGTGTGCTTATGTTGATTTAATGAAAATTTCACGTCATAAATAAACTAATTAATTTACGCGCATTTTGCTTTTTGGAGTGGCGCACCTGGCGTATGATTAATATACAAGACTATGCATTTAATGATGCCGAGTATCTCGCTTGCTCAAACTTTGCATTCCTTTGACAAATTCCTGAATTTTGGGCAGGTAAGCTTTAAGCGCTTAAGGGCATATTTAATTAATAATTCTAATGACGAGATTAATTCAACTCTCTAGAGAGGTTTTATTGCAGATACTCGTTATTTGATGGGCTAGCTTAATATGTAAATATTTTTGCAAAGGTCGTGTAGAGCGCTTTTAATAGAAAATTTAATGGAATTTTATGCTTGAAAACATTTCTTAGGCACGGCTTGTTTTCGAAGAGATTAGATTAGTTTCGTCTCAAGGTGCTAAAATTTTATATAGTTTTAAAAAGTTCAAACGAAAAATACAATTTAAAATAATAATAAAAAATTTTTAAAAAATTCTCTACTTTTGTTTGTCAAAGTTCTTGATTTAAACCCCCTCTGAATAGAAGGGTTTCATTCCCTTACAATATTCAGCTTTCAATCAAACAAATTTATCTGTAACTTATCTGAAGCACTTAAATTAGCTATCGACCTATTTGGTTTACATTAAATAAAGCTGAAGGCCAAGCATTTCCTGCGGCTTCCACTTGGCAACGCAAAGGCAGCAGGGTAACAACTTTTATTACACAAATAGTCACGTAAAGTGCTTCCCGAGTTTTTCCAGTATGAAACCAAAGGCTGAGAGCACTTGCGCATTCATTTGCTATTAAAATGTGTATATATTCACACATACATACATGCACACACACATACGTGCATACGTTTGTATGTCTGTGTAGGAATTCGACTTGAACACGAAGCACATTTGCCGTGGTATTTACATCTGGCAAGGATCTCTGGCTGCCAATACAAGGACCCAGAGTATTGAGTGTTTCATTTCAAGCGAAATGGATGCAGTCGCTGGTGGGATTCAAGTGTGCCCCCGAGGCGGCAATGTGGGCATAGTCAAGGCCAAATGGCGTCAAGTGGGCGTTGTTAACGATTGTTGTTGTTAACAAGCTGTAGCAGCCAGCAACCTCTGCAATTTGCTGTGGAGGCAAAATCAAATGCGAGCAGCGCCCTCAAGACAATCCAAGCAAAATCGAAAGGTGGCGACGTTGTTGGGCGACACTTTGTAAAGGTTGCGCTGCTTGAGCTTAAAGGTTATCAGTGCACTTTACACGAAATTGCATAATTGCAATCGCATAGTTGCACCCAAGTATTTTTCTGAGAGCAACTGGCCACAGACTTGACAGACTTGAGACTTGAGCATCAAATGCTTTTGACCCACTTAGATACATTTGTGAATGGCCATTTATTTATGCTTTAATTGTTATGTATAATTGCAGAGAAACTCAACGTGCTGTATGAGCGCAATTGGACGATGCTGGTGCACGAGCAGCTGCGTCGCTTCGAGGGCTCCATTGTGGCAGCCACGCGTCCCGGCGGCGCAGCTGGCGCTGTGGCGGGACCTGGTGCGAGTGCCAGTGCCAGTGCACTGGGACACTTTGGCTACGACGCCGGCGACACGCAGAGCTGGACATTCAGCGAGGCTCTGCTCTACTCGGTGACTGTGATAACAACAATTGGTGAGTGGCAACATTTTCATTTGAAGTCGCTTTTCTGTTTGCTGTTTATTCCGAGACACTCTGTTTGCTTAGTATTTACAATCATCTCCGAGGCATTTTGAATTTATCGCTTGGGCAGTGCTGCTTTAACTGCTAATATTTACATTGCAGTGGGGCCATCAGCAATAGCAACATCTGCGGCAAGGCAACATACATATACTGTATACGCCCAGTGGGCTCTACCAAAATATTTGCATATGGTTAAAGCCTGTTGTCTGTTGCCCGTTGTCTCTCTCATTCTATATATACTCATATATATGTATATATTATGAAGTGTTATTGGACCGATAGTTAAGCTCTCCCTCAACAGTTGCTACAAATTCTCTGGCAAATTAATAGCAGCTTAAGTGTTTTTGTTTAACTAAGTGCACCGTATACAAAACTTAATTTGGCGGGGGAGACACTAGGGATAAGCACTAAATAGGATTAATTTGCTGAAGCAAGCTGTTGCATAAATAAATTCGGTATTTAAATTTAAATTAAACTTTTTGAATGGACTTCAGCAAGTATTACAGCTTAGGAAAGTGAATAAAAAACAATATATAGGCAAAGCTGAGATCGTATGAATCTTCTGACAATTATTAAATCGATTATTGTGGAAAAAGTTACCTCTAAATACTTTAAATCATTAAAAATCATGGCTGGCAATTTAATGTTTTTTTTTTTTTTTTTTTTTTTTTTTTTTTTTGTATTTGTATTTGTTAGTTTTATTCGATTCCATATAATATTATATAATTTTTGTTAAATATTATACGCCATTAGGAAACGTTATAAACCATATTTTTGGCGCATACTGGATAAAAATAAAAATGTCAACTTATTGTAAATTACGTTCCTTAAAAATGTTTGCTCTTGTGAGTGATATTTCTAAGATTCCGATATTTCCCCATATATTATGTAGCTGAAAATATTATAATTATATGAACAAAACAAAGCTTTAGCTTCAGCTTGGATTTTTATTTGAACCTCTGACTCATGGGTAATTCAATATATAAAAGATTATATAAACGCAAATATATTTACTCCACTTCAATAGGCCATGGCAGCCTGACGCCACGCACAGCAGCTGGAAAGCTGGCGACCATTTTCTATGCGCTCATCGGGGTCCCTTTGATGCTGATGTGTTTGTCGAGCTTGGGAGCGCTGCTCGCTGAGGCGCTGCAGTGCACCTACATACGGCTCTGCTGTCAGCTGCAGCGCAGGCGGGGCTCCGGAGTGGAAAAGAATGCAGCGCTTTCAACGACAACGACAACGACGACGACAACGACGACGGCGCTGACAACGACGGGCACACTGACGAAGCGACGTCATGGTGCTGGAAATGGGGTAAGTCAAACAGTGCGTATGATTGATATTGTTCAATTGCTGATGCAACAGATGCCCGGACCAACTGCTGTGAAGCAAAAGCTCAACTTACTGCAACTTTATCGTGTTGACTTTTTTATGGATCTTAATTCGATTGCCACGACTGTCAAAGTTCTCGCATAGCTGCCATAACACCGTGAACTGTGTGTCTTGGCTTAAGTGTTTGCTGTATAAAGATCCGCCCTCGCCTAACCACTGCTGACTGAAAAAAAAAAAAAAAAAAATTCAAACAAAAGTTTTGCACTGATGCGTAGTCCGTTGATGGCTACAGCATCGGCCACTGGCTAAAGGAAGCGCTTTTGTTGTGTAAAAACTTTCACTGGCTGCTCACTAACTAATGCTACGTGAAATATTTTTAGTTTTTCTTTCAATGTGCATGTAGTTTATTTATTTACTTTTTTTTTTAAGATTTTTGCAGTCAGTTGCTAAAATGTGAGAGTTACTTTGCGCTGAAGCAATTCAAGTTACTCCCTCAATTTTGTATGCTGTTTCTTATGATGTTGCAATAAAGTTCGATGGCAACTTATTTACTGGAAGAATTTTTTTATTTTCCAAACAAAGTTTATATTTAATATAAATTTGAAAAAATTTAAATTGCATTGTTAACTAAGTATTTCATACATGTAAAATATTCTGAAACTCTCATGTTAAGTTTATCTTAAAGCTTCCATTGTCCACACATTTCACTCTGCTTTAGTTGCCTATAATTTTAGCCTTGGTGGTGTGCACTTAGGTTTCAGCAGGGTTTTGAATTTCGATAGGGCATAACATATTTTTAATTAAGACAACAGAAACCTTTTAAGTTTCTAGACCCGTTTTTGGGTTTGCTGCCGGACTTGATACGTCTTTTTTTTTCGGTTTTCAACAGCAAACTTAAAGTTTGTAATTGATTTGAACAAAAACCGAAAAAGAGAACTTTTTGGGATCGTGCCACAGATTGCGCACTGTCCAGATTGTTTGCTGCTCCTTTTTTTTTTCATTTATTTTTTTTTTTATTGTGTGTGTTGGCAAATCAGGCTACTTTTTTTTTATTTGCTGTGATAACAAAAAAGTTGGCTGTCGCGTTCACTCCGCACGCCATATACATATATAATATGTAGACCCAGCTAAAATCGGAGGGTGCTGGTCCTTTCGGTCTTCTGTTTGCATGTTTTGTGCATTCGTGCACAAGTTTTGTAAGTCATTTGTTTACCATCCACGACTCTCACTGACATTTTTATTAAACCCTGAGCTATGAATTCCGCTTTACTTTTGGAGTGTATTTCCTCTACTTATGATATACGAGGTGCCCACAAACTGGAGAGAAAGAGAGAGAGAGAGAGAGAGAGAGAGAGAGAGAGAGAGAGAGAAAGAGAGAGAGAGAGAAAGATGTTCGTTTAGAGCAAGTTTATCAATTTAGTAGGAATGTTATTTCTGTCCTTTTATGTGCTAGAGACTTATTTATTTAGAGGCTATATTTGCGCCCCGCGGCTGTTATAAGATTGTATGTGATTATAGTATAAATAAGAACCAAATTTTGGTATACATAGTTATTAAACATATACTTTTATGTAGACATTACTATTAGGATGAGACATTTCGACATTATTCTAAGCCAATATATACAATTTATTTGAATTTGTACAATTATTTTATTTTAGTTTGCGCTATGATTTCCTTGCATTCTGATAAGTAAAATGACACTCCCATGTTATTTCATTTATTGATTTAATTTCGTCACACATAAGTTCTAACAATAAAGTTGATAATAAAGTTCATATATATTATAAACTTCCTAAAGACAATAATTTGGTGTATTTATATGTTTTAAATATAAATGAAACAAGTAAATATAAAATATGATTATATTAAATTAAAAATGGAATATTTACTTCATGTGATTAAAAATGCTTTTTTGTCGAGATACTGTAGAGATCTGTTTTTTCGTACAACGATTTTCGGATGAACAGAGAGCTAAAAGTAGCCAACTAATAAAATAATTTTTTTTTAAATGCGGAGGTCATCAGATATTTAAAAATAATTTAATTTTTGACAACAATGTGCTTCAACTATTTTATTTACATTTTTAACCAACTCTTGTTGCTCAGGATTAGAAAGAATATAAGAAATTTTTAACCTTTTTTAAAAAAATTTATTTAATTGCTTAGACTTTAGGCAGTGCACACTACCATTCACATGTATTATAAATATATATTATACATATTATAGATTTATTATATTATTATATTATATATAAAAGTTAAAAAGTTAAGTTAAAAATTATATATAAAAGTTAATACTCTATCACATACCTTTCATACAGAGTATACCCATGTGGACATTTGCAAAGTTGATTTACCATCAGACAATCAGACCATATTTTTTTATGTCACTCATTTTTGCACACTTGTTTGTTTATGGCTGCAGAAATTTCTGTTAAATTGGAAGATAATAAAAAATCGCAAGCAAAACAACAGTAAGATCAACATGCAGTTGGCAACGTGCGTGGACAAATAACTGAATTGCGGTCTGCAGTGGACGTCAGCATTTTGTTTGCAATTTAAAAAATTACTGTTTAATTTGGCTTTTGGTTGAAATTCATTAACATAAACATTAATATTTACTTAAAAGTGCAGCGCGATGCGGACTGAACACTGAATTCAATGAATTGAAACTTTGGGCGCGACCAAGTTGCGAACTTTGTCAGCCTTAAAGGCTGACAATTTGAGCATGGTCGAAACTTTGACGCCAGTTGTAATTTGACTTGCGCCCCTCCTGGTTAAAGGCCACATAAAGTGCCATGTTAAGTAAATTAAATGAGTTTGCGTTCACTTTAAAAATGCTTCAGCGCAAAGTTTTACCCAACTCGGACCTGCAAATTACGCTGGCCAGGCTAAAAGCGTGCAATAACTTTTTATTTTCCGCTGCACAATGCGAAATGTAATTGATTTTTTTATGAGTCGCTGTGGAAAAGTGCTGCGAACTGTTAGCTTGTGTTTCCGGTAAATGGGTTGAGGCAATTCGAATGCTTCAAGCAATGGAAAACTAATAGGCTACCATTTGAGGACATTATCAAGCAATTCATTTATTAGCAACTTTTCAAATACTATGCGAGGGGAATGAAAAGATTCAACTAGACTTTCCTATTATGGAAATAATTTATACTCTGGCAATTTTCATCAGACTTTAAATTTCGCTAAAACGTTGCAATTAATCGGCTTTAAGGTTAGAAGGCTTCAGTTTCATCTTTTATTATCTATTTTATTATACCCTGAGCCCATTGAAAATGGGAAAACAGGGTATAATGGTTTTGGTAAAAGTATGTAACAGGCAGAAGGAGGCGTGGCATATAAAGTATATATATATGGCCCATAAAGTATATATATTCTTGATAAGGGTGACGAGAAAAGTTGATATAGCCATGTCCGTCTGCCCGTCTGTCTGCCCGTCTGTCTGCCCGTATGTCTGTCCGTCTCTCTAGCTGTTGTATCATCGGAAATCGACGCGTTCATACATACGGCCGGACAGACGGACAGGGCTCAATCAACTTATTTTTTTGTTCTGATCAAGAATATATATACTGTATGGGGTCTGCGACGTCTCCTTCTGCAATTTCGCAATTTGGTATAAGCCTATTTATTTCAACTCAATCTTTATTTAATATTCAATTATTGAAATTTATTTATTATAAACTTCTATTTCGCTCTTTATATGCAAAATGAAATGAAGCTTTTCCTCAACTTCCGATGAAGCATTCAATTACACAAAGACCTTTTACGTTTAATCGGCTTTAAAGATTTTATCAACTTAAGTTTCAATAATTTACTTTATTATACATTTGAATTCAAGAAACCATTTAAAGAAGTAAATTTAGTTTCATATAGTTACGAAATCACAATTCTGATTGTGTTTGCTGCAAGCTAATTAATTACAATTTAATTTCCGTTTATTTTCCATTTTATTGTCGTTTTTTCTTTTCTTACTCTTATGTAAAAATGAAGTAAGCTTTTCCGTGCATTTCTTGTTGTTGTTCGATGTGAAAAGCATAAATTTTTCCATCATGATGCCGCATTGTTGCCGCATGCAATAAAAAACGCTGCTCGCTATGCACTTTGCGAATCTGAAATCTCAGCGCTCTTAGGCTGAGACGTGTTTGGTTGAATGTGTTTGGAAGTTGTTCAACAAGTTTTTTGCATTTGCTGCCGACGAAAGGTAATTTGCATAGAGTGCGAACGTCGTGCTTGGCTGAATCGAATGGAGAGAGTGGAAATGGGATTCCAGATCTGGAAACCTTTTTGCACATAACTCTCATTTAACGACTCATTAGGGCTTAATTCAATCTAAGCAAATCACAGCTCCTGCTGCTGCAGCTGATGTTGCCTTAACAGGCATCCGTTCCATCCCTTTGAGGAGCTGGCAATTGATAAGCCCTGCGGTTAACGCAGGAGCCATATGCGTTCATCGCTTGACTTATTATCAGCATGTTGACCGTTGGCATTTTGGCATGTGGCATTTTGGCATTTTGGCATTTTGGCATTTGGCATTTTCGTCTTTGCCCAGCTCGTTATGCTTCGTCGTGGCTGTTGCCATTTGCAATTATCATGACGCACACTGTAAATGGTTTTTTGGGCAGCCGCAAAGTTACAGTGGCAAATCATTTGAGTTATGCAAGTGTGTGCGTATATCTCCCACTCTCTGTATCTTTCTCTCCTTCTCTCTGACTGTGGTTGCGTCAGCATCTCATCAAGCTGCCACAAAACCGCAACTAACACGATAGCAACATGACAGCGTTTCGCATAACAGCACAACGTTGAAGGTTGAACCGCAACAAAGATTAGAACAAGGATATCAGCTTGAGAGTACGTATCAGGGAATGGGTATAAAGCTGCAAGCATCTCGAATGTGTCAATGATTTTAATTTTATTGAGATTTTACATTTCTTAGCAGGGCTCAACGATTGTTGAAAGTAACCAAAGAAAGGTGCAAATCCCAAGTGTAGTGCAACTCGATAAAGTTAATTGTATTGCGGTCTGTCTGACTGCCTTTTGGCTTAATTAGAAATTAGATGAGCGGCTTTTATGTCGGCATTTAATCATGTAAATGACAAAGAGATTCGTTATTTAAATTCTGAATTTAAACATTAAATGCTTGGCAAGGAAAGGGCTCTTATCCATCCAGCTGTCAACTGAAGCGGATGTCTACCTTATCTGGCTGTCCAAATGTTTGTCAGCCATCGTGCTTTTGTCAATTCCGAATTCAGAGAAAATGAACTTAACAACCTATCAGAGACAGAAATTTGATATTGTGTTGACAAGAGAGAAAAGAAAGCCTCAATGCAAATGTTTGTGACATCGAATTGAACTTAAGTAAATTTATGTTTAATTTAAATAAAGGCATAAAGCCTTTAAATTTACATTACCAACTGACGTATATATAAGAACTGAATGAACAATTATTCATATCTTCACTTGACAATACAGCTGTGCGGCATTAATAAAATTATCCGGCTTAATTGCAGGCGAGCTGTAAAGGCTGCAGCAGCGAAACGAGCCTCTGTGAACGCTATGAATGTGGCCAAAGGACAGCGATGATGACTACGACAACAATGAAGCGCAAGTTGTCGCTGGAACAAGGCGAAGGTAAGTGACAAAGGAAAAAGCCGGTTGGCTGAGGGGGACGAGTAGTTATAAATTGAATTGTCAGCATAACAATTGGCAAATCGTTAATCAACATTCATATGTCTTTTTTTCGACTGTTCTCGCCATTGTCCTGCGGTCAGCAGATGCCTGTCAATTGGTGCGCAATGCGATGCCAAGTAACTTGAATCAGCAGCAGCAGCAGCAGCAGCACCAACAGCAGCAGCAGCAGTTTTTCCAGCAGCAACAACAGCAGCCAGATGTCATGCTAATGACAACAACAACGACTGGCAATACGTTGCTGAAATATGCACCGTTGCCACAACAACAACAACAACAACAACAACAACATCAGCAGCTGCAGCATCAGCATTACATTAACGCATCAGCAACACACGCATCACAGCAGCAGCAGCAGCAATTATCGACAACAACTTTGCCACGACAACACCAACAGCAGCAGACACCAAATTTTGTCGCCGTGCCGAGCAGCCTGCTGCGTTTTACTGCTGCACCCACTATGCCCCTGGCAGGAGCTGGGCCTCCCAATTGCTATGCTCCAGCCACGGCCACAATTTACTTTCCATTCGCGTCTGCCACGGGCAGCACAAGCAACTGCGCCCAGCCCTTGGTCAAGTATCACACGATACACTTGCAGCCCGCTGCCAAGCAACAGCATCGATTGCTCAGTACGCTGGATGCCGCGCCAGCAGCGACGGCAGTCGACCTGACGGCAGCAACATCTACACTGGAGGCCATCACATTGCCTCCGCCCCCTGCCTACCAGACAGCTAATATGCATGGTGAGTACACGGATTATGTAAAGATAAACTGCGACTTATCCCAAGTGCTGCTGTGATAATGTAAAGTTGCTTTTAAGGAGCTTTTCGAATATATAAATATGTACGGCTACTCCAAACTCCTAACGTAACTAATAGAGAATTTAGGCACATTTAATCTATTGATAGCTACAGTTTATTAATGTAAATATTTAAATTTGATTTTATATTATTTGCTTTTAATATATAAAATTCAAAGATCGGATGAAATTTAATGCATGGCGCTATGGTCATTATACATATTAGAGATCAAACGACGATACAAAATTAATTCCGTAATCAAAATCAATTCGAATTAAATGATTATTATTAATATTATTGTTATTCTGGCAATCATTTCATTTATATATTAAAATAAAACTATTATTAACACATCAGCTCAACAGATACATGGTACACCACAGAGATGTGTGTGCATCTGTGATTGAGGAGCTTTGACTGGATGCATGAAAATGATATTCATCAATCATACGCAGCGTGGTACAACGTGTGCGTCCCCCTACTCATTTGCGCATATAATTATTTTAACAATTCGCTGTCAGCAGCAAATTATCATTACAATCATCATTATAGAGAGCAACGGCATAATGAGCAGAGTGATGGCAGAAGACCGTGTTAAAATGGCAGAGTTAAGCTAGCGCACTTAGTGACTTTTGCTTGTACTTTATAGTGGGGACGGCGCATTAAAAGTTTTCAACAACTTGTCTCGGCAAGGACATGACAAGGACAACAAGAACAAGAACAACATGCACTCCAGTCAAGGCGAGACATGTGCGACAGCTTTTATTGACGATAATGATGACTTGGCACTTGGCTCTTGCCACATACCACATGCCACATGCCACTTCGACGCAAGACGTCAACGGACCGTATACGGGCAGACAACACGCCTCCTCGCGTCTTACCCAGCTCGTGTATCACGCTTTATTGCTGCGTGTCAGCTGCATGCAAAACTCATTAAACTTATTTTCCTTTTTGCTGAGAGCACGTGACAGATTTACACAAGCGATGTGTCCTCGCCTCCTGCTCTGTCTTTCACTCTCCTTTATGCTAGCTGTCACAAATTGCAGTCAATATATCAATATAGTCGCATCCATTGCCATTCCAATATGCACCTTAATTATTTCAGCTCTGCCAAACAGCGCGCAAAGGACACCGACAGTCAAAGTGTGGTCATTGTCCTGCTAGACCCCCTTTTCCTCTCTCTCTCACTCTCTCTCTCTCTCTCTCTCTCTCTCTCTCTCTTTACTGTGTGAGTCTGAACTCTCAGCTCCTCTGCTGCCTCAGCGGTTGACCACGCCATTAGCGTTCCACAAAAAGTTGCAACAAACTGTCAGCCACATTGCACCAGCCATGTACAAAATGCATTCCACACTTTCATAAATGTGTGTGAGAGTGTGTGTATGTATTTCAGTCAACTTTAAGTAAATATTTTGAAATTGGCCATGTCCTGTGCTGACCACAACCCAGCGCGTTCCACGCGAGTTCTGTGAACAGTTGCGTCCGAGCTAAGTGAAAGATGCCATTACAGTCACTTCCTTCCGGGCTTGGCTTCCTTATTTTGCCATTTTCAGCTGATACGAGATATGAGAAATGTACGTGGTGGAAAACTGTGAAGCAGATATTTAAATGAGTTTGAAAGAGCCCAATTTTACTCAAATTTTTATAAAGTTCATTCCAGTTTATAGAAATGCTAGAATTTTATTTGCCGTTGCCATAAGATATATAATTCATCATAAATATATAAAATTGGGCAATAATTGAAATTATATTTAACGACAAATATATATATTTAATTCAATAGATTATTTTAATACTTTTTATTTAATTTTATATAACTTAATTTAATATATTTGATATATTTGAACTTAAACAAATATGCATTGAAGAAGCATTTAAGGGATTATTTCGCTTTGAGATAAATATTGTAAATACATAAGCTTGCATAAAGTTCGACTGCCAAAAAGAGAAAAAAAATCATTGTGTGAAACATTCTATAATCCAGTAAAGCCCATGACCATATAAACAAATACCGCTTAATCATATAGTATCGTTCAAATGGATTAATTAATGAAACAAGTAAAAAAGCCGTAGTCGAGACTGCTCTAATTCGAAATCCCCTGAGCCCTTCTTCGAACGAATAATATTCCAAGTATTATTCGATTCGTTTCTGCACGCACATGCAAGACCACGCGCACACATAGACGCTGATCTACGATTGTATGCATGTATGTGTGTATGCATGTGTGTAAGAAGTGCAAGCGTCTTGCTGTCTCTCTCAGCCTTTGTTGCTGCGCCGCATGGATTTTGATGAGAAAACTTTGATGATTAATAATTCTGTTTTTTTCATATTTGGGGGTGGTGGGGCGAAGTGGGGACCGGAATACAAAATCTGACAAAAACCGAAATTGTATTAAATTAGTATCTATATATGTGCAGAAGACTTGGAGACTCTAAGTCCAAAGATGAATTAGCTATAATTTTATAACTGGTTCCCGATAAATTCGTGTATCGATAACTTTGCAAATATACAAGTTATCGAATTTCTGAAACAAACTCGTACTGCGCGTGCAATATACGGACCTTACACAAAAAGAATGCTTTTGTATTTTCGGAAATCGACGCGTTCATACATACGGACGGACATGGCTATATCAACTTTGCTCGTCACGCTGATCAAGAATATATTTACTTTATGGGGTCTGCCACGTCTCCTTCTGCCTGTTACATACTTTTAACAAAACCATTATACCCTGATTTCCCATTTTCCATCGGCTCAGGGTATGAAACTGAGTTAAGCTGAATTTTAGCTTTATTTCATATTTTTGGTAAATACTGGAATAAATCTGGCAACTCTGACTACAGTGCTCGCCAGCTGTTGCAGTGCCTGTGCCAGGCGATGTCCAAAACTTTTGCTGTGCAAATTCGAAACCAAACGCTACAAAACGCTGCTCAACTTTTCGAGCAAAAACAAATAATTTTAATAACTAAGTACAACATGTTATATGTAAATATATATGTTTATGGCCATGCCTATATACATATGGTGGGGGTCAAACAAATGCAGTTGCTGAAAGTTCTCAAAAAAGTTTTCCCCCATTTATTTTTATTTATTTATTTATTTTTATTATTTTTTTTTTTTTTGTTGGCTTCACTCTACAGTTCGTTAGCTATTTGTTGTATTGTGTTTGGCCAAGCAAAAAGTGAGTTTATTAAAATGTTTTCGAAAAGTATTACTTAATCAGCACATAGTTAATTTCACTGACTTTTCTGCATCGTCTTCTTGCAGCCGTGCGAAGAGCCAAATTTGTGACGCAGCCGCTGGCACCAGAAATCAATACGCTGCTGACTGGGGGATCGAGTGATTTATCCTGCAGGCATGATTTATTGCCGCATGCTTTATCTGGAACAGCCGCGGCAACAACAGCAACAGCAGCAACAGGCGCTGCATTGTTAACCTATACAGCAGCAACAATCAGCCCGCAACTTTCAGGCGGCATTAAGCCAACAGCAGCAACAAATGCAACAATGCCCGATAACAGTTTTATAGCCGCAGGTGTCTGTGGCGTTGGAGTCAATGCAACAGCAGCTGCAACATCTCCAGCCTCAGCTTCAGCAGCAGCAGCAACAGCAACAGCAGCAACATCAACGGCTCCAACCACTACAGCAGCAGCAACATTGTCGGAGCTGCTGAGCTCAGCTGGCAACGTGGACATAATGGAGGACGAAGATGAGCTGGAGCGAGAACGTTCCAGGTATGTGTGTGAATGGGTGTGAACATGTATGTGTACATGTGCTTACCTCACGAGACGAGCTTGCCTTCACAAATGAGGCTGTGAAGCGTGTTGTTGGTCTTGTTAACCAGAGCCGCCTCAATTGGTCAGTTGATGTTGAACGTAGACCCTAATGACTGCAGCCGTTGCCACATCGCCGACATTGTGAGGCAGTTGGCAACGGTAGCCACAATACAGCTCAAGTGCGAGCTGTATTTGGAAATTGGTGTAGCGTTTCCTCAGTGATTTACATTATTTTTAAAGATAAATTCTACATTCCAAATAAATGTTCTTCATCAACACTTTGTAATCTATTTTCCTGTTAACATTCCTTTAACCTAACATTTTTATTACCCCAAATAAACATTTTGCAAATTGGTTAATATACACAATTAGTTGAGTTTTACTCACTTAAAAATCTATTCACTAATATTTATATATTTATTATTTCGCTCAACTGAACGCAAGCTCAGTCAAATTTGATATTCTCGTATACTATTTCCACTTTTCCACGAACCATTAAAAATTATTTATTTAGATATGGAAAGTCTCCCACATCTAAATTTGTTATTCCATAAGGGCTTTAACAAGTTATATTTTCCATTTCTGTCTAGCACAGTGTCTATAATAATAACCGAGATGATCATTTTATTTGATAAACAAACTGGGCTATGCCTTAAATCAACACTTCAAAGTTTCCGCTTGCATATTGCAGCGGATACTTGGCAGCCAAGCCAAACGTTTGCGGCAGTTTCTGTGGCCCTGCCTTAATTTTACGGTTTTCTCTTATTTCTCTTTCTTTTTTATACTGAGATACATTTTGCGCATTTTATTTAATAAAATCCAGCAGATGGTAATTAATTTTGACAGTGAACCTGTGCACGCGCCAGTGGCGCCCTCTGGAGCCAGGCAGCTCGCAGCAGGCGGCATATCGCATCTTCTTCAATTTCAACTGCGCACTCACTGAGTGTGTGTGCGTGTTTTTTGAGTGTTTGTCTGTGTGTGTGTGCGCGTAATTAATTGTAAGCCGAGCTGCGAACTGAATCAGGTCAATTAATTTCATGCGAATTGTGTGGCTTCTCCCTCGGCTCTTCACTCTAGCTCCCGCTTAAATTTACGGAAAATATGAGCTTTAAGTCTAACCCACTTGTCGACTTGGCCAACGTGCGTCCTAAATCAAAACAGTTGACTATCCGAAGGCCTTGGTCTTTTTTCTCTCAATTTCTTTCTCTCTCTCTCCCTCGCTTTGCCTCTGTTTGCACTTCGCCTCAAGTGTTCTGTTGCTTGTAGTTTGCCAAGCTGCTGCCCAATCGCACATTAAGTGCAAGTCGAAGTGGCTGACATCCGGCCAGGCTCGACCAGACTGAACAAGCCTGGTCCAGTCTAGCTGTCATTGCTGGTCATTGCCAAAGGCAAGTTCAATAAACGTACCGCAAATTGATTTGACCAAGCACACTTGCCAGCCGCACTCGAGTGCAACTTAAGTGGACACTCTCCCAAGTCAGCTGCACTGTGTATTGGCATTATCATTTGAGCTTGTATACTTTTAGAAATAGCTACATTACTACATAAGAGCTGGTGATTTGCTTAGTTTGCGATCTAAATCATCATATTTATTTATTTTTTGGGAAAGGACAACGAATACTGTTCTTTGAAGCATATCTAGCCCGTTTAAAATTTGCTTTGCATTAAATGAATCCACATGCAAACATAACTGAAATTGCCTGTTCGAATCTCCATCAACCTTACCTAAATCTAAACCTGAGCCCAGTTTTATTTAAGACCATTCTCAAAACTTGCCCGAAATTCGTTGAAATTTTAGTTTTTACTTTTTAAGCCATGATTAAATACTGTAAGTCTTCTCCCACTCATTGCGCTCTCAAACGGATTTAACAGCTATTAATCCTATATTGCAGTCAACGCTTTATGAAAATTGTGTTCTTCAAAAATGCACACCATTTTTATACCCTATACCCATTGAAAATGGGAATTCAGGGTATAATGGTTTTGTGAAAATGTATGTAACAGGAGACGTCGCAGACCCCATAAAGTATATATATTTTTGATCAGCATAAAAAAATAAGTTGATTGAGCCCACCCCCAAGCTACGGCAGCAACTGCGCGGTTAGCAGAGCGCGCTAATGCGATCATAAAGAAGAAGAGTATTAGTTTCTTTTTTGCTGGGTTCAGGGTATCTCGTAGTCGAACCGTCTCGACTAGAGCCTTCTTCCTTGTTTATATTTTCAGTGCGAATAGCATTCTCATAAATTGCTCATAATCTAGTAATGACACCTTTCATATTCGTGTCGTGTGACTTAAACGATGTTGTCAGTGGTTGCAGCACAATGTAACATTGTATGAAATCATCAAAAGAAGTAAGGGCGTGCTAGTGCACTGGGTCATTGCGAGGACTGGAAATAAAATAAAATTGATTTGGATTGAAGCGAATAATAAATAATCAATATATAAAAATATGTATATATATACATTTGTAAATACACTGTTATTAAATTTTTATTGCATTGAAGTCGAAGTTTCTTTGTTCTCAGATGATTGGCAAACTATTTATAGATATCGTCGTCGGATTTTACATGTGATTTAATTTAGTTGTCAACAAAAATAAGCTTCTTGGCTAGCTTCGATGGGCTTACAAAAAATAAGCTCATAAAAATTTCTGCATGATTAAATTTGTTATTGGATGCTATAGTTACATTATCCTATAAGAATAAAGGCTTCAATCCATATTCCATAAATTCAAAGAGTTAATTTTAAATCTCAACTGCATGCTAAAGTATACCATTAAAAAAAGTTTAAATAAAATGAAAAGTTGAATGTATTCGAGGTACAACTATAATCTTATTGCGTTTGATGCTGGTGAGCTTATGGTTATGTTCAAAGGATAAGCCACGCGTCAAGGCTAATGGCTGACTTAAAACAATTATTTTCAATAACCGTGTGGGTCGCAGCACACTTTAGGCTAACAGCCACGCCTACCGTGCACCCTACTCATTCATGAATACAATCATGCCTTTTCGCAATCCAATTAAAGTGCGCTCAAAGCTGTCTAGTAGCTAAATCACTTGGCCAACTAGACGTATGCGAAATATAACATAACGCATACGCCACGAATAGCAGCCAACTGGTTGTTTTTATGGCTTATTGATTGAGCACTGACCGCATGGCGAACGTGCTTGGGCATTATTCTGTTTATGGCCGGCGTCTGCTTGCTTTTCTTCTTGTTTTGGCTGATTTAATTGAAGCCGTTTTATAACCAAGTGCTGCATAAATATTTATTTAGACCTTGGCTACCACTTACGCACGTCTTTTTATCGCCTCTCTTTCACAGCAATTGTCCGCATGGTACACCGTCTCGTGTGCCGCTGATAGCGAGTTCCGGTTACAGCACGCTGACTCTGCCCCACGAGCTGCCACAGGCGCGCGGCCTCTTAAATGCGACGGCGGCCAGCTTGAATCGCCACACACTGCAGCCGCTGAATCGCAAGACTCTGATGTTGACGCGCCGTTGCCAGAAGCATACGACGGCGCTGTACGATGCCACCGCCAACACGGAGACCTCCGAGGATGAGGAGTATATGCAGCACGGCAGCGAGCAGTTCGTGCTGAAGAAGCTTAAGCACGGCCGTCGCAATGGCTCCCATGAGTGTGTTGAGCATCAGCAGCAGCAGTTGGAGGACAATGATGATGATGATGATGATTATGATGAAGAGTCGCAACGACAGGTGCCCATTAGCCTCGTGCTCTTTATACTGATGTGCTACATATGCGTGGGCACCGTTATCTTTGCGCTGTGGGAGAACTGGTCACTGGTCGATGGCGCCTATTTCTGCTTCGTCACGCTCTCGACAATTGGCTACGGCGACTTTGTGCCCGCGCGCAGCTTCAACGGGCCCGAGCTGCAGCTCTATGCATGCTGTGCGTATCTGCTGCTGGGACTCGTCCTGGTGGCCATGTCCTTCAGCATACTAGAGACACAGCTCATGTGGAAGTGCAAGCGTATTGCCGTCCGACTGAAGCTCACCAGCGATTGATCCAACTGCGCCAACTCCCATGTTGTGTATATGTGTATGTGTGACCAGGACACGCTCCTATTAGACATAGTTGTTAGTGGTAAATGTAATCAATATATGCTAATGCATGCTTAATCAGCTGTATAATATATAGTAAATAATCTAAATACACGTAAACAGACACCGACACGTGAGTCTCTCGTCTGCTCTACTCTTAAAACAAAAATGTGTAAATAAAACGAACTTTTGCAAATTTATAAAATATTTTCAATGCAACGACCGGAACATTCAACTGGCTTATCATTATCACGATGATGATGATGGCCATTGTTTTTGGTAATTGTATAGATTTTTGTCTACGTGTGTGGCATGCATAGATGCCCGTCATCTCAATTTCTCTATTTGACAATGACTGTCGAGCTGTGTGTGGCAACTGTTTGAGTGTTTGTGTGAGTAGTAGAGATTGTTTGTCAGTGCTGTCATATGAAAGGAGGCGACTGCTAATAGTTTATGACATATTCGTGTAGCATATTTATGGGCGCCTCTCTTGCCTTCTCATCCTACCCTGAGCACAATTGGCAGTGAAATATGCTTTTGCGTAAGTGCCAACAGGCTGGACATTGGAGCATTGTTTGACTATCAGAAACAGCTATCATATCGTGAATACCCCAAGTATCTGTTTATTGTGAATAATGATTTTCAGATATTTTGTTGTATTTTGTAAGTGAATTTACTTTGGTGCTTCTGAATAAAATAACATCAAAGATTGAATGACTTATAATTTGTAAATGTGATATTTTTATGCACATATGATATTAGAAAATATTAAAAATAAATATAGCCAAACGTGAAAAGATCAAAAACAACTATGAAAAAAGTAAGATTGCATGTTATTTTAAAATGACCTGGATTCGAACCCCCTGGAAACATTTTGTTTCCAGGCTGAAAATTATTTTTGGGTCATCGATAGAGGAGGCCATTAGGAAGTGAACCATCCCATTTTGAAGCTTCTAGCTCTAAAACTGTAGGAGATATAAACTTTTGAGGTTTGCCATGCCCACAATGGGCATAGGTATATCTTCCATAGCCTATTGATATTGAGTTGTCAATCCGAGTATACTTGCCAAATTTCAAGTCTTTAATGTCAATAGTGTTCAAAATATAGCACAATTTGAAAAATAACAATATATTCAGGTCGGATTTACAACGCCCCCAATGGGTGTAGATATATCCGCCATAAGTTTTTGAACTTAGGTTGTCACCGTGAGTATACATTCCAAATTGTAACTCTCTAGCTCATCAACTAGTATGATTACTGGCATACGGGCGCAAGAATTTTCCGAATTGCCACGGCCCTAGTGGGCGGTTCGAGAACATTTTTACACTTTATAATTCGGGAGCATATATGTTCCAAATTTCAAGTCCCAGCTTTAATATTGTGTTCATACGAACAGACGGGCGGACAGCAAGACGGACATTGCACAAAATTAATAGACTCTTTTTCCCTTTTTGGGAACAGAGTCTACAAATAATAGCAATATTTATTAGTAGCCGGCTATACAAAACTGGAAATATACTATATGTATTATTTGTGCGTGAGTATTATTTTCATAATTTAGACAGTTTCGGGAATTGAACCAAGTCGTGTAGTTAGTCTTCTATGAAGAAAAGGGTTGCCGTCTTGAACCAATTAAAAATTAAATAATCCCAAATATATGTTGTTTATTTATATATGTAGCTATTTCATAAGTGACCAAACTGACATTAGTAAAATTTTGAACTGCTTACACTCAGTTTTTTGTAGTATACACAACAGATACATTTCTTTTTCTTCAAATGTACTTTATATGAAAATGTACTGATTAAATTCAAGTTTTTTATTGGCAATCTTTCTTCAAATATCTAAAATAGTCAGAGCCTAAAGTCTCTAATCATCTTCAAATATCTTATTAGTTTACATTAGCCTATATAGAAGAATTCATATCTGTCTTAATTTATTCCAAGGTACTTACTTACCTTGCTTGCTTTTTATACCCTGAACACATTGAAATGGGAAATCAGGGTATGATGGTTTTGTTAAATGTATGTAAAAGGCAGAAGGAGACGTCGCAGACCCCATAAAGTATATTATATATATATTCTTGATCAGCATAAAAAAATAAGTTGATTTAGCCCTGTCCGTCTGTCCGTCTGTCCGTCCGTCCGTCCGTCCGTCCGTCCGGCTGTCCGTCCGTATGAACGTCGAGATTTTGGAAACTACAAAAGCTAGAAAGCTGAAATTTCACATGAATGTTAGTCGTATGTTAGTTACGCAATACCAGTTTATTTTGTTTTTTCGATGACTCATCCCATTTCCAAATTATCGATAAATTCGTTGACATTTTTAACGTTTTTTGGGCATAACTTCTACACCGTTCGAGCTAGACTATTCAACTTCGTTTATTTAGATAGATATTATGGATACGCAAATTTTTTAATTTTTAGATTTTGGTCGCCACGCCCCCTTCGCATTTCAAATACTAGAGACTTGCAATTTGGCACATAGATACATTCAGGGTATCTCGTAGTCGAGCCGTCTCGACTAGAGTCTTCTTACTTGTTTGTTTTTTGTTTTTTGCTTTGTGGTGCGTGCTCAAAATACCTGCGTTTATCCCCTAATGACAAAGCGAATCAGCTAAAAGCTTCAAATTTCATGCAGATCACACATACATACATCGCAAACACAAGCACACGTTCTGTGGCATCGACTTGGACTCTTCGTCATGCTTGCCGTGGCATTGCGCATACAAAGTGTGTTTAGAGTAGCGCATAAATTTCAAAAGTGCCACGCGTCATCAAAATCAAATGCCAGGCGCAGGGACAGCAACCAGCCTCAAAAAGAACAAGTAAGAAGGCTCTAGTCGAGGCTGCTCGACTACGAGATACTCTGAACTCTGAAGGCTCTTGCTCTAAAGATGAACGAAATATAATTTTTTAACTAATTCTCGATCAATATTTTAATCGATAACTCTGAAACGAATAGACTTATTGATTTTCTGAAAAAAAAAAAAATCGTATACTGTGTGCAATACGGACCTAACACTTTTATAGTTTCTGAGATCGACGCGTTCATACATACGGGCGGACGGACAGACGGAGAGGCTCTTCTCGTCACTCTGATCAAAAATATATAGTATAGGAGGCTCTGCCACGCCTCCTCCTGCCTGTTACATACTTTTAACAAAACTATTATACCCTGATTTCCCATTTTCAATCGGTTCAGGGTATAAGAAACGTATATTTATATATGTGTGTGGGTATAGGGAATACCCCTACCAGTGTGCTGAACTGTGTTTGCAGCTTGTCAGCGACAAAGGCAATAAGATGTATCGCAAAATCAATTGATATGACATCAAATTGAATTTGTAATTTTCCTGCCCAGCTCCTCGTCTGCTTTTCTTTTTTTCTCTTCATTTTCCTCCAAAGCCACCGGCTAAGAGTAGCGTTTAGCTCTCCAGGCGACTTGTTTATGTTGTTCTGCCTTTATTGCGTTTAATGTTGGCAGCTTAAGAATTTACGCACGTTTTGCCTTGCCAGCCAGGCGCAGATGGTATAAAAAATCAACCAGCCGGAAGGGTCGCCCCTCAACATGCGTTCGCATTCGCGTGTCTATTGCCATCGTCCAGGCCATACGATTATATGTAAATGGCTATATTGGCGGGCCTATTAGCCGAGCGAAGAAGTCCTAAGTGAGGCATGAACAGTTCAAGGCGTAGTTGGTATGTGAAATGTATGTAAATATATTGTAGACAGTTGAATAACGCTCTAAAAAGTTGTAATAATTGAAATGACAGATATTAATAAAATTATAAATATCTGTTATATTTATTAAAATTATGTATTAATGAATAAATAAATAAATAAAAATAAAGATACAGTATTTGCAAGTAATTTTAATTGAAATTGTACGACAGAGTAATATTTGTATAATATATCACACTAGTTTTTAAATTTGATCGCCTCTTATTTTAATTTAATTTATTTCAAAAACAACGTTTGAGAGGTTTTCATCTGTAACAATTATATTTCAAGATACATATATATAAGCTAAGACTCGAAACGCTTATGCGACAATTGAAATTATTTCTGTAAATCACTGTAAATAATCCTATTATATATGAATATATTTTTGTAAATTAATAAATTATATATGATTATTTTATTGGACTCTCTTCCATGATTCTGCACTCTTATTTTGTACAGGGTATTTTTAGATACACTTCGATTTGAAAGTCGGCTCCCAATTCAAATTGCGCACATTTGTTCAAGCGAATTATGTGCGAATAAATAAACTCAAATTTGTAATGAATGCCAAATGAATGAATGCAAAATAAAAAGAAGCATTTGACTTCCAATTGTGTTCATATAAAGTTTTCTGTTATTTATTGTATATATGTATGTTATTCGATGGCTTCGTATACGCTGTAAGTGGCACTAAGGCCACAGCCTGTTCCGGGCTGGAAGGTTATCACGAGGGGCCACACAAACGACGTATTTAAGGATTTGGCCGTTTGGGACTCATGCTTAGAACGGAGCTAACATCGGACATGTTGTCCTTATCAAATGCAGTGCTACTTGGGCTGCGCTCATCCAAATCCACGACATGTATATTAAAGGCAGTAGAATGGCCCGGCTGCACGCGATGTAAGCTACCTCTGCCTCGCCCAAGTTCCACAGAGAAGGGCATTGTCGCTCTAGCCCTGTTGCCACTATTTACTGTTGTTGGCGATTTGGCTGCTGACAGAGGAGGGCTGGGGGCAGATGGCGCCGTCTTTTTGGCGGTGGGTGCGGCAGCCGTGACCAGTTTGCTTGGACACAGAGGTAGCTCGCGTGTGCGGCTGTTGATTCGACTTGGCGCTGGCTGAGACTGTAACTGTGCCTGTGGTTGTGGTTGTGTCTGTGAGACGGCCGCCGACTTCCGATTCACTTGTAGCTCCGGCACCGTATTGGATCTGGACCAATCATTATTGGCGGCCATCGTATGTGCGGGAACAGTGCGCAGTGGGGGACGCCAGCTGTGCTTGAGGCGTGGTCGCTCGCAGACACTGATCTCCTCGCTAATCTGATTGAGCAAGTCCAGCAACGTGCTGGTCTTCTCGTCCTCGAACTCAATGCGAATGGGCGACTCGCGGCCCGATGCGCAGCCCGGGTTGAGCAAAATGAGCCTTTGGAGCATTGAATTAGAATCATTTAATAAGTTTGTGCTCTAGAGCTACCTACTTTCTGGCCTCTTCAATGGCCTTGCCCAGATTGTGCAGACTCTTGCGCTGATACTTGGTACTTCGGCCAATCTGCGAGTTCTGCAGCGTGCCCTGCAGCACCACATTCCACTTGTGTGTGCTCGACTGTAGCAGAACGGTGCGTGCAACACGCTGGAAACGCTCGCGTGCGGTCTCCTTGGCCGGCTTCGAGGGCACCGATTCGACCTTGACCTCACGCATCTCGCCTTCGCCATTCACATTGCTGAGCAGCTCCGGTTCGCTGCTGGCTGACACCGGGGCCACCTGGAAGCCCTTCATGAGCCGTCGCTCCCAAACTTTCATACGGCGAGGTCTCGGATCTACGTTGGATAGATAAAATATATTTTATATTTTACTTAATACTATATATGTTTTTTTATTTAGGTCAAGTAGTCGACTGTGCGCACTTACGCTTCTCCTTTTTGTTGGCTGACGACACATCCATGCCGCTGTTTTCAAATATCTCCAGCATTTCATAGCGCATCGTGCTTATCTCGCTCTTGACCTCGTTGATGTCATCCTCAGTAACCGGATTGTTCTCAAACTTGCGATGCATGGCCGAGACATAGCGCCAGACCAGGGAGCGCATGATGTTATCATATTTGTTATACTGTTCCTGCTCCTGACGTTTCTGCTAGAACGGTGATAGACAGCGAAATGTGGTCTAAAACAGTTTAGTTTTTCCTCTAGGGGCATTCACCTTGGAGCGTTGTCGATCGATGGCCTTGCTGGACTTCCTGAACAGCCTAATGAGCCACTTAACGGAAGGCAGGACATTAAAGGGCGGCGGTAGCGTGGCACTGTCCTCGAAGTAGCTCATCCAGAGCTTGGTGCGTGCGAACTTCCACTCGGTGTCCGAGTGCTCCTGCAAATCACGCAATAAATGTCATTAATGAAGCCAGTGGCCAGCCCAGTACTCCGACTTCAGCGACTCACATCAATCATGGCATACGAATTAGACATCATTGCAATGAGGAGATTCAGCAAAACAATCACATTGATGACGCTGTATGAGCCGAACATGAGCAGGCCCCAAAACCGAGTGTAAGACTTGATACCGGTCAGCTCAAAGTCATCAAGCCCGACCATGCCGAAGCTGGCCCAGAACAGCGACTGCGATGACTCGAAGAGGCTGCAAGACAGGACCAGTTAGAATTACATACGCCTTCTAATTGACTGAGTGACTGGACTGACTTGCCAAAGCGACGCCATTTCATGCAGGAGTCCCCATGCGAGGCCCAGTCCGCCTCGCCGTCGGGCAGCACATAGCACTTGCTCTTCTCCAGCGCCGCAAAGTACCAGAGCAGCTGATTCAGGCCACAGGCGAAGGCGAATAGCACCAGGGTGTAGATGAAAAAGAACTTGACTATGTCAATGACCATGCGGCCCAGCGATATTTGCAGCGGACCCAAATGCGGATTAATGCTGAACAAGTGCACAAGCTTGAGGGCGGAAAAGACATTCGCCGCCGCGAACAGACCCTCGGCAATCAGCTGTGGGTCAAAGTCGTGCCACTTCTCTCGCGGTATGTAGGCCATCTGCGGATCTCGCGCGATTTCCGTTGCCTGCTGTATATAGGCAAAAGCGCTGCGGGGGTTGTTATGAATAGCTTGATAGCTGGGATGGGCAGATGTTCGCTTTGAACCTGAACTTACCGCAAGCACATGACACTCATGTAGAGGCTGTTGCGTAGAAAATCAATAAAGTTCCACATGTTACGCAAATAGTTTTGCATGCCAACGGCGAAAATCTCCTGGACCTCCTCCCACATGAACCCAATCACATAGAGCACCACAATCAGCTCCAGTTTGGTTGGCGCCTGACCGCGTTGCCGTTGCTCCTGCTCGGCCAACTCGGTCTTCATTCTAGCCGTACCGAAGAGGCGCACAAAATCATCGTCCGCCCGCTGAGATACCAATATGAGGATAACTGCAAGGTAAAGAGTCGGATATAAGCTCTGGCTCTGGTCCTGTTATTATAGCATAAACAGTATACTTGACCCACGACCCCAGGCAACCCTTGGCCCGACTTTTACTCACACAAAAAGAACACGTAGGAGGACGCATGGATGAGGAATTTCATAAACGGTTTTCGCATCAATCGACCTGTTCGACAGTTCGGCGCAAACATATAGATGCAGCAGTAGAGCGGAAACAATAGTGCCACCTGAGCTATGCAGATGAATCTGTCGACGATGCCTTTGCGCCTGAACCCAGGCAGTCCGTCATACCAAATCGATGAGAGCAATTGCTGTATGTTCGAATGAGCCACAAACTGCAAACAAGATGTTGAAACGGCATGGTCAAGTGGGAATTAAAAACAAAGTGCATCTTCGAAATACAAGGTATCCGCAACACACAATGGCATCTGTGAACTGCAAAAGTTTCTTTGAGATACAACAGCATTTGAGAGATACAAAAGGATTTGTTAGATACAAATGAAAGTGGTTTTATTGACTCAAAGCATCTGCAGCAAGCTTGAGTAAAGAACTAAAGCTCAGATTGAAAAGTATATACAAAGCTAAAACTCAGATTGCAAGAAGTAAGAAGCATCTAGAATATACAGTGAACATCGTCCAATCTGGGCTATTAAATATACTCAATAGATTGATCTAAAGTAACTACATTACATTCTTGATGGCTGTAATTTTTAAATCATGTTCATAATCGATAACATTAATGTGGGAATCATTCGGTATCGATAGTTGTAAACAAATTAAACATGCGCGAACTGTACAGGAGCCTGTAAGGCTGTCGGTCGTTGCGTTCATGCTTACGATCTCCATATAATTATTATAAAATATATATTCTCAATCTAAGATCACATTTGCCACATACAAGCAACGGCTGTTTATAATCTGTCACTTGTAAAAGTATATTGAAGAAGAAAATTTAAGGGTGTATCTCACATTATAGCTCATGGATTGTTGAAATGAAATTACCTTTTTCTGCTTGTATGATATCGCCTGTACAAGGCGTGTGAGGCTCATCCGGTCACCAGGCTCATAAGTAGATATTGTTGGATCATAGTTTAGTATGATGGCCAGTTCATTAGAAGAACGCGTTTGATCCAGTAGACAGCAAGCAAACTTCTGGCACTGTCGCCTCAGGTCCATATACTCCAATTTGCATTCCTGCTCGGTTAATGCCAGATTACGCAGGTCCCATGACAGCTGAAAGGCGGTCATTATGGGATCGTTTGACGTAAGGCAAATGAGGGAGGGACTACAGAGCGCACGATAGATGTTCACGCGCGACAGTGAATGTCGCAAGGAATCCTCGCCCATCAGACGCACGCATTCCTCACAGCCACAGCTAAACGAGTCAAGATTAATGGCAACTTTTGAAGAGGCTGGGCCCACTTACCGTATGTCATGGGGCACAGGCACTGCGGCTCCTCGATCCAACAGTATTCGCAATATCTCAAAGTTATTCTTGTGCGCCGCCAGCATCAACGGCGTTATATCCGGTGCAAACATCGCTGTGTTGATATCCACCTTTTGCCAGCTCTACAATATAATTTACAGTTAAGGTTAAGGTGCGCCAACTCTCGAAATCTGTCAGCTTTCGAGATGAAATTTTGGCCTCATTAAATGTTTTATTGCATATGAGTTACAATTGTAATTTTCACGCTTCAGTTGCGTCCAATGGCTGCTTAATGAAGTGTGTGCTCGTATGTGCATAAATATGCATATATATATATATATATATATATATATGTGTGTATGTGTGTGTTTGTGTGTGTATGGGTGAGTGTGTGGTAGAAAACTGGGAAGAAGCCGGTCCGCACTCATACAACTTTATTTTCAACAGAGAGAGAATACTAAATAGTCAAAACCGAAGATTAGATACTCTTAAGGGACTGTAATTGAAGATGGTATCGGATCTGCTGACCTACTTGTAGTCTAAACTAAGCGGTTCTGAGATTTGAAACTTTAAATAACGCTAGACTGGAGTCGACTGGAGTTAACACTTGGTTAGTACAAATTAAACAGTGAGCGCAGCGTGGATAAAGGCTAAGAGTAGCACAGATTTTGAAATAGAGCCGATAGTACCCGATGAAAGAGTATAATGTAGATAAGCAGGAACACAGACAGGGATTATCGGGCATACAGAATGCGGCGTATAGGAACAGTTGGAGGCGGAAGCATTGGCTCGCTTATCGCACACTCCCAATCACTTGAGCGTCTGTCATGTACGTGCCTAACGAGGCCACACAAAACTGATTAAAATCGTGTTAGCTTCAGTTTCGAGCAGCAACTGAAAGCTGAGCCACTCGATGTGTGCCACAAATTAGCTGAGTGCAGCACCAGGCCATGTATGGGTTTGATAAGGAAAGTGTAGTGGGTAGAAGTCGTATTACTTACGTAAAGTTCGCCCTCCTTGAAAATGAGCTCCTCGTGCTCGAGCAGCAGCTCAACGGCCTCAACGAACTCTGCATTGATGGCATGCAGTAGGGCGTCCTTTGTCTCCACGCCCATGATAACCAACAGCTCGACCATCTCCAGATTCTCGTTGTCGATGGCCAACGTGAGGGCTCGTCGACCCAGCGGGTCCATACAGTTAATATTGATGTGCTGCTGCCGCAATGCCTTTTGCAATATTCTAAAGAAAGGTGCCCCACAAGTGGGCGTGGCAATAATTAAAATCAATTGGCTGAGAAAAGAAAAAATAAACAAATTATTGGAAAACAGAAACGGCCGAGAATAACTTTTGCTCTTGTGTTATTCTTCGGCTCGCAAAGTTCTTAATTATATGCGACTCCAGCGAAAAGTTTACCAATCAATCGAGTGCCATAAAAGCACTCACCATATTTTGGACATTCTGTATTTGTTTTTGAAAAAGGCATCTAGTTAGGGCTGCAAGTGAAGTAAAATTTAATATGGATAAAGTTTCAACGAGCGGCTGAAATCAAATCATCAATAATTGAAGTTTCAATTTAAACAGAAACTCTTGATATCGATGACTAGTATTGGAAATCCTTGTTGTTCTCTGTTAGTTGGTGCAGTGTTTTGCAACACTGTTCGATTAACAAGACAGTCAACGTAGTTACCTTTGACGTGCAGCTGTCAAAATTTCAGTATAGCTACCTTGCACAAATTCTCGAACATTCATTTTACAATTGTTCGTCAACATAAATTGTTGTAAAAAATTCAAAGAAAAACGAAATATATATTGAATAAAACGCCGAATAAAACAAACTGTTTTGGCACTTAAATTATTTGTAAACCTAATTCAAATCAATAAGAAACGACAAAAAAATAAATAAAATAAAATAATAATTATAATTATAATGGACGCAACTAAGGATCAAGGCTTAGTCATCAAAATGGCACAAAAGAACAAGGGTGAGTGCCGCTGCCCATACCACAAGTCCAACTGCTAATTAAACAAACGGGTGTGTCCATACAACCACCCATTCATCCATCCATCCATCAATTAGAAACGCAAACAGTGAAAGTAGGTGGCGCCAACTGGTTTGCCGTCCCACCGAATGGTGCTGGACCCGAGTTTAATCAAATGCCCGCGTTCAGCCGCATCTCCTGGCAGTTCTACAAGGATCGCGAGGAGGAGCTCTATCGTCGCGCCTGCCAACTGAAGGGCATTCGAGTGCAGCGCGAGGAGGAGGATGACTCAATTGGCTCTGAGGAGGAGCCGTCTAAGGCACACTATCGTTACACTTTGGACGAGATGAAAAGTTACAATCCCTATCGTTTTATTAATCTAAAAATGTAAAGGAAAAACTTCATCAACTGTACATCAGCAGCGTCAGCGGCAGCGGCAGCGGCAACTACAAAACGAAATGCAACAAACAATTAGGCAACAGCAAAAAGCACACACTTTCAGTCAAAAAAGAACAACAACAAAAGACAACAGCAACAAGAAACACCTCAACTAGCATATCGACTTCAGGTTATACACTACACTACAAGTTGAGAGCCTGTTGTCCCCCTAATGACTCATGTTTTTACACTTTTATGATTTCTTATTATAACAGAGCACACACAGGATCAAATGTGTTTAATGCTTACTCTTTCATGTTTAAAACAATTGATGATTGTTCATAAATGGTTATATAACCGAACTGATTGCGTTTGATAAGTGAAGGGTTAGCGAAATTATTGAATTGCAGATTACAGTTGGAGAAATTTATTGTCGTCCTTGATTTTCTTTTTATATTTTATGTAAAGTGTGCGGAATCAAATGACATTAGAATTTTGTGCAAAGTATAACTAAAATGCTGTCGGATCTATTTGAGCTAGTAAGTATTCAAACTTCGATTAGGTGCATAGCAGTTTAGAGAATATTTGGTTCACTGAAGGCGATGTGAAGTAGCATTTTAAATTTTCAATTATAAAAGATCTTACACTAACAATATCTCGAAATGGTATCCGATTACAAAGTAACATACTTCTCTCAATTATTTACATATTTATATTATATACATCTTCAATATATTTGATATACTCAGCTATTTTACTTTTTGTACGCTGAACCCATTCAAAATGGGAATATAGGGAATAATAGTTTTGTGAAAACGTATTTAAAAGTATATATATTCTTGATTTGGTGTGCAGTAAACTCCCTGTACACTGAGTTGTTATTGATGACGCTTCATACAAATATCTATGTTCGAGTGCAGAAACATTATTTTGTTGTTCGTCCGAAGCTGCAATTTTGCACCATCAATGACAGAAAAAAAAATCTGAATATGTTAAAAAAAACAAGTAAGAAAGCTCTAGTCGAGACGGCTCGACTACGAGATACCCTGAACCCTGCAAAAAAGTGATACTCTTCTTCTTTACGCACGTATAAGCACGCGCTCTGCTAACCGCGCAGTTGCTCTTGTATCTTCGAAAATCAAATAGAAAAGAATAAATAATAATAAAAAAGAAAGAAATAATAAAAAAAATAAAAATAAAAATAATAAATTATGAAGGGCTTAGGCGAGGCTAGAACCTCCGACACCCTAACATTCGTTGCATTTGTCTAGCCATCTACACCACGGCTCACTTAAACGGCAGAGTAGCGAAAACGAATGAAATTCGCCATATACGAAAGAAACACTAAAGCAGTGGCTGAAAATACAAATACAATTCAAAGACAATTCTAACGGAATTCAAAAACAATTGTGATTCTTAGAATATACACGCATAGCAACATAGAAAACAGCCCAAAACTTTTTGTGTGTATACATACATACATACATATGTGCACACGCATACGAAAATTGATTTGCATTGCTCAACGTTGCTTGCATTTCCATTGTTATTTTAATTGTTTTAAAATTTTTAAATATATAATGGAATGTAATGAGAGTACAGCATATGATCTACATATTCTATTTAACATTTTAGGTTTTTTTTTTAGAAATCATAACTCTTTTACAATTAGCTTTACATGCACAAATATGTACATACATATGTATGATTGCAGCCACACGCTGATCTACGCTTGCACACATATACATACATACATACATACATATGTATGTATGTATGTATGTATGTGCGCCCGCAATGCGTCTTGCTGTGTCGCTGCCTTGCTTGCTGCGCCACATGGGTTTTGAATAGAAAACTTTATGGACTAATAATTCTGTTTCTAGATGGACAATCATATTGATATGTTCAGATTAAGATTATGTTATTCATATCTATATGCCAAACCAAACTGTATGTCTCTAGTATTTGAAATGCATTTTTTACACATTTGGGGGTGGTGGGGCTAATTGGGGACCGGAATCCAAAATCTGACAAAAAACCGAAATTGTATTAAATTAGTATCTATATATATGCAGAAGACTTGGAGACTCTAACTCTAAAGATGAATTAGCTAGAATTTTAAAACTGGTTCCCGATAAATTCGTTTATCGATAACTTGCCAAATATACAAGTTATCGAATTTCTGAAACAAACTCGTACTGCGCGTGCAATATACGAACCTAACACAAAAAGAATGAACTCTCTAGCTTTTGTATCTTCGGAAATCGACGCGTTCAAACATACGGACAGACGGACAGACGGACGGACAGACAGACGGACATGGCTATATCAACTTTTCTCGTCACCCTGATCAAGAATATATATACTTTATGGGGTCTGCCACGCCTCCTTCTGCCTGTTACATACTTTTAACAAAACCATTATACCCTGATTTCCCATTTTCAATGGGCTCAGGGTATAAAAAAAATACAGTCAATATAGTTTGCATATTTATAAACTTATTTCTAAAAATGACTTATTATATAAAACATTAATATTTGAGTGCAAAAATAAAAAAAAAAAATAAAATAAAATGACACATTTCTTAGTAAATCAACATTTATAAGTAATATATCATTTTATTTTAACAAAAACTTCCACTTTCATTCAAATTTATTTCTTTCGCGTCGTTCTCTTTAGCAGCCATGTCTACGTTTTGTAAAATAATAAACTCTGCGCAGCTGTTAGACATGACATAAATGCTGTTCTCATAATTGTATATGGTGTACAACGTATAGAAACGAGACAAATACTGTGCTCCCTCACGAAGTGTACTACATTTTACTGTTCTCACTCTAGTTGAGAACAGTAGAAATGATCTCGTTTCTTCTGCACACTAGAAAATACTGTACAGTAATGAAATGGGTGCAGTATTTTAAGAACACTTTACTACTGTACAGTGCTATGCTGTAAGAAATGAATGTATTCTTGCAGACCTGTACTGTCCTCCTGTCCGTCCGTCCGTATGAACGTCGAGATTTCGGAAACTAAAAAAGCTAGAGAGAAATTTCACAAGTATACCCGTATGTTAGTTACGCAGTGCGAGTTTATTTTGTTTTTTTTTTTTTTTTTTTTTTTGATAACTAATCCCATTTCCAAATTATCGATAAGAATCGAAATAATTTTTTAACGTTTCTTGAGCATAG
This sequence comes from Drosophila buzzatii, assembly GCA_035045845.1. Lineage (NCBI taxonomy): Eukaryota > Metazoa > Arthropoda > Insecta > Diptera > Drosophilidae > Drosophila > Drosophila buzzatii. Next base: position 954,773 of record JAWNOS010000373.1, on the reverse strand, counting down.
CTTCTACACCGGTTAAGCTAGAGACTTCAAATTTGTATATTTAGATAGATATTATAGATACGCAGATTTTGGATGACACGCCTCCTTCGCAATGCCCCGCAATTCGAAAAAAAGCACATTTCAAATACTAGAGACTTGTAATTTGGCAAATGGATGCTATTTATATATTCCGAAAGATTCATGATCGTGCATCTAGAAATGGAGTTACAGGCTTCAGAAGTATAGCCCAACCCACCCTCAAGCCACGGCGCAACTGCGCGGTTAGCAGAGCGCGGGCTCATACGTTCGTAAAGAAAAAGAGTTCAGGGTCTTTCATAGTCGGGCCTTCTCGACTAGAGCCTTCTTACTTGTTTGGTCTGTGTTTGCAATAGTTTGTGCTTAGTTGAGATGCGAGTTAGTTTGCATATTCCGTCTGTCTGTCCGTGTATATAAAAGTAAGATGTATGCATATATTCTGATCTATTTTTCCATGAGCTTTGCTTAATTATTTCAATGTTTATCAATATTATATGTACCCAGTAAAGTTTGAGCATATAATAAAAATCAGAGCAAATAACTTAATAACTAATTAACGTATAATGTTGTGTAAACCACAATTTTCACAGTGCTAGATCTATTGAAATGCTGACCTTTAAAATTATATATTTATAAGCATATTCACCTACAAATCTATATTAATGTAGACCGATAGACATAATATTTTTCCCTCTATCTCTCGCTTTCACTCTGCACAAAAAGATATAAGATAACAACGCTCGCAACACTTCTCTTCAAATGAAATATAAATGAAATTTTGTTTAATCTCATTTGAAATTTCATAAATATTTAAGTTGATATTATTGCACTTTAAATGTACAGCTCACTCAACCAGCGATCTTAAATATAGGACGAAATTAATTGTAAATTTATTAAAATGCGCTTTTAAACGCCGTGGAAATGGCAAACAGGACTCGTTTCCGCATATTGCTTATTAAGTGGCACATAAGATATGCCCCAGGGCAAACAAACAGGCAGCTATGCAAATAATTGAAAACACCCAAAACACATAGTCAGCTACATACATACACACACACACACACTGACATAGAAACACACACGCCCTCGTGTTGATAGGATTTATACGTTTCCCGCATATCGCGCCGAGGGATATGAACGCGGATACGGATACGACCCATCGACACCTGCGCGTCCCCTGACACAACATTAGAAAAAAAGGCGCAAATTTGGTAGCCCTGCAAAAAAAAAGGAGGAAAAGAAGAAGCGCAACGTCACTGCACGGCACTCACCTGCGCACATTTGGTATATCGCCACGCTCGACAGCCAACAAGAATTTCTTCTCCTCAAGCAGCAAAGGTTGCGGTAATCCCAGCGGCACACAACAACCGCCCACAGTTTTAGGGGCGCCACCACTGACACCACCGGCTGGCAACTGAGCCACAAAAATTTCCAAAAAAAAAAAGAAGAAAAATAATACAGAGTCAGTATGTGGAAGTACACGCAGGTGTAAATAAATAAAAATAAAAGAAGAAAATAAACGTAAACATATAGGGAAATTAAGTGCAAAGTGTTGGATGGTTGGTTGCCTGGCTGAGCGGTTGCTTTATTTGCACCACTTAAATGGCATGGAAGTGAAATGTGCCTTTTGGAGCGTTTAAGCTAAGTGTTGGTAGCCGGTAGTCGGTAGCTGGTTGCAGCAGCAGCACCACCACCACCAACAGCAGCAGGACCACCACCACCAACAGCAGCAGCAGCCACCAACAGCCACTAGCTAGTACGCGTGCAATGCGGCGTATGCGTAATATGCAAATAGAAGCTGGCAGCTACTTGTTATTTGCCATAGTTGAGCAACTACTATGGAATACTTACGCCCATGGGCTGCTTCTTCTTGCGACCCATGCTTATCGATGTTTTATGATAACTGTTTGTATATAAATGTATGTGTGTGTGTGAGATTCACTTAACAAAAAGCGACTTGAAATTTATTTGTATCTCTGTTGCTTGAGAAAAGTTCCAAAGCTCAGTTATTGCAGGTTTCTCTTTTTGCAGCTGCGTGTCAACGCATGGGCATAAGCACACCCGCATACATTGATACAGTGATACAGAGTGATACACTCACACACGCTCAGAGCACAAAAGCCAAACCAAAAACTCGCAAACACTAAGCCCCACTTCATGCAACTTTGTAGTGAAGTTATTTTCTCTCTTTTTTATCACACTTGTTTCCAGAACTCCATGAAGTACTCATCTATGTGTGTGTGTGTGTGTGTGTGTGCAGCTGGCTTTTTTCTTGGTTTATGGTATTTGGTCAGTGTTCGTTAAGCTGTTTATAATTTTAATTTATTTTTATTTTATTCAGTTTTTGCCTGTACTCTGCTAAGCTCTTTTTAAGTTTTTCGACAATTTTGTTCATTTAATATTTGAGCAATTTTCAACTGTAAGTAAATTGATCGAGTTACTTTAGAGGAATTAAATTAGACCATAACGGAGAATAATAGAAGAATACATAGTGAAAAAATATTTGTGTATATTTAATACATAGAAAAAATATTTATATATCTATATATCTTTGTACATTATTTTGCCACAGCTCGTTTAATATTTTCATAAACAATAAACCTAGTTCTTGATATGTTTTTAAAAAATGTATTATTTTAAATTTTTATTTTGTATATATTTGTTTATTGATTTATTTACTTGTGATGAAACTCTATTTTGAGTTGTATTAAGCTTTCGTCAAATATATTTACTTATAGTTTATTATGATTTATAGATTTATAGTTCTTTTCATTTCAGTTTATTCTTACATCTATATTTTAAGTATAAATTGTTGTTATAAAATTTATTAATTTTTAGGTATCACAAATTCTAATCGTTCGTCGTTCTTTATTTTGTTTTATATAATTACTGATTGAGCACAGAAAAAGAACTGAAGTATCACAAGTAAAACTCTCATGAATAATTCTCTTTATTCTTTCAAATTTTTCAATTTCGAATTTCACATTGGCATTTTGCAATTTTTGTATTTCCTAATTCGATTTGATTTTCCTTTTGCTTTGCAGTTGCATTTGTTTATTTATGCATTTGTTTACGAATGCCCGCTGGCCACCAAGTGTTTTATTTCACAAATAACTTAATTTATAAGTGAAATATTGTTTTTAGCTATAGCTCGCATCACAGCTTAACTCGCACAACAAAATATGAAGTCTCTTACTTCAATTAGTTAACATGTTGACATGTTCGCCAATCGTCCAATCAAAGCATAAATATTTACTTAAAGTCCACTTTTTATTTTTGTTAAAGAGCGTTTTGATATGAAGCGTTTTCACTATGGCATTAAAAAGTTGCCAGCCCATGCAAATTTTTATATGGCGTCCCTTGAAAAAATGCACTTCCGCTGAGGCCAGCAGCAGGAGGTATGCGCGAAGCTGTGGAGCAGCCAGACAAAAGGCAACAATTGCATTGTTTAATTAAGTTAATAGAATTATAAGTGCGCTTCGCGCTTTTGTCATTTAGCATGCATATAGTTTTATTTCATGTTTCCTTTTGCAGACGAGACTGCACATAAAATTGCCACCATAAATTCATTTTTATCTGCAAATATAGCTGATATACCGCAACTGCATATATTTTTTCTCAGGCGTCAGCTCATGGCAGTTTAGGTGTGTTCCTTTAGAGGGACACTCAAACGCTTGGCATTGACAATTTACAATGGTAATTACAAATTAATATGTAGTCCAATATAGGTAATATAGGTAATTTGATTCTTGGTATGTGCTGAAATGATGCTGAGTTAAGAATTTCATCGGTCAGTCGACTTACAGAGAAGATTTTTTTTTCTTTTCGTCTACTGATAATTAGATTAAGCAATAAAATATTGGTGTTTTCGAATGTATTTGTGCAATATTTTATAATACTTTCATAATCGATATAGGAAATATTTAGAGGTTTGTGAGTAGCCAGTTCGACAAAAAAGGGGAAATGGAGCTAATTTTTATAAATACTTGCTATAAATACGATTTTGGGAATTCACTTTAAAGAAATGCTAAGCAATTCAAATTCCAGGTAATATTTGAGTAATGGTTGTGGCTTGGAACTTCTTTCTGGGATGCTGAATACCTGTTTTAAAAATATTTTCATGTTGGAGTTTTTTCTGCTTAAGCTTCAGCACTTTTTTGTCACGCTTGCAGGCTTTGTTAGTAGGCAATTTAAATATGCAGCACACACATAGACACACACACACACACTCAGAGATGTATGTAGACAATGACCGGCAACAGCTTTGTTCAGTGATTTTCAATTCGGTTGCAATTGCGCTTTCTCTTCCTCTTTCTCTACCTCTCTCTTGCTATGTGTGTCTCTCACCCCCGCACTGACGCACTGCTGGCTACATAATTCACTTGGTCGCTGGCACACTTAAGCCACTTACTTCTTGCATTCTGGCGCATAAAAACGTGTGCAATTGTTCAGCTCGGCCGCACAATGGACGTCGGAATTTCATGTGGCTTAGAGGTAAAAATATTGTGGCTTAACTTTTGTATTGCAAACGTTAGGGCGCGTGGTGGTTTTTTATATTCTTCACATGCATAGCAGTTTTAAGTATATCATTGAATTTATTTTCCCTTGTTTTTTTTTTTTTTTTTTTAATATTCTCACAAACAAATAAACACTGTAGCGCTTCGCTCGCCGCACTGTGGCACACTGTGTTGCGTTACGCGCCGGCTTTTGTAAATTTCGAACAGTGTTTGGCCAATTGGCTGTAACGCAGAAATTTATACCGTTTTCCCGAGGGCCAGAGCTGGGTTCTAAGCTAATTTAATTAGACTAAAACGTCAAATATTTGTATTCGTTTTGCTATTTTGTCGGCGTGGCAAATACATGCAGAAGCTACAAATACGATATGAGGCGTGCGCTACAAGGGCCCCAGAACCGCCTTTGACCAGTCCGTGTACTTGAACTCGACATTCCATTCTGCTGCTGTTGTTGTTGTTGTTCACCTGTCTGGGTCATCGGTAATCAACAAGTTCTTGTTGCCTTTGCCTTTGCCTCTGCCTTTGCCAGTGCCTCTGTGTCTGCCTCTGCCCCTGTTGCTCACTTTAAGGCGATTAGACCTAAACGCATGCAAAGTAGGCAACAATTCAATTACAACGAATTTGCTGTGATTTCATTTCCAATTCTTGTTGGTGTTGCTTATTGTTGCTGTAGTTTTTTTTTTCTTTCACTCTGTACTTCTGCTGCCAAATGCAGCGTGTTTAATTTGATTTTAAATTAGCGACGACGAAGTGTAAACATTTTGCGTGTGCTTTGGATTGTTTTTCATAGACCCTGACAAAAAGTCGTGAAAAGGCTTTCAGTGCTATATGAAGGACCTGCATTAACAAGTGAGCTTGTCTTTTTGAACATAGCATATATAAGGGCTACTGGGTCATAGAAGCTAAAGTAAATAAAAGTTTTGAAAATCAGATCTTTTCCTTACCCCTCAAGACATTTTAGATTCACAATTTTGTAATCAATATTTTATTTTGGCGTTCAAGATGAGTTAGCCAAGCGTTTTATAAATCACACCTTCGCCCAGCAAATCAGCTAATTAGCATTTACCTCAGGCATTTTCAGAGAATGCTCTGAAACATTCAAAATTAGCATTTCATATTTATTATTTAATAAGTATTTCATACCTAGTTTGTGGATGTGAATGTGTGTGTCACGAGTGTGTGTGTGTGTCAAAAGCAGTCCTTTGATTTTCTCAACTAAATTCGTTTGGGCAAGAACTGCGCAGGGCGATGCCAAATGCCGAGAGCCAATCTGAAACGCATGGTACGTGCATCAGGAAACCGACAAGCAAACAAAATTAAATCAAAAATCTGAAACTGGATTTTGATGAGAGCGGTAAGCAGCACACGGCACAGACCTCGAGCGAGTCGAGCGAGGCGAGCAACCAACCATACAACAGACAACAATTGAGGCAAGGACAACGCAACTCATCCCGCAGCCGATGCACAGAGCTAAAGTCAAACAAACAAACAAATAGCTGAGGAGCTAGAGCTGACAACAGGATCTGCTGAGGGTGCATGGCAACGCACACATAACAGCACGTAAACTCATTTAAACGCACACACGAGCAGACAGTTGGCACACCAGGTGGCAAGGTGGCCATAGTAGCCAGGTGGCCAGGTTGCCAGGTTGCCAGGTGGCCGGGCTGACTAAGGACAAGCTCTTAGCTTGTAGAAGCTGGTAGAATCATAGCTGCGTGTGTCTTTTTGCTCAGAACTGCGAGCATAAGCGGGCCATGAATTGACAACAGCAACAGCCAGTGGAGCGATGGGCGTGGCAAGCTCAGCAGCAATAACAATGCAATGACAATGTGCAGCAAGCGGTTGCACCAGTCTCTGTGACTCATTGTGTGCTGCAGGAAATACGATTTCGTTTTGGGCGCACGTGTATGAATGTATGTGTGTATGAGAGAGACAGACAACTTATAAGCAGCCGTTCACTTATGCAAACAGACGCTAAGTAGCATAGTTACACACACACACACACACACACGCACACACGAATGATATATTCCTTTTAGTCTCAGTTGCCATACGATAGTAGCTCGAAAAGAAGCGCTATGTGGTTGGAGCTTGTTGCTGCATGCCGCTACACATGCTGCTAGCTGTGCGTGTGGCAAATAAAATTGCATTCAATATTTTTCTGGGTTTTTGCGTTTTTGATGAGATTTTGCTGGCACCTGAGCAGGGCATCTGAGCGCCCTTACCGCTTCATCTTTTGTTTGTGCGGCTTTCAATTTATGACTGCTGCGCAGCATTTGCCATAAATTTTATTTTATACAGTTTTTTAATATATATTATTTTTAGTTTGTGCTGCATTATATTGCGCAGGCACGCGCTTAATTGTGCTCACGGACTTTGCAAGGAGCCTTTAAACCCAAATTGTTTTCTTTGCTGCATTTTTCTTTTATTAATATTAGTCCGTCACCTGAATGAAATTGAATTACATCTTGCTTATTGCACTCTTTCCACTTGCATAAAAGTAAGCTATGTACTTTTAACTTCAATCGCAACAGCGTATTCGTTCAATTACAAATAGGCTGTTAAATGAATCTTAAGTAACTTAATTAAATTGGGTTACCTAAGAGAATTTACTTAAGATTCGTCAACAAATTGAAGTGAGTTTTAAGAAGCAATTTATTTGGTAAATAGCGAAATTTCATTTTGATTTTAAGCTATCTACCTCTCCCAGTCTCATTCTGTCTGCTTTGTAAATGCACAATAAATATTTTATTTAAATACATGCAAACGTTTTTACTACATTGGGCTTTATCTATTTATTTCGGAGCTTTCAAATGTACTAAATTGATTAAGTTGCAGCCATGGAGCAGCTTTCGAAGAAGTGATTGCATTTGAAAAGTAATTTCAATTTGCAACTAAAAGTATGCAACACATTTGCCAAACCGTGGATCATTTGATGCAGCACACTTTGGCATTGCATACTTTTGAGCGCAGTGGTTAAATTTATTTGCTCTGCTTTTTCACTTGCTCTTAGTCGCTGTGCGTTTCGACATATGCATGTGTGTGTGTGCGTCTCTGTGTGGGTGTGTAGAGGGAGGTAACGTCATCAACTTGAACTGGCCATTTGCGTTGGCATTTGCGCGATTCATAAATATTTATTTTGTTCGCCTTTGTGCACAGAGGATGTGCGCGTGTGTGAAACACTTTGGTATGCCGATTCATCACAGTGACCTTTCGAGTATGAGAATTGTTTAAATTTATCAATACATGAATTGCTTGACTTTAAGTCTTATCGAAATACACAAACAAACTTGTTTGTTTTCGGCATAAATCCGTGCTAGCCACACAGCATCGGCCACAGCAACAACAGCTAGTCCTTGTGGTAAAATAAATTTTCTGCAATTCATGACAGCAGCAGAACCAGCAGAAGCAGCAACAACAACAGCTGAGTTCTCAGGTGTGGGCGTGCCGGAAATACGTGCCAAGACACGAAACTTTTGCGAAAAGGATTAGAGCAGGCGTACGATGGCGTCCCCCCCTCAGCCAAATAATACTCCAAGGACTTAAAAGGCAATCAAATTAAATTGTTTTTGCGGCTAGCCACAAAAGTTCTTCGGCTCAGATCAGAAATGCGAAAGAGCCGCAAAGTACATAAACCACTCTGTCCATTCTCCGTTCTCCGTTCACCCGTCCAACTGTCCAACCGTCCGCCCATCCGTCCGTCCGTCAGTCAGGCAATAATTTGAATTTGATATACATTTTATTAAAATGTATACTTGCTCTGTCGTATCTGTATGATAAACGAGCAGTCAGCTGCCTGGCATAAATGTCAATTAAATTTATTTATCTGCAGCGCAAATCAAGCGAAATTCTTTAGCTGTTGACGCAGCCACAGCCCCAATCCAACTCGATACACCCAAAACACCTATAAATACTTACCTGAACATTTGTTTACGTACACAGCCCAATTAGACGTAAACAAGAGCCGCCGGAAGTAGGCCACGTAAAAAAGAACCGCATCGAATCTAATTTAACAACAGAATCCCAATCGCCATCAACAGCAGCGAATCAAGCTGCCAATAAATACCAGCTAGACTGGCATGATAGAAACCAACTAGTCCATCAAGAACTTATAGCGGAAAATGTTTAAACAAATAAAGGAGAGAGAAAGTGCAATATTAATTTGATATATATCACATTTGGCAAAATAACTAAACATTACATGAATTTAACGAATCTTTCAATGAAAATATTTGAAATATTTTTACAATCACAGCAAGAGTCGAGAACAGTTATTGCAGGTCAAACTGTCGATATAGCTAATTTATAATTACACTTATTTATACAAACGTAAAGTAAAAGCATTTAGAGTCATTGAATGGCTATTAAAGAGATTTCAGAGCTGAACATTCAAAATGTATTGTCTAAAAAAAAAGAAACTTTATTTTACCTTACAAACTAATCGGATTTTTCTATTTCCATGATATTTTTGCTCATAAACCATAACTGCCAATTTAGTTTTATTTTTCTCGATACACTAGTCCTATGTAATATATATATATATATATATATATATATATATATATATATATAGCATTCGCTACAGATTTGCTGATCAGTTGATCACTTTGGCACAGACTGTTGCTGCCCACGGTTGCGACCTGCTGTTGCATTTACTGGCCACTGTAATTGCGTATCTTTGTCATTGTGCCACTTTGACACAAGTTCAAGCAACAAGGTCGACGAGACTCATAAATTTGTAGCGCCACGGGCCACGTTAACATTGATTTCTGTCTGTCAACGCGCTGCAAAAGGCCAAATGCCACTAATTTTAATAATAAAGCAAGCAGCCATCGACATCACTGACATACTCACATAAACACATGTACACACACCTTTATATATATATACTTATGTGCGTGAACTGTCGTAAAATGCGGCGCCAACCATACCAACAACAAAAGTCGAGCACAGCTGCAGTCAACGACGCGGCGACGACCTTAGAGAGAAACGAATGAAATATATATAAAAGAAGATACGTATGTATGTATTATACATATACATTTCCATATAGCATAAAATTCAGGCGAAAATATGCTTGTGGAAATTAAATAATTTATATTGCCATTTGTCTGCATACTTTGCATATTTCCCATTAATGACCCAGAAAAAATAATTGATGCTAAGACAACAACTCGAAAGCGCATGCTGAGATGAAAGGCGAACAGAATGAATTAGAATAGATGACCGCCATGGAAGACACCATGTGGTTAGAGAAAGAGTCTAACTAATAAAGTCTCTGCTTGTGTGTATGTGTGTATTGCAAGGTCAAAGAGAGATAATTGCAAACGAGACAGATATAGAGACTAAGGAAAACAAGAAAACAAAATAATTGTAATAATTAAATAGGTGTAGTATACAATTCATGATATTATTAAAGCATACACATATGTGGAAGCATTTATTTTTTTTTTATTATTATTATTATATTATAATATTGTTGGTTTTTGCCGAAGAGCAGCCAAGCAGCCCGGCTAGCTCAGTCGGTAGAGCATGAGACTCTTAATCTCAGGGTCGTGGGTTCGAGCCCCACGTTGGGCGCAAACATCATTTTTGCCAAGAGGAAATTAAAACACTTTACCGTTTGATGCAGCTCTTTAAAATAAATGAATGTGAATAAATACAAAATAATGAAAATTTTCATAACTTACTCTTTAGGAATTTTATTTTGGTTTAATTAAAAAACTTTCATTTATTAATTTAGATTATCTGAATAAAAAAATAAAAAAAATAAAAAAAAAATCTCTTTTACCATACGATCCTGCCAGGAGTCGAACCTGGAATCTTCTGATCCGTAGTCAGACGCGTTATCCATTGCGCCACAGGACCGCGATATCAGCCTATCTCAACACATCTCTATTAAAATGTTTGGCGCATATTAAAAGGTCTAGACCTGCAAATATAGACAATTTATGCATATAGTATGTAGAAATATATATCCAATTCTTCTATATTGACTTGCAAACTTATAAAACAAACTAATTAGAGTGCAACTACCTGTAGAGCCGTAAAAGTTAAAAAATATATATATATTAGACCGGCACACATTGGGTTTCCTGCTTCTTCGCACGTACAGCAGCATGCTGGAAAGCGTCTGGTGCTCGCACCCCGCCCCCACAGAATTGGGGCTAATGGTCCATTGCTGTGTTGCATGCGATGCCCACAGATTCGGTTTATAATTAGCTCCAAAGAAGTTTGGCGCGGTAAACACATTGGCTTTATGTTGCGCCAACAGCACGCAGTCTGCAGTCCGCAGAGCCGCATCAAAACTACAAAGCAAGTGAGAAAGATAATTACAACAAATGATCGACGAAACAATACCCAATAATGGTAGTTTGATACCAAATATTACCTAAAGATAAAAATATAGATTTCATTAGATATTTGACGTTCAGATACTCTGATAAATAAAAAAAAATTAAGAAGTAAATTTAATTACTTTAAGATTCGCTTCATATATGCATTTTAAAATATTTCTTCTAAATGGTAGGATTTCAAGCGATCCTCTACATTCACTCCTACAGGTCATCGAATTACAAAATAAAAATGCACGGACAACAGACACAAAATTGTTTCGAAAATTGTGCACGAACAATACGAAAATAGCGCCACGAGGCGTTGGCAGCTAGAAATACACATACAAAAAAGTTTTCCCGAAAGCCTGATTGAAATTGTGAAAAACTAAATATTTTCCGAGCAGTTCAACGTGCAATGAGCAGCCGTACGGAGTGCAACGAAAACGAAAATCCGTGTAAAAATGCTATCAAAATATGTGCAAAAAAGTGTGCGGCATTGATAGTTAGACAACAAATAAAAAACAACAAAATTTGTTAAATAAGAAAAAAGGAATATAATAGCAGCAGAAACTATAAAAGTAAATAACAAACAAAACAATTGCGAATGCAAGGCGCTTGCGCTCCCGTTCGCTCTCGCTAAATGATTTCGTGCACACTAAATAACAAACAAAAAGTTGTTTTTCTGATCACGAAATGCATTTTGGACAACGCCTAGCTACACAGCCGGAAGCAAAGCACAGCAACAACAAATATTGCGAAAGAGGAAAACAAAAAACGTGCCGTGTGCTCGATTTTCGATTTCCAAGTGAAAGACAGCCACAAAAAAAAAGAAAAAAAAAAAAAAATTGAAAATTCTATGTAGAGTCCGAGGTGCAGTCGCTCCGTTTAGCGCATTTAAAGGATTTGCATTATTTAAAACAAAGCTCGAGCTGAGCTAAAACGTTTGCCTTAGACAAAGTCACTTTGGGAGAGTGCATCAAAGCCTCTTGCATTTGCCGGACCTTTTGCAAATCAAAACATGGCTTAGTGCCACGCCATTCCCTCCCAACCTCCTCTGAATCATCTCATTTCTTCTCACTTCCTGCTGTTGCTTTAAAGCACTGCCCTGTGGACTCCTGTTCACAGCCGCAAACGCGTCGAAACACGTTGGCAGACAGCGTTGTGTTTAGTTGCTTTTGCTGTCCACTCCGGCATTTAGTCCGACCACATGGCGTATACGCAACGTTTTTTTTTTTTTTTTTTCGTCCCTCTCTCTCTTTTTGTATTGGACAGGCTTCGGGTGAGCAGTTGACTATGTTATGCTCTGTCGGCTTAGTTCGTATTGTTGTTTACGTTTTAAAGCAATTTAAGTTGGACGCCTGCAACAAAGCGGTCCAATTAGAGCAGACCGGGGTCAAATGCAGCCCGTCTGAAGTTATTTCACCTGCCTCTCAGTATTTTCTTTTCTTCCACTCAATCTTTCTATCTCGTTCTTTATCTGCATTGCTAGGATGACGCATTTATTAGCCGCTCGTCCGGCAATTAAGCATTCTTCCGTCTGATAAGATAGGCAAGTGTGGAGGGTGTGTGCAATTGCTGTTATCGGCCATGATGTTAACCCATATAAATATAGAAAAACGTAATTTAATTTAATGCTGGCCAGATAATGGGTCTAGTGATGTCTCAACAACTTTGCAAATATTTGTAATTCACACTTGATCTACAAATACAAAAATAAGGAGACCTTAAACCCAAGCGGCGTCAAGAATGTGCGGAATTCGGTTGTTAAATCCAGTTAGCCTATTATTACCATCATACTTCAAGATTGCTTTCTCTAGATCAAAATTCACATTGAGATAGCATTTAATCGTGCTCGTGAGGTTTAGCTAAAAGTTGAGATCGTGACACTTAAATAAACTGGAAAAGTAAACTAAATATCAAACACAAATATTTAGGATAAATGAAAAGTATTTATAACATTTTTGTATTCTACAGATTGATAACATGAGAAAAGTGGCGGAGGAAGAATAAGACAAATCTGTTATCAGTTAATTATTAAATTTAGTTTCATAAAAACTTAATTCCAGGTACTGAACACCCATATCAAAAGTCATAGTTGATAAGCCACATCTTAACGAAGGTCAATGTTATATATCAAGCTACTAACAGGTAGACTAAAAACAAAAGAATAAAACGTGATTCTTGCCCAGAGGGAAAATGCAGCTGACGATGGCAACAAGTTGCGAGTGGGAAGAAAATAAAGCGAACTGACAGCAGAGAGATTAGAGGTGGCTAGGCAGGGCAATAGGAAGCCAAATACCCGGCAAAATTCATGCAAATATATAAATGAATATATAAACACATAACAAGATGGCAAGTAGGTGGGCAAAAAGTTGGCAACGAAAAGAACAATATACAAAAAAAAAAAAAAAAAAAAAAAAAAAAATCAAAGTTTACACATTACAAAAATGTGCTGAGCGACAGCAGGGAAAATGATTTTCATTCGGTAACCACATACAAGCCGCATAGAGCGATAGGGAGAGGGAGAGACAAAAAGAAAGAAAAACAAGTAAGAACGTTGCAGTTAGGCGCAACTAACTGCGAGAGACTCTGTTCCTGTAGGTGCTGTTTATTTATTTAATAAACATTTAATAAACGAAATAATATTTCGGCAATTGAATTGTGTTTGCGTTAGTTTTGTCAAAAAACGCTCTAGCAGTGCCTGGTGATAAGTGCTATGCAAGCTCCACTTACGTGCGTGCGTTCGAATCCCGCATTGAACTTATTTCCAAAAATTATTATTTTTTATTTTTATACCCTGAACCCATTGAAAATGGGAATTCAGGGTATAATGGTTTTGTGAAAATGTATGTAACAGGCAGAAGGAGACGTCGCAGACCCCATAAAGTATATATATTCTTGATCAGCATAAAACAAGTAAGAAGGCTCTAGTCGAAACGGCTCGACTACGAGATACCTTGAACCCAAAAAAAGGTGATACTCTTCTTCTTTACGCAAGTATAGGCGCGCGCTCTGCTAACCGCGCAGTTGCTGCTGTGGCTTGGGGGTGGGTTGAGCTATACTTTGAACGCTTATAACTCCATTTCTAGATGTACGATCTTTATGAAATTTTCAGAGTAGATTAAGTATATAAATGTATCTATGTGCCGAATTTCAAGTCTCTAGTATTTGAAATGCGTTTTTTGCAAATTGGGGGCGAAGGGGGCGTGGCACTCATATGTTAGCTACGAAGTACGAGTTTATTTTGTTTTTTTTTTCGATAACTCATCCCATTTCCAAATTATCGATAAAAAATCGAAAATTCGTTTCAATTTTTTACGTTTTTTGGGCATAACTTCTACATCGTTTTAGCGAAAGACTTCAAATTTGTATATTTAGATAGATATTATGAATACGCAGATTATGTAATTTTCAGATTTTGGATGCCACCCCCCCCCCCCCCTTCGCCATCAATTTGGAAAAAACCCATTTCAAATACTAGACTTGAAATTTGGCACATAGATACACTTAGATATTCTTAATCTACTCTGAAAATGTCATTAAGATCATCCATCTAGAAATGGAGTTATAGGCGTTCAAAGTATAGCCCAACCCACCCCCAAGCCACGGCAGCAACTCACGGTTAGCAGAGCTCGCGCTCATGCGATCGTAAAGAAGAAGAGTATCACTTTTTTTGCAGGGTTCAGGGTATCTCGTAGTCGAGCCGTCTCGACTAGAGCCTTCTTACTTGTTTATTATTATATTTATTATAAAATGCTTACAGCCAGCGCCAATTGATATTAAGATATTTATAAACATACGCATATGAATTGTGCATTTAAGCACTAGAAACTGCTTTTCCGATTTGCCACGCTGCGTGGCAAGCAATTTTTCTATGCATGCATACATATATGTATGTATGTGTACACAGATGTTTGTACGTGTATACACATCCAAGTGTGTATACATTTTACAAGAATTGCGATTGTATTGTTTTGTGTCGTCACAAGGTGCTGATCAGCTCATCAGCTTATCAGCTGTGAATTTATTTAGTTTTAGCTAACGATTACATGTTAATTTAAAATGACCTGGGTTCGAATCCCGGTGGAAACTTTTTCTTTATTAATCGAAAACTTATAAATTATATTTTTTAAATTCATTAATATTTGTATATTTATGTTAAAATGCTTTCTGCCATCTTAGCAATTGCTACTAAACTATTATATGCATGAATTATGCAGTTGGCCACAACAAACATCTTTGCCGATTTGCCACGACCCTAGTTGGCGTAGGCGCACAAATTTTGCCCAGTTCTAAGAAAATGTCGAGGCTAACATAACTGCAAAATTTGGTTGCTTACATTCCAAAAATGCGAAAATTACAGGGTATTTTTCTATATGCCACGCCCCCAAAGAGGCTGAAAAATTTAGAGGAGGATATTAGTAACTGAACCATCCAATTTTCAAGCTTCTAGCTATAAAACTGTAGGAGATATAAACTTTTGCGGTTTGCCACGCTCCTTGGGGGCGTAGATATATCTACCATAGCTTATTGGTCTTGCGTTGTCAACCCGAGTATACATGCCAAATTTCAAGTCTCTAGTGTGAATAGTGTTCAAAATATAGCGCAATTTGAAAAATCACTATATATTCAGGTCCGATTTGCCACGCCACTAA
The DNA here is from genome assembly GCA_035045845.1 of Drosophila buzzatii. Taxonomy (NCBI): domain Eukaryota; kingdom Metazoa; phylum Arthropoda; class Insecta; order Diptera; family Drosophilidae; genus Drosophila; species Drosophila buzzatii. The sequence goes on along the minus strand of JAWNOS010000373.1, from coordinate 939,254 downwards.
TGGGCGTAGACATACTTTTTGATTGATCTACGTAGAATCATAACATTAACTCACATGCCAAATTTCAGCTTTCAAGCAATAACAGTTTACGCTGTATAATTCGGGAGCATATATGAGTATATGTTCCAAACTTCAAGTCTTTAGCTCTAATAGCGCCGAAAAATATTGCGTTCATACGGACAGACGGACGAACAGCAAGACGGACGTTGCACAAACCCAATAGACTCTTTTTCCCTTTTTGGGAACAGAGTCTAATGAATTGAGAGAGCGAGAGAGCAGCAAACAAATTGTTTTGCAATTTATTTTTATAACTAAACAGGCAAAGATACAGATACAGATAGAACTACCGAACAGCAGCAACTAGTGTATTTGTATCTTTTTTTTTTTTTTTTTTTGTATGTGATTTATTTATAAATAGAAAAAAACGCTCGCGAGTGCTGGCGCTGGCACTGGGCTAGCCTGAGAGACTCGGAGACTCGAGTCAGAGTCGAGTCGATCGGCGACAAGTCGTGCCGGCCCCTTCGCATTGCCTGTCCCTGCTGTCAGCCTGGCTGCCAGCTATCAGCTAAAACACATTTATAATTGAGCGCCTAAGAGCGCAACACACATAGGCTAAGAGCAAAAAGCAAAAAGCAAAAACCGAAAAGCAAAAACCAAAAAGCAACAAAAGAACAGAAAATTATTGGCAACGCGAAGCCCCAAATCAAATAATGTGGTGCAGGCCAAAAACAGTTTGATGCTAAACGCTCGCTCGCGATGACGATGACACAATAGCACGCAATCAAAAGGCAGCCTCAGCCCCAACCACAACCAACCAACCAACCGTTCAAAGAAATAACCCAAAAAGTTAGCTACAATTATTGTGCTAATATCACGCATACGCAACGTCTATCGATCTACAATTCAGGCAGATATATAAAAATCAAACCTATTTTTGTGTCATTTGTTTAAGTGCGTAGCAGAACCACAAATAAAAGAGAACAACAAATAACAAAATAAATATATCAAAATAAAACACACAACAAAATCTCTTGCTGTGAAGTGAAGTTCTGTCAAAGGAAAAATCATTTATTTTTGCCACAACGCAAAAACGAAATGTTTTGTGTTATAAAAAGAAATTTGTACGAAATATCATAGATACCAGCAGAAAGCTCGAAGTGTGTGCAAACAAAAAACGCCCTGAAATATATAGAATACATATATATTAATACGTCTATATTTATATATAGTATATTGTAAAAGTATAAGCCGACAAAACGGGCACTCGTCTACGTGAACCCAGCGCCAAGGGACGCAGTCAGAGAAAAATGATCTACATAGATGACTCAGAGCCGGAAGGTGGTAAGTCATGAAAATAAATATGTTAGTTACCAACTAATTAAAAAATATACACATATATGTATATGAAACAGGCATAGTGAAAACGAGATATTAAAACGACAAGAACGCTGCAAATACGTATTGTATATCAGTGACAAGTGATAAATGATAAGATAAGGTCTGCTGGCGTTTCACCTTAAAAATATCTCACTATATAAGTACATATATGGCATATACACATATGTATGTATATAGATGTATAGATGTAGCCATGTGCACCTATCTACTGATACGCCGGCAACTAATATGTCTCTGATAACAGCTGTAAATTGGGCATTAAAAAGCTTTTACAACACTTCTCGAAGAGTTTATTACGGACAATAATTTATAGAATCTACGGCGTATAGATTATATCTGTCAAAGTTGGGAGAGCTCCACATTATGTGCCTTTATTTAAAACTTCTGACTACTTGTTGTCCGTGAAAAGTTGAGATCAAGGCCGAATCGCAAAGCTGATAAATAAAATAAAATGTTTCTATTTATATACATTATTATATAAATATGAATACTAGTGTATAATATAATTATATAATTGTTAAAGATAATTCCATTTTTCAATTGTGATCTGAACAAATATTTCCCTAACTGATTACAGTCAGCCTTTATGACTAATTAAATGCTTAAAATATTCACTGATATTTTCACTAAGGCGGGGTTCTTGGGGAACTTCAATTACAAAAACTAAATTTTTGTACTATCAAGACTCAATCAATTCTGGTTTGGTTTCGTGACCACATCAAGTCTGTATTGCAACTAAAAAAGTATTTAACTTAAGATAGTTTACTAATTATAATAATAATTACTAATTATAATAATAATTAACGTTTGTGTTGCGTTCATTGCATAATTATAATAAAAATAGATAAGAATCCTTTAAGTTTATTTATAAGAAAAATCGAGTTTAATATTGAGTAGAGCTAAATTAATGAAAACAATAAAGTAAACAAATGGCAATCTCTGTTGCTATATTTTAATTTTTCCTTTGCTTACAGTCTAATAACTACAATTTTCTATAGTCAATTCCTGACCCATTGCAGCCCTTGATATACGGTTTACAAGACAACAAGCAGAAAATAAACAAATCAAATCAAGTCAAATCTTTAGATTAGCAGCTGTTCCATTTCGGGTCCATTGGCAATTTAGTTATCGCCTCCTAACTACGATTTAATATAGGACTATGATACAATAAACATTTGTGCGCCTCGATGCAAAACATAAACTTTTATGCTCAGATAAAAACCGAAACCAAACAACATTGAAATATCTGTAAAAATCAAGCAAAAATAATTCTAACAAAAAAATAAAATAAAAATTGGAAATAGAAGACAAAATACAGAACAAATGCTTAAACGATTTACAGCCAATGCGGCTCAGCAACCAAATGGCCAAGGCTTTTAAAAATACATGAATTTCAATAAAAAACGACAATGAAGCAGGCAGACAACAAAAAAACGAGAAGAGGAAAAGGGTCCATAGATAAGAAGGGCTCTGATCAGGAAACGTTTGCGCCGCCATTTTCATTGTCAGAAACAATAAATTTCACGCATAAAACACTGAAAGCAAATGGTATTCTTTTTTCGCTCTTTTTTTTTGGCATTCATATTAAAGTTTGGGCGCTGGTAACGAAAAGGCGCTGAAGGATAAACGTCAAACGTAAATTCACAGAGGGGTGAAGTGGGGAAGCAGCTACCCTGGGTATGCGTAAGTGTAACTACAGTGGCTCAGCTTTGAAAACTCGCACTGGCTTAGAAACCTAAGACAATGTCAGGAGAACTCAAACGGAAACGGAAGTGTCAAGTAGTTGGATGAGCGGCAAAGCAGAAAAAAAGAAAAGTGAGAGAAAGAGAGAGAGAAAGAATGGCACAAGCAGAGTGAGAGACAGATTGTGAGACAAAAGTCAGGCCGAACAAAAGGCAAAAGCGTGTAGCTTGAAAAATGGTAAGCGCGAAGCAATTTGAAAAATGAAAGGGGCAACGGTTAACCCGTTCAGACAAGTATGAGTATAGTTAAGAGCTATCGACTAAGAAACTATCTACAAGTGAGGCATCAGTTACTTTGGCTGCAGTTAAATCAAGTTTCAGCAATTAAAGCTTACAGCTTACAGCATAAAATATGTTATAATATGTCAAAGAAAATATAAAAAAAAAATAATAATAATATAATTAATAATTATAATAAAAATAATATAATAATAAAAATGATAATAATACTATAATATACAAAAATAAAAATAATGGAAAGTCAAATTGCTTACGTGAAAGCATTATTAGTAAATCCCTAATCCCTTGCTAACACGGGGTATTTTGACTGCGGTATGTGTATTTGCGTTTGCTTTTGTGTTATTTCTATTTTTTATATTTTCTGTTGTTGGGAAGGGGTGTGACCGCACACGAGTGTCGTGATTTACTGTCGGGCAACCTCACAACGCCAGCGTCACGCCCACAAGCCAGGCAAAAGAAGAAAAAAGGGTTTGCGCTTCGGCGGCTCGATTTCCCAGGCTGTTTTCTCAAATTGGCAAATAACAACAAACGGAAATACTTTTGCTACAGGTATGAAGAACCTGAAACCCTTTTCTGAGTATGGAAGCGTCAGTGTGTGTGTGCTCGCGTGGGTATTGGCAAATTGCAGAGTTTTTATTTGTCACTTTTGTACTGAGGGACTGAGTGCGTGTAGGCTGTTGTCACAGCTGAATTATGTGCTAATGGTGCGAAAGCTGATTTCTCAATTTCCGATTAGGGACATTGTCCGTTTGTCAAATAATCTCAGCACGCTGCTTCACACTTGCCTTAAATTAAGTCCTCTTTAATAAGAATAAACAGCAAAGCGGAAATAGAAATGAAAAAAATCTCAGCACGGAAATTGCCAAACCGCGCAGACACAAAGTCATAAAAAAAAAATCATAAAATATTTTAAATTAATTTCATACACTTTAGATTTACTATATTTACTTTACGAAGCGTTGGTTTAAACTGCTAAATAGACATTTTACATATTCAATTGCTTTATCAGCACCAACCCTAACAAATTGCCACCGAGCTAGATAGTATATACAATATTTTCATACACACTGTTTTTTGTTTAAACATTTAAAAACACGCAGACAGCAGCCGACAAAAAATGCATAAAAACGCTGGCCAACGCCTCGTGTTGGCGTCATGAATTGCGCACAAATATTCGTATATTTAGCTAAGAGATATTCGTGCCACAGTAAAATTACCTAGAAGGCTAATTCAAACTTTATATTGTCAGTAAAACAAATGAAAAGAATTTTTTAAAAGAATTATACTAATAATTTCAAATACTATTTGTACTTAAACATTTATGGAGATATATTGCTTTATTATGGATATTACATTCACTCATTTCAACTTGAACCCTTGCCGTGTTTATGTTTAACTACTTACTTCTCTATCAATCAGCATCCCATGCCACATTACATGCACCACATTTTTAACCACATCTAACAAGCTTGCCACCATTCATGCTTGAACAATTTTAGCTCAATGCCACATTCGGGGTCACCTCATGCCAATCCTCAACTCAACATTGGCTTGAAGCTCCTTCAAGCATTTCTGAACCATTCGCTCACACACATTCATTTAAATACGTATTTGTGTTAATTTAATGCCGCTTAACAGCAATTTTAATATTAGCAGATTGAAATTCCCATTTAGCGAGTGTTTACTGTATGGGTATAGATATTTCATTATTTTTTACGCGTTTGCCGCACAAATATGAAAATCATTTTTATTTTTCTATTAATTTTTGTGTGCTGCCAAGGTGAATGTAAAACAAACATATATATATATATATATATATATATATATATATATATATATATATATATATATATATATATATATATATATATATATATATATATACTCCAACACACACATACAAATTTATATATATGCTGAAACACACAGCAATTTTTCACATATTGTCTCTGTGTTACTCCCAGAGAGAGCACAGGCGCGCAAATGAGCGTAAAAAGAAAAGCAGCACACACACACACATGTAGATGTATATATATAATTGAGATAAATTTATTTTACGTCGCATTTCATGTTGAAGGTCGTTCGTTGATATTCACTTCATTTGACGTTGCAAATTCCTTGCGACTGACTGTCGCACGCTGCGTTCTTTTGCATCGTTTTTGGGGCTTGCACACTAATGATTAACAAATTAGCAATAGTTGCACAATATTATCCGTATATATGTATATACATATATGAATTTTGTCGTATATATGTACGTATAAATATGATTTGTCGAAATGTCAATTAATTATATAAATTTATGCAAGGGCCAATTGAATAATTTCTTCCTGCTTTGGCTGCACTTCCCTCATGTGATTTGCTTTACTATTTCGATATTCGTCTTTAATTGAATTCTTGGTTGTCGTTTGATTTCTCTTGTTTAACTAAATACATACAGAATGGTTATTTAAAAACTGAATGAACGTGCCTATGTCTCTTTGTCTATGTGTGCCGAGAAATTGGCCAGAAACCAAGTTTCATAAATCTTTTTACGTCTCGCTGCGCGACTGACAATGGAGGTACGCGGATATTTTGTATTTTCCCTTAATTTTGGCAGTGAAGAATCTTCAGAAATGCACATATTTGTAGTAAGTATGATGTAGACTCATTTAGTAATAGTAGAATATATTCATTCTGCTATTTAAATCTAATGCTATCAATTCTAAAAGTCATCAAAATATTAAGTTTTCTATTATATTCAATTAATTGAAGTAATAGCTTAAATTATAATAAGTACAACATAAAAAAGAATGTGCATGTATGTAAAATTTAATGTTTTTTATTTATTTTCTTTAGCATTAAATTGAACAAAATTCCAAAAATCATAATTGAATTAATAATATGAAGGATAATATAGAAAAAAATGCCATTGAAGTATCAATAACTGGCACAGATATTTTACTAGAAACGTATTAACAATAAAAAGTAATCACTGCATAGACGTAACATCCAAGGAAATGGCTTTAAAGAAAAATGCTCTTAAGCATATACAAATGCAGCAATTGAACTGTTGTTTGTAACAATACTCAAAGTAGAATCCAAACACGTACTGCAGAACAGAGCTGAGCACAGTACGGCTATCCAATATCAATTTTCATACAGCATATATACATGTGTATGTATATATGTATATCTCTATATATATGTACCATGGATATATATATATATATATATATATATATATATATGAAACAAAAGCCAATAGCATTTTCCTTTTTTCACGCTGTTTCTCTGCAATTTTATTTAAATTTTTAATGCTCAAGTATCTGGCGACTGTCTGAGCCGCAGCTGCAGGTGGAACAACAGCAGCAGCACCGCCAATAACAACAAAAACAACAACAATAAGAATAACAAATACAATAACAGCCAACGGTAACAGCAGCACCAGCATTAAAATTGCAGAAAAGGCGTGAGTGCATGCATATATGTATGTATCTGTCTGTATATATGTATGTATGTATGTCTGTCGGTCTGTGTATGCCTATACGAGTCTATAACGCATACGCCATGTGGTGCATGGGCAGCTGAGCAGAGCGACTGCCAGACTAAGCTAAAGAGCTGAGCACTTGAAGAGCATTCGAAAGACACATAGAAAGAGAGTGAAAGAGAAAGAAAAAGAAAGAAAAGGAAAGAGAGACAGAGAGAGACAGTGAGCTCAGCGCGTGCTAAGCAAATTAAAATTGCAATTTAATGTATTGCAGGCACAGCGAGAAGAAGTCTTGTTAAGATTGCATTTGCCAAATGCAAACTAACCACGTAGACAAACATAATAAATATACTTACACATGCGCTTGTGTGTTTTAATACACATTGAAAACTTAATTTTCATACACGCATTTTCGCGCCAAAATGCCAAAATGCCAAACTGCAATTTCCATATTGCAAACATTGATGGAGCTGATGTTGTATCAGTTTAGACAGTAGCAAAATAATCGAAATTATGTAAATACCTGCACGCTGCTCTCATTTGTTTTATTTATTGCGACTCACCAACGCTCAGTGCTCAACACTTTCCCAAAACATTTCGTCGCTCAGCTGCTCATTCGATATGCAATGGGATTTTCCATTCCCCTTCTTTGTTGCAATTTATGTGCCCTCAGGTAACATTGTGAATTGCAAAAGTAACTATAAAAACGAAAAAAAAAACTTGTGGCAGCTTTGATAAATTGCAACATTGACCGCGTCGTTGCTGATCAGCTAATACCATTGCGTATACGCAACGTTAGCTCGCCTCAAGTGCTGCAGGGCAACAGAATTCCAATGGCTATGTCCACTGTTTGTGTTTACACTAAAAGCTGGTTAATTATTGTCGAATTATTGCAAATCGCGCGCGTTATTTAATTGCCTTTGGGCCAATTGGATTGGATTGGACATGTAATAAGGCTTCGAGTGTTTGAGTTTGTTTTCACATTTGTGTCTGTTAACTCGTCATCCATTCGTCGTTATATAACCAGCGCTCACTGCCCATTAATTTCGAGTGCTGTTCAAATTAAATGCAACGGCAAGTAGCTGGCCATCAACAGAGTGCCCGAGTAACTGAGTAAATGTGTATCGGGTGGCTCGTATAATGCGCTTTAGCGCTGAGTTATGACCCTTCGCTGCGGTCACGGTTGCCCAGTTGCTCTCTGGATTATAAAAGTTGCTCTTTAATATAAACATTAGCAGCAGTTGCGTCCCTTCTTTTCTTAAATCTGTTTTATTATTATTTCAAGTGAAAGCAATTTGTTGAAGAACTTTTAATGAGTGCTCCTGGCTTACGATACTATTATTTCCTTTTATGGAATACCCTTCATTGCCGCACAAATGTTATTACTTCGTTTTATAATTAAACACCTTTTGAGTTGCACCAGTAAAGTTCAAGCTAAAATTAATAATATTAATATAAAATTTGTAGCATTGATTTCCTATATCCCTAATATTATTTAAAAGTAATTTAAAACAAGTAAGAAAGCTGTAGTCGGGACTGCTCAACTACGGATTCCCCTGAGCTCTTCTTCGAACGAATCATAGTCTTCATTTCGATACTCCCCGCATAAGAAACTATACATGCAAAAACAAGAGCACACACACACGCCTGTATGTGTGTAAGCATTGCAGGCGACTTGCTGTCTCGCTGCCTCTCTTGCTGGGCTGGGTGGGTTTTGCTGTCATAACTTCTTTGATTCATAATTCTGTTCCTAGACGGATAATCGTATCGATATGTTCAGATTATGATCATAACATTAATATCTATATGCCAAATCAAACTGTATGTCTCTAGTATTTGAAATACATTTTTTACACATTTTGGGGTATTAAATTAGTATCTATATATATGCAGAAGACTTTAAGACTCTAAATCTAAAGATGAACGAGATATAATTTTATAACTGATTCCCGATAAAGTGTTTTATCGATAACTTTAGAAACATAAAATTAATCGAATTTCTGAAACCAACTCGTACTGCGCGTGTAATATACGGACCTAACACAAAAAATGAACTCTCTAGCTCTTGTATCTTCGGAAATCGACGCGTTGAAACGCGGACGAATGGATGGACGGACGGACGGACGGACAGACGGACAGGGCTCAATCAACTTATTTTTTGTGCTGATCAAGAATATATATACTTTATGGGGTATGTGACGTCTCCTTCTGCCTGTTACATACATTTAACAAAACCCTGATTTCCCATTTTCAATGGGCTCAGGGTATAATTAACAATAAAAGTATTTTTCCTTTTTTTTTTTTTTTTTTTGCTGTATTGCTATTACAATGAATGTTAGTTTATGAGATAAATTTGTGCTATGTTATTATTAGATACTGATCTAGTAGTTTCTATATTTATAACAAAAACAACAACAATTTTTAAGTGCATTTGCCCACCTTCTGTAACTAACAAATTGTGCATTTTAATAGCTAAAGTTGATAGATAATCTATAATAAATGTTTACTTTGCCCACAGTTTGTTCTGCAACTTCATCTATAAAATATAATAAATTATAATTTCAATATTAGATTTAGCTCTTGCAAAAACTGTTGGTCGTCCCTTCCATGCCACTCACTTAAATTGAATTAAGCTCTGGTAAACGCTTTAAGATGTCCCAGCAGTTCGTGCCAGTCAGCTAGTCCGCCGGTCATGTCATTGGCTGCAATCTACTGAATATTTGAATGAATGCAGCGACTGTATTGTATAAATAACCTCAACACCATTAAATTGATATATATATATATATATATATATATATATGTGTGTGTGTGTGTGTTCGCACACGTAGCTAGACTGCAAACTTTATTTAGAGATGTCAAACTGTCGTTCAACGTGGACACTTCACAGTGTCCAGGCAGTCTATGGGGAAGACTGGGAAGAAATCGTGTCCTGGTCCCTGCCTGCTCCAGCATTTGGAGCCAGTCAGCCAGTCAGCCATTCAGGCATTCAGGCATTCAGCCAGTCAGCAGTAAATAAAGCGTTAAATTTTAACAAATTGTTGTCAGTTGCGCGTGCGAACATGTGCCAGCTGCTGACCCCTCCCCACACACACACACACACACATGCGCACATATTGCTCCCGAAGCTGTCATTGAATCGATGGCTTTTCAATTACCTCATTTCCGCGTACGTATGTAACTAAAAACCTGTATCTTGATTAATTGTTTTGTTTGTGCCCAGTGCGGCGGCACGTTAATTGATTTATCTTGCTGCCCCACGCAACAAATTCAGCAAATCGTCGGCCATTCCAGCCAGGTCGCAGATGCATTTTCGTTCGCGTTAGCCGCCATTTTTGGCCAAATAGCTCGTTGTTCAGAGTTGTTATTAGATTATGCCTAAAATTCAATTCAATTCAGTTTGAGTGCAAATATGTGTTCGCTAATGTTTGCCGTCGCTTTTAAAGCAGCTACAACACACTACGCAGACACATACACACACACACACACACACATGTCCATTTGTCTGGCTGCTCCTCTTCTTTTGATTCTCGACGTCCGTTGGCCTAAAACTTGGCCATGTCTGTTTCCTGTTCGCCAACTTTCATTTCTTTTTGTTGTGGCTGCGGCCGTAGCTGTGGCTGTGGCTGTGGCTGTGGCTGTGGCTGTTGCTGTTGGTTTTGCTGTTGTGCTGGCTGCTGTTTGGCCGCGTTGCCTTCTTTTCAAGTGGTTTTCCGTTTTATGGGCGGCAGCGGAAATGTGCGACGGCAGATAAGTGAATGCGTTGCCAAGGCACAAGACTAATTAGTAGCCGCCAATTTGGTCACTGCAAAAGTTGAAAAATATACATATATATTTATTCAAACACGAATCCAATATTCCAGTAAAAAAGGGAAGTGAAGAACAAATTAAAATAATTTTTTTAACAAAATATAAAAAAACATTTCATGAAAAAATTGATTATTTGCAAATGCACTTCAGAAGAGAATAATGTATAAAATATTTTTATGACTTTATAACGTTTAACACGCAGAAATTGATTACTTTTATTGTATATTAAATTAAATCGTAAAATATCCGCATCGAAATATGTTTTTCTGCAAAAATTGCTCAGTTGCAAAAATAAAAATTTAACAACTAAGAAAACTCTAGTCGAGGCTGCTCAAATACGATTTCTTAAAAAAACAAATAATATTCCAAGAATTGTTTGCACACACACGGACAGACGGATCAACTTTTCTCATCACACTGATCATGAATGTATACGTTATAGGGTATGTCACACCTCCCTCTACCTGTTGTATTCTTTTAACAAAGCCATTATACTCTGATTTCCCATTTTCAATGGGTTCAGGGTACAAAAAGAGAAATGCATTTAAAAAAAAAGAAACACCAATCCTTAAAGTAAATTTATTTCCATATTTAAATTTCATTCAATCATTTTCAAGTTTTGTCACCTGGATATTTAATAATTTGAAATAATTTTGATTGATCCAAACATTGAACCGGGTTGAAAAAGCACTCAATCAAAAATTTCAAATTGAACGGGAAAAATATGTGAGGAGCCAAGATATATAATATGAGCTGACTTTATGGACGTGTGAAAGCTAGTTCAGCAACCGAGTAACGCGAACGATAATTGAAGTTCAGCACAAAGCAAACCACGAGCATTTTGACTTGGCTTTGGCTTTGGTTTTTGTTTTGGCTTTTGCTTGTGCTGTTTTGTTATTTGTATTAATAACGCTTGCTTGCAAAACTGCGAAAATCGTGATGGAACAACATAACCTTCAATTAATTAACACGGGCTGCAACATTTCAATGAAAATTATGGTTCAATAGCAGCGACCAACAACAGTTTCGAGCCAAGTACCAAAAATCGCACCTCGAAAACAGCAGTTTTCATCAGTCGCAGCATCGTTAAGTCCTCCTATTTGATGATGCTGCCCCTGACCCTGCTGCCTCCTCTGCTGCTGATGCTGCTGCTGATGCTGTCATTGGCAGGCATCATAGCGGCTATGTGTGTGAGATTGTACAACATGGCGTATGCGTTTCATAAATTAATACGCTTTGCGCTGGTCACCGCAAATGCCAATAATTAACTAAGCGCCAGCCAGTTGGCTTGCTTCATTGGCAAAATATTGCCACCTCGCTGGCTGTTATGGTAACGAGATGCAGGGGCACAGCGCTGCACGTTGCATGCTACGTTTGGCTGCTTGGCTCGTAAGTCATTAGCAGGCGGCAGACAACAGCCAACAGCCAACAGCACATGGTATACGTAGCGCCTGGCAAAAGGTAGCTCATTAAATTAATTAAACGCTATCTAAAGGCGACGCGAAATTGTGAATGTAATTTTTTTAGGCATTGCACATGCAACGCTTAACATTTGTCGCAGCTGCAGCGTTTTGTTGCAACTTAGCTAAACAAACTTTTAATGAGTTCACTGCGTCGCCACATCTTTGCCGCGTCTCGAACACTGTCTGCCACACAGAGCCGAGTGCCTCTTACTCACTCTCTTTCTCTCGCTACCTCTCTGGGGCTGTGGCTGTGGCTGTTGCTGTGGCTATAGCCAAACGACGTATCACATACATCGTTAGAGAGCCTTAAAATTGTTTTGCATTTTCTATGAGAGCTGAACGTATAGTTAAGGACCACGATATATCTACAGCTCCTGTTGCTGACATGACAAAAAATTAACAAAAAGATAAAAAGTATATAAGAGAAAAAATACAGCTTTCGATTAACGAAACTTAAATACTCTACTGACATTTACTCAAGAATATGTCTATTCCAAGACAATTGTATATAAAACATAAATAATTATCTAAAGTTCAGCTGAAATCAAATGGAAGACTATCTCATGTGCAGCTTCTGTAATAAAAATACAGCTTATGCATGAAAATAAATATCAATATGAAAATGCAACGCACTATGATTAAAATATTTTGAGGGTACTCAAAAGACTCTTTTACTTTATTAGAAAATAAAAATATTGCTCTCTATAACGTATTTCTTAAAATCCAATATTGCTATAATTTTAAGATAATCTCCGTTGCCTCGCTGCAATATTAATCCACGTGGCACATTGAACTGCAAATACAGAAACCCCTATGCAAGGGTGTACAAAAAATTGCAGTGATTGCAGCTGAAGAGTTAAGGCTGATGGGGACGGCATTGCAGTTGGAAATGGAGGCGAAGACGGAGACGCAGACGAAGCTGGAGACAGGAGCGAGAGAAGACTCTTGTGTTTATCTTTTGCAGCTGTCAGCTGGCCCTTTACATCCATCTTGTGTGGCCTGTGCGTCTGCGTCTGTCGTCTATCGTCTGTCGTCCGTCTTCAGTTGGCTGTCGGGCCATGTTCAGGCATTGTTGTACCATTGTTGAACTTTGAAATTGCCTTGAAATTGCTGTGCTCACATCAATCAATTAGCACTGGCCCCGTTTGCCAGCATGTAGACAGCACTTTTCAGTTGATTTAAATTTTATGGCACTCTGCTTAAAGAGCTCAAAACTTTGCCAACTTTCTCGCACACACACACACACACACAATTGAAAGAAAAAACAGGAAGCTCACATACACGCACAGGCATAGACATCGCTGATTATACATAAGCGCGAAATATGCACACGCCGAGCGCCTCAGAGCGCGGGCGTAATGAACGTGTAAAGGGTTAGCTAAACATCGTGTGAGCGCGCATAGAAACAAGACGCCACAAAAGCGCTTGCACCAGTGGGCGTCAATGGGCATGCCACAGCCACACAAGTGTTTGGTAAAAAACAATTTAAGAAATGTGCGCGCCAGAAATGCTTTTAGACCAGCGCCTTTGTCAGCCGGCACACATGCCGTATGCGTGTTTCATACAGAGCCCACTCGTCTCTAAATTAAACAGCTTAATGAACTGTGCTCTGGTAGTACTTCTGTAATAAAATAAAAAGAAATAAATAAATGAGAAATACTGAAAATAATTGAAATGCATACAAATAACTTGGTTAGTCAAAGTACTAGATCTGAATGAATTTTCGCACTTAATGAAAAAGCAATGAAAATACAAATATAAAAAAATACAAGTGAAAATGAAAATAAAAATTCTACCAGGCAGCACTCAATTTGCACACACATGCATACAAATTACTAATGCTAATTTTATTTCCTGCTATCAGCCCCAAAATAAAGACGCTCAAAAAATGAACTTGAGGAAAAAAAACACTGAGCAGCTGTATTTAAATACTCTACAAATAAATGTTTCTATTTAGCATTTTCTTTGCATACAATTTCTATGTAAAGTCAGATGACCAAACATTTAATAAGATAAAAAATTAATGATATATAAGAATTTAATTAAACAAAGCTAACTTTTTGAATTATTTGTGAAATAATTAGATAAAATTAAATAATAGTTGTAAATTCATTTCGTTGATTTATTAATTATTTAATAATACATTCAAATATTCAAGATTAATAGTAAAATAAAATAAAAATTTGAGAAGCTCAATTTAATATTTATTTTTTGAGAGATTTTCAATCCAATCCACATATTTTTTATTATTATTATTTGAACATTTTATAATTGTATGAATTATTTTTATTATTCATCAAATCGTTAATCAACACATAACTTTTAAAATACCTAAAAAATTAAGAGATTGATTGAACATTTTTGTACACATAAAAGGAAAACATATTGTATTCTATAATGCTTAATATATATTAAATTTATCATTGAGCATTACCCAAAGTAGAATGAGCATACAAAAATATCACAAACTGTATGCCAAAGTAGTGTGACCCACACTGTCTGCTGCTCTGTTGGCCTGATGGCTTATAATCAACTTGCGCCACTTTTAAATTGGCAAGTGGCATTAGAATCGTAAAATCTTATGAGCAGCACACAGAACAGCTACCAGACCAGTTAGTTGGCACTTTTTATGCAATATATATATATATATATATATATATGTGTGTGTGTGTGTATATAAGCGCACACGCATAAATTTAAATGTCAATGGGCAATTAAAGTGGCCCACAAAAGTATGCAACGAAAAGTTGAAAAGTGCGCGTGCGGTTCATGGCAACACTTTGGCCAGACTTGGGAACAGTTGGTAGTTAAAAAGCTTGACAGTGCATTAGAGCGCTTACCTTACATACACAAACACACACACACACATACACATACATACACACAGTTTTCATACAGTCTCATATTTTCCATTCGCCTTGCTTGACTCAGTATATTTTTTCAGGAGCTCCCGCTACTGATTATTACTTTTCATTTTGCCTTCACGATAAATTCAATTTTTTTTCATGCGCTGTCGTCACTTGAGCTATGCTAAAATATTCGTGGGCGTGGCAACGGATTTACGCATGGCATGCAAAAATGATGAAGATGAATTGCTGGCGCTGCTATGTAGCTGCAGATACATTTGTATCTGTACATACATGAGCACGTAAAATAGAGACAAACATCTATACAAACATCTATACAAACATCTATACAAATATATATATATATGTACGAGTATTAATAGATTTTGGGGCGACATTGTTGATGTTATTGATTTGCTGCATGTTCGCTGAACCGCACACATTTGTTTTAAACACAAAAATTTGTATTGTAGAAAATCATATCTAGACACGATTAGACATTTTAGGTCGTCATTTATTATCAGTTCATTGATTGTCGACTGTGACCTTAAGGCTCTCATGCAAATGCATTCAATTGTGAGAAATAAATTGTGTTTAGCATTTCAAGCTTTGATTAATAATTGTCTTCAGGTAATGTTAACAATCATGTCTTTATATGAATGAACAGCCTAGAGCAAAAATTTCTTCGAGTTCTCTACGATAATTACACATGCGAACCTTATTTGATAATCACGAATTTCATTAAATTTTGTCGATTGCTAAACCGATTATCCCGATGATAACTTAGATGATAAGAATTAAGATTATAAAATAGTAACGTTACTTTAATACATATTTTTGAAATTTTTAGTACATGAAATACTTAACTATATTAAATAAAATGTTCTTGTCTCAAAGCATGCAATAGAGAGCGTAGATTAACCAATTAACGTAAAATTAAATGAGATTATTATTAAAAATACTTTTAAAAATCTCATCTGAAATTGTTGCAATTTTGTTTTTTATATGTTTAGCTTTGCACATTTGTTTAATTGATTTAAGCCATTTCTCATATTTGGGTTTCAAAGTTTTTAATCAAATATACGTAACTCGGTTTATTTTCAAATTTCCAATGAGAAATCAGATTAAACTAAATGGATCTCAAATACCATTGGAATATCAGCAAAAGCTGGATTGAAAAAATGATGTGATTCAACTCTCATTTTCGGCTTTTCAAGTCTGCAAACAATATGTGCAAATGCAAACAAACAGTCAACAGAAATGTGGAAAAACTGCAGCACGTGTCTGCCCATTGCTTTCACACAGATGCACGAGCAACGTGTGCATGTCAGAGAGTTGTGTGTGTGTGTAAGTGTGTAGGAAATTCCCTGTAATAACCAATTTGAAATGGCAGCCACAGTCACAGTCTCATTCACAGTTACAGTCGCAGTCGCAGTCACAACCGCTGCAGAAGCGGCAGAGCAGCGGCAGCCAACAGAGCAGCAAACGAGGAAAGTTTTACCATTTTTAATTTTTCCCTTTCGCCGTGTTACTCGTAGCTTTTTTTTCTGACTCTGACTCTTTCTTTTGCCAGCACTTAGGCTGATTAAAGTGCATGAACCAGTCAGAACCAACTACAACAACTATTAGTACAACTACAGTAAAACACAAACACATATATGCTTACAAATTTTCAGCAGCTCTTATTTTTTTGGTCGTTTGTCATATGCTTTTCGCCATTAGTCAACTGCAATGTCAGTTATTATTTGTTAGTCTGGGCTAAAGCTGACAGAAACATATTTAAACTGCAATTCCAAGAATTGAGATCGTTCTTTTTATACCCTGAACCCATTGAAAATGGGAATTCAGGGTATAATGGTTTTGTGAAAATGTATGTAACAAGCAGAAGGAGACGTCGCAGACCCCATAAAGTATTTATATTCTTGATCAGCATAAAAAATAAGTTTATTGAGCCTTGTCCGTCTGTCCGTCCGTCCGTCTATCCGTCCGTCCGTCCGTCCGTATGAACGTCGAGATGAACACTCGTATGTTAGCTACGCAGTACGAGTTTATTTTGTTTTTTCGATAACTCATCCCATTTCAAAAATATCGATAAAACATCGAAAATTAGTTTCCATTTTTTTTTTTTTTATAACTTCTACGCCGTTGTAGTTTTGCTAGAGAGTTTAAATTTAAATATTTAGATAGATATTATGAATACGCAGATTATGTAATTTTCAGATTTTGGATGCCACGCCCCCTTCGCCCCCAATTTTGAAAAACGCATTTCAAATACTAGAGACTTGAAATTTAGCACATAGATACATTTAGATATTCTTAATTTCATGAAGATCGTCCATCTAGAAATGGAGTTATAAGGGTTCAAAGTTCAGCCCAACCCGCCTCCAAGCCACGACAGCAACTGCTCTGTTAGCAAAGCTCGTGCTCATGCATACATACGTGCGTAAAGAAGAAGAGTATCACTTTTTGGCAGGGTTCAGGGTATCTTGTAGTCGAGCCGTCTCGACTAGAGCCTTCTTACTTGTTTTTAATTATATTCTTACAGTTTCCTACGTAGAAAGAAGGAAATTTGTTTGTAGACAAACTGACTTTAAAGTAATTAAAAGAGGGAATAAGAAAACGTTTTATTGTAAAATGTTGATCATCAAAACTTAAATGAATTGAAATAAATTCTTAAAATTCGCAATAACACCGTATCTTTAAATCAAGCAAAATAATTTATTTAAATTCAAATATTTTCACAATAAATATTTGTTTAGATAATAATAAAAAAAAATATTTGTAATTTATATTTTATTTTATGTTTTATATATTTTGTAAATATTATATATTTGAAATATTAAAACAGTAAAGATACAAATATTCAGACATTTAGATCTGATATTTGATATTCGAAAAAATAAATAATAAATGTTAACTATTCAGAATTTAAAATATATATATATCAATTTTTTTGTTATTTGCCACTCAAGTCACTTTTGCTTTCACTCTCTGGTTTATAAACATAGCAAGCAACATAGGTAAAAACTCCAAGAACAGTGTTTTTGAGAACATCTCTGTGCGCTTTTCCCGCTGTACTTGTTTGACATCAACCTCTATGCGAGAATAAAACTTGCTTAATCTTTGTGTAAATATGCCGTGTTTTGGATTTATATGCCTGGCCATTAAATGCTTGACATACTTTGGCTTATTGCTCTAGAGCAGCGGCCAACGGGACGGG
This sequence comes from Drosophila buzzatii, assembly GCA_035045845.1. Classification (NCBI taxonomy): domain Eukaryota; kingdom Metazoa; phylum Arthropoda; class Insecta; order Diptera; family Drosophilidae; genus Drosophila; species Drosophila buzzatii. The sequence goes on along the minus strand of JAWNOS010000373.1, from coordinate 921,066 downwards.
CTGTGAAGTGAAGAATTTAAGTTGAGGATTTGTTGTGCTCTGCGGCTGGCAGACGTATAAAAAGTGTTATTAAAAACCTATAAACCACATACGAATTCGTCCCGCTGCCACCAGGACACAAACTTTTTAACGCACATATTAAAATGCCAACGCGTTTGTTGAATGAAAAAACAACAGATTTTTTTTCACTGCGTACGCCGCGTATGCATAATACGACACATTAATTTTTTTTTTTTTTTTGTGGGTGAGTGTCGCTGTGTGTGTGTGTGTGTGTGTCGTTATCATATTGATGTGCAACAGTTTAAAATTTCCTGCACAATTTGTTGTACAGCGAATTGCAATCATTAAATGGCAGCATTAAATGTTTAATTTATTTCTACGAAACTGTGCAACTTTTAAATTGCGATAAAAATTCAAAATTTACGATAATGAATATTAAAAGTCAAGTCAATGACGCGACTCGGCTAGACTGTGAACAGTTGCCAAAATGCACAAAAGAAAAGCGCATGTCGACTGCGATTCTTTGAGACATTCAAAGGAAAAACTGCTGATTTTCCTATCACAAAAATTGCCGCCGTTGGCACAAAAAGAGCTCTCGTTTAGCTATCTACGAACGGCACTCAATTGAATGAGAGTGTATGCAAATACTCTATATACTATCTGTTATATAATATGCTCTCTTTTAATTCCACCCCTCCCCGATTCACACTCTCATTCCATTGGCACTTGGCATTGCACAATCGCCCTCTCGAAATGCGCTTTTGATATTGTGCATAAATTAACTTGGCAAAGTTTTTTGTGTCGGGTGAAATTGCAACGAGTGCCACTTTATCAGTACCATTTAACGCCCACAATGGGGGCGTGGCCGTGGCTTTAAGGTGTGGCATTTCAGATTGTATTAAATGGATCTGTTAAGAGTTGTCTGCCATTTGCCACTTGAACTCGAGCTCAATTAAATTAGTTGCCCAGTAGCACGATTTGAAGGTTCTTTTTATTTGATGTATTGATTGAAATTAAAAATATTTTACATCGTTTATTGAAAACTTTTAAATGTCCTTAATGGAAGCATGCATTGTTTGCTTCACAGATATTTCAAGTTATTTTTTTTTTATTCTAATATTAGCTTTAAAACAGACATAAGTTAAACCTGGTCCAATACCTGTTTGCTTTCTATATTACCTATTTTTTAGGTCTTCGAAAAACACTTTGAATTGCTTATGAACCGTGTTAGAGCAAGCAGCTTGACACGAAATGTGAAACTTTTGATTAGTCACCCTTGCCAGGGCGAATAAATAGCTGGAATGTATGCAGTTTGATAGAGTTGGAAATCGTTGGAACTGACTGCAAGCTGCTCGGGCCACTTGTTTATTCATAGCCTTAACCGGGCTCAACGGCATATGCCTGGCATCTAATAAGCCTCCACTCGACTCTATTTGGCTGTGTTTATAAACGCATTTGTGCACAGCGATGGCCAGGGATTCGGGGCTCTGCGTTGAGCTGCATTACGTATCGAATATTCAAACTCAAATCGAATTCGAATCGAATTCGTGAGTCACAAACAAGTTTCTAGCTAAAATACAAGAGCTGCAACGAGAGTGCTCGAGAGGATGCGAAACTGAGCAGTGAATGGGGGCAGCTAGAATATGGCAGGATAAGCGCTGCAAAGTATGCGCTGCAGTTCAACTGCTATCCACAGTCGATATAAATTCATTTATTCATGAGCTGAAAACCGGAAATGAATGCGTTACCTGCGCGCGCGACAGTGCGTGAGTGTGTGTGAGTGTCTGTGAATGTGTGAGTGCGCATATATGTATTTAAGTTTGTTTTTGTGGATAAATTATGTGCGAGCGTCTGTCTGCTACGCAAGTAATTTATGAAAATATTTGATTTGCTCAGCGTCTGCCCATAAATTATGTTAACAAAAAAAAAATATATGAATTTCCTTTTTGCTATCATCTGAACTTCTGGCCAAGTTTTGAATGCGAATTGAATATGTCTCGCTGATCGAACGAGCAGCAAGCAGCTGCGATTGCAATTGCACTGGGCGTGTTTGCTTCAACTTAAATTGTGCGCATTATTGGCAGAGTGCACTCAAAAGACGTACACACGCACACGCACACACATACACTTAAAGATTGCAGCAGACATGCATAAATTTTGCGCCAAAAAGCCGTTTAGGGAGCACAAACACAGCCCTGGAGCTGCAGATAGCAGTTGTTGAGATGGCGTCAAGTTGCAGCAATCGCTGCACACGCACAAGTGCCTCACTGCACACAAATAACAGTGCACACACACACACACGCGTAAACACATGCTCACATGCACACAAGCCTCTATTCAACTTTCACTTTGAATTTGCCAAGTTTTTGCGCAAGATGCGCTTCCCTGCTGCACGCTGCCTGACGTTTCAATTCACACACACACACGTACTCTACACTAAAACAAACACGCACACACACATGCACTCATGCACCGTTATGGGCTCGCCTTTGATTTTAAAGATTTATCGTGCATTTCGTAGCATACTTATATGCGCCATTTGCATATTAATAGAGCAGACAGCACCCAAACTCTTCCAGTTGGCAGCGTTTATGAGTGCATCTCGAATGCTGAAAACAAACTACACGCCCAGAGACAGCGTTAGCAAGACAGCTGGGAATGAGGAGAGAGAGAAAGAGAGAGAGAGAGAGAGAGAGAGAGAGAACGAGGTTTCCTCTTGTGCACATTTTATCAATAATTTAAATAGCAAAATTCAAACTGATTTCTTTTGAAGCTTTTGGCTAAACTTCTAAAGAGGGTCGCTCACTGCGGCCAAATGTCAATTTGGACTGCTTATGTTTAATAGAAATATATTAAAAAGGAAATATATATACAGAAAAACAAACTGCAAAGCAAGCAAGTATGGATGTATGACTTGGTTGTACCCTGCACGAAAGTTTGATGGATTCATATCTTTAGATATTTTATTTCTGTTTACTAACTGAAAATCAATAAATATATAAAATATATAAATAAATAATGTATTTATACATAATAAGGAATATAATGGCTACAATTCAATGAAAAAGTTGTATTTGAACCAATTGAAATACTAAATAATAATTAAAATATCTAATTTTTACTATTTAATAGCAACATAATTTAAATCCGTATTTTATCAAATTAATATTTTCCAATAATCTTTATTAAGTTACTATGACAAACCTTAAAATAAATTAATTTGCCTATTCAAATATATACATATATGTCCATATATAGTTTATGATATACATTTACGAAATATCTAAAAATACAGCAAAGTATAAAATCAAAATATAAAGAAAAATATAAACATTTCTTACGCCACAAAATGCTTACTTCGGTCCGTTTCGCCAACAGATTTCTTACGTTATAGTGCCCTAGGGCATAGGGTATATACAAAATATAGTTTTTGCAATAGGCACACCTAGTACACACTTGCGGGTGTATGTGCTTATGTATTTCCCGTTAGTCATCGTTGTTGTCGTGCTCTTTCTTTCTTATTTATTTATTTTTTTTTTTTGCCTGCGGTTATGTTCCATGTCCCATGGCTGCAGAATTCAATTCAATGAAGTCATTTTTATTTGTTTGGCAACTTGTAGATACAACAACAGCAAATAAATTTTGAAAAGGGTTTCCTTTTGAATAAGAGACATAACAAAAGACGAAAAAATATTACAACAAATTTTCTGCAATATGTTATGAAATATGCGACAGCAAAAAAAGTTTGCGGAAAGAGCAGGCAAGGCAAGGCAGGGCAGGGCAGGGCAGGGCAGGGCAGGCGGCGCCATAATACCCGATATTAAATGCATTTCGTATGGGCGCACAATGAGAATGATTGAATGCCATATTTCAAGAGACGTTCTAAGTAGCCGAATACATGCTGAAGTGTAGTTCAATTGGTTCGCTTTAAGGCTTTTCCGACCATCTGGCAGATAGGAGCACGACATGCATGCAGAGGTCAAGTAGAAACTCAACGAAATAATATAACGGACTTGCTGAGCTGCAAGTGGATTGCTGAGGAAAGAATCGAAAGATCACAGAAAGAGTAAAATAGACAAGATATTGCAGTCTCTTTATAGATAAATCTTTTTCAGAATATCTGAGTGAATAGCAAAATAAGAATGAGTCAATAAAACTATAAATTTACTTTAAGGCTTTCATTAAAGTTGTACGTGGAATTCAAACGGTTCAATGCCTGTCTCTTGTCCTGCTGGCTGATAAAAAATTGATATTTCTTACTTTGCGCTTTACATTATTGTTAGCCATAAGCACAGCGACTTACGCTCAGCACTCACTTTTCTTTTTCGCACTGCTTTTCCACAGTTCTGGAGCCCGCTTTTCCGATGCGCGATGTGACCATAAACCGCAATGTGGACGCCCATAAATTGTACGACGTGCTCGGCGAGGTGGGACGGTGAGTACACATGAAAGCAGTTTAGACCCCGATGTTTCATGAGAGCGTCCCTCTCAATGCCCTCAAGCAATTGCATGAAATGCTAATCATATTCTACCCAATTCTCAGTGGTAAATTCGGCACTGTGTACAAGTGCAAAGAGAAGACCAGCGGCCTCCAACTGGCAGCCAAATTCGTGCCCATCCCGAAGCGCGAGGACAAGCGGAACGTGGAGCGGGAAGTGGAGATTATGAATTCATTGCAACATCATCTCATTATACAATTATATGCTGCATACGAATATCAGAAAATGATGTGCGTCGTCCTGGAACTGTAAGGCCCAAGCGAACACGCAACTTTCTAGAATATATATATGTATATATATATATATATATATATATATATATATATATATATATATATATATATATAGTTGCTATACAGTTGAAATTCTATATCCATGTAGTGGAATATGTTGATTTCGCTTGTATTCTTATTGTTGTGTTGTTGTTGTTGTTGTCTTTATTGTCTGTGTGTGTGTGTTTTGTTGTCCTTGATGGCAAACTACTTTGACAACATCTTCATAACTTTTGTTGTCTTTTTTGTTTGTTAAATGTTCTATTCTATTGTTGTTGTTACATTGTTGTGGAGCACAATATCTTGCAATCAGCGGGAAATGTGCATAAAATACGATTTACACGTACGCACATTATCGTAAACTAGTAAACTTTCTTCACCCACACACTCACACGCATACGCGCACACACACACACAGACAGCGCACAACTATAAAAGTTTTTCCTTGTTTTTTTTTTTCGGTGTTCTCCTTCGTTTTTCCTTTTTTTTTTTGCACACTCAGAAAGAAAACCTTAAGCAACAGGTTATTGCACTTCCGTATTCTAGAAATGTATTTAGTACTCTTATAAGAAGCATTTCACTTTTATCAGCTAATGTGTAACGCAAGCTAAAGGCATTTTATGAAGATAGATATATATGTATATCGATAGGTACAACAGACTTTATCAAGCCTTTGCGTCTCTCATACTTTTGGAAATCGGTCCGGTCAACAATTAATTTGTTGTATCGTTCTCAAAATATCTAAAGTTACCCTCCTTAGTATTATTTATAGGGTATTTCACATTCAATATAATGTAAGAGAACATCTTAGGACTACCTGAGTAGTCATATATAAATTTCAACAATTTCGACTTAATAAAACAAATTTAATTTATATTGAAACTAGAAACAATTAATAATTTTTAAAAATTCACAAAATTAAAGAAAACCATAATATTTATTATTTTTATACCCTGAGCCCATTGAAAATGGGAAATCAGGGTATAATGGTTTTGTTAAAAGTATGTAACAGGCAGAAGGAGGCGTGGCAGACCCCATAAAGTATATATATTCTTGATCAGGGTGACGAGAAAAGTTGATATAGCCATGTCCGTCTGTCTGTCCGTCCGTCTGTCCGTCTGTCCGTCTGTCCGTCTGTCCGTCTGTCCGTATGTTTGAACGCGTCGATTTCCGAAGATACAAAAGCTAGAGAGTTCATTCTTTTTGTGTTAGGTTCGTATATTGCACGCGCAGTACGAGTTTGTTTCAGAAATTCGATAACTTGTATATTTGGCAAGTTATCGATAAACGAATTTATCGGGAACCAGTTTTAAAATTCTAGCTAATTCATCTTTAGAGTTAGAGTCTCCAAGTCTTCTGCATATATATAGATACTAATTTAATACAATTTCGGTTTTTGTCAGATTTTGGATTCCGGTCCCCAATTAGCCCCACCACCTCAAAATGTGTAAAAAATGCATTTCAAATACTAGAGACATACAGTTTGGTTTGGCATATAGATATGAATATCATAATCTTAATCTGAGCATATCAATATGATTGTCCATCTAGAAACAGAATTATTAGTCCATAAAGTTTTCTATTCAAAACCCATGTGGCGCAGCAAGCAAGGCAGCGATACAGCAAGACGCATTGCGGGCGCACATACATACATACATACATATGTATGTATGTATGTATATGTGTGCAAGCGTAGATCAGCGTGTGGCTGCAATCGTACATACATACATATGTACATATTTGTGCATGTAAAGCTAATTGTAAAAGAGTTATGATTTCTAAAAAAAAAACCTAAAATGTTAAATAGAATATGTAGATCATATGCTGAACTCTCATTACATTCCATTATATATTTAAAAATTTTAAAACAATTAAAATAACAATGGAAATGCAAGCAACGTTGAGTAATGCAAATCAATTTTCGTATGCGTGTGCACATATGTATGTATGTATGTATGTATGTATACACACAAAAAGTCTTGGGCTGTTTTCTATGTTGCTATGCGTGTATATTCTAAGAATCACAATTGTTTTTGAATTCCGTTAGAATTGTCTTTGAATTGTATTTGTATTTTCAGCCACTGCTTTAGTGTTTCTTTCGTATATGGCGAATTTCATTCGTTTTCGCTACTCCGCCGTTTAAGTGAGCCGTGGTGTAGATGGCTAGACAGATGTAACGAATGTTAGGGTGTCGGAGGTTCTAGCCTCTCCTAAGCCCTTCATAATTTTTTATTTTTATTTTTTTAATTATTTCTTTCTTTTTTATTATTATTTATTCATTGCTATTTGATTTTCGAAGATACAAGAGCAACTGCGCGGTTAGCAGAGCGCGTGCTTATACGTGCGTAAAGAAGAAGAGTATCACTTTTTTGCAGGGTTCAGGGTATCTCGTAGTCGAGCCGTCTCGACTAGAGCTTTCTTACTTGTTTTTTTTAAATATATTAAATAATTGAGAGTCAACAAAAAATTAATCTAAATCATAGGCAATATGTAATAAATAGAAAATGAATCTCGATAAAGCAGCAACTGACCAGTACCAGATCAGTGAAATGTCAAGCTAAAACTATTTTAGCCTTATCGCATATTTATCCAAAGACAGTTTTTCTCTTGGCTATAGGGATTAATTGTTAATATGCGCCAGCACCATATATGGAGTACTTTACTCTTGGATGCTCTGAAGTTCGAGATATATCTGGATAGTCCATATATAATCTCTGTAACTCAAGTGTTCACATACTATCGGTCAATAAATTAACTAAGTATATTATTGTGGTAAAGAAATCTAGATAGAAGTTAAAATCGAATTACTGTACATAATATTGTAATCGTGCACCACAAAGTTTCAAGGATATTTAATATTCGTTGAGAAACGAAAATAGTCAGTTCTTGTTGTATCTTGCTTCGGTCTCTAATAAAAACGTTCCGTTTAGGCCATATTCTGTGGGTAGAGGTGCACTGATTAAGCCATGGCCTTGACCCATTTTCCTGGAGTGGGCTCCTTTTTGCCATAGAAATAAAACGGCAACACTTGCAGAGCCGAAAAGACAATAAAGTTACGAGTCTTTTGTGCGGCTCACTTGACTTTTCACTTTTCAAATTAATTTCCCTGGCTGAGAGTGTGTTTTTTGCTCTGCGCTGCTGTCCTGTGTTGCAACTACACTCAACAACAATGCTGACAGTTCTCATTGTTGTTGTTTGTTTTGGAGTCTTAATTGTTTACTTGCGCAAGTTGTTTCGTCGTTTTGCATATTCATAAAATGCAGCAAACATATTTGTGCCAAGACAAAAATCCTTGACAAACTGCAAACTGCAAACTGCAAACTCGTTTTGTAAATTGTCCTTTTGCTTTTCTAATGGAAATTGCAGTTTATTTCCACAAACAATAATATTTATTTGAATTTCTGGCATTGCCATGAAGCTCTTTTACTTGTCCCTTTGGCTCTGTAAATAATTCATATTTCATATTTTTTGTCAACTGACAAATATATGTATTTTGCAGCTGCATATAAGTCACATCGATTACTGCATATGAGAATTGCAGCTGGAAAATTTCACAAATAAGCCGATTGCCTTTTAAATTCAAATTGAATAAAAATTTACAAAAGTTAATTTAGTTTACTGCCAGTGTCAGGTAAAGGGCAAGCTTTAAAGTATTTAAATGCATTTTTGATTGTTTGCTAATAAATGCGCTCAATTCATATTGAAACTCCAAAGCATATCAGCTAGCTATGATCCAGATACAGACAAACAATTGTGAAATATAAACGAGATCAAATATCTCGTAATACTATTTGTTCACAAAATGAAATCGATATGATTGTCAGATCTGCAAACAGATCAATTTCAATTTACATAGAGTCGTGTGTTATGATGAGAGGACTAAAAAATTTTTTTATACCATGAACCCATTGAAAATGGGAATTCAGGGTATAATGGTTTTGTGAAAATGTATGTAACAGACAGAAGGAGATGTCGCAGACCCCAGTATATAGATCAGAAGAAAGAATAAGTTGATTTAGCCCGGTCCGTCTGTCCGGCAGAGCTGAAATATCACATGAACATTCGCATGTTGGTTACGCAGTACGAGTTTATTGTTTTTATTTGTTTATTGTTTTATCGATAACTCATCCCATTATCAGTATTTTTAATTTAATTGATATTTTTGGCGAATACCAAGCGTTTCAGTCGCCTTAATAGGAGCAATTGTCTCGCTAGTCTGCAACGGTGTCTGACCAGAGTGTCACTCTATCTGCTCTTGTGTCTACCAATCTGTTCCTCTACTGTATGCAGTTTCAGATCCCGACGCAGGGCAGCGCCGCGCACATACCAGGGACAGGACTAATAAATGGCATAACAAACGTATATACAGCACTATTAACGCTATAACCTTCAAAGACGATATTATATTTTAGATGTGCAAGGGAAATTTTCATATTTATATATATTACACTTATTATTGGCATATCAATATTAAGAACAAAAATGTTGTGATATATCAAAAATATTAAATTAAATTAAAAAGAAAATAAAACAAGACTATATCATTTATAGTCTCCTTCTGCATGTTACAAAACCATCATACCCTGATTTTCGATTTTGAATAGGTTTAGGGTCGCTCTGACTCCACCATCAAATGCTGCTCTTGCAGAAACAATTACTTAAACTTAAATTAAAAAGGCAGTGCTGTTTTTGAAGCATAAAGAAAAATCATAATATTCATCAGGCCAGAATCAAATATGGGAATCGAATGATTTTAAATAATTCATCACAATTTTAAGTTACAAAATATATGAGCAGAAACACTCAATGACAAGCGGATAGGCAGACTTAATAAAGATTGATTTTCCTGACCGAAGTTGTATAACGTGAAGAGGTTTTAAAAAAGCGTAAATAAACCCAATTATGCTTAGAATCTTTACGCAACTTTATGACTTACTTATATGTCGAGATTTTATTAGATTAATCATCTGTAAGTGTCTAGTATATGAATTCATAAGTAATTCAACATATTTTTATAATTTATTGCACATCCAGTAGATTTCATTTAGTATTTTAAAGTAAAGTGCAGGAACTGACAAGACGAATGAAATTTCTGATTACAAAGCATTTTTCATATATTTTTTTCGCCCTCTAAAATTGTTAAATGTTTTGTAGTTCAGTTGCTGCACTTTACTTTCTCCACATAGGTTGATGTTCATGTATTATCTGATTTTCGTGTTATGTCAAGCAATGTGTAGTTCTTGTAAATAACATATATAGACTTATAGCTTGGGCAGGTAAGCCAACTGTATTGAGTCTAAGACTTAGCACTTAAATGGGAGCAGCTAATTGCTTTAACTGTTGTCTTGGCCTTGGCTGCATGCTTGTTTTGTGTTCCATGTTCTAAGTTACTTTTCATATTCTCTATAACCCATGGTATTCCTCTCTTACATTCCTAGCATTGAAGGCGGCGAGCTCTTCGATCGTGTTGTAGACGATGAGTTTGTTCTCACAGAGCGCGTGTGTCGGGTCTTTATACGCCAGGTGTGCGAGGCCATGGCCTTCATACACGGCAATGGTATTATCCACCTGGACTTGAAGCCCGAGAATATTTTGGTGCTGACACAGAAGGGAAATCGCATCAAGATTATTGACTTTGGACTGGCACGCAAATTCGATCCCGATAAGCGTCTGAGAGTGAGTTTGAATCGAATCGGAATTCACCTAATTTCTACAGGGTATTTACATATTATGCAACTCGCTCAGGTTCTCTTTGGCACACCTGAGTTTGTGGCACCTGAAGTGGTAAACTTTGACTGCATCTCCTATGGCACTGATATGTGGAGCGTTGGCGTCATTTGCTATGTGCTGTGAGTATTTCATGAGCAGATATTCGAGTTCAGACTTCATTACACTACACAGCAGCGCTTTTCTTTGTAAATTTAAAAGCAATTCTAAATTAATTAGAAACCAATTTGTAATTTCAATCATTACCAAATCAAAGTGCTGTGCAGAACAAATATTTCTTAATAAGTTTTGTTATAAACCTATCTTAAGCATATTGAATTCTTACTGCTTTACTATTTTATTTTACTTTTGGTAGCAGAGTAGATTTTGCTTTTAGTTTAAATACTAAAAGAACATGCACTTTCCTTACATAATTGTGTTGCGTAGTGTTGCTTCACGAATATGACACTTGAAAATTTAATCAAAGCTTTCTTGAGAAAAGAGTGAGGGTTCGGGTTTTGCATTTGCTTTGCTCGAGTGAACAAAGCAAACTAATTAAAAATCTGTGAAATTTGCGGCAGTCAAGAATTAAATAATCAAAGTCTTAGAACTCTTAGGGAAGGTGTTCGAGGCAAACCGCTATAGCTATAGCTATAGCTATAGCTGTAGCAATCCCCCCAGCCCACGGCACAAATAACTAAACAGCAAAGCTCGCTCGACGCCAATTTAATTTAGTTAATTAAACGCTGCTGTGTGTGTGAGAGAGTGTTTTTTTTATGTATTTATTTATTTTGTGTACGCTGCTTTTACATTTCATGTTTATTGACTTTGCCACACCCACACAAACACACACACGCGTGTGGAACAACAAAAACAATTACAGCATATCTGGTCTGTCGCCTTTCATGGGCGAGAACGACATTGAAACAATGTCAAATGTAACCATTGCAAAATACGATTTTGAGGATGAATGCTTTAATGGCATATCCCCGGAGTGCCTGGATTTCATATCGAAGCTCTTAGTTAAGGACTTGAGGTGGGTTTTTTGTTAATTAGTTGTCTAGCCCATTACTGGGCCAACCAACCAGTCAAGCAGTCAAGCAGTCGCTCTTTTAATCAACCAAATGCCCCACAGCACCCGCATGACAGCCGCCGAGTGCGTGAAGCACAAATGGCTGCAACAGCATCCCGCTGCCACGCCCTTAAAAAGAACTGCTTCAGCAGCAGCATCCGCGGCAGCAGTAGCTGAAACAACAGTTAGCAAGAGCGCCTCAGTGAGCAGCAAGACGCGGCTGAAGTCAGAGTCGCCCTCGACGTTAGCCTCGGAGTCTTCAGAGGATTCAACGGAAACAATCGAGGACGGAGATGACGATGAGGAAGAGGCGACGGAACAGGACGAGAACAGCGAGGAGCTGGCGCAGCTGTGCAAAACACATGAGCTAGAGGTAAACATAAAGTTAGCTAAATAGCGAACCCAGCACAGTAACATTCTCTGTTTTCCTAATGCTTCCACATAGAACAAAGAGCTGGATGCCACGAAGGATAATTTAAAGAATTTCATAGTGCGCTGGGAGACGCATCCGAATAGTCCGTACGTCTTTGACGTCGAGGGCAACGTGATAGCGCCTCTAAATGAGACCAGTTACACGCATCCCCGACGGCCTCATGGTCCGGACAGCATCTCCTCGTCGCGAGGTGAGTACTGCCGCGATGGTGGCTCCCAGAGGCAGCGCGACCGGCATGCGCTCATCCATGGCAAATGAGCGGGGGCGAGGCAATCACAACCAATTTTGTAAATTACAAAATTAACTTGAAAACAACAACAGAAGAGCAACAAAAACAAAAATCAGCCAACTAATTGTTTCTCTCTCTCTCTCTCCGTCTATCTCTTAACTTTGAATGTACACCAAGTTAGCTTAATGAGAAGCGCAAAGAAGGGCACGCTTTAGTGCCCGCACATGAAGCTCTCCCGCCTCTCAGTTTAACTTTTTATGTATATTGCAATCAATGTATGTTTTGTGTTAACATATCAACTTTTAATGAGCTATATTGTAATTATGTTGTATGTGTATGTGTGAGAGAAATATGCCACGCCAACAACAACAAAGCACTTTCAATGTGTGCTAGCACAAGCGTTGTTGGTTTAGGTTTTAAGTAATTTTAGCTTTAAGCGTATCCATACATCGGATGCTACCTCTATTAACCAAATTGCCTTATTGTATAAGTTGCTTAGCGTTTCGCCACTGTGATAAAGACAGCCAATGACATGAGTAATACCAAAATATACTTCAAATTCAAATACTACAAGTTTTCTTTCAAAAACGTTAGTCACAAATTTATCCAAACATTCCAAAAACAAACAAACATAATATATAAGAACAAGTTAAGACATTATCCCAAACCTAGTTGAAGTTTAGCTCAACACCTAGCCACAGTTTCAAAGCTATCGGACAAGGTAAGCTCCACACATCGATCAAAGATATAGCAAAATTAGCGATCAATGCTACCAAATTCAAAAGTTCAAGTCAAAATATCATTTCATTCAATGGGTTTATATTCATCAAAACATGATGCTTATTTGTGTTGCGTTCCGTATCTGTAAGAAATTATTCAAATAGTTCTAAGCTAATTTTGAAATATTTTCAAAACATAATAAATAAAGTTCCAAAATCAATTTTAACGGATAAACTGATTAAATAAATAGAGTTATCTGGTAAAATTTAGTTATTCGAAAAAGTTGTCATTAAATAGTGTCATTAACCCATAATGATAATAATTGAAAAGTTTTATTTCTCATTTTTAAATAACTACGCCAAATATAAGCAAAATTACATTTTCAATTTAAAAATTAACAATTTTTTGTTTGTTGTTGTTTAATTTAACAAATTTTTTAAATAGTACACCAAAATTTTCAAATCAACAATACAAAATTAATAGATCTACAAGAAATATTTATAATTATTATTATAACAAAAATATATTTTTAAGCTTTAGTAGATGAACATTTTAATAATATCTTTTATTGATAAGAGAACAAAACCATAGAAAAAGCTCATTTCTTCAAGTTCTTTCCTTGCGCACAGTATGTTGTCTATCAGGGTTAGTTGCTACGATCCAGTATTAACTTCTCTGTTAACCAATTGGGCTGGTTATCTCATAAGCATGTACTAATTTTCTGTCAATGTGATCTATATGTATATATCTATTCCGGATATAGCCATTTTGATAATTCGCCTAACCCTAACTCCCAATGTATCCTAAATTTTGTGAGAGTCTCTTCTTTGCCCAGCTGCTCTAGACTAAAATCCTTTTGCATTTACAGTGTGTTCGCCCTCGCCATGTGAGTCGATAGCAACGCTGACGGATGACGAGCAGGAGGCTGGAATGGCCTTCGAAGAGGAGACTGAGCGCAGCGCTGACAGTCCCCATTCGGTGGCGACCACGCCCATTAATGAATCCCGCGAGAAGCTGTTCCCCGCAGCAGGTGCAGCGGTCCCTTCTGGCTGTGCCACGCCCACGCCTCAGCATCTGTTCAACGAGAACTTCGACGAGTTCTCCGGCAGCGAAAGCAGCGCACAGCAGGTGCGCAGCATGAAAAGCTATTTGCATACATTCGACAGGCGAAACTCGGACACGACCTATTTGCTGGGAAGGCGCAGCTCCGGGGAACGCGTCAATCTGGCAGATGAAATACGCAAGCTGTCCGATCATCTGCTCATGCTGGCCGAGATCAACACAAAGCTGGGCGATAGCAACAACAACACTAACACGACTGAGAGCAGCGTCAGCCAAGAAGGTAACAAAGTGAAGAGCAACACACGCAGCACCCGGGCAACATCAACCGGGCAGCTGCAAAGCGCCAGCTCTAGTACCCAGACACAAATACGTTCTGCTGATGGTCAACAGAAGGCCAGCTCGTTGTCGGTAAGATTGCAGCAGTCCATTGAGGAGACGCCGAAGCTGAGCAATGGCAATGCCAAATTTGAAAGTAGCTGGTCGCAGTCTCAGCTGCGCAGCCAGTCTACAGTCAGCACTATGAGCACGGCCAATACGAAGAGCCATATGCAGAAGAGCACTACCAGCACCAACACCAGCAGTTCCAAATTCTGTTCCAGTGTCAGCACCAGCAACAGCTCCAGTGTCAGCTCAAGCAATAATGTCTTCACGGAGTCGGCGAGCAGTCGACGTGCCAAGTTTCGCATTAACCAAATGAGTCGCGACGTGCCCATCGGATTGCCGGATACGCATCACCCTGTGAATCTGGAGGAGGCAGCCAACACGACGAAGGATTGCTTGCTGCACCTGCTGGAGAAGTACAATGAGACGAAGATACGCAATCCCGTGGGTAGGCATCAGAGCATCAGCGTCGACTGGCACATTAGCGATAATCTCGAATACCGATCCATGAGCTCCATTAACGCCTTCTTTCAGCGACACAGCCACAGCAGCGGCGGACAGAACGTCAAGCACATACAGGCACAGCTAGAGGAGAAGGCAACGGGGAAGTAGTCGGCAGCCGGTACCATCTGAATACTGTATATAATCATGTACTATAAATGCAAACAAAAGAAGCTCAAAAATCCAATCGCAACTATTGAGAAAAAATACAAATAAAAACTTAGTTAATCGCAGTTACAGTTAGTCAATTTCTATGTTCGCAAATTAATCAAACTGTTTATGTATTTGTCGTAAGTGCTAAATGATATTAAATTATTGAAAATAAAACTTTAATGGAAAACTTCAATTGAAACTTAAATGGTTTTGGGTGAGTAAAGAGTACCGAAGTGCCCGGCTAAGGTATACCCTGAACTTTGCGGAGACCTGTCCAACTGATACTTCAATTATTCCAATCAATTTTGTCAGACTCATAGTGTGGACAGTAGCCTAAAAAAGCAATTAAAACAAGTAAGAAAGCGTTAGTCGAGTTTGCTCGACTACGAAATCCCCTGAGCTCTTCATCGAACGAGTCATGTTCCAGGAATGCTTCGTTTCGATTCTCCACGCGGAATCCAAAATCTGCAAAAAAAAACAAATTATATTAAATCTATATATATGCAGAAGACTTGGATACTCTAACTCTAAAGATGAACGAGTTATAATTTTATAACTGATTGACTATATCAACTTTTCTCGTCACCCTTATTAAGAATATATATACTTTATTGGGTCTACCCCGTCCCCTACTGACTGTTACATACTTTTATTTTTATTTTTTTTTTTGGTTTAACAAGTGAAGAAGCGGTACTGTCAGATTTAGTACTTTAACAACACATTTATGTACATAGAATTAGAACCAAACCTCACTCAATTTGTGAGGATTGAAAAAAAAGAAAATAATAATAATAATATTTAGTGTGTAGCCATTGTTTTGGCAAATACATACTTTTAATAAAACCATTATACCCTGATATATCATTTTCAATGGTCTCATCGTATAATGACCAATATTAAGGAAATGTAATGAGTATTACTCATTATACTCGCTCAGGTAACAATTTAAAATTTAAAATTAAAAAAAAAAAAATTGTGAAAGTATCAGATAGTTCCTTGAAAATGTATCTTTTACTTTTATAGATTTTATACGCGACACAAATTAAAATATCACAAGATAGTGATATTCATTTTTCATATTTCTCAGGAAAGTTTTTATACCCTGAGCCCATTGAAAATGGGAAATTAGGGTATAATGGTTTTGTTAAAAGTATGTAACAGGCAGAAGGAGGCGTGGCAGACCCCATAAAGTATATATATTCTTGATCAGGGTGACGAGAAAAGTTGATATAGCCATGTCCGTCCGTATGTATGAACGCGTCGATTTCCGAAGATACAAAAGCTAGAGAGTTCATTCTTTTTGTGTTAGGCCCGTATATTGCACGCGCAGTAAACCCACCCCCAAGCCACGGCAGCAATATACAATGTAGGTCTGGATATTTTCAAATTATATATGTACATATTTAGTATATTGTACTACATTTGTCAAGGTTGGAGACTACTAAGTATATGATGAAAGCATATTATCATACCTGGGAAAAATATGTTTATGTACGATCACTGAATTGATTACACAAGCAAATTACTAATTAATGTAGAAAGATCATTTGATTTCGATATCTCAGAAAAAATATTGCCTATACAAACCAAAGAGTGAATGTGCCAAATGCACATTATGCAAATTATCAGTTGTAAAACACAGCAAAACTTCTTTGTAGCTCCGCAGAACTTAAAGTATAATCAAAATTAGTCTACTACAAAAAGGAAAACAAAGTTTTATTGACAAAAAACAAAAGAACTTAAAGAAAATAAACTACAAACTAAATATTAAAGAGTATAAACAAATACGTGTCTACAAAAGAAAACAATAACACATGATAATGAATAATGAATAATGAATAATGAATGATTCTAGACGTAATATTGGTTGATAGTGTTTTGCTTTTTTTTTTTTTTTTGTTTTCTTGTTTTATTGAAGTATGAGTTGGATTATAAACACAATATGTATTTGATATAAATACTTTGGATTTTTTTCTATATGCTAGACTTATAAAGTAAGATGATCAGTGTGTTATTCAATAATATAGGCTCAGCCTAGTATATAATAGTTGATATATATAAATATATATATATGAGTATACATATATATAAATACATATATATTATTCATCGAATTTGTACATTAGAGTTAAGCAAAATCTCTTTCATCATTTGCCAAACAATTTGGCAACGGATAGAAATTAATTTTATGTAAAAATTTACAGTTCAGTAGTAGCAAATTCATGAGGTTTTGCAAATACAAAATAAGTAATTTGCAAAAGCACACAAATTAGCAAAGGAAATAAACTTAATTTTAAATTGTTACACTGGTCGTATTTAAGGACTTTGTTCAGTCACAGTCACAAAAACAAAGACAATTATAATTATAATTGGAGTTTATAATTATAATCGTGTGTTTTAGTGAGTGTATTGATAAAAAGAACAAAAATCAACAGAACTCTGCATTCAATCAAATTTTGATATATAAACAAATAAATGTGTACAATAAAATTTTGGAAGGCAGAGCTACGTCAAGTTTTGAATTGCAAATTTTACAAGGAACTCTTGAGTTGCTGGTAAAATTTAACAGATTGAATTTACAATTTACAATTTACAATTTAGTTAAGTAAGTAGCTTCGATAATTCATGGTTAAGGATGGTATTCAATATGTGGCTTTCATTAAATATATCTCAAGGTTTTCTGATTTCCTTTACAAATAGTTTTGCGTTATTTCGATTTCTTATTGTTATTATTCTTACTGTTGCTGTTGTTGTTGTTTGTGTTGTTAAGAACTAATCACTTAGTTTATGGCATTTCTTACTAGAGAAATCTAATAAGTTTCATATAGCTCGATCTAACTACTTAGCTAATGCTTAGAATCTAGTTTGTTCTAGTACTAGTACTGGTCTTAGTAACTGGCATATAAACTAATTAAACTATATGTTAATATTCGCAACTTTCGCCCTTGCACTGCACAAAAATGAGTAATTAATTTTGTATATGTAAAAAAATGCAATGTGAAAACTACTTAAAATATACGCAATAGAAATGTTTCGTGTTTATAAAAAAATACGCGTTTTGCCTTTTGCAGCGTTGTAAAAAATTAAAAATAAAATTACAAATTGCGAGTTGAGTTTTTTTTTCTGTTGCTGTTGTTGTTTTGCTGTTGCTGCTGCTATTCATGATTTAGTTGTGGCGCATGCGCTTCAGCAGGCCTCCGACAGAGCTGGTGTTCGCGTGGCTGCTGCTACTGCTTCCGGAGCTGGTGCGCAAACGTTTGGCGGGTGAGATTTTTTTGGGCGCCTGAGCCAGTCGCTTACGCTCCTTCATGAACTCTAAAAGAAAGAAGCAAAGAGCAGGCATTTAATAATTAAATTAAATAAAATACAAATAGAGGCTGCGACCAGAGTCAGCTGGCATTTGTTACCCTTAGCGAGCGAGGGTATGAATGAGTCATGAGACATTTGTTGTCTGATGCTTAATAATAACAGCAGGCGCCGCCTGTTTTTGCACATTTTGATTTTTGGAATTGTGGCACGTGGCTGGCCAGGGGTTGTGTACCACAACAGGGGTAGCTGAATGAAATTAAAGGAATGAATGAACGCAGAATGAAAACGAGAGCCGCGCTCAGGTAGTCTGCGCTGCATCGATCTAGCTGCATAGCTGCATAAATTACACGCCCAACTGCCAACTGGGCAAGATTCTAGGCTTCGCTGCACAAAAGTACAGCCATGCCCACAAGGCTAGCTATGCGGGCTGTCCAGCACAGACACTTTGTTTTTCGTTTGTCGTTATTTTTTTTTTTTTATGTTAATAACTGTGCCAAGTGGCACTAAAAAATGAAGACAGAAATTATAATACAAAAGCAATCAACGGCTGTTGATAAGCGCAGCGCTTTGATGGCGGCACATTGTGTGCTGCTCCCCCTCCCCGCTCCATTTCTCTCTATCACTCTCTCATTCTCTCTCTCTAACTTCTTGTGGCTGCCTTTAATGAGGTCAAATCGAAGCAGAGCCGCGCACATCTGTTAACATTTACAACAACCCGCATGCAATGATCACATTTGAAAATCAACCCCCGCGACGCAGGCGCAGGGATGTTGCGTGCATTGACTCTAAACCAAAGGCAGGGCCAGCGGAGATAGGGAGCGCATATTGTTGGGGGGAATCAGAGCTGGAAAACAGCTGCAGCTGATCGCTCTCTGCTATAGCGTAACCCCTTGACCAAATCACATAAAACAGGACTAATTATATGCCTTAAAGCCGCATTGGGTAGGGCCTGTTATTATGGCCTTTATTTTTGGGGATTGTGAAACAACGCCCACGCGGGATAAAAAAGCTGAACCCATGGGAAACAATTAATAAAGTAAGTTTGGAATCCATTAAGGATACGTATATGGTATAAGTGCGTATATGGTATCGGAGAAGCTTCTACTTTCCTGCGTACAATTAAATATTTTTTTTTTACTGAACATAATTATACGGACATATTAAAAGAAAAAAAAAAAAACTAAACGTTTAGACTTTGTAAAGTTTTTCAACTCTTTTATAATGAAAAAAAGAATAATAATTATAATAAATTATATTATGTGAAGAGATGATATTAAGAAAATCGGATTAAATATTTGCAATGCTCTAGGAAATTCGAAATACTAATTTTGATAAAGTTGCAATCTATTTTACGAAGGTATAATGAATTAAATTAAGTTAGAAGTATTCAAGGGGTTTTTTTTTTTTTTTTTTTTTTTTTTTTTAGGTATTATCATGTGCTTGGATTTGTTCCCATTTAAGGAACCCTCCCACTAAACAGTTTAATAAACGAGCATTGAGCGTTATGGGAACTAAATTTGTAACGGCCAAAAATAAAACATGAAGCTCAAATGCAATCAGGCAGAACCAGTGGTAGGTAGGGGAGGAACATTAGGGTAGCAGGAATAAAAGGGAGCAGCAGGAAACGGAACTCACCTGTGATTTTAAGCTGTCGCTTGCGTTGCTGCGCGGGCGAACTGCAGGTTGTGGTGCTGGTGGAAGAGGAGGCGGAGACGATCAATGCAGCTGCAGAGGTGGAGGCGACCACATTGCTGTTGAAGTTCAGCGACTCATCCTGCGAGTCGTACTCAGTGTCTGTGTTTGAGTCCAGCGAGGAATTCGCCAAATTCTCACGGTCGGCGCGATCATTAAGCAGCTCATCCATATCGCTAGCCGAGCCAGCGGCACTCGGACGCACATGAGCGGCTCGGGTGAGGGTGTACATCTGTGGGGCAAAAGTCGATTCTTGCGAACTGACGCGCTGCCAGTTAAAGCTGGCATTGGCGGCCAGCGGGCGATCTGCGCGAAAATCAAACCCCCACTTCTGTGATGCTCGCTCCTGTTGAAGCTCCAGCTCAGCACTAAAGAAGTTACTAAAAATACATTTTATATGTATTAATTTTTATATTGAATATTTAACTGCATTTTGTATATTATATATTTTACTTACGGTTTGTTTTCCACCAAAGGCGTCTGCGCTGAACCAAAGAGATTGCGCTTGATGCGATTCAATTGACGAGCGCAGGGTGGCTCGAATCTAGATGGACTCATCTTGCAGAGTTCGCTGAGCACCACTGGATGGAGCATACGTGCGCTGACCATGCTGTTGTTGTTCTTGCACTTTTGTTTGCGTGATTTAGTTGATTTATTTTTATTTTTATTCGTTCTTTCGTTTTCTGCCTACGCTTCGTCTGCTTGTTTGCGAATTTGCGACTAAGCAAACTGTCAAACTTTTGGCGGGAACAAAATCTGTTTTTTGTGTTCGCCTGTACGTCGTTTGGTGCCAGCGCAAAAGAGGGGAGAGCTCACTAACACACTCCCATGTAATCACACTCACACACACTTATACGCGCCGCGAGTCTCCACAACTCGTCTTCGTATATGTGTGGCAGACCGTAAGTGTTTGCCTGTATTCGTTGGCTGGTCTTTTTGCGTCTTTTTTAGACACTCGTTTTAAAAGTGAAATTCGTTTTTTTTTTTTTTTGCTTTTGTGTATTTGTATAGAAATATGATATAAACAAATGCGTTGTGTATTGCTTTTTTGTTGCACTTGCAAATGTTGATTATCGCTAGTCTTATTGGTCACGTACAAATACACCACTCACTG
This sequence comes from Drosophila buzzatii, assembly GCA_035045845.1. Taxonomy (NCBI): domain Eukaryota; kingdom Metazoa; phylum Arthropoda; class Insecta; order Diptera; family Drosophilidae; genus Drosophila; species Drosophila buzzatii. The sequence goes on along the minus strand of JAWNOS010000373.1, from coordinate 899,923 downwards.
AAAGCACAGAAGAAACTGACGAGTTGACTCGAGTCTTAGTTGCGACTGTTGCGAAATACGCTTTTAACTTGCTTACACGTTATAAGTAGTTTTTTTATTTGCTTTACAACTTAAGTTGTAATGTCTTAGATATATTTTATAATTCGCGTTTCAATAAAATTGTATTTATATTGATATTTCGTTAGTTTGCCTTGCAGTGCGCACTACGAACGCACTCTTTGACTGTGCGCAACGAGCAGAATAACAAAACTGAACGTAAGCAAACGTATAAAAATGATATTTATACACAGTTATCTTTGTGCTCAGAGAGCGCACACATAATGCTCTCTCTCGCTCGCATGCAGCACTGTCCAAAGACTCAAACTCACTGAGTCAAAGAGCGCACTCAGAAGTTGTGAGCGCAAGAAAACAACCACAAAACGAAACGTCAAACAACCACCACAGCGTTGCCATACAACGTACTACGGAGAGCGGCATAGCAACCCTCGAATTCAAAATGATCAAAGCAGCCCAGAGTGCTCGCTCTGCGGCTGTTTTCCCAATGCTCTAAGAGAAGTTAGGCATATAAAATTTAGTATTTGTTTTGTGGTGTTATATAAAAAGAATCCATGAAAGATTTGTAGGAACAAAATTATTTAACTCTGAAATTATTTAACTGATGCAATATAAAAAAATAAAAAAATTAGATAACTTGCCGCTAACTGAAAAGTTGTCGGAATGCTAATACACCAAATAGTCTATCGATAAGAACATTCTTTATTCGGCTTACAGAAAAATCCCTGTGCATCGTTATTGCAGTCCGGGTTGGAGCTGTACTTTTGGCTTGAATGCGATGAGTAGATAAAAATGTTTTGGCTTCGGTTTGTTTAACCTGAAACTGGATTTTGTTTACATGTGTGTGTGCTTGTGTGTGTTTGTTGCCATGTCAGAGTCGGACAAATTGGATTTAGGGCGGCTGCGCAGACAGTTTCAAACCGCTTTACAACAGTTTCACTTTCCAATTGTAACTCGGGGGCCTTGGCTCTCAAATGTGGGGCAATCTATGGAAAAGTGCATTAGAACATGCGAAACAGAGTGTGAAGATAATTTAACTGGCAACCGTTACTTAGGGCGTATATTTTATTTTAATTCAAACACAAAGATTTCCCAAGCTTTTCGCCATTCGAGTGCAAAATCGTAAAAAATTAAATTACATTGCCAGGGCAATAAAATACGATTTATATTGTTTGCACAAATGCAATTAAAGTACACAAAAAAGCGAGAAAAATAATAGAAAAAGTCAACCCGGTTCATAGCTAAAGACATCATTTGCTTTGTACCGAGAGAAGAAAAACTCTTGTTTTATTTCTATTTTTTGTTCAAAAGTGGAAAAGTGGGAAAGGAAAAACCGAGCCTCGAGTGCAATCACCCCAAAAAGGCAGCAAAGGAAGCCGATCTATAGATCGATTAGGCAGCCAAGTCTCGATTTTGACTCGCCCCTGTAGCCAGACATACCACAGAGCTCTATGTTTATGGGACACACCCTCCTAAAACCGAAGAAAAAACAAAAAAAAAACTGAAGAATATACGAACGTAAATTTACACACTTTTTAACAAATTTGGAAAAATTCTGCCGGCGTTGAGTTGCAGTCATGCCTGAAACATAAACAAGTCATGATCTTGAAGGGGGAGGCCTTTGGATGGCTGGCGAGAGTTCGTGATCCTTTTAAGTAATTTCCTCGAGTTGACGATATCTTAACAGGATGTACTGAAAATATATATGGGTTGCATTTTGCTGTGTAAACACACGGAAAAGAGAGGCGTCGAATTGTGCAGGAATAATGAAAGAGGTAACACAGCTCAACACACAACTCGGGGTGTCCTTCAAGTGGTGCTCATAATCCTTTATGAGGGCAGCTTATAAAGGATTGCCCAACTTTGGAACGTGCGGGTATTTAGATGCGTATTTGTTTTCATAGAAAAGCGAGCATTTAATGCTGGTTATCTGAATAAACAAGAACATTTCTTGACTGATCTACAATTCGTAGGTAAGCTTAAAGTGAATTGTAGACATATATCTAAGGTCTGTCCCAGCTTTGAGCAATATATAACGATTGAGAAGAACAAGTTGGCAATATTTTCTCATAAGTGCAATTTTTATTTTATTTCTATTTTTCCTTAACCTTCCCAATCTCTGTAAATGTGTAATGGAGAAACTTATTTACAAATTTGTATTATACATCCGTCAAAAGACTGAGCTACAATATTCCCTATGCTCCCAGTCCCTTTCGTATACCACAAACTACAAAATCTGTCAATATTTGATTATTCTCTAGCTCAATCAAACACTTCAGTCTTCCAGATCTATACTTGAGTGATAAGCAAATAATAGAGCAATTTATATGGTAGTCTATAGTTGAAGTTATCAGAGCCCTATTTGGTCATTGGCTCTCGTTAATATGTACTTCTCCTCACTCCCATGATCTCTCCTCTACTGATAAGACTGTCTCTTTTCTATTCACTGCCTCGATAAGAAGCCGAAGTTGAAGGTCGCCATAGTAAGAATAATATAATTTTATCTCATTTGGTAAAACCTCAATGGACACTGCATAAAATATACGTTACACTCATTTCGAATGCAGCACGCCTTATCGCGCCGACCGGAACATAAAATCAACAGACACCCCCCGAGCCCAGAACCAAAGATAGTATAATGAAAAAAAAAAAAAAAACGACTTAGCATACTACGATATATGCCACGTGTTCCTAGCGGGTGGCTGGTTGAGTTTTTCCTGCCCACCTAGCGTGACAGTCGAAGTAACGTTTCAAATTGCCATAAGATATGTTTTGTTCTACGTGTGCTTATATATAGTATATTCATGTATGTATGTCGCTGCTTCGTAAGGAAATTGCCATGAAATTGTTTAGCTCACGAACTGTGACCGCAAAGCTCAATTCGGAACTGAGATACTCTGGGGCAGGTGCGTTATGGTTAAGAATATTTCTCTCGCTCGTTTTTAAGGGCTTGCCACGATATTATTCACATCAAGTAGCGGAAGTGTTCTCGATAGGGTCTAATAAAGTTTAACAGCCTATGGGAAAGTATTATTTTTTGTATAAGTGAAATGCAATTGAGTTCGGTTTTTATGAAGCAAATGACTTCTATTTGAGTGCAACGACAATTCTTTGATATGGCGAACTATGAGAAATTTCAAAGAGCTAACGGTAGACTAAAGCAGCTGCAATAATATATTTGATATTCATTGTTTTTATCAAAAGACTGTTTGTGAATAGATTTCTACATACATCTGTCTAGTACAAATTTGAATACATTTGTAAGACTAAAGTAATCTAAGGATTAGGTATTTTCTATGGATTAGGTATTTTCACAATAAATTGAATTTTCTTGTATCTTTCGAGCTCTAATAACAGTTTTTTAGTAGATACTTTCTGAATATACCTTCCACACATATCATTATTCCCAAAGTTTCGAAGTATATTTTGTCTTTTCAGTGGTTGAATAAGCCAGTGATTAAGATGTACTCAGAGTTCAGAGAAGTCATGCTAGCCTTAGATTTTAGATTGTTAAGCAACATTGCTTTTGCGATCTGTAAATATTTTTCACTCTAGGCTAGACTTGGGATTCATATTTCTGAGCCCGAGGAAAACCAGATCGTGCTCCCTTAAGTCTCTGAACACTCCCTGCTTATCAAATTCTCCCTCTCTGATTTCAATAGTGTTACTTCTATCACAGCTAAGAATCTCGATCCTGCTGAATGACCAATCATTAATATAAAAACAAATCAGAAATGTTCGTGACATTTATAAATGACTAGTGGCTTATCTTGGACCTGGGACTCTCGGACAAATTGCTGCGGTCAGTGCTGGAGTTTTGTTTGACAGTGAAGATCAGCTAAAATTAAAGGATTGATGAGCCTTATTGATGGCTCTTTTTTTTTTTTTTTTTTTTTTGAATGCAATGCAAATATGAAGTTTTAAATATTATACGTATGCAAATATTTGTACTGGCTACCGTTCAGAATAAAATCCTTTTTCGGGCTACTGTGCTACTTGTGCCAGTCTGAAATAACAATCGTCATCAATCAAGACACACACTTGTGCTGGAGATAAAAACCTTGTTGCAGGACCCATCCGAAATGACAACTCATTTCTTTTTATTGGAACAACCTACAAGATAAACAAAATAGAAAGAGACGGAACCAGTGAGAGCAAGGGAGAGAGAGAGAGAGAGGGAGACTGAGAACGTCCTCACTGGAGTGTTTTTCCGGGTAAACGCGTGGAAACTAAGCGCAGCATGATTGCAGCAGCAGGGGGTTTACTTGTCTGTGTGTATTTACGTATGTATTTGTGTCGAAAACTTGTTTTATCAGCAGAAGAAAATTTATTGTATATGTATATATACATATTTATGGAAATGCATTTGCAGCTAGAACAAACAAACAGACAAAGTCAGACGACAAAATCTTGAAAGGTAACTTACATAGGTCAGCATTTCGTTGTTTGCCCCACCAAAAACTTTGTATCTCTGCTGCTATACGTATCTTTATACGTATTGTATCTCTGTTTGCCTAGTCTATCAGTTGTGCATTAGCTGCAGACAGACCGAGAGTCTGCACCTACCCCAAAGTGAAAGAAAGTGAGAACCTACGTACATGCATACTTCTTTTTGCCCAGATGCCCAGAGAGCCACATTTTGTTGACTGCCACGTCTGTATAAATAATAATAAAATGCATTTATGACTCTGATTTGGTGAGAAACAGCATTAAAAACACCAGACATCAAAGAGGTTGGGGTCTTCTAGGGTTTTCCCTAATATCCTTTCTGAAAACCTTTTCTCAGCCAAAGTGCGCAACGAAAACAGGTTGAGCAGTCGAAATAAGCAATAATAAACGGGTAACGCTTTTGCAGGCGGGTATGCTCAACTTTAAGATATCTACTTTTGTTCGTAATCTTTAAATTTTATGAACTTACAATTTTGACATTAAATAAGTAAACTCGAATATTATACGATTTATTTAGTACGTAGTACTCCAGCACAAATCGAGTTCAAGATGATATTGATAATGATACGATAAACAATTCTTATATACCAAAATTCCTTGTGATACAGTATCATTGTAATCCAAATTCAGCAAGACTGTGGTCCTACAAGGATTCAGTTATAAATGAATATTACTACTTATACTATCTTACCCAATTTCATATATATCTTTCTATCAATATAGAGATTGCAGAACACAGAGTATACCCAGTAACTCAAAGTGTACATGGTATACAAAAGGAGAAGACAATGAAATGTTAGGTAGTTAGAGTCGCGGCATAGGGACAAGCCGACGGACTTGATAGGCTTGTGGGTACAGACTGGCAGACACAGGTAGATAGATTGGGGGCAGTCAATCACAACAACGCCGCGCGGTCGCAGACGAATTTATTAGAGGGACCAGAGCGTGACCCTTTTTCGTTTTAATATTGGAACCAAATTTAAGAAACTGATGAAAACAAACGCAGATGAACGCTAAACACGTGTGCAACTACATACAGTGGATATCCAGTTTTCGGGATTGTTTTTCGAGATCTGGTTTTGGAGTTGATTTGTTTTTCTTCTCGAATCTAAACGCACCCGGGCTCCGATTGCTCATCGTCGTCATCGCAGTCGCCGTCGTTGCCATCGTCGTTGCTTGCGTCTTCGCGGTCGTCGTCGTCGTCGTCGTCGTCGTCGTCGTCATCGTCGTTGTCGCTTGCGTTGGCGTTGCTGTTGCCATTGCCGTCGTTGCCTTCGTCTTCATCGGCATCGTTGCCGTCGCCATCGTCGTTCTTGATCGGAAAGGTTCGTGTATCCCACAATGCGTACTTCTTGCCCACTGTTTGCTGCCACAAGCGAAGCCCGCCGTTGGCCGCGGATGACGCGTATACCTCACCGTCGGGACTGTACTTGATGCAGAGCATGTGATGCTCGTGGGCATTGAAGCTCTCCAGGAGTTCGCCCGTGGCATAGTCGTACTTGTAGATGCAATGATTGCTGCCCGCGCACACATAAGTCTTCTTCTCTGGATGCAACGAGACGCCGACGACGCGGATGGGCAGCTTCCGATGCTGCAGCACCTCAAACCGCTCCACATCGATGAAGACGACGCTGTGTCCATAGGCAATGGTCACAGTGCGTCCATCCGCACACAGCTCCACAGACTTGGCATGATGGGGCAAAGCGATGGAGTGCGCCTGCTTGCCACTCACACGATCCCACAGGCGGATCGAGCGATCGTGCGAGGAGGAAAGCAGCGCGCGATCATTCCGGCAGAAGACCACGTCACGCATACCGCGTGACTGGCCCTCAAACGACATGGGCGAGTCCGGACGCTCCAGTGTGTACAAATACAGTACCTTATCGGTGCGATGGCCCGTCTTCCGATCCAGGCAACCTACACCCAGGTACTCCGAGTTGCCACTCAGCGCCACGCAACGCACAGTCGAGTCCACCATGATCTTTGTCAACAGCTTACCATCGACTGCATCCCAGATGCGCGCCGTGCAGTCCTCGCCGCCCGTGGCCAAGCGAGTGGCATCTGCATTGATGTCCACACTGAGGATGGGCTCACCGTCCTTCACGAAGGTGCCCACCCAGTCCCCAGTGTCGCCATGGCGCAAAATCACCTGCCCATCCTGGCAGGCCGAAGCCAAGTAGTAACCCGACTTGCAGACCTTGCTAAATGCCAGCTGCCCCACATCACCACTGTGACCTAAACAGTTCACAGGCAGTTGAAAGTTCAATGAACGCTTTGCCATTTTCAATTTATTTCTAAAACTTTGAAATATTAAGCTTTTCTAAAAACTTATTAAGCACTGCTTTCAATACGCTTTGAAAATTTGTACTAATATATTGAGAGCTACATATATTAAAACCTCATTTGAAAGCTATGATGGAAAATACATGGGCCACTGTTTTAATACCCTGAACCCATTGAAAATGGGAAATCAGGGTATATTGGTTTTGTTAAATGTATGTAACAGGCAGAAGGAGGCGTGGCAGACCCCATACAGTACATACATATATTCTTGATCAGCACAAAAAAATTAGTTGATCTAACCCCGTCCGTCTGTCCGGAAACTACAAATCTAGACCTTTGCGACTTATTTTGGAACTTATTTTCTGAAATTTCTGTTCCTCTTGAAGTATTACCTACATAAAAGTTGTTACAGTTCCTGAATATGTTACTGTACATTGAACACTTCAAACTTTTGCTGTTGTTGACCAGGTGTGTTTACTGTACGTTTTCTGTATTATCTCCATATGAATTCTACTGAGTTCATGGTACAAAAGAAAAGGAAGGATTGGGAAATCACTACACATTATAACAGATATTCTAGATCATGTGAGTGATTATGATCTTATTATATTTATTATATCCTCGAAGAATCTCTGATATTCCGAACATCGCTTATATATATTTCACTTCATTTAAGTTTGAAAAAATAATATTTTCGTTTTTAATATGCATTTTCATTTAGTACTTTTAGGAAATAAATTCAAATGAATTTCAGCCTTGATTTTTATCATTCTTTCCATAAGATACCTTTGTATGTTCTAAAACTCATTATAAACTCCAACCGCAATTCAACAACATTCTTCAATATACAACTTGGCGCAAGCTTATGAAAATTTCTTTCGCTGCACTTTCCCAAATTTCCGCTGGCTTCACACGTCAATTACTTTGCGAAGTAGTTGCTTGGTAAGTTTGTTAAAGTCCTGCAGCTAACTAGTTGTTCTATACATATTAGCCGAGTGTGAAGCAGACAAGATAATTAGCATATCGGATGAGTTAAGCGACTGCTTGAGCTCGTTGCTTATACTTGAGTCCTAAGTACATTATGTGGGCGAAATTTGTGGGGAAATCCGTTTAATTTCCTTAAATATTTTTTAGCATGACAAAGGATGAACGAGGACAGAATCCAAGTCAATTTGCGGTCGTGTTTTTGTTAGTCTTGCGCTTGGTAACGCCAAGAAACGGGACGCTGTAGCAGGTAGCATTCAGTTATTGCGAAAGGTGACAGCCAGGGGCATTGTCTCTGTTTGTTTTGTGTACGTGTGTGTGTGTGTGTGTGTGTGTGTGTGTGTGTGTGTGTGAGTGTGTTAGTGTTTGTGTGCACAGGTGTCATCAGCCTGACACAGAGAATGAAATCCTCTTGGCATAAACCACTTAAAGGCAGCGCACGCGCTTCCCAAATTTCTCACATGTCGCCGCCTTCAGGGCTCGAACGCCTTCGTCCTCTGCTTTTGTTGGTCGCCTAATGAAAGCAAAACCTTCTGAAATATGAATTGAATCTCCTCGAGTGCATTTAATATACATTACGCTTTTGTAGTCCTCTGCCACGCTGCTGGCTGCTGACAGCCACACGGTCGCAGCGCCTTTAGCCTTACCTTGTTAATATCCTGCTGCCAGCGTCGTTTGGCGTCCTGCTACCAACCCGCCAGGCAGCCAACCAGCCAGCCAGCCAGTTTGCAAGTAGTTTGCATTCAGCTGCAGGGCTAAAAAAGAATATATATAAATTATACAGATATATATGAATCTGTATAAGTGTGTGTGTGCTGCATTATATCCGCCGAAACGTTTAACTCGGATTAACAAGTGATGACTGATACGACGCCGACGTTGAGTACGACAGAACTTTGGCAGCTCTGCTCAAAGACGCATCCTTGACGCTGTGTGCTTTTTATTAAATTAAAAGAGCTGTAGCCAAGTGGGCGGGTAGGCTGCACAACAACCACACAGGCAGCAGGAGTTCTTAACTGACGCCTGCTTCGATACGCTTAGCGGGTAGCTGAGAGCTGACAGTTTCTCTTAGCTCTAGATTATGTGTCGATTGTGCTGAGGCTGTTGAATTTTGTATCTGAGTGCCTTGAGATGTGCCAGAGCTGAGCGTTAAAAGCTAAGCAAGAAGTCACAGCTGTCAAAGGAAGAGCCGATATTCGTTTAATAGTGTGTTGGTATGTATATAAAAAGTAGTAGAAGTAGCAGAGACTCGCTTGCCTATAGTAGTATATCTATCATAAATAGTAGAAGGCAGCTGATGCTGATCTGGCATAAAAGATTGATAAGACAGTAGCTTAATTTTACAGGGTATAAATGCTGTTATGATGATTAACAGAAGGCAGAATATAAATCAAAAACTTATGGACCTTAACGATGTATATAAATTGAATAAAATAAATTGAATAAATTGAGAACTTCTGATATTTGACAGACTTTTCCGACCCTTGCACTCTACAGACAGATGAAGTTGCACAAATTTTTAATTTTGTTTAGATATACTCTGCACCTTATATATATTATTATAATAAATACGATTCTTTATAATCATGAATATATCCTTCTGTACAGCCAGAGATTTAAGAAATAAATTTCTCTTGATGAAAAACAACATACAAATTTTGTACTATCCCATTCACTATCTCAATCGTAGACCGCCTTTCTTGAAGCCTCCTGACCCACTATTCCAACTTTCGCTGTCACGACCCGCAGGCAATGCCACAAAACAATACCAGAAACAGTTTCAAAATGTGAGGCATCATCACAGCAGCATTTATAGAAAAAGCATTAATAATAATTAGTACAAATTCCAAACTCAATAAGGAAGCACTACTTCAAAAGCAAAGAGGCAAGTCATGGCGTCATTAATGATAGTTTATTTTTCCCGTTTTTATTGAAATGAAAATGGAAAGCAAGTTAGAATTGGGGCGTAGACCAAAAAGTGCTTGGATATACTTGAAGCGGAAGCGTTGCTTCATTTGTCAGTTCGCCAGTGCGGAAACGAAGACGCGACGTCATCATGGAGTTGAATATGAGTGAGCGCTGGGAGTGGAAACTGAAAAATTGGCCAACGTCAGCGGAAGTCCAACGAAAATTTTAGCGCTAGCCATCAAAATATTTACAGTGCCTCATAAAGTTTCGCACTTTATGACAACTCAGCGACAGCATACATACATATGTATATAAAATGCCTTGCTTTCGTATATAATTGCATATAATTTTTATAGAACAACGGGAAATCAGCAAGGGGTAAGACGGCGGCAGGAAGAGGCAGGAAGAGTGGCACACCCATTGATAATGTGACTGGAAAGCAGCGAACGGTGAATCAATCTCAGCATATGCCCAGCGATTTCCCAGTCCCATTCACTTTTGGCCATGCGAATGTGTCAAGACAAATCAATAAACTTCTAATTTTATGACGGTGTGAGCAGCAGCAGGAGCAGCAGCAGCAGCAGGAGCTTCATCTATAGATACGAACGTTACAGATACCGATCTGTCAATTTCTATTGTCAATTTGACAATTGATATCTCACACATCATTTGGCTCGAGTGCGCACAATGAGATTGTTTATGTCGTCCAATAGTCGGGGGGTAACACTCGCTAACGTTTTACCTCCTATCGATACGAAAATGTTCCAATCGACCTACCCAGGTATCAACTTTCTTATTCTTACCTTTCTCCGGCTGCTCCGAGGGTTGTGCGAAGTTCTGTGTACACATATTGCGGTTTTTTTTTTTTTTTTTTTTTTTTTTTTTGTATATTTTTTTGGAGTAAAATTAATAGAAATTGGCATCATTTCTGCTGGCATTTTGTCCACTTAACGCATTACTGGTCAGAGTTCAAATATGGGTCCATTGATCCTACATTTATACAGCATTGACTAATGACATTTGGTTTGCATAATCCGAATATTTGTGTCTTGTGGGTCAGCGCATTTTGTTCTGGTAGAGTGTGCGGCTTTTGCTTGGAAAGTAAACGGCGAAAAAAATTCCATTCTTGCCATGATTACTTGTGAGATATGTGATGAGACTGAGGGCGAAAAAGATCGCTATTTCACTATGAATGTCAGTGATTTTTTGATTGGAGTAGACTCCGTAGACTCTGTTCTATAATCTATATAATATTTATAAGTAAAATAAATTAATTTACTTCAATTATCATTTAAGAACCTATGATAAGTTAATCTAACATTAAAAAATTTGATAATTGAGTTTATAGAATTAAATATTATTATTTAGAGTTTTTAGCATTCTGAGCTGATTATAAGATTTAATATTTACTGCTAAATCTCTCTATTGAACACAACTATAATTATATATGTATATGTATATATATGCATCTTACACATTCTTTTCAGATACATACGTAACCCATGGCTAAACACATCATAAAATGTCAGTTGAGCTCTTTCAAAGACTCGTCAAAACTTTTCCCATCACTTACCCTGACTTGGCAAGCCGACGTGTCCTTGGTTTATCCCTTGTAAAACTCGTGTAAGCCCCGACTAAATTATGCAAAAAATGAAAATGAAAGAAAATCACGCTCTACATCATGTTAAGAACGCCGCTCAAGTGATCAATCCCAAAGAAACCCATTTTTGACACTTTAAAGAGGCGAGAGAGTGTGGAGTGAAAAGAGAGAATCGCAACCAGTCTGAGAATTCGCTATGGCTGTCACATCGAGGAGAGAAACTTTCACTGATCGCGCACATATCAATCAAAGTTCGTCTCGGTGTCGGGAATTATGTCACTCGCTTACTCAAATTGCACGACTGATGGCAGATGACGGTTAGAACTGATTTGCATAGACTCCGCAGAATGCTGAGCAGATGCAGTTTGAATTTTCACGCAAAGGGTGGTTGGGAAACTCTGAGGCCTTGTAGAAAACTTTCAATTTTAGTAGTTTTTATGCAAGTTTTTGGGCGATTTTTTGAGCTGTCAGCGCATCAATCATAGAGTTTATGTTTATATGAAAGCAGATACCTTTTAGTAGACATTGCTTTTCACACAAATTCCAACAGCTTTTCTTTTCATTTCATTTCATTCTTTTTTTTTTTATAATTAAGGTGAGCATATTTAGCATGACTTTAATTAAAATATGTTATGTGATACTTTTGTTCTTACTTCTTTTCCCTCCTAGAAAACCTTGAGGGTAGTTCCTTGAAAATGAACAGCAGCTGTAGCTGTAGTTTTCCTACAATTTGCCTGCCTTGCCCACAAGCTAATGAAGTCATTTGTGGAACTAGCCCACTATTGAGCTCCAAGTTCTTTTGCCATTCCAGGCGCCATATATCAATCAATTGTCTGAGCTGATTTAATGATGATTTTATAATGGAGCAATGAGCATTAAATCGAGCCGATTGCCACTGGCCAGCTGGCTCGAACGTGGCTATAAAAATGGCTAGCGAAAATTCATTTTTATAGATTTTCATCCCATTTTGTACGCCTCGAACGATGTTTATGACCAGCGCAAATTGGTTTATTAAATTCGGGTACAGCTGTATTTCACATATCACATAACTTGGCATTTCGGCTTGTCGGAATTGTCGGAAGTGCAAGGAATGAAGGAAAGAAATGCTCGTAAGACAACCGAGAGTTGTCTTAGTTTTGGGTAGATGTTATCTCTCTGTTGTTTTTTTTTTTGCTTTTTCAACCTGAAGAGCGGCAATCGCTTCCTGTCGCACAGCTAATTACGCGCAGGACAACAATGCCAAACAGGAAGCGGAAACTAAACTGTTTGCTTGGATGAGCCTCTAGTTAACTAAACGACTAGCCAAAAGGCAATGTCGCAATGTCACAACAGTCGCACACTCAGCACACACACACACACACACACACACACACACATTCAACATACGCAGCTAAGCAAATTTAAATTACGTGCGCGTCGCTCCGGGCGCATTCATTAAACGTCTGCCCGATAATTAACGCCCTTATGCAGGACTTTCCGCTCTATGTGCCTAGCCAGGTCCAGGCCAACACATACAATATATGTATATGTATGTGCATATATATCGGGCATATCATTCAACAATGCTCAACGTCCGGCTGGGCTAGGCAGAAACTGTCCCCTTGGGCCATTGTGACTAATTGATTTGCCCAAGCATTGTCTGCACTTTCTCTCAGTTTTTCCGAGTTTTTCAACTCGACTCGCGAATTTGCGGCGGCTAGTTAATCGTATTGTAATCTCACTCGAATATATTTTTAAATATCCTCCGTCTCCGTTGTAAATATCGAATTTTACATGCTCTTTCAATGGAAAGTCAAGAAGTATCATAAAGATTTCTATAGCAAGCAAATGAGCTAGACAATGGCGCCAATTCGACTGTATTAAATGAAATTATTTTGAAAGGAGATTTTACTATTGATGGATTTCCGTTATACGAAATTGTGGATGATTAAATATGAGAGCGTTCTTCAAAAGAAAACAAATGAAAATCCCTATGAGTTATATAAAATATAATTATAAAATACAAAAATACAAATAAATAGTATCATATCACATGAACATATCTATATAACATATAGCTATTGATTCGATGTTCCCATTCTTCATATAAAACTTAGATATGTGACTTAGATAACACTGTTTCTCAGTGTGATATTAAATTCTAGCTGTAAGAACGTATGCAGACAGTTTTCGAATTATAAAGTTCAAATGGGTATATTAAAGCAAAATATAACTATTTACTATTTTATATAGTCATTAGTTGGGAAGGGGGAGAGTTATCCAAAATCCTACTCACTGTTGGTATATGCGTATTAAATCTGAAGTCCCCGTAATAATTGGTAAAGTGTGTGTTTTCAGATCGTGATATTCAGTTCATCGTTCTGACTAAGAATATATTTATATATTTTTTCAGATCACATTTTCCCGATACCATCTTACCTTGAAATTGAAATTGAAAATTGAAATTTGTATTCATAAAGCTAAAAAAACTAAAGTTTAGCCAGAAGCCTCTTTGGGGTCTTCAATATACTTTCATTAAAATATATATGATTTTTCCCTCTCTCATCTGCTTGAAATTAGAAATAATATTTTGAATACACATAAGCAAAGCGTGCATTGGGCGTGTTATTTATAGAAACGAAAACTATCTGCTCTGAACCCTAGACATAACATAGGACAACATTACAATCTTATGACCCAAAGACTGTTCTAAGGAAGTCATCTACTTTGCTGCGTCACTTCGAGTTGTCCGTACAGCAAATATAAAATTAATATTTTTAGTTCATTTGAAGAGTTCAACAAATGTAGCCCACGACCTTATGCACTCCACGGAGAAAGCAAGAGAGAGACAGAGAGACAGAGAAGTAGATGGAGTGTGTGTGAGAGTGAGATGGACGGGAGACAAAGACATTTTCGGCAAAATTTATTGACCCGTGCGGCGCATTGAAGTGAAGCAGTTTGGAAAATGCTCAAGTCACAGCGATGCATGGCTCTGACAGATAGAGGCCGCCGCCGCCAAGAGGCATCTACTAGAGAGGGGTTATACATATAGAGAAAAACTGGCTCAAGTGGTTTCTGGCTCTTGAGCAACCCTTTGCAGCTATCTGTCAGGGATTACATGAGGATTTGATGTTTTTCTCTCTTTTCCTGAATGGAGGCTGTCGCTAACAGTTGGCCAGGCCAAACATCATGACCAGTTTGCCAGGGAGTTACATCGAGGGGACGATGCCCTAAATGGAAGGTTTAACTATTAACTGGCCAATGCCCGCAGCTGTTGAGCTCGTGATGCTACTGTGACTTGTCTCGAGCTTCTGCTGACTTTATTGAAATTAATTTTGAGAGGTAGACCCTTTTGTTTTAAAGGGGCGCAACCACCCTACTCTCGCTTTCACTCTCACTCTCTCTTTCTCTCTTTCTCTCTCTCTCTCTCTCTCTCTCTCTCTCTCTCTCGTGTCGCCCGGCAATCACTCAGAATAATTATTTTGCATTGTTGCTGCAACTTTTTCCATGTCGTAATGATTCAATTAACGGCACAGCTGACCATTGGCTGAGTTCCGTCGCTCACTCTGTCTCACCACATGGGAAAACAAAAGGGTAAAGCGCAAAATAATAACTCTCAAGCGCTTTTCTCTGATTACATGTCCGTTTTTTTTTTTTTTTTTTTTTTTTTTTTACTTGGTTCGTTTTGCTCGTCCATTGTTGGCTCTCAGACTTGTCATAACTTTTGGCTACGAAATTTATGTGCCCGCGTCTCCGGCTTTATCCTTGACTTTGTCTCCTGTTGATGGTCATTTGAGATGCGTGAAAAGCATTTGTTCACATTTCATTTTTCCACAGGGTTGAGTCAGGTAAATCATCGGACAAAACTCTCTTGCATCAGCCAAAAATTTACATACATTCGAAATGGCATAGGGAAAAGTTCATTAACTACGGATGTATGGAGTTCCATGAGTTGAATAACAATTTTTAATTGAATTTTAGAGATTACAGCTTCCATTCGAAAGGACTTCTGATAATAAAGGATGTATGTAAGAATGATTAAGATTATCTTTTGTAAAAGATTTATAAGAAATCCATGAAAAAGAGAGAAATAAAAATAGTAATGCCAACAAAAAGAAAATATTATTACGACTTGATATGCAACTGCAGATATAATGAAGTATTCCAAATTTAGTTTCCAAACTTTTCGATGTTTCTTTTAAATTTTTTCTAATTTTTCAAAATGTATATCTATATTTCAATAATGTTATTTTACAAGACTCTTCTTAGAGGATTCATATATAATTAGTTTCAAATTATTTAAAAAAAACTGCAAATTTAATATATAATTTATATTGATAAATAATTTAAAAAAAATATATATCTTTTTGATATGAGGTTGCTCCAATACGAGTCTTATTGTTTTCTTCGTATCAGATAATTATCAAAGTACATATGCCATGGAATACATATAAAAAATTATTTATTTGTTTTCTGGAATTTTTGAAATGACAGGCATCAATATTCATATCGCTTTGCCTGAATGGAGGCTGTCACTAACAATATTAAAAGATAAAATGTGCATCATATTTCTTGAAGTCAACTAAAGGTTAAATTCATAAGAATGCGAATTTTAATTTCGTCAATATACTCAAAACTGCCAACTAGCAATACAAACATATGTACAACATCTGATCATCATACATAGCAACAAGAAGGAATTATTTCTAAATAAAATAAATATAATAAAATATGTTTTTTTTTTTTTTTTTTTTTAAAATGTATTATAATGGAAATATATTATAACACGAAATAAAATAGAACAGAAATATTACATCATAATATCAACTACATATTGCGATAAACGATCGAATTACTGTTCCAGTTACGAGCACCTATCGGTATTCTAAGCTCCTCTAATACATAATTCAGAAATTCATAAACAAGGTATCTATCATAATTCCAGGTATTGCCACAAAAGATAGGTGCAACACTCTCCTACACACGAGTACGAGCAGAAGAGCAAGGCGTTCGGACAGTACGCGGTTGTCCCCGTTGCTGTCTACAGCTGACAGCGACAGTTGGCTGGTTCTCAGTTTACGCTTGAGGCCGTATCATGTCAACGCTTTGTATGGCATTTAACTCGGGCTAACCTGGCGCTTAATGTGTTCCAGGGTATTTAAAAGGCTTAAGCTTTAATTAAAAGGTGAGGCCGAGCAAATGGAAAGAAAAAACGCGACACAGCTGTGCCCTGTGTGGGTAACTGAGAGCCGAGGAACTCCGTCGAGGAACTGCTCGTTACCATTTGATCTACGCGTTGACAGTTGCCCCAGCCGAGGCTCTGCGCCTGAGTTTGAGATCCTTTTCGCCGTCGATGTGAAAAAGTGCAGTTAGTAATCGGATACTTTTATTGCTGAAAGGATAAACCACAAAATGCTTTTGTATGCAGTGGCCATAATATAATACATTTTATAAGTACTCGCTCTTACTCTTTGATATGCTCGCTACTCATTGAGGCAGCTTGATAAGGGGTCGACTGGACTGGACTGCAATGAACTCGAAGGTAAAAAGTTTTTAACACAAAGTTTTATCCTGGAAATTGAGGTGATGGTTAAATTTCTTCAGATTTTTTATGTTTTCCTTAGACTAATTTAGGTATTCCTGGAAGCCTGTGAAAGGCAAGATTAGACTTAATAAACAGTTTATATTTAATTTGAATATTATAAAATTTTAAACTCTACAATTCTAGTCTTGTAATATTGTGCACAAGGATTGCCATAATCATACCTCCATTGATACTATATAAATTATTACCCAAAGTAGCACAGGGTATTTGCTAGTCGATAGTCGAACCTAGCTTTGCCTTATATCAAGCAGACTTGCCACCTCTACCCCGTTCGTTATCATATATAGAAAGCCGCATAAGCAGCTTAAAGCCGTCTCTGCAAAACTTTACGACTGGCAACTGTTGTAACCATTTCGACTGATGGCAATACCAAAGGCGTCTTTTGTTTCAGTAGGAACCGCAGCGACGGATGGAAGGATGAAGGAAGGAAGGGAGGGAGGGAGGGTGTGAGGGAAGCCACAGCAATGAGAATCGCGGTGTGTGAAAAATAAAATGAAATCATAATAATTGCATGCAGCACCAGCACCAGCAGCCATAGCAGCAGTAGAAACGGAAAAGGGAATTCGAACTGTTGGTAACTGGGACATAAATAAAAATACTTTGCCATAAAATTGATGGATTCGCTGCGCGCATAAAACGTACAAAGTAAGCGCCAACCAAGTTGATCGACAGCATGAACAAAAAACTCCAAATCACATTACATACGCGAACGGAAATAAAATTAAATACAGAAAAAATAAAGGTGTCGCAATGGCCGGAAGTGAAGTTCTCCTGCTGTTACCGCGGTTCTTCTACCTTAAGTTAAGCACATTAAAGCGTTAACTGTGCATTATTCAAATACAGGCCGCAATAAGCACATTAACAGGATTATGCATGGCCAATAAACGGTCAGAGAGAGGACAGTCCTGAGAAGTATATTACATATGCAAAAGGACGAACCGATCAGGATAACAGCGGGAATTGAATGAGAGAGAGGGAGAAAAGAAAAGAGGCAGCTCTTGTTGTTAAGCATTGATTCAGATTTATCTGGCAAATATATAAAAGTTAAAAGACAATCAAAAAGATAGAGAGAGTGAGTGTGATAGACAGAATGCCAGAGATTGTAGTTGTCTCTCTCTCTCTCTCTCTCTCTCTCTCTCTCTCTCTCTCTCTCTCTCCCTCTCTCCGGGAAAAGAACAATCCAAATCCAAGCTGAAGTTTAATTTTAATTCGATCTTAGGGTAGTTTCTCCTCTTTCATTTTCTGCCCTATTGAGGATTAAAGGGTTATAGTTACAACTCTACACACACACGCACACACACACACACACACACACACAAAGTCTGCTTTAATAGAGTTCTGTCAGTTGCGAAAACGAGGATCGTCACATTGTTCCAACTTGATGGCAATATGATGTGCATGTTAAGTAGCCGCGCAGAGAATGGGATTTACGTATAGGATATTTTCATTTTCCATTTTCGCGAATATTGAATTACCCCTTTTACATCTTCTTCTTTCTCTTATTGCTTGGTAATAAAATGTTTACAAATTTTTGCAAATGGTTTTGCATTTGGCAATTGAAGTTTCTGCAAATGCTGTAAGTGATTTATTGTTTGGGAAACGAAGAAGTTTTCGCGATTGCCGCGAATCTTGATGACTTTGTTAAACATGCATAATAGATGAGATCTTAAAAAGGGAAGGTGTGAGAAACGACAGAAGATGAGAGTATTTACGTGGATTAAGCAGTGGAGAAATGTGTTGAGCAAGAGATAGGCTGGATTGAGTGACTCGAGAATTGTAAAGATAATGTATGTAATGTATAATAGAGGCATTCTCTAAATAAGGGTTTTCACTGCGTATAATACATATTTATGTAAATATTGGAGAAATAGCGTTTATTTTCCTTTTTAATTTTCCCCATTAACTTATAAGATATATTTTTGTCTACGCAAAAAGAACTTTATTTACAATTTTAGTGTTTATGAATTGATTGTCTTTAAAAAATTATGCTATTACTTAAATTAGAGAGTTTTTTTGGGAGAATGTATTGAAGATTCACATGTGCCTCTAATATATTCTTAAAAATATTTCAATATTTAATTTTCTATGGAAATTTACTTATCTTTAGTATATTATTCATTAAATATAGTAGCTAATGGAATTTAATTACTGATATATAGATTTACTTACATCGATGAAATTCTTGTCTGTTTTTTTTTATACCCTGAGCCCATTGAAAATAGTAAATCAGGGTATAATGGTTTTGTTAAAAGTATGTACCAGGTAGAAGGATCAGGGTGATTCCGAAGATACAAAAGCTAGATAGTTCATTCTTTTTGTGTTCCGTCCGTACATTGCACGCGCAGTACGAGTTTGTTTCAGAAATTCGATAACTTGTCATCTTTAGAGTTAGAGTCTCCAAGTCTTCTGCATATACATATATAGATACTAATTTAGTACAATTTCGGATTTTGTCAGATTTTGGATTCCGGTCCCCACTTCGCCCCACCACCCCCAAATATGAAAAATGCATTTCAAATACTAGAGACATGCAGTTTGGCTTAGCATATAGATATGAATATCTTAATCATAATCGGAAGATATCAATACGATTGTCCATCTAGAAACAGAATTATTAATCAATAAATTTTTTGCAGCAAAGCCCATGTGGCGCAGCAACAAAGGCAGCGAGACAGCAAGCCGCCTGCAGTGCTCACACACATGCATGCCTACAAGTGTAGATCAGCGTATGTGTGTGCTCGTGGATTTGCATGTACAGTTTCTTATGCGTGCAGAAACGAATCGAATAATTCTTGGAATATTGTTCGTTCGAAGAAAGGCTCAGGGGATTTCGTAGTCGAGCAGTCTCGACTACAGCTTTCTTACTAGTTTTTTTAGAAACCCATTTTTTAATAAATTTTTTGTTTTAACATTTATTTTCATTCGGTATTGCGAAGCTGAATATATTAACCAGTTCAAATATACTAATCTTTAAATTTCTAAGCCTTATATTGGAATTTATATATTTTTATATTATTTTATATTATGATTAAATTATTATTTGATTAATTGTTAGAAATAAATTTATAAATTAATAACATTCTCAAGAATTTTGTGCTGAAATAAAAATATTCGTAAAATAAGAAGCGAATCAAAGTGAAAAATTTTAAAACTAATTCTTTTTAAGGAGAACTAATAAGAGTTCTTACAGGCAGTCAAGTTCGCAGAGTTATAAAATAAACCAACTTTAGATTAGAAACCAAATCAAAGGAATACATACAAAAAAAAACTTCCATTTTTATTATTAGAGGAGAAAAAGATTAAAAGAGTGAATCCTATTGCTTTTATAACCATAGCCTCAACTGTCAGTTGATCTTTGAAAGGTAACCTAACCCAGTGCCTCACATCTTGAAGACATCACACATCGAACAATCGCTCAACGCATCTCAAAGAGAGCGGGAGAAGGAAAAGGCCACAGCGCATTTTTATGACTTGATGACCATCTTTTAATTGTCTGGGAAAATGCATTTTATCGCTGGAGTGAGATCAGGGAGCAGCAGCAAAATGATATCAGGGCAGTTAAGGCCTTACACGAGATGGGTGCCACGGCAGCTCAGGGGGAAACAACAAAAATACGTTACAAATGGAACGCTTCGCTGGCGACGGCAATGGCAACGGCCACGGCAACGGCGAAGGCAAATGAAGAACTGCGTGGACAGCGCGTAGTTGGTCAAGTGCTGAGACTTTTAGCGCCCCGTTTTTTCCTTCTTTAATATACCCTTACTTAAAGGCCATCTTGATGAGGTGATATGATAAATGCCACGGAATAACTGAGCACTTATCATATACATATATTGGCCTTAAAGTGAACAGGTTGATGGGAACAATTTCGGAATGGAATTATATCTCTTTAGCTAAAAAAAATTAATGAAAATTAAAAATTAAATAAAAAGTAGCAATTAATTATATACTTAAAGTTAATACGAATTGTTCTTAATATATTTTTTATTTTAAATCTTCTAAATTTACTT
The DNA here is from genome assembly GCA_035045845.1 of Drosophila buzzatii. NCBI lineage: Eukaryota > Metazoa > Arthropoda > Insecta > Diptera > Drosophilidae > Drosophila > Drosophila buzzatii. Next base: position 879,051 of record JAWNOS010000373.1, on the reverse strand, counting down.
AGACTTTAAGAACAATATTTGTATGATATGTGATCAGCAATAAATAGTCTTCATATTCATTGTTCCGAAAATGTTGAAGATATATCTGAAAATATATATATATTTTCAGATTGAATAATACCTCAGTTGAGACGTATCTTAAATCTTATGAATTATTCAAATTCAGGAATTTATTTAGCATATCTTTCAAAGTAAGTTAATTCTATGACGTCTTAAATTGGATATATATTCATTCACATCTGATCATATATATTTTCTGAGGATAATATATTAGTATATATACTATATTTAGTACACCTAAATAACTGGTAGAATATTTAATTTACCTAGAAATAAATATCTTGAATAGTACGCAACAAATTTTCGGTATCTAGTGTATAAAATACTTTTATCCAGCGTTTTTAATATATTTCTTATATTTACCATATATCAGAGAACGATATCAAATGTTGAAGCTTCTTTGATTTTATAATTTATTAAATATCCTACAAATATATAATATACCAAATTGATATATTACATTCAATAACTAGTATATTTTTAGTACATTTAATCAAATCTAAGAAACTTCAAAAATATTTACCAATACTGAATGAACTAAGTTCATAAATTAATTGACTGTCTTCTCTCTCTCTCTCTCTCTCTCTCTTTCTCGCTCTTTAAGATAGGTAATTATAGTTGTCAGTCATGAGATAATAAGCATCTTCAGTCCATCTATTGATAAGGGAATTTGATGGTCGGTGTAGCGGGTCGCTACCGACACCCGCTTGTTACCTTTATGCTCATTGAGCAACGTGTGAATTGTAGGAAGTGTCTCTGCCCCGATGCAATTTTGATTTGAGGCCCGCAGGCAAAACGGCTACAGGTGAGCGAGTCGTAGACTCAGCGACCCAGCGAGTCGGGGACTCAACGGAAACAGGTTGTTGGCCAGGGGTTTAGGCCAGGCCAAAGCCTGGCTACTAATTGGCGAACGGCGCACAGAAAAGAATTGCTCGCAATTGCTCTTGCTGTTGCTGTTGTTGTTGTTGTTGTTGTTGTTGTTGTTGTTGTCCCAGCAAATGCAATCAAAATATTTACAGGAGGCGCAGCCAGTCGAGTGTAAGAATATGCGAAAGGTGTGAAAGGACAATAAGCCCGCAAGCAGACGAAGTCAACGAAATGCTGGTAGAGGACAGCTGAGACGATGCAAATGCAGTGCCCGAGTGCCCAAAAATCCAGGTACTTCAAACCCCAAAAGGTAGCTGCGTGTCCTTTGCCAAGCGCTTCGAGTGTCTTTTTGTTCCGTTGTCCTGCGTGAGATTTATGCAGCGAAAATGTAAATGCGAAAAGTCGAAATTAAGTTGTAATCCTTGTAAATTTTGTTCTCCTTGGCCGGGGCAGAAGGGGTTGACAGCTGTCAAGGAGACAGAGACACAGACTGTGATAGAGAGAGGGAGGGGGGAGGGATGGAGAGTGTGACTCACACCTTTTTGATTTGTCCTTGCAAGGACTTCTCCGCATACAAAGCGACACATTTGTTTTGTAAATATTGCGTTCGTAATTAATGCAGCAGAAATTTCCATATCGATAGACAATTCTCTGACTGCTGTTGATATCATTTTTCATTTTGCGTTGATAAATATGCTGTTCTTTTTTCAATTCTTGCTCTGCCTCTTCCTTTTAACTGTTATTCAAATTTCCATGTCAGGGCGCAGCTAGATTAATGAGCCAAAATTTGCATATGGCCAACTCGATGCGTTTTGTTGGCCATCTGTGCCTTAATTGAAGGGCACGCGATCGGGCTAGCTCGAGCAGCTGCCATATGCTGCTACTGCTGATCCTGCTACTGCTCTTGGCCATCCTTTATGCCACCCTCTACCCACTGCATCAAGGCAATTACCACATTCCGTATGCTAATTTGTTGGCAGCCCACGCGACAGAACTAACCACACGCGATCAAGTTTGCAAGGATCTCTCTGCTCAGGGATCTGATATGGCATTCTCTCTCTCCCTCTCTCTAAATTTAGACTCGCATCTGTTTAACTGTAAATTAAAATGCATTTGATGCAACTGTTCCGCCAGCTGTTGTTCTAATGCCACGCACTTAGCACTTTCAAAAAAAGGACACCCCCACACACACTCAGAGAAGGAGAAAGAGAGAGCTAGAGAGGTAGGAGGTCCTTCAATGCCGGATCTATGTTTTTCGAGAGAAAACAACACATTTTCATGCTCGACTACCGTTTCTGGCCGCAGCCCAAAATAGATTAGCCACAGCACAGAAAGGATATTGAACCCCGGCGAATGAGCGGGATCGCAGCTAGACTGAGGGTCAGTTGCTGTGCCGAAAGGCGCGTGCCAAGCAGGCAACGCACTAGGACAAGCACTTCAACAGGACCTTTAAATAGAACAAATGCATTTGAAGGGCAGTGAGGCATGCTCTCAAGCAGATTGCATAACAAGCAAACTATTCGAAATATATAAAGAGCTGTCCCAGGCATGAGAACTGTTTTCAAAATATAAAAAATATTAATTGAATATTTGCAGAAATTAAAAAAAAAAAAAAAAAACAATTAAAAGCAAAATGTATTCAAAATGAAAATGATACCATAACAAAACAAGTAAGAAAGCTGTAGTCGAGACTACTCGACTACGAAATCCCCTGAGCACTTTTTCGAACGAATCATATTCCAAGAATGCCTCGTGGGGGATTGCGGACCGAAATCCAAAATCTGATAAAAACCAAAATTGTATTAAATTAATATCTATATATTATATATATCTGCTACGCCTCCTTCTGCCTGTTACATACATTTAACAAAACCATTATACCCTGATTTCCCATTTTCAATGGGCTCAGGGTATAAAAACAAATTGAGATATATGTATATATATTAGCAAAACATATTTTAAATGTAATAAACAATTTATAAGCCTGAAATATCTAAAAATAATAATGTTTTATTATTACATACTATCTAATTTTATTACAAACAAGTAAGAAAGCTGTAGTCGAGACTGCTCGACTACGAAATCCCCTGAGCCCTTCTTCGAACGAATAATATTCCAAGAATTATTCGATTCGTTTCTGCACGCATGCAAAACCACGCGCACACATAGACTGTGATCTACGCTGGTATGCATGTATGTGTGTATACATGTGTGTAAGCATTGCAAGCGTCTTGCTGTCTCTCTCTGCCTTTGTTGCTGCGCCGCATGGATTTTGATGAGAAAAATTTTATGATTAATAATTCTGTTTCTAGATGGACAATCGTATTGACATCTTCAGATTATTATCATGATATTCATATCTATATGCTAAACCAAACTGCATGTCTCTAGTATTTGAAATGCATTTTTTTCATATTTGGGGGTGGTGGGGCGAAGTGGGGACCGTAATCCAAAATCTGACAAAAACCGAAATTGTATTAAATTAGTATCTATATATATGCAGAAGACTTGGAGACTCTAACTCTTAAGATGAATTAGCTAGAATTTTGTAACTGGTACCCGATAAATTCGTTTATCGATAACTTTTCAAATATACAAGTTATCGAATTTCTGAAACAAACTCGTACTGCGCGTGCAATATACGGACCTAACACAAAAAGAATGAACTCTCTAGCTTTTGTATCTTCGGAAATCGACGCGTTCATACATACGGACGGACGGACGGACGGACGGACGGACGGACGGACGGACGGACGGACGGACAGACGGACAGGGCTCAATCAACTTATTTTTTTCTGCTGATCAAGAATATATATACTTTATGGGGTCTGCCACGCCTCCTTCTGCCTGTTACATACTTTTAACAAAACCATTATACCCTGATTTCCCATTTTCAATGGGCTCAGGGTATAAAAAAAATTATATTTTTTACTTTGTTCCCAAAAAGGGAAAAAGAGTCTATTGGGTTTGTGCAACGTCCGTCTTGCTGTTCGTCTGTCTGTCCGTATGAACGCAATATTTTTCGGCGCTATTAGAGCTAGAGACTTGAAATTTTAAACATATACTCATATATGCTCCCGAATTATAAAGTGTAAAAATTTTCCCGATCCGCCCACTAGGGGCGTGGCAAATCGGACCTGAATATATAGTGATTTTTTAAAATTGTGCAATATTTTCAACACTATTGACACTAGAGACTTGAAATTTTGCATGTATACTCATGACAACCCAAGATCAATAAGCTATGGTAGCTATATGTACGCCCACAGGGGGCGTGGCAAACCGCAAAAGTTTATTCTCCTACAGTTTTTGAGCTAGAAGCTTGAAAATTGGATGGTTGAGTTACTAATGTCATCCTCTATCGATGACCCAAAAATAATTTTTCAGCCCCTTTGGGGGCGTGGCATATCGAAAAATACCCTGTAATTTTCGCATTTTTGGAATGTAAGCAACAAAATTTTGCAGTCATGTTAGCCTCGGCCCTTTCTAAGAACTGACCAAAAATTATGCGTCTACGCCCACTGGGGGCGTGGCAAATCGGCAAAGAAGTTTCTTGTGGCCAAATGCATAATACATGCTTATAATAGCTCAGTAGTAATTGCTAAGATGGCAGAAAGCATTTTAACATAAATATACAAATAGTAATGAATTTAAAAAATAAAATGTATAAGTTTTCGATTAATAAACAAAAAGTTTCCAGCGGTACTCGAACCCAGGTCATTTAAAATAACATGTAATCGTTAGCTAAACATAAATAAAGTCACAGCTGATGAGCTGATCAGCTTATCAGCAGCTTGGTGCGAAACAAAACAATGTATACACACTTTGATGTGTATACACTTACAAACAGCTGCTTATGCATACATTTATGTATGCATAGAAAAACTGCTTTCCACGCAGCGTGGCAAATCGGGAAAGTTATTTTAGTTTTTGCTTAAATGCACAATTCATATGCGTATAAATTATTATCAATTGGCAGCATGCATTTTATAATAAATATACAAATATAAAAAAAATAAAAAATAATAATTTTTGAAAAAATGTTTTCTGCGGGATTCGAACCCGCGCACCTAAGTATAGCTCGCATAGCGCTTACCACCAGCGCCACTGCCCTGACGTGGGCTTTGTTGACTAAAACCAAATAAGCCATTGCTAGAGCGCATTTTGACAAAACTAAAGTAACGATCGAAAAATTCACAATTCTTAGAATATTCTTGCATGCTAACTTTTGTATGCATACATAGAAAATTGTGTGTATTCTCGTATAGTGTGTACATGTGTAAATCTGTATGTACATATGTATAGGAAAAACATTTGTCGCTTGCCATTTACGTTTTCTAATTGCCGAAATATTTCGTTAATTAAATGTTTATTAGATAAATAAGATGCACCTATGGGAACAAAGTATTTCGCAGTTAGTTGCGCCTAACTGCAACGTTCTTACTTGTTCAATTTTTCAATTTGTTTTTCTTAAAAAGGATTCTTATTAAATATTCTACTTATTTTTATTTTTCAATGAATCAGAACCATACTCAGTGCTATCCCAATGTGCCACTCCCCCAATTGTTGAATGTATATTTTTATACAAAGCGGATGTCAACCAAAATGTGTTCATTAAATTTACTAGCTACTGTATAAAATACAGTTTTGTTAACTGTGTTGGTTTATTCTTAGAAGCTCTCTAAGGTAAAGTAAGTGATAAAAACAAGGCATAAAACTTATGTTTGCTTCATCGATAGAGCTGACCTTCAGTAATTTAACAGTCCCCTAAAAGGTGGATCAGTTCCACATTCCAAACCTCTAGCTGCATTCAAATAGTGAATGTGTTTAGGCGGTAGATAGATTAATTACTTGGTCTTTTCCACATAGATATTAGTAGATAAATGGCATGACAAGATTTTTATTCGTATAAATATTGATTCGATTCGCGTTACTAATAGAGAGTATAAAAAACAATTGTTGGCCAGAAACTATAAGTAAAGAGCGCAGCAGAATCACTAAAAGTGAATGCGTAGGAGAAGATAAGCAGAGCTAGGAGAGCTTCTGAGAAGAGTAAGAATTATGAAGTTGTTGAAATCATTTATGCTTTATTTGAATCGACATTGAAAATACAAGACGTAAAAAACTTGCCTGCTTAGAAAATAAATTCGTCGAGAGGTACTCAAAAATGACTTTAGGAGCAAAGCTTCGCTGTTCCTAATGTGCGAATATATGGTATTTAAACTTCATGTTTTGAGAGAAAAATTGTTTTCCTTCTATTTGATTCAGAAGCCAAGTTACTTTTTGTTTAAGTGTTCATTTTCCGTCATTTTCATAAAGTATATTTGAAAAGACGCTTAGCACACTGCTGCCATATCATAGAAACAAACTAAATTGAACAGTCTGGCAGCATTACTGCGTTTGCATGTGTGTCAACGCTGTGCAGGCATGTTACCGTACAGGAACCTTTGCAGAGCAAATAGTAATCGTCAGTTCGTTATCGTTTAGTCACTTTCGCCGCATTTATCGAAACAGCAAACATAGCGAAATATTAACATAACGCTGTTATGTGGCAACTTATGCTGTTAAGCGCACAGACTAAGACATCTGGCAAGGCCGCCGCCAACTCTATTGTGAACCACAGAGCACAAGCAACACTAAAAGATTGCGAATTAAATTTTTGGCAATAGAAATAGTTAGGGCTGCTCATAGAGAAAATTGCAAATTTGTAGTACGTTATAAGTGTAAAGTGTGCCCAATTAGTGATCGCTGCTTGCATTGCAAATTCAAGCATTGTGTGTCGATCGAAATAGCAGCAGCACCAACAGCAGAAGTAGAAGTCGATCCAATCGTCGCTGTCGCCGGACCCACACTCGTGTACATTTCGTAGTCGTCGTCGTCGACACGCTATTTTAGGAATTAAGAATATAAACAATATCGAGGCATGTCCCGCTCTGAGTCAGCCTCGTGCACTAGCACCAGGGCCACTAGTTCCGAGCCACCACTTTGTAAGCGCCTAAAATTGGACGAAGCCGGCGAAGATGGGCTGCCAGAAGCATCATCAAGCAGCGGCAGCAGTCAGCAGCAGCGACGCAAGCTCGCTGCCAGCAGTAGCAGTGGCAGCAACAACAGCTACGAAAATCACGACAAAGCAAACGACGTTGACATGTTGACAGAGACGGCTATAGCTACAGCTGGCAGTGAAACAGACGTGTGCGTATCGTCGTCTACTTCTGACACGGGCGAAGCAAATACGTCAAAGCATTCTGCTGCCGGTGGTGGGGACGTTAGTACTTCGTCAGCATTGAATAAGGAAAGTAGTAACAATTGTGCGTTGTCCTCGTCCGCGGCGGAAACAAATTCACTGGATACGGCAACAATTGCACGCACTGTCAGCTCCACAAACTCCGTTAGTTCCACCAATAGCAATACACACAATACCAATACTACGACCACCACCACCAACAACAACAGCAATAACAACAATAACAGCAATAACAGTGCAGTTATGGCTGCCAGCAACAGCAACAGTGGAGGAGACATCGATGAGTCGCTTTATTCGCGCCAACTTTATGTGCTTGGACACGATGCAATGCGTCGCATGGCCAATTCGGACATTTTGTTGTCCGGATTGGGCGGCCTAGGCCTGGAGATAGCAAAAAATGTTATTTTGGGTGGTGTTAAATCGATTACCCTCCATGACACTGCAACTTGTACGGTAAGTGGCTAAAAATCAATAAAATTACTTTGTATTTCATCTTGATTGCCGCGCGCGCCAAACGTAAGAGAAAAAAAACTAGAATGGATTGCACAGAGCACGCAATGGAAAAAATGATCACTCATGATTCATGATTCTGCAAAAAAACAACAAAGAGAATTGGCAAACTCGCTAAACTTTTTCATAGACCTAGTTTTGTAGGTTATGTTTGCATTTTGCCTAGTTTTCTAAGGCACCAATTAGACGAAAAATAAGAAGAAAAAAGAAATTGCTTAAAATTTTTTTTCATTCGTTTTTTCTTCAGCTTTTTGCTATGCCCGCACAGTTCTCGCCAAAAAGTGTGCAAGCGAGACGACTAGTGTTTGCGTTCCGTCTCTAATTGTTTTCGCACTATGCTTTCTGTGCATATTCGCTTTTGTTTTACTCTGTGAGAGACTACAAATAGAAAAAGAATAAAAGAAACAAATGGCTATAAGCAGCATTAATTAAATGCTGTAAAGTTGCTAATTCGATTTTCTTTGTGTTGTATTTTGATGAGAGGTGACTAATTTGGTATTTAATGTCTTATGTACATTATTCACTAGACAGGCGCGTTAACAGTTGTCAGTGTTGCCAGACAGCGCGCAGAATATATCGCGACAATAGCTTTCATATAAACAGGTCACAACAACAGCAGCGTCGTCTCCTTTTGTCACTACACCCCCATATCACGCCACCCCTGTCTCGGTTACTGGCGAAAGAGTCAGCGACTTTGAACTGAATTTCACAATCTTGCTAGTTCACTGAACTTCACTCGTCTCATGTCTCTTTACTAATACCCTGTACATCTCTCGTTCTACAGCTCAACGACTTGGCCTCGCAATTCTATCTGACCACTGCGGACATTGGTAAGAATCGCGCCGAGGCGTCCTGTGCCCAGTTGGCCGAGCTAAATAGCTATGTGCGTACCCACTCATATACTGGTGCGCTCACGGACGAGTTTCTCAGGCGTTTCCGTGTCATCGTCCTTACCAACTCTGATGATATAGAACAGCATCGCATCGCCGAGTTCGCCCATGCGAATAACATTGCACTCATCATCGCGGAGACGCGGGGACTGTTTGCAAAGGTGTTCTGTGATTTTGGGGACAAGTTCACCATCTATGATCAGGATGGCGCGCAGCCGGTGTCCACAATGATAGCCAGCATTACACACGATGCACAGGGCGTGGTCACTTGCCTGGATGAGACTCGACATGGATTCAATGACGGCGACTACGTCACCTTCTCGGAGGTGCAGGGCATGCAGCAGCTGAATGGCTGCCAGCCCATCAGGATCAGTGTCCTGGGCCCGTATACCTTCAGCATCGGGGACACTAGCAGCTTTGATGAGTATAAGTCGGGCGGCGTGGCCACACAGGTGAAGATGCCGAAGACAATTAGCTTTAAGCCTTTGGCAGAGGCCGAGCAGGAGCCGGAATTCCTGATTTCTGACTTTGCTAAGCTGGATGCGCCCGCCACACTGCATGTGGCCTTCAAGGCTCTCACCTGCTATTTGAATAACAATCGCGGCTTGCCACGCCCATGGAACGAGGAGGATGCCCTAAAGTTTCTGCAGCTCTGCAAGGAGTTGAAGAGCGATGTGGATGAGCAGCTGGTGCTGCAATTCGCCAAGATCTGTGCTGGCAACACATGCCCCCTAGATGCTGCAATTGGTGGCATCGTCGCCCAAGAGGTGCTCAAGGCTTGCAGCGGCAAATTCACACCTATCTATCAGTGGTTCTACTATGATGCGCTCGAATGCCTGCCGGCCGAGGGAGTCACCGAGGTAGACGCGCAGCCGCTGGGCACACGCTACGATGCACAAATTGCCATATTTGGAAAGAAGTTCCAGGACAAGCTGGCTGATGCGAAATGGTTCATCGTCGGTGCTGGCGCCATTGGGTGTGAGCTGCTAAAGAACTTCGGCATGCTTGGCCTGGGCGTGGGCAATGGCCAGATCTTTGTAACCGACATGGATCTCATTGAGAAATCGAATCTGAATCGCCAGTTTCTGTTCCGTCCGCATGACGTGCAGAAGCCGAAGGCACTAACAGCTGCCGATGCCATCAAACGCATGAATCCCGATGTTAAGGTTACGGCTTACGAGTTGCGTGTAGGTGCTGAAACTGAGAAGGTATTCTCCGAGGACTTCTTCGGCAAGCTCGATGGTGTGGCCAATGCGCTGGACAATGTCGATGCACGCATTTATATGGATCGTAAGTGCATCTTCAATCGCATACCACTGGTCGAGACGGGCACTTTGGGCACCATGGGCAACGTGCAGGTGATTGTGCCATTTGCAACCGAGTCATACAGCTCCTCGCAGGATCCCCCCGAGAAGAGCATACCCATTTGCACGCTGAAAAACTTTCCCAATGCTATTGAGCACACGCTGCAATGGGCACGTGACTCCTTCGAGGGCGTCTTCAAGCAGAACGCCGAGAATGCTGCACAATACATCTCCGACCCTCAGTTCACTGAGCGCATTCTCAAGTTGCCTGGCATACAGCCACTGGAGATTCTGGAGTCAATTAAGGTGAACTGGAATATTCAATATATTACATCAAATTAAATTATAAAGCCTCATTACTAATAATTCTCATTTTATAGAAAGCCTTGATTGATGACAAACCGAAGAGCTTTGCCCACTGCGTGGAATGGGCACGTTTCCACTGGGAAGACCAATATGCCAATCAAATCAAACAGTTGCTTTTCAATTTCCCACCCGATCAGGTGACATCAAGTGGCCAACCTTTCTGGTCTGGACCCAAGCGCTGTCCCGAGCCTCTTGTTTTCGATGTAAACGAACCGATGCACTTGGATTACATATACGCAGCGGCCAATTTGCGTGCCGAAGTCTATGGCATACCACAAGTGCGTGATCGCCAGAAGATCGCAGAGTTGGTGCAGCAGGTTAAGGTATGATTGGTATCGATAAGCAGAGTCTGTATAGAACCCACTTTCATATATGTATGTAATCCCCGTTAGGTGCCCGAATTTAAGCCACGCTCTGGTGTTAAGATTGAGACAAATGAGGCCGCTGCCGCTGCAGCTGCCAACAATTTCGATGATGGCGAAGTGGATCAGGACCGTGTGGATAAGATCATAACGGAGCTGGTGAAGAACGCGGACAAGAGCTCGAAGATAACACCGCTGGAGTTCGAGAAGGACGACGATAACAATCTTCACATGGACTTCATTGTGGCCTGCTCCAACTTGCGTGCAACAAACTATAAAATCCCACCGGCCGATCGCCACAAGTCGAAGCTGATTGCTGGCAAGATAATTCCGGCCATAGCCACCACTACTTCTGTGCTATCTGGCCTGGCTGTGTTGGAGGTAATCAAGCTAATAGCCGGTCATCGTGATTTGCCCAAGTTTAAGAACGCATTTGCCAACTTGGCTTTGCCATTCCTGGCCTTCTCCGAGCCGCTGCCGGCAGCCAAGAACAAGTACTACGAGAAGGAGTGGACATTGTGGGATCGCTTCGAGGTCACTGGGGAGATGTCGCTGCAGGAGTTCCTCAACTACTTTGATGAAAAGGAGAAACTGAAGATAACTATGCTGTCACAGGGCGTCTCAATGCTCTATTCATTCTTTATGCCCAAGGCCAAGTGCGCCGAGCGCCTGCCCCTGCCCATGTCCGAGGTGGTACGACGTGTGTCCAAGCGGCGCATTGAACCCTATGAGCGTTCCCTGGTGTTTGAGATATGCTGTAACGATGTCGAAGGCGAGGATGTGGAGGTGCCCTATGTGCGTTACACTTTGCCCTAAGTCAAGTTACGACACCTCGCCCACATCCTATCCTAATCTTAATTGTAACAGTTAAATTATTATTTAAACAAAACAAGAGAGACAAATTTTTTTTGGAGTTGTGCGCCACACAGATTTTTACGGTATGTAGCAGGTTTGCATTTTAAAAAAAGATAAACCAAAACAGACACACACAAAGAGACAAGAAAAGGATAACACACATCTCCCATGCGCATAGATACACTCACACACACGAACACTACTAATCGATATAGAAATTATATATATTATATATGTATGTGTAATCCTATAAGGAAATGGCAAACATTGAATTCGCGTTACACGAAAAAATACAAAGACTCGACTTAAAAACAAAAACTTATGAAACAAAAGAAAGAAGAAGAACGAAACAATAAAAATTTTAAATTGTCTGCTCATAGGTTAAAAATCTCTTAAACACGCAGCACTTTCGTTTCCTCTTTTTTTAATATTTAATATAAAGAGTAACATAAAACTAAAAATCAATTTGTATTAAAGGCGGAGCAACTGAATAAAGCTGTATATTTCATATGGTAAACGAGTCCTGGCTAATATCCTTTTCAGAAAACTCAATTCGTTTCAGAAGCTTTTGCATACCACATACTTCCCTAGAGCTTTCTCAATTATCTCTGCAGCCATCCAATCTTAACGTTATCTCGTAAGCACCTCTCCCCCCTCTCGTGTTCCCTTTCCATCACTTCCACTTCCATTATGTTTGTTGCACTCGCTCGCAGTCAGTTAGTAAAAAGTTACGTGACACAATTAAATATTTTATGCCCCAAGACGTTTATGCCGTGTTGGTGGCAGCGACTGCCACAAAAGTGCAATTGGCAAGTGCCAACCTCTCGTAACCCCACCGCTGCCCCTCCCACCTACACCTACACCCACACCCTTTCTTCGCCCACTAAAGTTGTGTGCTATAATTAAATATTACACGCAATGCAACTGAAGTATTGCAAAGTTATGCAGCTTCTCTGCTTGGCCCTGCTCAGCTGTACTCTGAAGTGCGGCCGGGCAAAGTTTTCTCTCAAATTATGCAGTTAATGAAACAAACTCCTGAGTGAAATACATCGCGTGGGCATCACGTCGACTGAAAACTGCGAACTGAGGACTGGAAACTGGATACCCAGCTGTATGTTTCACATGTACGTTAATTAAATAATACAACATAACTTGAAATTTGTTCTATTTTTGCTTATCGTTTTTCTCCCTTTCTGCGGCTGAGTTGGCTGAGAGATAATTTGTAATGCTCGAGGGAACAGAAGATATCGCAGATTTACGTAATCCTCTTGCCTAATGAACCTGGAACTAAAGATACTACTCAATGCAATCTCAATTGCATTCAATTAATTTTAAATGAGCATTATCTGATTTTTAAGAGTTCTTAGCTGATGTTCAAAAACTCGTATTCTACGATCAATCGCATAGTATTAAATAAGAAATTTCAGTGTCTGTTAAAAGTTAGTATTATTTTTTATACCCTGAGCCCATTGAAAATGAGAAATCAGAGTATAATGGTTTTGTTAAAAGTTTCCGTTTGGAAATTACAGTATTTAATCAAATTAAGTGGGATTTGCATAAATATTGATCTTTTTATCTTTTTTCCTTGCCTTCTATTTCATCTCCATTTCTACAAATTATTCATAATTTTTAATTAAATAATTTTGCACTGATCAGTCGAGTTTATTATTATCCATATTTATTTATGGAATACTTTCTAGTTTTCCCTATCGCAATATGTATGTATGAGTATACATATAAATGTATTTAATAATTTAAGAGCCAATAGCTCTTTGTGCTTTGGGCCAACTCATGCGAATACTTTTATTCCACGTTAGTTTTTATTCTGCGTAATATTACTAACAGCACTTTCCCCGAGATAATCAGAAATATATACATATGTACGTTGATGTTGGTTGTGCGTCAACTCTGTTGTCCGTTAGTCATGGGAAGTTAACAATACGCTGAGGGGAAGCACTTCACCATCTATGGCCGACGTAAATTTAAAGTTTGTCGATCAACTTATCCAGTTAAGTCAGCGAATGATACAAAATTGAAGAAAGTAGAAGGGTAAACTGATTTGATATCAATATATGGAATAATAATAGGGAATATGACATCTATATACATTTATAATATCGAATACCTAGAGTTGATTTTATACTCATACAACGCATTAGTTAAACAATTTTAATTAGCTTTAAATATGCCTGCTTAGCTGATTAATTGCGCCGTAAGTCAGTTTTTTACACGTATTTTATAGAGCATTTAAAATTCCTTATTACCTCCCGATCCGACTGTATACGTCTTTTGTTTGTACCGTTTCTTTGTTGTGTTACCCTAACAGAGGATATTATGAATACGTTATGAGATTCATGGAGCACCTGTGGTATATGTCTGTCTGTCTTTATTTTAGTATCAGTATGATCGAAAGTCTTCACATACATATAACTTTGTCAATTGAGAACTTTGCTTATCCAAAAAAGTAAAATTTGATTTCAGATTACTTCAGAAGACCTACATATAGTTATCTGTACAGAAGAAACTATAGGCACTGCGTGTTTACGAAGTCTCGATAGAACGGATCGAATTAGTCATTTATTATTATTAAATATTCGACTCAACATCTGGATAGAGGATTCAGTTCTCTGTATTTTTAAAATAATGTTTTTCTCTTTTGTTTTTATACCCTGAATCCATTGAAAATGGGAATTCAGGGTATAATGGTTTTGTGAAAATGTATGTAGCCAGAAGGAGACGTCGCAGACCCCACAATGTACATATATGTATTCTTGTATACAAAAGATAGAAGCTGAAAATGTATACTCGTATGTTAGTTAAAAATCGAAAATTCGTTTATTTTTTTTACATTTTTGGGCATAACTTCTACACCGTTTGAGCTAGAGACTTCATATTTGTATATTTAGATAGATATTGTAGATACGAATATTCTGCGTTTTGGATTCAGATTTTGGAATTTATGAAATATACACATTTAAATGCTATTAATATATTCCGAAAGTTTATTGAAGATCGTCCATCTGGAAATAGAGTTATAGGTGTCCAAAATATAGCCAAGCCACTGCTGTTAGCAGAGCGCGCGCTTATACGTGCGGAAAGAAGAAGAAGAGTATTCGTTATTTTTTCCAGGGTGCAGGGTATCTCGCAGTCGAGCAGTTTCGACTAGAGCTTTCTTACTTGTCATATTTAATGTCAATTGTTGTATGTAACCTGTCCGATGACGTCGTTAACCGGTTGGCTGAAGTCCAAAAAAAAAAAAAATTTTATTTAAATTATATGCGTACAAAAATGTGTGTTTTTTTCGCTATTTGAATATAAAATCTCTCATACAGTCTGTGATATTTTCACTTTGTTTTGCTGTTTAATTAATTAATTTCAATAAATTTTCTCTGCCTGGTGACACTTTTGTTGATAATGAGGCGAAAACGCCAACATCGAATCTGATTAATGGAACGTTCTCCATTTAAATCGTCAAGGTGGACGCGCCGGCACATAATGGACCCGGACTTGGGAGCATTGCACGGATGCGTGGTCCAAGGGGAACTCAGCATATCGCAACTGTTATGACAACAATTTGTTTATTTATAACATTTTCATATTATTAATTGTTTAGATAGATGGCATATTGTAGGCCGTGCGAAGGCCGCCGAACACAATTGGGATGGCATTTCCTGATCCCATAAAATCTTACTTTTACTTGCAGCTATGGCTTGCCTCATAGATCGATTACTCAGTGCGATATCCGCTGCCGAATTCATCTTTCGCATGTGTCAGTGTGGGAGTGGCTTTTTATCACAGGTGTCGTGCCGTCACTAGATTGTATTCTTTTAATAAACTATGATATATTTCAATACCTATACAGGAGAGTAAGTAGTGCCAATGTCTGATTCAAAAGATCAGGAGCTACGAACCACAGCTCTCTCTCTCCTCTGTCCTCCTCTCTCCTTTACTCCTCTCCTTTACTAATGTCTTACGACGTTTATATATGTAAATTTATGTTACATATTGTAATATTATTTTTTAAATATATTGAACAATAAGATATAAATAAAACTTATTCAAATTAAATAAAAAATATAAAAACAGTTTTTCAATAGTTTACAAAAAAATAGTGTACAATTGTAATTTTGATATAATTTGTTTTATTTCAATATTTTATAATTTAAATGCTATTATATTTATTTTTTTTTACCAGAAATATTTGATCTCATTCGCTGATAACTTGCTAAAGCTTAGACTGATGCAAAGTTTACTAATTTGCTACTTTGCTATCTACTCATGAACGCATAGGGTATCATAGAGTCCATCGGTTAACAGCACAATACGCACACATAAGGCGAATGGCAACAGTTGTTAAGTGAAACTGAAAATAGTTTTTCATTTCCTGTCACGCTTTGGTCACTGTGTCGTCTGTGGAAATGGAACGTGATCGACTTTGCACACCTCTAGAAATATTAATAGAAACACATCTATGGAGCTATATATGTACATATATAAAGCAGGACATGTACATCTCATTTCCATTTATGAATGCGCGCGCATGTAAAATTATTTAAATTGAGTCATCATAAAATAAAAAAAAATTGAATAAAAAGTAATGAAATTGCACAATAGGAAGCGGTGGCAGGAACAGCAGCTCATTAGACATCCATATCGGCCAGACAACGTCGTTGGCGCCCGCGACTATATATGTATGTAGTATATATGTCGCTCAACTAGGCACATGCTCCGGACCATAATTGATTTATGTCACGAACTAGCTTCAAGATATAACGTATTTATCAGCTGCAATTAATGTGGGAGCGCAATATGAAAAACATCATGTATAAATGTGCTTATATAAATGAAAACAATGAACAGATAATGCTGACCAGTGGGCATTGACATCGGCGATACTAACCTTAGTTCTCCGTCCGAATGCATTTCTCATCTTATGCACACTATCAACACCACATGAATAAGAAACATACATCATGCATGTGCAGCGGATGTACCGATAAGTCAAGGCAATCGATCTTGACCATAACAACAGGGCGCATACGCAATCAATATAAATTGATAGGAAGTTACGCCATAGATATTGAGTAATACTTTATTATCTTATTGATAAGGTTTCGAAAAATGCTTTTTGGAATTTCTTACAGTCATATTTTGTTTTTCTGTTTGTGGGTCAATACGTGCATTGACCAAACACTGTGGGGCAATAATGATGGTGGAGTAGCGAAATTTCAATTGACGATTGATCCCACAAGACCTTAAGTCTGACTCGCCTCATTGGAGCAATGATACATACTTATATACAAATGCTGTCTGGAGACCGGGGTCTAGGTCTACGATTATAGGCTTGCGCTGGTAGCACCGAGCATTGGGCATGATTAAATGACAATAAATTAAATTTAAATGAATGTGGATCACAATTATCGACTATGTGTGAGCAACACAGATCAACTGAATACATTTCCATATACTTCTGTAGATTATTTTTATAGTAGAATATCAATGTACACCTAGTAACACAGATAAATGCATATAGTTGAAAATTTAAATCAATTATATATTTACTAAAATTCAAATATTTAAAAATATTACAATTTAAGTATTAATAATTATTATTATTATTATATTTATTTATTTAAACAACTATTTATGGTAACGAAATACTTTTTATACCCAGGACTCATGGGAAAAAACAAAAAATAAGAAGAATAAGAAGGCTCTAGTCGAGACGGCTCGACTACGAGAAACCCTGAACCCTGCCAAAAAAGTGATACTCTTCTTCTTTACGCACGTATGAGCACGTATGAGCACGAGCTCTGCTAACAGAGCAGTTGCTGCCGTGGCTTGGAGGCGTGGACGATCTTCATGAAATTCAGAGTAGATTAAATGGATCTATGTGCAAAATTGCAAGTCTCTAGTATTTTAAATGCGTTTTTTTTTAATTTGGCGGCGAAGGGAGCGTGGTATCCAGAATCTGAAGTCTCTAGCTCGAATGGTGTAGAAGTTATGCTCAAAAAACAAAAAATGGCAACAAATTTTCGATATTTTTATCGATAATTTTTAAATGGGATAAGTTATCGAGAAAAACAAAATAAATTCGTACTGCGTAACTAACATACGACTGTTCATGTGAAATTTCGGCTTTCTCGCGGACGGACGGACGGACGGACGGATGGACGGACGGACGGACGGACGGACAGACGGACAGGGCTAGACCAACTTATTCTTACTATATGGGGTCTGCCCGCCTCCTTATGCCTGTTACATACATTTAACAAAACCATTATACCCTGATTTCCCATTTTCAATGCGCTGTTAGCAGAGTGCGCGCTCAAGCGTTCGTAAAGAAGAAAACTATTAGTTATTTTTTTGCAGGGTTCAGGGTATTTCGTAGTCGAACCGTCTCGACTAGAGGTTTCTTACTTGTTTATTATTATTCTTTTAATTTTATTTATTTTTTATTTTTTTTTTTATATACTGAACCCATTGAAAATGGGAATTCAGGGTATAATGTTTTTGTGAAAATGTATGTAACAGGCAGAAGGAGACGTGGCAGACCCCACAAAGTATATATATTCTTGATCAGCATAAAAAAATAAGTTGATTGAGCCCTGTCCGTCTGTCCGTCCGTCCGTCCGTCCGTATGAACGTCGAGAAAACTGCAAAGGTAGAGAGCTGAAATTTCACATGAGCACTCGTATGTTAGTTAAGCAGTACGAATTTATTTTGTTTTTTTCGATAACTCATCCCATAAAAAATCGAAAATTCGTTTTGTAAAGCACTTACGATAAGTGCATCTAGCATCGCGTACGACTTGAGCTGTGAACGGTTGCGGTTGCGCTCTTTGGTGTGGTGCAGCGATCGCTGTTTATGCTCTCTTTGAATTCCTCTCTTTGACACACTCGCTCTATCTCTCTGCACTGAACAACACAGTCGAAACACAATTGGTTTCGTGTTCGTTTCTCTGGCAATCTTAGTGTCGGGCTGGCAGCGAAACCCAGCGCAAGGCGGATAAGGCGGACTACCGAGAGTTTTTGTGTTGTTTTATACGAAAAAAGAAGGATTATTTAAATATATTTGTATGTGCTTATATGTGTGCTGTAAAAATGAAATAAAGAAGACGCCTTTTACAAGCAAGGCGAGTCGCGTGTGTTGTTTTTGTTGTTGTTGATACAAAAGCAAATATAACAACAAAGCAGAGCGTTGAACGCACCGTTGTGTGCGTGTGTGTGCGTGCGTGGGATTACTGCAACAAATGCAGGGTAGAAGCAGAAGCAGCAGCAACTTCTTTGTATACGTATCGCGTGTTAATTAATTGTGTCGTTGCATTTACAAAGGCAAACAAAAGCAATAGGCAACAGCAACAGCAACAGCAACATCAGCTAATGTGTGTTTAATCGTGTGTCGGTGTCGGTGTCGGTGTCGGTATCGTGTTTGTTTCGAAATTTCGAAATTTAAATTAAATTTATTACGAAAACGTCGGTTGTGACATCATAAGTGAAGGAAAAGAAAGAAAAGTCAAAGCCGCGGAGACCGAAGTAGTTGCCACAACAAAAACACAAAAAACAAAACAAAAAAGAACGTTAAAGGAACTACATACACGCGACGACGCCGATTCAGCTGCTGCTGCCGGCTGTTCGCTACTGCGCATGTGTGTATTAGAAGCGACCACAGCAACTACAAGAGCTTCAACGACAACAAATACGCGAAACAGCATTTAAAGTAAAAGTGAAAAGCTCAAGCAGTAACGGTACTAATCTAATTGTTATTGCTAGCACAAAAAGTTCTATGCAGCTCGGAGACTCCGCAACATCAAAAGCAGAAGCAACAGCATCAGCAGCGAAAAGTGCAGTAGCAGCAAAGTGTTCGCGAGTGTTGCCGACTTAAAATTGTAACATACAAAAACTGTTCCAAGTGTTGCCGTCTTCCAGTTACAAATACTTACATATTAGCGTATGTAAGAAAAGTTGTGGCTTACAGCCTGCCAGTGTTTCCCTCTTTGCGTTTAAAGGAATACAAAAATGTGTTACACATGTGGATGCCTGTCATCTGTTGTTTTTGTTGTCTGTTTGCTGTTGCCAGCTGCAGTAGCCAATATTCATCAGCTGCAGACGCATAACAGCCACAACCATCAGCATAACAGCAACAATAACAACCATAATAATAATAATCATAAGTATGATGAGAAAGGGGACCTGCAGCAGCTGCGAAACGTCGAAAAAAGCAGCGTCTCTGAGGATATGATGGTTAGTAGTATTAGTATTTAAATAGTATTTATTTAAGATGATGGATTGGAAATAAACATCCGTTTGTCTAATTAGATTTTATTTGCCACTGTAAACAGAAAAAAACATAAATACCATTTGCTGCTTTTTTTAGGAGCAATCTATGCTAATGGCTTTTGCAGTGAACTATTTGCATTTACAGTGATCTGCATGTGAATCGTCTATCAGTAAGGCTAGCCATGAAGTTATAGAGATATGCCATTCATGATTATTCTTATCGGCTTTAAATAATTAAGTAGTTACAGAGTCATTGACTTTCAGTAAGCGGCTTAATAATATACATTTGGAATGTTTCTTTTATTTTTCTTCCATTTTACTTTCTGTTCTTCTTTCCGCCTATGATTCATGTGTTATTTTATCCACCAATTATTCATTCATGGCAATGTTTTGTATTGTTCAACCCTTAACGCGTCACCTGCTTGCTGCCAATCTAATTCCTCGAATTCATTAGGAAACTACCAAATACAACCGCAACACACAATGCGACGGCAAACAAACACAAATACAACAGACAACAAACAGTTGCAACAACAACAACAACAACAATTGAAATATCTGTGAAAGACATTTTCTTCGCTGTAGTTTTGCCAATTAGAATTTGGAAAAGTTGTCTTGCAAGCAAATTGCAACAATTTTCGCGACACTGTCATCAACTTTATAAACAACTCCGCAGCAGCAGCAACTCAACGCATTCTATATGTAGTGGGTGTGCGTAGATAACAGAACTTTATTTTACTTCACTTTCTATGTACATTTTCCGAGCAACTTCCGTTTGGGCATGCGGCCGCAATCGCCTTTGCCCCCAGTTTTTCATTCTCTCAGCTCTAAGATCTGCAGCGACAGCAGCAACAGCAACAGCTGCTTCTTCTTCGCCTCCCCCATTTCTTCTGCTCCGACATCAACAACTTCAGCTACTCCCCTATCATTTTGTCTTGGTCTTCGACTTTGACTTCCATTCGCATCGCGACGCGTCTCGTCAGAAGCGCGTTATGCGTGGAGTGTATATGAATAGACTCACTAGTGTATGTGTGTGTGTGCATGTGTATGTATTTGTTATTTGTGTGTGTGATATGCGTTCAACAACCGACCGATGCCTTGCTGGCGACGCAGCAACAGCCCAGACGACGTTGTCGCCGTAACTGCCGCTGTATTGCCACTGTACTGCCACTGCCACGGCGTCCGTGCGTCCGTTCGTCTGCCCTTTCCTCATGTGGCACATACATACATACGTATGTATATCTGCTATATAAATGTACACATTCAAACACAGACATGCA
This sequence comes from Drosophila buzzatii, assembly GCA_035045845.1. Taxonomy (NCBI): domain Eukaryota; kingdom Metazoa; phylum Arthropoda; class Insecta; order Diptera; family Drosophilidae; genus Drosophila; species Drosophila buzzatii. The sequence goes on along the minus strand of JAWNOS010000373.1, from coordinate 858,034 downwards.
TATAAGCACCGAGGGCGGTTCAATTAATAATCGTAACTCTGCACAACTGTGTTACGCCAATTCATTGACATCCATTAATCAAATTTTGAATTAAATTTTGTTTTTCAATAGAAGGAGATTTGAAGTCCAACCTTTTATCATGCATGATTCCCATGAAATGTTTCGATTTTTTAAACTTATTAAATAAAATTAGAAAAAAATATTTTGTACATATCATCAAAAAGTTTAAATATATTATATATCATTTTGATTGAATATAGTAAATTGTAAATGCTTTAATACAATAAATATTATAAATTAAATAAATAAAATAATAAAATAAATGTAGAAATTTAATCAAAACATTAACGAAAAAGTAATATTGTCGAAAAATTTTAGAAATACTTGTTTAGCAATAAAAATTAAATATTGACAGTAATTAATAATAATAGAAAAAGAATAATAATTATTTGCATGATAAAATTTGTAATAATATTAATATTTTGTATTATAGCAAGAATGTTTTGAATGCGAATAGAAGTCCACCCAGTTCTCTGCCTCAATTATTTAAAGTAACCGCCCTCTCACATACACACACTCACGCACATACATACTTACGCAAACCCACACACATGCGAACTCACTCATATGTTCATTGGCCTGTACAGCTCGATATACGTTTGTACGATATGTGCCAGTGCCTCGGGTCTCGATATCCTTACTAAATAAACAATATGCGGGCTCGATTGGAGGGCTGCGCTCGGTGTTGCAAGTAGTTTTTATTTCAGCTGCTCGACATCTACGACGACGACGACGACGACGGCGACGATGACGTTGAATGGTTCGCTCAATTATAATTTTCTCACTCTGCACTTCGTTTCGAGGGCTTTTAATAAATGTAAAAATTTTGTCTTTTATATGTCTCATATATATACTTTTATGTTCTGCATGCCAATCCAATGGACATGTTGTATAGTCGCGATGGTAGTGGGCGTACTTAGTGCCACTTGCCACGTCGCGTGTCTGGAACGCTGTATCTGACTCATCGGTTCGGCTTGGTCGCGTCGGGCCGGGGCGAAGGGGGTTCAATGTCCTTAAGACTTTGGCCTGTCGCCTGAGTTCCCTTTGCCTCGCATACATTGCGCATATTTTGATTACAAAATATAAAAAAAAGAGGCGCCGTCGCTTAATGAGCGCCTGGTCAAAGGAGCGCCAACCGGGCGGGCGTAAGGGATGTGACAACTATGTTTAGTATGAATAACGAGTCGAATGTGAATATGAATGTGAATGTGATGTGAACGTGAACGTGAACGTGAATGGGTATATACATATCTTAGCTGGGCAGACAAAATGCATTAAACGCTGCAGCCAAAACAAAAAGCTGCATTGTGCGCTCAGCAACAGCTAACAAATCGTACATAAATACATAAATATATATTTGAATTAATAAATATATATATGTATGAAATTATGTATGCAGGGCAACGCAGTGTGTGTGAAGTTCGTTTTGGGATTTTGAGGTCAATCACTGAAAGAAAAGAATTGTTTCCTTTCATTCATATGTGAGCGATAATGATTTAATTTCACATTTTATTTATTTATTTATTATTTTTTATTATAAAGAACTAATACGATTTTGATTCGAATGCGTTATAAAAAATAAAAAATCATGATTAAAAATCAAATCAATTGAAGTAAAATCTGCGTAACTTTGCTCAGAAACTAGCTAAAATTAGTTTTATCAATTTTTTATTGTATTTTCTATTCATTTACCTAAAATGTATTACAGAAGAAATATGTTGTCGGTTGAGGTTTTATTTGTTATTTCAGTACCAATGAAACATATAAATTTAAGTAATTCATATGCATTTTTTCTCAGAGTGTATAACGTTTCTGAGCAGCCCAACTGCAGAGAGTCGGGCAGCCTTATCTTTATGTTGGCTCGCTTGGAATATGCATAGCCCCAGATCTGAATGCACACGCAGATATGTATATGTAAATATATATAAATATATATATATATATATATGTATATATATATGTATGTGTATCTGTAAATGTGCTACTGTGAGCTGCATGGGTATTTCTATGCGCGTTGCTTTTATTTTCATTTGTTATAGTTATTGTCGCTTGTTGTTGTTGCCGTCTGTTGCATTGGTTGTTGCTGCTGCTGCTGCTGCTGTTGCCGTTCTCCGGCGTACGCATTTCATGTTCTCCTATTTGTGTGCAAACGCAGTGTGTTGGGAATTCGTATTTGTCTACCCGTTATTTTCCCAGCACATTCATAATGGTTAATAATGCATAAAGCTCTGCCTGCAATTGCAATTTGAATCGTTGTGAACTGTTTTTGGCTTTAGGTTTATAGAATCGTTTGCAGTTAATAAATTGAACAATTCTCAGTAGATCAGTTCAGAGGTTCACAAATTAATTGGATAAATAAATTTTTTAATTGCAAGTGCTTCAACTGGCTTGAAGTCAAATCCAAAAATTAATATGAAAGCAAATACTTAAAAATTCATAAACTCGATTTGGATTTTTTTGTTGATCTTTCTTTTTGCATGCAACACAGATCTCATAAAATGAATATTTCTTCTCTTCTTCTCAGAAATCATTTCGCCAGAGTTAGTCAGAGTTAGCCAGAGTTATTGGAAGACTTGTGAATGAGAATCTTTGGGTTTCACCCGCAGATTAATTAAATCACTTTCGAGTTATTACGTGAAATCGTTTATCGCTCACGACATCTTCCAGAATGTGTGATTTGAACTCGGCTAACACAAGTGTTGAGGGTGTTTGATAAATTGTTAGCAATTGAATAATGTAAAAAATGAACGGAAATATTTTATTGTAATTTATAATTGCATTAACACACCACCGGGATTTATAACTGCGAAGCGAAAATATATGAGTATATACATTTATTAATGACAGACTGACTGTTGTGAATCAGCCTGACTTATGTATATGTATCTCAGTTCGACTTAACTCGACGCGACTGCCAATCGTCGTCACTTAATTAATTGCCTCACATTTAATATGTTCCAAGCTTAATTGATACCCCTCTCTCTCTCTCTCTTTCTCTCTCTCTCTCTCTCTGTCTTTCCCTGTTTCTCTCTCGTTGTGACTCTCCCCACTCTTTCTTTTCCTTTGTTTATCGTTTTATGGAGCTGACCATAAAATAATTATATGATCCGTCAGTTCTTCAGCGATTGTTTTCTTAGTGCATTCAACTGCGGTTCAAAAAAAGAAAGAACATTGTCATAAGCCTATTAAGCGAGACTTAAATAATTATTTTGATTGCGTTTTTTTTTTTTTAAATTTGTTTTTATTACTTGTTTTTGTTTAAATGAAATGCTGGAAATGCTTTGAAATGCTTAAAGTGTGCCATAAAAAGCGTAAACAGTGGCTGAGGATTGAGCCCAGGGGCTCCATCTACCAGGAAGCCATTAAATGATCAACTAATTAAAGATGCCATGCATCAGCTGTGTCCAATATAATTCCATATACTATATATTCGTATTCATTCCATATATGTGCACAATAAGCAGGCAGATGAATTCTCATTTTGATTTCCACTAAATTCATTTCGTATAATTAGTTGGCGCCTGTAAAGAGTCAAATCTGATTTAGTCATCCGCTTATAAATATATGCAAGTAAACACACAGGTTAATAAATACTGAACGAGTGTGCTTATATATGCATATGCTTTTCACATACGAAACCGAATAAAATATATATTCAATAGATTTATATAGTTTTCTATAAAATAAGTCGATGTATATTCAGTCTAATAATTATTGAATTATCTTTTAAAGCTAGTAAAATGATTTATAAGAGTTTCATATTAATTTAAACGTATTATAAATTTAATAATTTACTCTATTTCTAAATATATATCTCTATTATTGATTGCAAAATGTCATTTCATAATTAATACCTGAAATGAAGAAATTATTTTAAGTATTTATTGCAATTATTTAATTGCTTAATAGGGGCTCAATATTTATTTTCAAATGATTTATAAGGGTTATGACTAGTAATGGCAAAAAATTGTCATTAATCGATTATAGAATCATATGATTAAATTTACCTGAGCGATTAAAAATCGAAATTAATCGAACAAACGTGGAAATAATCGATTAATCAAATAAGTTTTTATTTGTATAAAAAAGTAGTAATTATTTATTTCGTGTTTTATGAGATCGAGCTAAAAGTGACAAATATAGTAGTTAATATTAGTTATTTAGTGTTAAATTTAGGCACGTGTGAAAATGGTAAATTATCCGTGACAATCATCTCCACAATTGACAGTTGACTTTGCCATCTTGGTATGTTTTGAGCCACCCGAAGCATTTAAAAATGCATCAGTAATATGTTGCTGTTTTTCAACTGGTTTTGATGGTTTGCTTATGCTAGCCACTTCCATGTTTCTCCTCACAATAAAAATTTTCATTAGGCGTCTAAGCAAACAAATCTAAATAACGACCTGAGAGACCCGAACTCGTTGAAATGCTTCAGCGTAAAATGCTTTATATTACGATTTTTCCTCTCTTCCAACTTACGATTTTCGCGAAAATGTTGCTTCTCGGTGATGCGATTATTTGAGCAATTAATCGATTAACGTTTCAATTAATCGAGTCCCAATTTGGGATACAATTAAATTGCATTTCGAAGCAAAATAATCGATTAATAGACATCATATGATTAATCGTGCCATCTTTAGTTATATTCAATTTATATTTCACTCTGCTCAAAACATTAATATTGTCTAAGCTCACACAATAATCAATATCTAAATTATAAATGGGATTACAAACCAGCATATTAAAGTCAATTTTAAATTTGTATTAAGGAAGCGTGCTCAAATCACAATTAAAATAAGATAAAAATAATAATAAGCAAGACAGTTTTTTTTTTACAAATAAATATCTTATTTCTCACAAATAATATTTTATAAAACAGAGGAACATTTAAAGCAAATCTGTGAATAAATGTGAAAACTTATTATTTATTTATATATGTCAAAAGAGTTTTTGAATGCTAAGCAAAGGGTGCAAAAATCTAATTATTTGAATTAAACTTTATTTATTAGAGTTTCTCTTTGGAGCGGAAATCTTTCCGTTCATTTATTGCGCTACCTTTGCTGCATTTACAACTTCGCAATTCACAAACTAATTGCGGGCTTTTAAGCGTTTTTTATTTTGTTTTAATTTTGTATTTTGGTCATAAACTAGTTAAAATGGCAGACTGTTTTTTAAGCACAGAACATAAATAGGACTACTGTGTGTGTGGCGCTCCCTTTCGGCCATGCGTGTCGTCTGCAGGCTAAGCTGCTTTATGAAATTTCGCTTTCAATACAAAATGCGAGGCTTTTTTCTATATCCCTTTTTTCTATTTCTTCCTTTTCTATTTAGTTTTTTAATTGTGTCACGTAGAAAACTACACGCGGCCATTGAAAGCTCCGCTGCCTTTTTGGCTTTGCCTTACAACAACTTGTGTGTGTGTGGGTGTGTGTTGTTGTCGTTGTTGTTGTCGTTGTTATTGTTATTCGCATTGAAATGCAAGGCAGCGTAAAAATGTTCAACACAGTAGCACAGGAACAAATAATGCCCAATTTGCATTGGGGATGGCATTCAGCGAAATAAACCGAAGCGAAAAAATGCATGCACTAAAAAAAAATATTAAAAAAAGGAACGAGATTCCATACTGAAAACAAGTAAACACGATGAACGAATGAGCGGCGCCAGCGACTGCACAATGCTCGTTCAGGGCTCCAATGTCATGACCAAGAGGTCGGATCATATAAATTATGGGTGTGGAACAGTGATATGAGTCAATTAGAATATTCCAAAACTAGGAAAAGATAGATTGAAACAATAATCAAGTGTCATTAATAAATCTATTAAATTTGGTATATATTTGTTGTTGGTATTTGTAAGTAAATATATAGTGTAACATAATTAAATATATTTTTATATATTATTACTTTATTTTGAAATTTCCATCATTTACTTCTTTAACTTTAACTTCATCTAGAGTTGCTTCGTCAAACTGACAAAATTTATATTATATCTAGCTCCCCTAGAGGGCGTTTCATTGAAACCGCAACACTTTAACAGACGAGCTTGAATAGCAATACTACGTATAAAACTTATATACCTTATTCATTTCGTAAGTGAGCAGCAAAATGGAAAATTATATGCCGTACAAAGGAAACAAACGAAATATAAGAAAAACGTGCTGTGCACAGTAAATAGGAAGTATTTACTAAATATATAAGCATGCCAGATGCATATACTACATACGACTAAGTAAAAAACAAAAAGAACAGAAAATGAATTTAATTAAAAGCTGATAAGCCACAATAAATAAAACGCACAACATTTGATAAGAGCGGAGAAAGCGATGCCAGCGAACGAGCAGGCAGTCGATGCATTTTTCATTAGTTTTATGTGCCATTGATTGATTTTTAATAGCATTAGGGTAGCCAGCCGCACACACGCACATCGAGATAGGAAGAGAGACAGGAGGGAGAGAGGGTAAGGTAGACAGCTGCATTATCATCAGTGGCAGCAACATCATCGCCAGGCAGTCCACGTGGCGTATGATTGATGTATCCACAGTTTTAACTTCAGTTTGCAGTTGCTGCCGCTGCTGCTGCTGTTGCTGCTGCTGCTGCTGTTGCTGCATTTATGCATTTTGCGTATCCGCTTCGCATCATTATGACTGCGTACTTAAATATGAGAAATTTGTTGTGCATACAAATTTTGACAGTCAGTGTATGTGTGTGTGTGTGTGAGTGTGAGTGTGTGTGAGTGCATGCACATTAGCCTGCTCAAACCCATTCTCTGGCTATAAGCTCGTTGCAATCTCAACTCCATCCACACTCGCAGTCATTGTCCATCGGTCATGTGCACAATTTTGGTTAGCAATGACAATGATTCATGCAGACAAGGCTTACACACTCTCCCACAGGCATGCATACACACATGCACACAGGCACACATTGGGCGTGCACCTAGGTGCTTGGCAAATTGTGGGCGGCAAAGCACTTTGGCACACCCCGTCCGCCCAGGCAAGGTATGCGGTTACATCGATCTGAGCGTATGTGTGTGCGCTTCCTACAATAACTCACAAATTGTCGATCTAAATGCTGTTGGGCGGCTCAAAAGGCACAATGCGGAACGATTTAAGAGCTGAAATCAATCCGAATTGTATAGATGAAGAGATAGTCTTTAAGAGAAGCTTAATCGTTTGCAGTTACAGTTACAGTTACAGTGAACGATTATGAGAATTACAAAGAGGGCAGCTCTGATAAGAATTAGGCTAAGTTGAGACAGCTTAGCATGCGTGCCACTTGTGTTTGTGCGGTCTTTGGCGGTGAGTAGAGCAGACAACTTATTCTACTTTTATAACAAGTAGTTTAGTTAAAAATAAAGTAGAGTAAGAGTGCACTGGTCGACAGAGAGGAAGAGAGAGCTAACCTGAACCCCAAGCTTTTATAGGTATAAATAAATATTGATATTGATAAATATTTCCATAAATATTCAAACTCATTGTTCTAATCATCGCTTAATTTAGTTTAATAAAATTGAATTTCAATTATTGCAGATTTTCTATTCAATTCCCATTCAAGGAAAATTCTACATATAATAAAATTTACAAACTTCTAATACAGCTTCTCAGTTCTTTTGTTTGAAGCAATTTGCAACTTGCTGATAATTTTCTCATCATTGTTGCCCTACATTCTATATAACTAGAATACTCAGTGGCAATGGGCTCAGGGTATAATCATACTTCTACTTTCAATGCAAATTCTCATAGACAAGCTAATAGCTCGCCAAGCGAAAGAGACTCTAAAGCAAGAATGTGAAATCGAAATCTATGTAATTATTTATCAGCAGTCATTTATAGGATTATATAATATATAAAAAAAAAATAATAATAATACTTAAATTTTCTCCATATTGACAAAGAAATAAAATCCAATAAGTTCCAGTTATTTTCCTATAACTCATAATACTATATTAAAAGCTGTAAATGCAAGCAGAGTAGTCAAATTTCGTAGTATGCAACCGCATGCACACTAACACACACACACACACACACACACACACACCCTAAGCTAAGCTTCTTAGTTAAACGAATATCTTTTAGCCACAGATATAAAAAAAATGCATTATCGAAATTGCAAAATCGTTATTGTTATTGTGGGCTAAAAGTTTTCAGCTTTATCTGCTAAAAAGGCGACCAAAACGACAGATGCGTTACACACACACACACACACACACAAATAGAGAGAGGGAGACTGTGTTAGAGAGAGAGAGCTAGCAAGATTCGACCCTCCATTAGCAGCTGAAAAAAAATAAAGATGCATAAAAGAGAACTATGCAGATTTTTGTTTGGCACTTTTTACACTCCCATCTAATGGTGTCTTGGAATTGTGTGCATGTATGTGGTATAAGTGTGCAATAAATCTAAGTAAAATATAAATAAATATATACATACATATATCTCGTTTGTAAATAGATATAACAATAAAGCTCAACAAATTTAGTTTTAGACTCCATATTTCCCTATATAATATGTGAAGCGTGCTGCTCGTGCTGTTATGTTTATTTCTCTTGTAGTAGTTGTTGGTGTTTATGTTGTAGCTCTTTGTGCTGCATAAAGAATTTATAAACAACAAAAAATGTATAGCAATTGAATTTGACCTAGTTAAATAGCCTCAGCAGCTTCACTTTGTGCGCTTTTGGTCTGGTCTGGTTTGTTTTGTTTTTTTTTTTTTGTTTTTTTTTTTTGTATTAATTATCACATTTCGTTTGTCTCTGATTGTGGCATAAACAACAATTCTTGTACGATTTATTTTTGGAACGGCACGCGAGCTAACGGGAATCACGCTTGCCGCGGGGGTCTTCTCAATAAAACACACACACACACATGTACATATATGACATTTGCCAAAACGGCGGCCCCCAAAAAATATATAAACTTGATTTTAATGAGGCTCATGCAACAGTCCCAGCAGCAGCAGGCAGGCAGGCAGCAGCAGCAGCAGCAGCAGCAGCAGCAGTAGGCAGCAGTTAGTTCAGCTGCGTTCAATCGTTGGCCTTTTCCAATGAAATGTCGCTGAAATTCTTGTCGCAACAACAACATTAGCGACAACGCCTTTTTGGGTCCAGTTGTGCATCCAGCAAGTTTCCTTTTAAGTGTCGCTTGTCTTTGCGATCAATTATGCGGCATGCTGGCCAGCAGCCCATCCTCTGACTCGCACTCGCACTCGCACTCACAATCTCCGCCTCAACCTTCGCTTTGTGTGTTGCATGTGGCAGCTGTCTGCCAAAGAAGGTGAGCTCCAACCAAAACAGCAACGCAGCGACACGTAGGTGTGTGTAGTCGGCTCTCCGTTTTGCCAAAGCGTTGACTGGCAGGCAGGCAATCAAGAGGCAAGACATCAACGTTGTGCAATACCCTATACCAAAGACAATTGCATGGGGTATGCATATATGTATAAAATACATATATACCCTGTAATAATACTCAATCGGGGTAGATTAGCTTTGTAAGGATTACGTCTCCGTTGATATTGAATGAGAATGGTCTTTATATAATACCCTGGGTGCAATATTAGGGTATATAAATGCTGTATTTATATAAGACACCATCTGTCTCGGTCATTGACTGTTATACCCTATTGGGATGCTCAGTAAGAGCATCATGCTAATTAACCTTTATTTGGTTTCTTTGAGTCATCTTAGTTCACATTTCTTCAAGTGGCAAAGCGGAAATACTTTAATGATACCCTGTACAGAATATAAAATAGTCGACATTTTTCAATTGCAATTTAAAAACATAAATAGGAAAGAATTTGGTGTTGTGAATATTTATTAACGTTGTCATTATGTTAAGCTATTACAGAATAGAGAAATGAAAATAAATTTAATTATACAGTTTTATATACCTTCTTAAATTTGAATCTGAAAAAATGTGCGATAAAAGAACAAATAAACTGAACCAGCTCAAAATTTGTTAGAGTTTTGCAACACAATATAATGATTGCATTTTCATTTCACATTTAGTATTATTATTTACATATTATCCATCAATATATTTATAAAGGCCGCATTAACAGGGTATCGCAAAGCCATCTCCAGTCACATGCTTTGCCAATTTGCGACTTACCTGTTTTTGCTTTTCATCATCTGCGCAAGTGCGACGCGTCTGAATCACTCAGCGTTGACGCCGGTTTCTGGTTATGGTTCAAAGTGCACAAATATTTGGCCACTCATAAAACCCCGTATTTTTTGGGTTATACCACGAAAAGTCAAACATCATATAAATACCCACGCTGATATATTAGTCATTAGTATGCGCTGCAGCATCATCTCGTCTAGTTAATTTAGTCAAAACAGTAGTCATACCTGCGGCTATGGCTGTTGCTCACAAACGGGTTTATTGCCCGCATTTAGTTATCTGCGCTTTGAAATCGGCTCAGTCGACTGGCGCCTAAGCCTAATCCCGGTCTATTACTCGGTTCGACCAGGCACACACCAGGTTTCTTGTTGGGTTTTATGTAACCATCGTAGCTACGTTCAGGCAAATTATCTTTGAGATTCCGCAAAAGCGTGGGCATGGCATCTAAATGAGTGGGTGAGAGAGGAAGTAAAAGTGATGGAAAAGTGAAAAGGAATAATGGAGCTGGTTTTTTTTATAGGTTTTTATACGTTTGAGACTTTTCAAATTAATTTGACAACTTGATATTCAAATCGATTAAGAATTATATGTAGCAAGACATAGCTAATATTAATATAATTATAAATATATTGTTAAAGCGCTTAGTAGAGAACAAATTTTATGGAAATATGATAAACGAGAATTATCACGAAATATGATAAACCACGAAAATGACAAATAATAAGCAACGAATTCGAAACACTTATTATGATAGCAAGGCACACCAATGCACACTATAATACAAATATTAATTCGATTGAAGAAATTAGCGAACTCTCTGGATTTTATCTATGAAAACAAATGACGATATTTTAGTTAAATTAAAAATCATTTAGTTATTAATTTAGTTTAAAGCAGAGTGATAAGACAGATAAATCAGATATAATTATATTTAATTCTACAACCAATTTCAATGATTTGTCCAATATATGTTGACTAGCCGGCAGTAAAGACAAGTAAGCAGTTGAGATTGCTCGACTACGAGATACCCTGAGCCCTTAAAAAATAATTTAATACTCTTCCTTCCGATAATTTGGAAATGGGATGAGTTATCGAAAAAACAAAATAAACTTGTAATTAACTGCGTAATTAACATACGAGTATTCATGTGAAATTTCAGCTCTCTAGCTTTTGTAGTTTCCGAAAGCTCGACGTTCATACGGACGGACGGACATACAGACGGGCATGGCTATATCAACTCCTTCTGCCTGTTGTATACATTTTCACAAAACCCGAAATTGCCATTTTCAATGGGTTCAGGGTATAAAAAGTTAATTGTATATGACAAGCCACTCAGCTTTGTTTGAGTAAAGACTAAACGATTTATCCAATATGTCTAGAAGACTAACCGATTTATCCAATATGTCTAGAAGACTTGCTGCTTATGCAGATTGTGGTCTTATCTTATCCTATGCAAATAAGTAAAGTTCATCATTAATAATATTCAACTCTACTTGAGAACACGTTTATCCTTTTAAGACTTAGCATTCTACATTCAAGGCCAAGCATGAACTCTCGTGTCTTAAACATAGGAAATGCTGCACTTCATGTAGTTTCTTTATAATTTCCTTGTTTGTATTTGTTTATGTGTGTGTGTGTGTGTGTGTGTGTGTGTGTGTGTGTCTGTGTGTATGTGTGAGAGTTCAAACCGAATACAGTCTTGGCCCCTTTTGGTAAACATTAGCATTTCAAAGCATAAACTAGCTGGAATATATGGGCAAATTCAATTGAATTATTAAATAAATTGTGTCGCATATGCGAGTTGAAGCAACTCGTGGTCTCAACTCCGCAGTTGAGTCCCCAGAGACATGCAGAGCGCCAGTTACCCAGGTCTCAGATCTCAGGTCTCTTGGTCTCTTGGTCTCTCGGTCTCCTGGTCTCAATGCTCAGTTCTCGGAGGCTATAAACACAACGCACAATATATATCAATGACCATATTGGGTGACTGCGGCTTAATGCGCCTGTTGCCAGCAAATGGTTTTAATGTCATAAGTTAAAACGAAACCTTTTACCCCAAGCATCGATGCTCGATGCTAGATGGTGGATGGTCGATGCTAGTTGGCTGAGATGTATATGTCGTTCGATGCTTGCTTGTCCAGCGTCGACTCCGATTTCTTGTCAGTTGTTGAATTTGCATATAATTGGACTGGAATCCGGGTCGGTCCGGGCTGGGCCGAGCCGCTGGCAGCTCAACTTGATTTGCACTGCAGCCATATGGTGCATTTCACAGGCGCCAACAGAAGGGGGTGGCAGTGGAGGTTGGAGGTTGATATTGAGGTCTGCAGCGTGTCTGTAATTTCAGTGTGTGTATTTGTTTAACCATCATGCAAGTCATTGAACGCCAACTTTGTGTCTCGATTCTGTTTTACACGCAGCTCAATGCGATTGTGCATAAATAATGATTTATTTGTTTATTGCAAAATGCGCGCACAAATACGCAGTTAATCAATTTATTTATTTTGTTTTGTTCCGTTGTCTTTAATATTAACTCTATGGTGCCAGGGAGAAGCCTTGGATTGCTGCTGACTTTTTAATGCACGCCATTTTCCATTTTCCATTTGCCATTTCGCATTTTCCCATTTTCTCCATTTCGCCGCATTTTCTATTTGCACAAGTTGCTGCTCAGTGCGCCCAGCCCAGCTGTGGGCCATGATGACTTGTTGCTTAGAGTCCCGCGGCTGTTAAAGCCAACAACATCAGCCCCACTCCTCGCCATCTAGCCTGCCGTCTCTGCTCTGCCCATGGCCATGGCGAGTGGGCGTATCTCATCACTTTCCCATAAACATTCGAACTGTTTTGAAAGACTGGGGGTTCGAGCAGGAGCGATATTGCAATTTACGTTCTGTGGTCTAATTAAAGTGCAAGTACAACTAAACTTGTGGCAGGTTGAGCCATGCTTTCAGGGCTAGAGACGAGGCAAAGCGCCCCTCGGTTCAAGTGCCAGCGCCATGCACATTGCGTGTTCGCTGTTTTGCGGTCAATTCATTTACTGGGCTCCCATTGCAGCTAAGAGATTACAGCGTGTCGGCGTTATCTGCGTAGCTTCGAGCACGCAAAAGAAACCAGTCACGACCCAAAATGAAGAGTGAAAAGCAAAATCAAGTCGGTCTGAAAGTTACGAGCTGTATTGGCTTTGATATACAAGCTCGCTAAAAAGAATTAATTGCCTGTTGTATTTTAAAAAACAATATATTTGGAATTATTAATAATAAAAATTTTGATTTCAACATCTATCTTATATTTACAATTGAATAAAATATGATAGAATTTACTGCATTAAGCTTACATGAAAAATAACTTAATAAACAAAATAAAAAATTCATAAATTTATCTAAATTAATTATTAATTTCAAAATTTAATAAATTTGTATAAAATAAAACTTAAGAAAAACATTAAACTTGACTATTTAATAAAAACATTTTATTAACTAGTTTCAACATTTTCAAATTATTTTATTTTAAAGTACTTTTATCCAAAACTATTATAAATAATAATCGGGTTACTTATTTAATAATTATAACATATTATTTATTAATTACTTTTGTTAAATTTAAAAGCATATACATTTCCTAAACCTAGTAGAAATAATAAATTTAAATGCATAATTTTAATACTTTTTTCATAACTACTTTTCATTTTTTTAAGTTAATTATTTGAAAGTTAATGCATCAATAAATAAATTATTTGGTAATTTATAGAATACTTAACTGCTTATTTAAAATTAAAAATAATATACTTGTCTTAAATGCAGATTGAATAAAAGTTTGTACTTAAAACTAAGCTCATAATTTGTATTATATTTTGTACTTCAGAAATTTTTCAGTGAAAGTTTATAATTCATTTAAATTAATTTACATTATTTGTTAAGTGAATAACATGTTTTCTAAAGCTGAGTCAATAGGTTACTCAATTATTTATTTTATTATGTTATTAGCCCATATCCCTAAGTATATATCTTGCATTTAGACACGATACTCTGCGTGTCACGACACGCTACCTACTCCAATTGGTGCTACAGCTGCCAGATAATATTGCAATATAGTAAATATATCGTACGAAGGCTTCTCATTCTTTGAATTTGCTTTTGTCTTTTACAGTCGCCGGTTCATTTTTCTCGTATCTCACATTAATCAATGTTGATTTCAATTAATTTAACCATCTCTTCACTTGCCAGTCATTGTGGCCGGCGTCCATCCTTTCTGTTTTTTTTTATTAAACCAATAATACAACAACAAAAGGAGTAGAAAAACGAACGCCTTCGTTGTGGGTCGACACACGCTTCTCGCTCAGCTCGCGTGTCTATGTTTTCTCTCTTTTTTATTAAAATTTGTAGTATATAAATTTCCAAGAGGTGTCGGGCCTCGGCATGGGCCTGGGCTAGGCCACTGCCAGATAGAGGCACGCACAAAGAGAGGCGGGCATAAAGTACGAGGCGTATCTGGAACGCATGTGTTTCCCAGTTGTGCGTACATACATTTGCCATATATGATATGATACTTAAGATTGAGATGGCAAACGGAAATGCGTGGAGAGCGCTCGACTTCCATTCAGCCATAAATAAGTATATGCATAGGAATGCGATTTGAGATTGGGGTAAAGTATTTACCCATCACACTTCGGCTTTGACGTAGCTAAGTGCGCGAAAAGCAATTGAGAAGTGTTTTATTTTTATAGAAATTTATGGCGATCAAATGATAGAAAGCTTTTGTTCTATAATTATCATTGCATAGCAAAATGAAAATGAATTCTTGAGATTTTAATTGAGTGTTTTTTCAACAGCGAATCAATTCAAAAGCTGTTGGCATTAAACTTTCTCAATGCTATGCAGCAAATATGTTACTTCAGTATTGATATTTATTTTTGCTCTTATCAAGGATATGGCTCCTTCGCAAACAGTCAATAGGAGGTCTTAAAGCTTTGTACAAATTTGCATGCAATTTTACTGATAGTTCTCAAGGACAACTGCAAGCACACACATACATACATACATACATTCGACAGATGGCGGCCATTATCATTTGTCATGCTTGAGAAGCGCATAGAGAAGCAGCAGCAGTAGCAGTAACATCTAGGAGTCGGACCAGCAGCAGTATGCCAGTGAGTGCATATTCCAGTTTCTCAATTGAGTTTTGAAACATCTCATTCAATGCAGCAGTGAACATTTTTTATGTGGCATGCAACACACACACACACAGCGAGAGAGAGAGAGAGAGATAGAGAGAGAAAGAGAAAGAGAGAAAGTGAGAGAAGCAATGCGACCATTATATGATTGAGTTATGGTTTGTTGTCCCTGCGGCGCAGCTAACACGTAAAATTCTATTCAATACCTTCACTCTTGCAGAGGAGGAGGAGGCGCCACATCCTCACCCGATTTCCCACTCGCTTGTGGCAGCCATAAATTTTGTGGGTAAAAACCTGTTGTTGTGTGTGGCAGGCAAGCCATATCATGGCCATATCCTGTCAATTTGGCCCCGCACTATCCTGGCCACCACGTTGCATGCAGGTCCTTGCGGCTGCTGCTGCTGCTTCTGGTGCTGCTGCATTTTCGTTTTTTGCGCATTTCTCACAATTTGTTGCGCCTGGTCTCCCGCATGGCGTTTGACTTGACTCGACTTGGCAGGCGAACAGGCTAACGCAGGCTAACACACAATCCTGCCTTTTCTTTGCCTCCTGCTTGGCAAGGACAATGTGTCGCCTCTTGGATTTGCCTGGATCGAGCTGTTGCCTCTGCATCTGGTTAGAGTTAGATAGATACGCTCGTTTGTTGCAGTTGCTTGTCATTTTTATAGGTTTGTTTGCGGCTCAGTCGAGTGGGCGGCTGTTTGTAGATCTCTGTGTGTGTGTGTGTGTGTGTGTATGTGTGTGTGTGTGTGCATCCCTTATTGGTTATTGGTCTGCCTTTATTAGTTGCTGCCTGTCGTCGCCGATGCCAAGAATTATGGCTGTCAATAGCCATTGGGCCAATGCAGCCTCTGCTGCCAGATAAACCAATTTGATTTGTTTGTGTGGCCAACTGCTATGCCAGCCCTGCTTTCACTCCTTTTTTCCATTCTGCCTGCGCGCCGGTTGATTAAAACATATAAGATACTCGCACCCGCACCCGCACCCGCACCCGCACCCGCACCCGCACAGCCCCGCTCATAGCTATTTGCTGAAGTAATTGAGTTAAGTGACACAAACAACACATACAAGCACACACACACGCACACAGTGGGGCTCATTTAATTGTTGTGTTCTTATTGTCCATTCATAATTATAATCCAATAAAATAATAAACATATCGCATTGTTCAATTTACTTTCACACACACTCTCTGCCCACGGCCAGAACTTCTGTCACGCCATCTTAACTAAATTAAGCCAAAACATTTATGGCGGGCTACGTTTACACTTTCACAATTGGATTTTGCCCTATCAATCAGATGGAGCATGGGGTATATTCGCTTTAGATTTATTCGATATATTAATGGGTTTTTGTTGTCTGCCCATTAATGATATTTGAATTTATCTCTTTAAATACATACAATACATAAAAAAGGAAAAGATCAAACCTTTTGCATAATTGTATATAATACATTCTCCTCTACTTCGATATTTATTTATTCGATCTTTGTCTCTATTCTCAATATCTAAGTTATATTTTAATATTTGTATCACCTTTAAAAACATTCACTTTTCTCTCCTTCCTCGTTTTCTCATTTTTCTTTACGAACTTTCATCGAGTTCTAATTTTCATCGGGTTTCTGTGAGATCTTCACGTTTTACAGGGCATTGCTTTGTCGTGCATTTCTGGATGTTATCAACTTTTCCTATTCCCGTTTGCTTATTGGTTTCAGTGCTTGTTATTATTTCTGTATCATGATTTTGTTTACACGCCAAATGCGCACGTACCGCGCGTCGCACTTTTTACTATGATTATTATTTTATTTTTTCTAGTATTTCTTCCTTTTGCTGCTCACCTGTTTTATTTATTTTTGTTCGCTCTCTTTGTTTTTGTTTTTGTTTCTGTCGCTTTTCTATTAGCCTGAAACGTCGCTTGACCACGTACGACATGCACAGAAGCCAGCGGCTTGCATTGCCCCCCTCTGGCACTATTCCCCGCACGCTTCTCTTTTCGATTTTCAAACACGTAGAGCGCCAGCAAATTTCCCATTTCCCATTAAAAGCGCAAGAGGCCAATACATAAATGATTGATCCACCCCATATATACCTGGACCCTGACCGTACCGCCGGCAGAAGGGGTTGACGCGCTTCCGTTGAGGCTCGTGCAATTCATTCACTTAGTCACTCACACACTCACTCACTCATTCAGCCATTCATGCATTCACTCATTCATTCATCGGCTATTGTAGTTTATTATCGGCGAAGCAGCGAGCGGTCATAAAAACAAAGCTGCTCATCAGACCCCCGCCAAGTCCGTCCGTCCATCCGTTCGTCCGTATCGTTATCTGTATCTGTGACTGTCTTCAACAGGCTGACTCTGTCTTTTCGTTGGGCTTGGGCTTGGGCTTGGGTTTGGGTCGTGTATCCGTGGCACACCTTGTTTAAGTAATATTTATGGCAAATGGCTTCGATTAACCAAATTACTAACAGTTCTGAGGCTTATTTATTCTGTCCAGCGACACCTTGACTGCTGAAGACGGTCCGTTTCACATGTATTCGGAAGAAGTCTTTATATATTTGTCATGCGGGAAAAATACTCTGATCAAATGAGCTGTGAATTAAATAGCTTTCCTCAAATAGTTTCACTTTCACTACAAAATACTTTTATATAATAAAATAATACAATATTTCTGTAATTAATTAGGAATGAACAGCTTCTACAATAACTCTAATTTTTCTCTCAATTTATGTCTTTGAAGCCCTCTATCCACACTTCTTTAATACTTCTTTGCTTTGGCTTCAATCTGTTGCCTACGTCAAAGTTTGATGGTTGGCGATTATTTTTTTTCGCGTTTATAAAGAATTAATCAAGTGTCGCCGTTGCAGACATACAGTTTCCGCTCGTTAGTTGCCCGATTGTTCATGTGTTCGCTTCTCCACTTTGTCCAATTCCTTAGCTAATAAAACTTGTACATATTTTAATTGATATTGTTTTCATGTATATTGCTTCGCCCTTGTTGTTGCTTTTGGCCACTGGCTTCAACTGTATGTAGATGTAGGCTCCCTGGGCCCGATACGTTATATGAATTTCAATGTGCTTTTGTGTGGGCTTTCTTCGACTAACCTCGTCATACGCACAGGCAGCGTGAAAGGGAGGGGGAGCGAGAGACGGCGCTACGTAACATAAAGTCAACATAACGTTAACGTAACCGACTGACGCTGACGCGTTGCAACAACACGTTGCAACGTGACAACTTTTGTGACTGTGACGCACTTTGTGACCAGCTGGTTGCATGGACATTTTGCTGCTGCTGCTGCTGCGGCTGCTACTTGCTGAAGCTTTAGTGGCTGTAGTTAGTGTAGTTGTTGCTCTAGTATTTTTTTAAGTTCTCCCTCGCCTACAGCTGGTGTCAAGTTTTTTTTTCTTTCAGTTATTATTTCACTTGCATTGCTGCAGCCGGGGTTCCGCAGTTACATAAAAAGTACCTGTAAGTCAAGCAGCAGCGTGTGGCATGTGGCAAGTTATTCGAACTGAACAAAGAAACCAATTAGATTCAAGAAAAACTTTGCCTGCTCAAGCTTAAATTTTTAGTCTAAAACATAATCTGCTGTGTTAGAGACTAATCATGAACAGCTTATTTATTCATGTCAATTCCCACCCGCTGCGAATTTGTAATTTGCGCCGTCCATAAATATATTAAATATATGCAGCCTGTTTCGCTCGTCTTAGAATATCTAAAAATATAAATATATATTCAACAAAGTTTCCCAAATAGTTTTCTAAAACATATGTAGAAAAGATTTCCATGGTATTTCGAATTTTTTATGACGAAGTTCTTTCGAAAAACTGTTTCCATTTCCGAATACAATCATTATTTTTAGTCGAAACTACAAAGTATTTTTCGCCTGACATTACAAGACTGAAAGAAAGTATTTCATTAGTTTTTATATACAAATAAAATATATATTAATTTACAAACATTTATTAATTTAATGATATTTGTTAGTTTAAAAATATTTACACATTTAATAATATTTATTAATTAGTAATGATATTAATTTAATAAGAATGTATGCATATAATTGGCAAATCTATTTATTTTCTTAAAATTGATCTCTCAACTGAAGGTATATCAATAATTATTTATAATAATATGAATCTATTTAATATACATATTTTTTATTTAAATGTGCAAGAAGAATTCAATATTATTAAATAAAAATACTTTATGCACTGCATGCAAATACCTTTTTCAAATATCTTTTGCATCTTGTTCATTGATATTTTTATTGACATTCTTCCCAATAAACTCTTCATCAAATAATGTTCAGTTAATTATTAATTAAGCAATTAGTTGAATGTCGCCAACAAGTTCTTCAACTTGTTGCAGTTCTTCATTGCCAATCGTCGACTTGCTGTAGCTTAAAGTAGTTTAGCCAGTTTCGCCTGCCAATCCCCTGCCTTGGCCCTTGGCTGACTGTGTTTGCTTGACGCAACGGCTTCTTGTGTTATCTCAGTTAGTTTTATATGCATCACACGATGTTTGGGGCAACGGACCATTCATCAATCGATTCCACAATAAATTCTGCTAATCGTCTTATAGCGAGCGAATCTTAACGTGTTAACGATACTCCGGCATGAACAATTTTTTGTGAATCGACTTTTGGCGCTGATTCCACAACAACAACAACAACAACGAGAACAAGAACAATAACAAACACAGTATACAAAAGAATGTTGTGTCTGCTAGTTTGTTGTATATTGTTTTCCACATGTTTTCAACAAATTGCGTGTGGGGGAGGCGTGGCAGAGAGTGTGTGTGACAATTTTCTCATATATCCGAAATGAAAGAGAAAATTTAATTTGCAGGTCACGTAAGTTGCTGGTGTGTGTGTGTGTATTTGCGCGAGCGTGTGTGGGGGCGTGACACAGTGTATGTGTGTGGATAAATAAATTTGCCTGGTTGCCTTTAGTTTATATGTATCTTCTCTCTCTCTCTCTCTCTCTATCTCGCTCTGGGAATGTGTGTGCGTGTGTATTCCATGTAAAAATATGCAAATCCAGTCTACACATATGGCCGAAGCTCTGTTTTGTCGTTGCCGTCGCCCACTTTACAGTTATGACTGTTTATTTGGTTGCGGGCCATGGCCCAAAAAAAAAAAAATAAATAAAAAAAAAAAAAAAACACAACAAAAAAAATTAAAAGAGGAAGAGCTGGCATCGATTGTGACCAGACTCGCAGAGGCCTGAATCTAAAACAGTCAGTGCCTGAGCCTGATGCTGATAGCAGCTACACCATACGCCATTGCCTCCATATACCCTATACTTTCGTAGTGCATGGCATATGGTGTGATACGTACCAAAATTAACAAATTATTATTATACTAATTATAAACCACTATCTTAATGAATTAAAAGTTATAGTTCTTTTAACTCTTTCGGGTTATTATGTTTATCAATAATGATAAAAATTTTTGAAATAATATAATAAATATATAATAATAATACATATAATAGTATAAATAGTATATTATGAATATTTCTTATTTAAATTTCTTATATTTCGTTAATAAAATAATCCTCTTGACGTAATACTTAAAATGAAATTGTATTCAATCTTATTGATTCTACAATGAATAGAATAGTATACGAAATTCCATGTTACCCAAATTGTATAGCTATAATAAATCGATTTTAGCCCTTTAGCTATTATTTTAATACATTAATGTATGCGACTCATACTAAAAGATCTCTAAACAGTTCAAATTTCTACAAATATTTCCCCACTATTTAGCTTCAAATTAACTCACAAGCAAATGAAAGGCAACTTACGTTTTTCATTTGGTTATTAAAAGAAAAAAAAAAACAACAACAAAACAACTCTATAATTATATTATATTTAAAATTTAACTTACTAAGCGCTCCACTTTGCCCATTAAAATTAGCTGGAAAATATAAAGGCAACTGTGAGCGAAATTCCACAGTCGAGGCGAGTCCTGCAGCCGATGCTTTCCGTCATCTCCTTTTTATTGGGGTTTCGGTCTTTTTTGTGTGGCATACTTTTTGGCTTATTAATGTAACGTTAAACTTTGGTGTTGTTGTTTTTGGTTGCTTTGGGTTGTTGTGGGCTGTGCTGCTGTGACTGTTGCTTTTATCATTAACTTTATGCAAAAAGTTTTTCATGCCAGCATCATTTGCCGACGCGCCTACATTAAGCCAACAAATAGTTTGGCTCTCAACCATTTTGCCCATTTTTGGCACACTTCCCTAATGCATCTGTCTGAACACTTACTCGTCTTCCTCCTTTGGCCTTCTTGCTTACCACAACGCTTCCATCTTTGCAGTACAATTACCTCATGCAGTTTGATTATCTGCCCAAGTCGGATCTGGAAACGGGAGCCCTGCGCACCGAGGAGCAGCTGATAGATGCAATAAGTAAACTCCAGGTACGTAGCTGCCAAACGGCATGGAGCAGCTGCCACTATTGCTGCTGCATGCCGCATGTATTATGCACAATTTCACAAACTAACATTTCGTCTCCATGCTACAGGAATTTGGCAACATTCCAGTTACGGGCAAAATCGACTCGGCTACGGCCAAGCTAATACAATTGCCCCGCTGCGGCGTGGGCGACAATAAGCATGCGTATAATTTCTCACCGGATAATCTGGATCATGGTCCGCGTAAGCGTCGCTACGTTCTGCAGGGCGCCAAGTGGGATAAAACGGATCTAACATGGAGGTAAGTGCTTAAACAGCTCAAATAATACGAATAACATGATATTATAAATGTATTTATATATATATTTCGATTTGTACATAAGTTCTATTTGGGTTGAATGTTTTCAAGTTCGATTTGTCCGGAAAGAAAGATGAGTAAGCAAGAAGTTACACTATAAAATTGTACAACATTTATATTACATCAACTTAATTTGTATAAAGAACAGATCGAGATAATCATGACATCAATATTTTAATATAGATTTCAAAGTACACAGTATATTTTAGACAAATCTCTGATTTGAATTATTTAATTTTACATTCCGAAGAACTTAAGATATTGTTGGGACTACTGTAAAGATGATTAGAGAGTTGGAAGAGGGATAAAGAGAGAGATGACATGTTATAAGAACTAGCGATGAAATAAGGCGAATGAGGTAGATGAGGTGGATGAAATAAACTTCGTAATACATTTGCATTTTGTACTTGTTTTCATGCTCATGTTGAGTTGGTATTGCAAAACACTTTTATATATATATATAAACATAAATAAATAAATAAAAATAAAAAATGTAATTATTTACATTGAACTATTATTTAGTCTGAATTATATATAAATATGTAAATTCAAAATATAAAAAGTTTTCAACTAGCTCAATTCCATATAGTTTTTTTGCTTTGGCAATTTTGCAATTTTGCCAACTGATGCATTTTGTTTAGTTTAAAATTGATTTTCATTATGCATTTTCCCACACAGCATATCCTTGACCGCCCTTAGTTTCCCTCTTGACGCGCATTTCAATTAAACTGCATGCAGTTCATTAATTTTGCAACGCTCATTTAGACGCGAATTTATAATTTTATAAGGCAAGCAGCAGCGCTCCACGCTCTCCGGCTCTCCGGGCCTCCCGCTCTCAAGTTCTCTTTCTCAATTCAGCATCCAAATGAGCTGCAGCAATCTGCGTGGCGACCCTTAACCCCTGGCCCGCCCCTTAGCCACTCGAATGTCCTGTGCATACGCGCTTTCAATTAATTCAAAACTCAAACGTAGCGTAGCTTGTTAATTTTTATTACAGCCATTGCATTTTGTCAGATGCCAGCAAAAAAAAAAAAAAAAAGAAAAGAGAAATGGAAATGGGAAAAGAAGTGTGATGAGCGCCCATCTCCCTCATTCCGCAGGCAGAGCCCTCGTCCTCATTTGCTGCAGTAGTCGGAGTGGGTGGCAGCGCCCTGCATTGCATAATTTGATGTCTAAAGTGTGTTTTTATGTAAAACAAGTTTTCTTCTACTCTGTTTTTTGCTGTAGCTTTGTTGCTTTCTATTGCTGTTGTTGTTTGGTTCTTAGCCATGCGTAGCAACGTCTGCGTGAATTGTTAATGGCCAAGTTGGCCCGCTGTGCCAGTGGCGATGGGCGGGTGATGGGCGACGGGGTGCGGGGGCTAGCTGCGAGGCATGCGGGTGCCGCCAACTTGGCGCTTTCATTAAACACTTTGCGCCAAATTGAATTTTATGATGGCCAACACCCGAAAAAGTGCAAAAGAATATGAGGAAAGAAAGCTGTTGCCTGATTGCAGCTGTCATCTTGAATGTTCTATTTGATTTTTAATGCGCCAGCTGCATAATTGCGCTTGAAATATTTAAGAAGCGAAACTCGCTCTCCGAAGCGCCGGCTCATTAATAAAAACGTCGCACGCATTCAATTTGCATAGCTGTTGCAGCGACAGCTACAAGAGGAAAAAACTGTTGCATACTTTTGCGCGGCGCTTGAAAAATGATTTAACTTGAGAGCGGGTGGATTACGCATACGCAGCGTGCGGCTGGCGCCTGCAAGTCAGCTAGCTATTAACGCCCATATACAATAGCACTTGCCACATGCCACATACCACATGCCGCTCACCGCCCACTATCCGCCTCCTGCCGACTGCTGCCTGCTGCCTGCTGCCTGGTGCTATATGCCACTTGCCGCAAGGGCGCATCGCATGCAGCGATTTAATTATTTCTTGTGTCGTCTACGCTTAATTGGCCATTAAGGCAAAAGGCGGCCGTGGGCGGGGCAACTAAACATTATTCGGCCCCGCGCAGCGGGCGAGTCAAACGCAACTCAAATTGAGTTTACATGAAATATACATAAGGCAAACACAAACCCAACAGTCAATATATATTGAATTGTTCTCCACTGTGTTAGTGTTTTTTTTTTTTTTCTTTATTTTTCGCTCTCTGCAGCTTAGCTGCATGTGTTCACGCTTAATTTCAAACATAGAGAACGGGGGAAGCGTCGAGCTGCGAGGGGCGAGTGGCAGACAGGAAAATGGGAAGTGCGGCCAGTTGCGCCACAGCCACAGCAATGGCAACAGCAACAGCAACAGCAACAGCAACAACAAGAAGTGTTTTTCCATTTCCGGTGCGCGGCGCAGCATGCAAATTGTCGAAGCGGAAGTCGTTTTAAGCATTTTGTACTCATTTTGTTTTCGCACAAGGACAAGTGACAACATCCTGGCCACGGACAAAGTTGTGCCCGCGTGCCACGGAACATACCTCGAGATGCGAGTATTAACTGCTGAAATTGTCACTGCTGCTGATGTTGTTGCTGTTGTTGCTAGCGCTGCTGTGGCTATTGCTGCAAGTGACAAAGACACAAATCAACTGACAACAGCGACAAAACCGCAGCAAAGCTGCCAAACGGAAGTCGACAGACAAACTTGCTTGTCGACCAAAATGTTTTAAGCCAAATTGGCAATTGTTTTGCAATGGGAAACAGGCAAACGTTTTATAATATGCCATTTACTGCGCTGCAAATGAACTTTCTCCAGTTAGGGTATACAGACAAATAAAAGCTTTGAAGTCGATTCATAGACTATTTGCTTTCATTCTTGTTGTTGGTGTCGCACACCTTTTAAGGTGTTGAACAAAAGTTTTGTCCCATCCTAATGCGAACTCGCAAAAAGTCCTCGAATGAGTCTTAATTAAACTTGTTTAACTACGCAAAAAGTCAACAATTGTAACGCTCCTGCAATTGTTCAGACCATTCGCCTGCTGCCGACTCTCGACTCGGTGCTGTCGTCAATTGCCATATTTTTTGCTGCTTATATACCCTGTACAAAATTGAAGCAGAAGCTGGCAGCAGCGAATATACATATTCAGTTTATATCAATCAGTCGAATCGTCTTTCTCCCAAGAACTATTAACTAATATTAATATAAATTTACTTAGATTACCTCATATTTGTTCATTTAACAATTTGATGGGTATCTCTGCTCGTTGAGCCGTCTTCAGCTGTAAAATTTCTCACTTATTTTCGATTCGGTTTTTGCTGGTTTTCCTTTCCTTTCGTTTCTTTTCTTTTTCGGGTTACGTGCGCTGATAGAGCGAGAGAAAATTGAGTGAAAATAAAGTGAGATAGAATTGTCCATTGTTCAAATTGTTATCAAATGGCTGCTGCCAGTTAAATGCATTGGCAAACAGTTGCTCAACCAAAAATGGTTCACAATGCGCCAATAAACTCGTTTAAAAACTGTTGCGTTTCTATACACTTTTTGATCCACAAAATTTTTTGTCTGGCTTTAAATAGCCAGAAAATGAAGTGAGATAAAAGTTCATTGAATTTCCAATAACTTGTCAGAATTCAGTTTGCTCTATTGCTTAAAATTGACTTTAATATGAATGTAAAATAAATTTAAATATAAAAAAACATATAAAAATAAAAAGTTTTGAATTTTGTAGCAAGCAAGAGTTTAATACAATATATTCGAGTAAACTTATCAATATATGCCATAGATAGAGCGTTAATTGTTTGGGACGGCCTAGCAACGTTTTTATTACGCATACGACCTGGTGTGCCACATAATCTTAGCCTGCGGCTATTAACTGTGAGGCTTAAAGGCAAGTGGTGGCAGCCCTGTCAATTGCCAATGAGACAACAAAGTTGCAACACTGGCCAGCCACATTAATTGGCACTTGTCTATGTGTGTGTGTGTGTGTGTGTGTTTTTGTTGTGGGCATTAATAAAGCGCCACACACAGGCAGCTGGACGAAAGTTGGCCGGGACAAAGGGGCTATAGCTGCGGCAAGTTGTGCCATTTGTTAGATTTTTAATAACATTAATAAAGTGCACAAAGCACAGAGTCAAAGTGCGGAGCGCACGCCATGGCCTCGCGCATGTCCAGGATGTGGCACACGCATACAGACGGATGGAAAAAGGCTGGAAGAGCCGAGCGGAAGGAAGCTGCAATCGAGTCACATGGCAAGTTTGCGTTTATGCTTATTAGCGCTGGGCTGTCGTGCATGCGATCCATTAATACAATGCAGTAGAGCAGGCGCTGAGATAGCACCAAGAGCAGGGGCTGGAGCAGGAGAACAGAAGCAGCAAAAGCAACACAACGAGGACCAGCAGCAGCAGCAGCAGGAGGTGGGGTAGCAGGAAGCTATAGCATCCTTTTAGCTGCAACATAAAGAAAACGTGTATGAATGTCTTTGGCATTGGCTGGCTCATAAAAAGCACGACATACATCAGCGAGAGCTGCGTCAGTTCACTGGATCCAGGACGTGGGGCTCCGCCTGTCATGTTACAATGATAAAAAGTAATTTTATGACGCACTCACAACAATGCATGGACGCAGACTAAAACCAAGAACCCGCTGCACTTATTGGTTCGACAGGCGTTCATTGTCTTTGCCAAGACGCAGGACCCCGCATATGTCTATGTATAAGTGTGTGTGTGTCCTTTTGTAATGACTATAGCTGGGCATAAAAGGCGTCGCTTTTAAAAGCGCACTCTGCACGCCGCGTGTAACTTGAAACGCATGCCTCAGACAGCAGATCCTTCTTCTTCTTCTTTTTCAATGCCAAAATCGGTCTCAGCGATAAATTTCCTTATACATTTTAGTAAAGTTGGCATAGAATCGTATCATATTCTTTTAAAGTTAAAACATTTTGTTATAAAATAATCAAAAAAATAACAGGAAAAATCGCTGAAGAAACTTTCTTTGAAGCAATAATAAAAATGTTACAATTTCAACAAAATTTATAGATATCAAACACAAATCTCAAAACATAGAAATGATTCTTTATATGCTTATATATTTTATCATATTATTATATCATATATATAGTATTATAGCTTATTGCAGAAATGATTTTTGTTATACAATATTTGCTAAGAAAAAAAAGGCAATTTAAAATAATTTTTTTTTTTTATTATTATATGTTAAATAGTAATACAGATATGCATATTATAAGTATAATCTAAGAAAACTAGGAAAAACAAATTTTTTAACCTTCAATATTATGAATTATCTATAATGAATTTACTTTATTTACCTTAAGATAAATACTTTTGACGTTTAAAACATAATAATCAGTTATTGAATGCTTAGTTAAATGAATTTCAGTGCACATTTTTTAACCATCCAAAAAAAAAACCAAACCCACTTTTTTCCCCCAAAAAAAAAATTTTTTTTTTTTCCTACATTTTATTAATAAATAATATTTTTTTTTTTTCCCCCCCCCCCCCAAACCCAAAAAATAACAAAAAATATAATTTCTCCCCCATAACCCCCCCCCCCCCCCCCCCCCCCCCACCCCCCCAAAACTTTTTTTCTGGGATTTCTATCCCTCTCACTGACCTTCTTACTTTTTAATTAAAAATTTCTTGAAATTAATCTAAGCCAGCTTTAGGGTAACCTTCTAATAATAATATTTAAAAAAAAAGTTTAAAAATTGGCTAGAAAAATCGTAAAAACATTTGGCGGCTGTGACTGCATTTTAATGCCATTTGTTGCAGCTGTTACTGCTAGCCGCAAAAACGCAAAGCGTGGAGCGCAGAGGCAACGCGTGGCAAAGGCTTAAATCAATTTCGGTTCGGCGGGAGCCAAAAGCCAAACATGTGGCAAGTGTCACTGAGCAGCTGCAGACATGCCACAACGGCCGCCAAAATGGCAGTCGTGTGCGTTATTTCCGCTTCCGCTAGCCGAGGTCGCGGCCACGGTTTTTAATAATATATCTGTACGTGTATTTGTTTATGTACATATATTTATTCAAAATAATTTATGCGGCAAGTGAAGTAAATCAAATGAACGGAAGGAGGGAAGAACAGGCTGATCGAAAGAGAGAGTGAGAAAAGCTGCTCGTTAAATGCCGCAAACAGAATATGGCAATAGTTTTATATGAAAATTGTTGTTGCTGCTGCTGCTGCTGCTGCTGCTGCTGATTTTTCAGCAGTCATTTGCAGTTGCTGCTGCACTTTGTTGCCTGCCTTCACGCCTCCCACTCAGCCCACAGCCTCCTCCACTACAGCTACCCTGTTCATTTTGGCCCCGTGGCAAGTCTAATGGACGTCATTGGCCATAGTTTGCTGACTTTTTGTATGCTGTCAAGTGCTCGCACTCGAAATTATTATCTGCCATTAATCATGGCTATAATGTTTTGGCTGGCTGCTATAAAATGGAAGTGGACCAAGTGGATACCAACACAGTAGCAGATCCACTACCCTTCTCTCTCTCTCTCTCTCTCTCTCTCTCTCTCTCTCTCTCTGTGTCTCTTCTTCTCGTGCTGCTGCTCCCTCAGCTTTGCTCCAAGAACTTTGGACTATGGCAGCTCAGCGCCATGTCGAGGGTAGCAAGAACTCAAAGCTCTGATAAATGTGTATTCGCGGATTTTGTAAATTTTTAGCGCTTAACTTCAACTCGAAAGCAGTTAATAACTGAAGTATGTCAAAAGGTATTAGTTGATATAAGGTAAGTTTGATTAGCTTGAACTACAGCTGGCTGCTCAAATATTCTGTATTCAAGAGAAAAGAGATTTTTAAACAAATGCTGAAGATCAGTAGCTTATGAGCTAGAATTGATTTGCATCTAGAGCCAGTTCACCTGACTTCCCTTCGATTCATAGCCACAAAGGTCCGTTCAGACATCACTGTTTGCAGAGCTGTAAATGGAGTGAGTTTTATGGTTCAATAAAGTTTTGTACTGTAAATCAATTCAATTTGATAAGCCAAGTAAGTCGGTATCGGTTCACTTGTTTTTGTTGGGCTTCAGCCTTGCCTTATGATAGAAAATCAATAATCAATCAGGGTTCAATTTTAGCTCACCATTGTTTTGAAGCAATACTTGATGTAGGACTTACGGTCTAATAATCAGATTTAAAGCGGGCGCGCGAACCCACAGGATCAACATTTTCTTGACCTTACCTTAAATTTATTCAAAACGAAATCGTTTTGTGCTTTAACTTTCACTTGCATGTTTGGAGAACGCTGTTTGGAGAACTCTTTGACTTGCCCGTGCATTTATAATTTTCTGCATCACTTTATTACAGTGACAATTATTTTAACTGCAGGGCATTTTTATTACGACAGTTCTGGCTGGCATTTTTTGTTGTTCTTGTAGTAGTAGTAGCTATTGTTGTTGCAGCTGTTGCTGCTGTTGCTGTTCACCCCCTGCACTTTTCATTTATTTATATTTTTTCGTGTTATCCGTCCGCCTCCCGCGTGGAGACGCACGAGTCTGAGCTGTTTTTTTTTTTTTTTTTCGTTACACAAAGCCACACGCTGGGCGTACAGCAGGGCGCAAAAGTCCTGAAAAGGCAGTCCGCAGTCCACACAGTCCAGACTCTGGCCATAAGGTATTGTAAACTATACATAAATAACAAGCTCAATTTAGGCTCATATTAAAATAGAAAATAGAAAATTTTGTGCTGAGGCAGGCAAAAAAAAAGGTGAGACAGCGAGGGAGGCGGACGAAAAGTGTGTCAACAGTAACTGTGTGTGTGTTTGTGTGCGTGTGCATGTATGTAGAAAGGATTGTTTATTCTTATATGGTGTGTCTGAGCTGAGCTAACTGTCTGAGAGCAGCTCACACTGACACTCACACTCACACTTGTATTCATATTCATACTCGTATAAAATTTATGACAGGGCATATTTCCTTATGCTGGCGAAGGCTTTGCATTTTACATGAATACCGATACCGACTCACATATATACATATGTATATATATGCATTTCCTTTTGTCTTAACGCCGTTGCCGTAGAGGCAATCTGATACGAGCAAAGGTGTAGCATTTCAAATTTAATAAACCACCACGGCAAGCAGGCAGGCAGGGATAAACAACAACAATGCCAACAACAGCAGCAGCAAAGAACCACTAAGATGAAGAACAAAAGTGCATTCCTTCGAAATGTCGTAGATTAAATACTCTATAGGATGTGCATGATTGTATGACGCATAATATGCATAAAATAATTCATAGCTTGAATGTTAAAAATAATAATAATAATAAAAAGAATAATTAAATAAATAAGTAAAATAAAAATATAAAATAATATAGAAATGATGTATATTACATATCCTTTAAGACTTACATGATCTATGTTTGATATTATATATTCGCTTCGATCATGATAAGGATACAAAATTAATATAACAAATTATTTTTCGCATTTATAAAATACGTTTTACGATATATGAAAATAATAATATTTTGTTCTATAAGTATATTGTGGGAAATGTTGTGTAAAAGTCAATATAGCATTAATATACGATTTGTTACGGATAACATTTCAAGGATTTCTTTTCCAGTATTTCCTATATGCCATTTTTAAAATGTCTTCAACACAGCGTCACACACATCTTGCCCCACTGCAAGTACCCCACTTTGCAAGGGTTATTTCGGCAAGAAGCAGCTCAAGAACAACATGTGGCACTACCTACCGCAAAATTTCATAAGCTCGGTGAAGTTGTATGCGGGCGTAGCGTGTAACCGGACAGAAGCCCGTGCCCCTCAGAATCCGGTTCGAATCCATTGAAAAACCATTTAGTAATGCCCACGCTCAGACCTTGTTCTGGGTTTCAGTTTCTGCGTTTGGGTCCGCTTTGCTGTACGTGTCAATGCCGCAGCGTAGTTTTTGTGTGCTGCCTGGTCCTGGTCCTGTGCGTGTGTCCTTATGTGTTTGTGTGCCACATCAGTCAAAGCACCGCAGCAACAGCAGACACATACACACAAACACATGACGGATGCAATGTTGCCTGCTAACGGTTTTTCTGTCGCTGGCAACTTAACACTCACAGCTGCCTTTGCTTTTGCATGCTCTGACCAATTGCTGGTTGCACATTTTGCATCAGCTTTCGGTTCCTATGTGTGCGTGTGTGTGTGTGTGTGCTAATTTGGCATCTAATTTTGTAGCATGGACAGCAGCAAATGAGCAACTTGCAACTGCTGCTGGCAGCATGGCAGCTGCTGCTGTTGCTGTTGCTGTTGCTGTTGCTGATTTTGCTTTTCTACTTCAATCGCAAATGTCAAACCATCAAAATGAGATGATGACGCAAGCAGCAGAGGCGACAATTGCATTTTGTCATTCAGTGTTTACCCCTCAATTCACACCACAACAAGAGCATCATTTTTGTTTTAGCCTAACAAAGTTCATTAATGCGCATATGCAGCCCATTTGCTAGCTGGTACGTGGCGTACAGTCAATCAGCTGTTAGCTAACATTGCGTGTAATGTTATTGAATAATCAGAATCCACTTAACTGAATTGACTACTGGATTGATGCGAATCTCTTGAACTGGATGCAGTTCAATTAACCCAAATGCAAAGTGAGTAAAGTTCAGTTGAGGATTTTTGAATAATGCAATTGAATGCAGACAGTCATCATACGTACAACATATACTGCAGCTTGTCAAGGATGATGGATGGATGATGACGGATAAATCGTCATCTAAGAGCATGTTCAGATTGTATTGAAACTGTAAATTCTGTAAGTTGATTATGTTATTCACATGTCAATTATATCAGAGATATTAGAGCTTTATGTTAACTATATAGATTTACATCACAGATGTTAAATATATATCGTCAATTTAACTCACATTAGACATTTACTTCTATTTATTCAATTAAGAAACTATCTAACATCATTGAACTAACCAGTCGTTCAGTCTGCACGCTGTTAACTAACACTGTTTTAACTGTATATTAGAATTATGACGTGAAATACAGCGTGTTCGCTATTAACTATCTTGCATAGTTGATAAAGTACAGTAGCTCGCAATGATGTTGTCACTTTGAATTTGCTTTAGCTCTTTAATCATCTTTTTTCATCAACTTCAAATATATTATATCAGATGCGAAACCTTTACTATTTGCTCTTAATTAACAGTATATAAATTAACTTAACATTATATATATATATATATATGAATTAAATTTTACAAATGTAAAGTAAAAATAGAAAAAAAAAAGAACATGATTAAAGCTGATTAAAGAGCTTTCAGACACTGTATGTCCATACGCGAGCGCTGTTAATTAACATTGGCTAACTAATATGGCTCATTTAGTCAACTGTTGTTAATGCCGCTTATAGTATGCGATTGCAATTAATGACCGATGGCAGCATTTTAAATGCAGCACCTGACGCCCAGCCAGGCTACTGAAAATAAGCCAGCTACATACATATACAGTATGTCCATTAATTGTTTGCAAAACGAAAAAATTCATACAAAAGCGACTTTGGCATCATATTTTACTAGGAAATACACTTTTTTTCATATTTTTTTTTTTACAGCGTTCTTCTTATATGTATTCTTAATGATACTAAATAAAAAAAATAATGAGAATAGCAACAGAAACATAAAAAATAATTCAAAACAAAAAAAACAGCAAATATTGACTGTCTATTAATTGTTTGCAAAATGCAAACGTTAGTTGAAAGAAGACGGGAAAAAAGCTAACGGAACATCAAAATCAAAAACGGCTGGTCGCGTCTTTTTTGCTCGTCTTCCGTGAATTCATTCGTTTAAAAAGTTTCTTGAAAGCACTACTACTTCTGATAAAAATTACATTTTTGCAATGCCTGGTAAACGCACTGATGATAATTTGATACAATTAGTGTATTTTAATTATAACAAAGGAAAAACCATCAAAGAGTTAGCTGAAATGTTTAATATTAAGCTTAGAACTGTTTATAATATTATTAGTCGGGCAGAAAAAGAAAATAGACTAGAATTAAACAGCTCTAGAGGCAGACCAGCAAAGCTCTCTCGACGGGATTGTTCAAAGATTCTAAAGACCGTGGAAAACAATCCACAAACAAGCCTCAGAGAATTAGTTAGTGACATTAGAATAAACCTTCAGAAGTCTGTGTGCCCTGAGACTGTGAGAAAATTACTTAATTTCCACAGATACTCATCTCATATAGCAAGGAAGAAGCCGTTGTTGTCCGCTATAAATATTGAAAAACGCTTGACCTTCGCTAGACTTAATGTTAACAATCCTCTTAGCTATTGGAATGATGTAATTTTTTGCGACGAGACGAAGATCATGCTATATTATAATGATGGCCCTGGAAAAGTTTGGCGGAAACCAAAAACAGCACTCCAGGCCAAGAATATAGTGCCTACTGTTAAGTTTGGTAAGCTTTCAGTCATGGTGTGGGGTTGTATTTCTTCCAAAGGTGTAGGGCAGGTGCGAATTTTCAACGATACCATGACAAAAGAGTATTATTTAGACATTTTAAAGAAAGAATTGACAGAAAGTGCGCGAAATTTTGGCTTCCTTGATCCAGAAAACACCAGTAAGCTCAGATACAAGCTGTATCAGGACAATGATCCGAAGCACAAATCGCTGCTGTGTCGCACTTGGCTGCTTTATAATTGCAGCAAAGTAATTGACACCCCACCCCAGAGCCCGGATCTCAATCCTATTGAGAATTTGTGGGCATTACTTAAGAAAAAAGTGGCCAAACGAAGTCCAACTTCAAAAGTTGACTTGATTCGTTGCATAAACGAGGAGTGGCGCAAAATACCCCAATACTACGACATGAATGCCTTAATAATGTCGATGTCGCAACGCCTCAGATGTGTAATGGAAGCTAATGGAGGGCATACCAAATATTAGGCATTTCGATAATGATCTTCAAATGATACAGGTCTCACAATATTAATGTTTGCATTTTGCAAACAATTAATAGACAGTCAATATTTGCTGTTTTTTTTTGTTTTGAATTATTTTTTATGTTTCTGTTGCTATTCTCATTATTTTTTTTATTTAGTATCATTAAGAATACATATAAGAAGAACGCTGTAAAAAAAAAAATATGAAAAAAAGTGTATTTCCTAGTAAAATATGATGCCAAAGTCGCTTTTGTATGAATTTTTTCGTTTTGCAAACAATTAATGGACATACTGTATATGTATATGCATATATATATATATTTATATATATACATATATGTTAGTGTAAGTGCGTTGTATGGAGGTTGTAGCAGAGGCGAAATTATGTTTGCTTACGTGGCCAGTGTCGCTGGCAACAGCAACAACAACAAGGACAAACGTAACAAGGATGTCGCCAATGTGGACAACACCAACAATGTGGCTTGAAATTTGACACTTTCACAGTTGGTCAGTTGATTTGGTCGCTTGCCCGACGTGGCCTGAATGACACCACACCACGTTCAGGGTCCTGCGCGACGCTAGCTGCTCGCTGCTCCCAGTTCCTGCTCCATGCTGCCGCCTGTCTGCATTTCGTTAGATTAATGTCCTGCTCAATCATCAATAGGTTCAGCGTACTGCGCCGCTTTGTTTGTATAGCACTTGTTTATCGGTCGTGGCGAACGGTTTGCGGCCCAGCCATGTTGCTTGGGCTTCTTTCGCTTCGTTCCGTTTGGCTTTTTTTGCTCTTATTTTTTCTTCTTTTTGTTGCTGCGCTTATCCTATTTATTACGGCTTTCATTTTGGCTTGTGCATTCATCCTTTTGCTTTGTTCTTTCGTTTACTTTTAATTCATTTAGGTTTTCTTGTTGTTCATTTTGATTGATGACCACTTTAATTGCGGATATTAAATGACAAGCGAATGGCGCATCCACCCCCACTGACCACACCCCATACCCCACACCCACAGCTCGCCTTGGTAAACACACTATGTCACCTTCGGCTCCTGCCTTCAACTTTAGCATTTTGTGGCTTCATTTTGGCGCTCTAATTTCCAGCTGGTCAGCAGCAAATGCCTCGGCTTTATCGATCTTTGCCTGGGCGGGTTTCTCTTCACTGAGCTGCAGCAATTTGTTGTGTTTTCATGCACTTTTGCACACACACACACACACACACACACACACACACACTGAGTTAATCAAAGTGAAAAGAATTGCAATTTGATGTTTGACCGAAAAACTACTTTTGGTTGATTCTTCTCTTAATGAAGGAATAAAATTTGATAGCTTGAAAATAAACAAAAACAATTTAAGATTAAATTAAACAAAGAACATAATGTTGGTACAGTGCTTTCTGGCTATATATATCTTGAGGTCCTAGAGGAAGTATTTTATTCCGAATACATAAACAATCTTTTTTATAACACAATTTTTAAAAACAAGTAAGAAGGCTCTAGTCGAGACGGCTCGACTACGAGATACCCTGAACCCAAAAAAGGTGATTCTCTTCTTCTTTACGCACGTATAGGCGCGCGCTCTGCTAACCGCGCAGTTGCTGCCGTGGCTTGGGGGTGGGTTGGGCTGAGCTTTGGACGCTTATAACTCCATTTCTAGATATACGATCCTAATGAAATTTTCAGAGTATATTAAGAGTATCTCAATGTACGTGGCACCAAAAATCTAAAAATTACATAATACGTGGCACCAAAAATCTAAAAATTACATAATCTGCGTATTCATAATATCTATCTAATAATACAAATTTGAAGTCTTTAGCTAAAACGGTGTAGAAGTTATGCCCAAAAAACATAAAAAATTGAAACGAATTTTCGAATTTTTATCGATAATTTGGAAATAACTTTTGTAGTTTCCGAAATCTCGACGTTCATACGGACGGACGGACGGACGGACGGGCAGACGGACAGGGCTCAATCAACTTGTTTTTTTATGCTGATCAAGAATATATATACATTTTCACAAAACCATTATACCCTGAATTCCCATTATCAATGGGTTGAGGGTATAATAAAATTAGTTCAAATAAATTCGGTTCAAATAAAAGCTTCTATTAAAATATATAAACAATATATTAAGATCTTGATGAAACAAGATAAAAAAAGATCATTCTTATCATTTCTTTAATAATTTAAAATGTTAATAAAATATAATATGATATTTTGCAATTAATATTTCTCATGAAGCCAATATATTATGAACATTTTGAGCACCTTTTCACAAGTTGTATTGTTATTAAGCTATTAAACTATTAAAACACACTTTAATAAATTGAATTCAGCGTATTTCCACTAACCTCAGCCAAGTTGCTCTAATCATCTCGGACGCATAGGCAGACAGTCCTTAGATAAGGAGAAAGGGAATGCCACAGTTGACGCTGTTTTATGCCTTTGATGTGGGCGCTAAATAATGTTTACTCTGCCAGCCAGTTAACGCACAGGTTGATAATGATGAGCACGAGGCCGACATTGATGATGATGATGCAGAAACGGGAACTGGGCTATATAACTACATAATAATTCTAATGAAAAATGTCAAGCTGCAAATTTGATTACTTGCTTTGATTGTCAATTAAAGCACAACAAGAAATTTGCAGTGTAGAAATCTCGTTAGCTTTCCTCTCTCCCTCTCCCTGGCCCCGCCTATATATATATATATATATATATATATATTAATATGATGCTATATAGATATATTGTACGTACGTACGTGTATATGGGACCGCAGATGATGATGAGCGAATCCTAATTAATTTTGTATACACAAGCACATATTGTTGTGCCTTGCATTAAGTGACACAGCAAATCAGTTGGCTCTCTCATTAGGCGCATTAATTGATAAATTGATATTGGCTGGACTCAGCCAGAGGGCAGTAGTTGCTTGTGGTTGGGCGTTATGAACTGAAACTTAACTTGGCTCAACTGAACTGAACTGAACTGAACCAAACTGAGCTGATTTTATGAGTGAGCGTGTGCTGGTGTGTTGCTGTGTTTGTGTTCTGACCACTTGCAGTTGGAAGTTGTTAAAAAGTCGCTGGGACTAAAGAAAAACATCAAATCAAACCCAGACAGGGACAGGGACAGAACAGCCAGACAGGCTGTCAAATCAAACTTTGATTTGATTTGATGCTTTTTGGCGTGCAACTTTTATGCGAACTGACATAAAGTTTTTGGCCAACAATAATCAGTTAATGCAATACTATGAATCAATGTACTAGAAAATAAAAGAGCTGAAACCCTGTTGTGGCAAAATTTCTGTCTTGATTAATTGTCTTTGGGTTTTAGTGTCAGCAACAGCATGATTAATGCTATAGTTGTTGTCATTTGTTGGGGACCAAAACTCGTGTGACCTAAACTGTTAATTGTTAATTTTCACATATGAAAAGGTAAAACTTTGCAGGAACAGAAGAAATTGCGTAAACAGTAGAGTATTGGGGCTATAACAGCGTTGACATGCATAATAACAGTGTTAGTAAGAAACAGCTTCAATAACAGAGGCCGCAGCAACAGTAACAGCAGGAGCAACATTAACAGTCACACTAACAGCTGTGGCTACAACAACAGCAGCAGAAGCAACAGCATGAAACACATTAGGAGTCACGCAGCAGCAGAAGCAACGACAATATTAACAGTTGGAATAACAGCAGTGCCAACAAGAGATTGATTAACAGCTACAACAATGGCAACAACAACAGCGACAGAAGGTTAAATCCCACAGCGGAAAAATAAAATAAAGTAGGAAAAGACTTAAACACGAAGCTAAAAATGTAAACGAAGCCAAAAGACGAGCATTTTGATACGAAACCCGAACTAATTAAGGATGCGCCTGCGCTGTACGCCAAGAGTGTCGCTTGCTCTCTCGCTCGCACCCGCGTGCTCTTATAAAGCTTTTTACTAGAGCTTTGGGATCAAAGCAATGCACAAATTGTCTTATACGCCGCTTGATTTCATTGAAATACGGCAGCACAGCTGCTCGGACGTTCAGTCGCTGGCAAGTGGTCGGTGTGAGTGGTTGACTGCGCAGCAAGTATCAAACAGCACTGGAGCAGCAGCAGCAGCAGCAGCAGCAGCAACAGCAACACCAACACCAATACCAGCAGCAACATAAGCAACAGCAGCAGCAGTAGCAAGTGTGTGTGGTGGCAATCAAAGTTAAATTGCTGTTAAATTGATATGTGTTGTTGTTGGGCGATCAACATCAGCAGTGGGTGAAGGAACGGCAGTGCCACTTGAATCAGCAACGCATTCAACGTCAACGTAATCCCTGCCACTTGACGAACAACAAGCAGGACTCAGACATCGCAGCCTGTTTGACAATGGAACGCCCGATTAAAAAACAAAAATCAGAAAAAAGAAAAATAAAAAGAAATGAAGGAGAATAAAATCCATCGCGCTGAAGTACTCAAGTGTTGGCCAAGTCATTTGTGCGTTCATTGTGCAGGAAACGGATCCTCTGCAACAGCAGCTGAAGCCGAGGCCAAAGCTCACGCTGAAGGATGACTGCGCTGTGCACGAGGAGCAGCCAGCGTCAGCTTAGTGCAGCGCTTGTCCTCATATAATGTCTGCTAATATTTGAAGAGCTCGCCGCATTAATTGACATGAAAGCCAAAATGAGGGCGAACAAAAAAAAATAAAATAAAATAAAAATGGAACAGAAGAGGAAAGCAAATGAAGGAGAGGAGCTTAAAGAGGAACTGCAGGCTGCATAGACTTTGGCTTTTCGGTTGACTTCTAATGAGCGGAGCTCACGACTGCTAGGTAAGTGCCGGCTTAAGCCTAAGACCTGCTGTGGCTTCTTAGCTCTTAAGTGTGTGTGACTTTATATGGATGTGTGCGTGTGTGCGTGTGTGTGTGTGTGTGTGTGTGTGTGTGTGTGTGTGTGTGTGTGTGTGTGTGTGTGTGTTGTACTGTGATTTGGTGGCGTAGCCAAAGTGATTTATGTGCCAATAAATGCACGAAACGTTCGCATTAATATTGCATCTACTCAAACATTTGCACTCTGCCCTCTCTTTCGCACTCGCTCCAAATCTCTCACTCTCATTCTCGCTTATGCTAAGCCACTGGCAATCGCTGGCCAATATTTTACGGCAAATTAGCCTGGCCATGTAATTTAGTGTTGCATATACAAGAGGCGCCGCTCTCTCTCTCTCTATCTCTCTCCCTCTACATTCGTCTCAGACACTAAATTACATAACTGTAGTCCACCATATGGCACAAATTATACGACAAATCGTTGCTGCTGTCAATTTGCAAATTAGAGACAAGCACGCACACACTCAAACACTCAAACACTCGCACTCATACTCACACACACACCGCTCACATACTCACACACCAAATTTGTTTGTTTGTTTGTTCGGCTGCCTCTTTTTATGAGGCCTGGCAATCAGCCATCAATTGTTTAACATATTGCACTTTATTATGTGCACTGAGGTTGAGGGTACACACACATACACACACACACACATACACACATACACATACACATACACACACACACACACACACATACATATTTCATCTGCATTCGTTTTTATTGCCCTGATTGCGATTTGTTCGATTTTCAGCAGTTGATCTGCGGTCTCCTCAGCTTGTTGTTCAATATAATTATATGCAATTACATTTAACTATCATTTTTCTACACGTTTTTACCGTTTGTTTAATGAGTGTGTTTGTAATTTTAATCAAATGCTGCATTTTGTTTTTCAATACATGTATTTATTGA
The DNA here is from genome assembly GCA_035045845.1 of Drosophila buzzatii. Taxonomy (NCBI): domain Eukaryota; kingdom Metazoa; phylum Arthropoda; class Insecta; order Diptera; family Drosophilidae; genus Drosophila; species Drosophila buzzatii. Next base: position 818,345 of record JAWNOS010000373.1, on the reverse strand, counting down.
CTATCATATATCTGTGTAATTGAATTTACCATAACTGTTGATATATATACATAAATACTTAAATATAATCCTGTTAGTTTTCCATCATAATTAAACACCTGAAATATTTGCAATATACATTGAAAGTGACCCAGGAATTCGGTAAATTGTTTAATCAATCACCAATCACAATTGAGTGTCGACAATTTTTGTATTATTCATTTGTATTCAATTATAATGAATTTAGGTATGTATTGCCTGACAACAGTAAGGGATTTTATTGAAGTATTAATTTATATTAAGCTGACAATTGAATGAATTTTGGGCAGTATTTACATTAAATAATAATGCGAAATTTCACAAGTAAAAAAAGTAAGCGAGCTAAAAATAATAAATATTCTTCTCAATTATATTATAAAATTACAAATTTAAAATATTAATAGCACATAAGATCTCGGACTCATTAAATTAAGTAAACATTTAACTATAATGCAGATGAAAACTAAAACACAGAAGCATAATTCGTGGGATTAGAAACAGTTTGAATAACCCTCGTCCAGAAATAGTTTCATGCAAACTATTTACACTACATTCGTAACGCTTGGAGTCGCATTAGCTTAATATTGTCAGGAATGAGGAAAGGCCTTGCCCATTTGCAGTCAATTTAAAGACAGCCTTTCGTCTACCTAGCTCAGATATTTTGCTCAAACACTTTTGCTTTCAATGGCGAATTCAATTAAGAATGAACAAAAAATCCCAACAAAAACAAAAATGCGCAGAGTGTAGCGAAGTGAAAATGTGGCCTGAAGCTGCCGTTGCCATTGCCGCTGCTGTTGCTGCTGCTGCTGCTGCCGATGCTGCTGCTTTTGGCTAGCAAAAATCTTTTTTAATAATATTTAAATGGAATTACTTTTAATTAAGTCCAAAGTCCAAGCGCAACCACAAAAGGCTGCAGCAGTTAGGAACCAGCGACTACGCAGCCAGCCAAAACCAAAATGTTAACAGTCTCCAATTACCAAGTCGCAACACAAAATACAAAAAAAAAAAAAAAAATAACAAGAATTACCAAAAGATGAAGACAAAAATCTAAGTTTGAATGAAGGAATTTTAAATACTCTATTAACGCGAAGAGATTTCGAAAATATTTTCAAAATGATCTCTTATATATATATGAGAGGCATAGGCTAAATTATACCGATCCAAGAACTTGGTTATATCGCAGTTTTGAAATAAACTGATTTAGCTCTGAATGAAATATTAATCAAAGTAGTTCATAACTTTATATTTTCAACCAATTTCTAATCTTGAGATTCTATTTGTGAATCAAATTTTCTAAAAATGATTTCACATATTATTAGGGCAGCCCAATCTAAACTTGTATTAGCTAATATCTTTTCTGAAAGCTGTAATTATAACAGATAAAGTCTAAGAATATATTTCTTAGTTTTTAAATCCAGTAAGTCCTTATGCGGCTTATTAGGTTGGATGAATCATAGTAGGCATTACTCAGACTTGTTCTTGTTTTGCTTTAATTTTTTCCTTATGATAAACCCGAATGAGCAAATAAGGTTAATCCGAATAAGGTTAATCGAAATTCTCTCACAATATATATATTTCAAACTATCTGAACTATAAAGTATTCAATTTAATTCAGAAGCATTAATACATATATAGTATAATATTAAATAAATTGAAATATACATATATATGAACTAATATATTATTTGTTAGTATATCCCGAAATACTTTTCGCCAATTATTTGAAATCCATCTCAAATATTCATATATTGGTATGCAATTAGCATTTTAATTGGGATAATTATCTGCTATCTGTCGTGGCCCTGTACAGGACTTGGCCAACTGCGCTCGCCTTTGTTAGGGCATACAAATGAAGCGCAAGGTGATTAAAATTTTACCTACCTAGGCAACTGCTGGTCACTTTTAGTCTCTGCCCGCCTCTTGGCCCTGGTTGTTGCCTTTTCTGCTGCCTTTTTGTACTGCTGTTGGTTTTTTTTTAATATTATGTTTTGCTTCTTTTTTTTTTTAATAAGTAAGTATTAATTAATGCAAAAATGAAGAACTGGAACTTAAGTAGGGCTTCTGCTGCCGACGCCGCTTCTTGTTTTACAAATGAGCAGCGCTTTTGCAGTTCCTTTACTTTTAATTCGTCTCTTCGTTTTTTTTCTTTTCCTTTTTTTTTTTTTTTTTTTGGAAATTTGAGAGCGTGACGCAAATTAAGAATCCGATTGGCGTTGAGGGAGCAATGTGCCGGGATTCTGGCAGCAGGAGGAGCAGCACAACACACTGCTGTCCACTCAACCGGCAGCAGCTTAATGAAAACGAAATTGACACCTACCTGTGCTTCCACCTGGCCTCCGCTTACCCCTCACTCGGCGACTCCCCTTGCGTCACCCTCCTCTTTGCCTATATAACGTATTGTTTTCTTGTCCTTAGCTTCATTTTATTTTGCTGCCGCTGCTGCTGTTGCTGTTGCTGACCGCAGTAAAATTATACGCACGTCTGAAGTTACGTGAAATGTCGATGATGGGGACACTGCGTGTCAATAGTTGAAACACCACGGCAATGCAGGCTGTCCAGGCAGCCAGCCAGTCAGTCAGTCAGTCAGTCGCAGCCCTGTTCCGGCAGATCCTTCAGCCTGTGCGCTTCCTGTGCCGTTGATATTCTGTACGCCATCATTGCACACATCCGTGCGTGGCCAGAGCAAATGCTCATAAATCTTTCCAAACCCCCATCAAGCCTCACACCCAGCTCCAAGTGTGGCGTTATTTCGATTTCAAAACTCAATGTGTGAGTGTGAGTGTGAGTGTGTGTGTGTGTGTGTGTGTGTGTGTGAGAGTGTATATGTTTGGTTGTGCGTGTGGTGACTTTATGTTTTATCTTGCTTTTACGCTTCCGAACTGCTGCTACAGCTAGAGCTACATCGGTAGCTTCAGCTTCTGCTACAGTTTCTCCTGCCGCCTTCGGCAGTGTCCCTGCTGCCCATTCCAGTTCCTCGGCCACTGCCCGAATTGTGTCTCCAGCTATTTCAGTTTGTTGTTTAGCTCATAAATCTGCTTATCTGTGGAGTCGTCGCATTGGCTGCGCACCGCCTAACAGCTCAAAGTTGCCATCGCCTTTGCTTTTCTAGGTTTTGTTTTTCTTTACACTGTCGAAAGGGTTGATCAGCACTTTGTATAAGCCTCAGCCTTAACTGTTGCTGATTGTAAGCCGAAACTTATATTCGCACTTTAATTCAAGTGTTTTCACAGCGCTTACATTGTCTGAGAACATATTTATAGTATTATTTATTCAGCGAATCGACTTTAAAGTCCTAAATGCATTTTATGCTTGACTGGAATCAGTCTTTCCAGGCAATTTGTAAATAATTTCTCACTACAAATATTACATATTGTAATTTAGAAGAAGAAGATTACTTAAAATAATAACGGAAATTACAGATCAGAATTACAGGATGCATATAAACAAAGTTAAATAGAGGAGAATTATTAATATTTTTGGGCTCGAATATATATATATATATATATATACATATATATACGACAAAGTGAAATCGAAATATTTCACAGCAATAATTTGCCTTATTGCAAATCATATTTTAGCTAGTGTATTTTGTATTCGTATAGGACGAACTGCATACAGTTTGAGTAGCCTACAAGCTTTGTGTACTATATTTTTTATCGGTTTGGTTAGATCCGGTTCAGATTTGGTACGGACTTGGCCCAGCTGTGGCGTATTAAGGGATTTTGCAGCAACTTGACCCTATTGCAGTCATGCATAAATTTGTTAGATTTACCCATTGACAAGAGCAGCAAAACCAAACCAAGAACACCATACAAACGCACACATACACACTTACATCCATGTAAGGAGAGGGACAGCAAACGGCAAAACAATATTGTGGCAAAATGTTCTGTAACCCAAAATGGTCGAGCGCCTAAAAGTTATAAATATTTTTGGAAATTAATTAAGCCCTTGCACGGGCCAGGCCAGCAACAACTAAAAGGACGGCGAGGGCAGGTTGGGAGAGGAGGGTGAGGGGCACGTCGATGAAGAGGAAATGGAACTGAGGAGCATTGAGTAGAGGTCCGAGCAGTTCTGATGCCCTTCCAGCCTTCGGCCCGTGGCCAAAAGTATGTTTGAAATATGCACGAAATGAAATTAGTAACCAAAAGATAAAAACGTAATGAAATCAAATGCGGCCTAAATGTTTTGCGAGTTGGTTTTGTATTGTCGCTGGGGAGCAACAACACAATGCCCCCAAGGGCTCAGAGCCGGCAGATGGCAGGAGGCACTGCCAGCCGACTCTGTGGAGCGTCAAGAAAATTGAAATATGTGCGCCTATAAATGGGTTACAATGCGAGCCACCAAGTTAACTGAAGCGTAAAGTCAAATGCGCTAATGAAAGATGGCGAAGGCAATGCAAAAGATGATAACTACACGGAGCAGTTGAGATGATCCCTACAAAAAATCGAAGACAGCGCAGGGCAAGGGCAGGAAATTGGAAAACAGAACTTTTGGCAAAGGAATTAATTGATAAGTTGATAAGTTGAAATGCGAAAGAAATGTTGAAGTACTTTTTAAATTATGAATGGAATGAGATATGCGCGAAGAAAGGGTAAAGGGTTTAAAAAAATGTATATATATATATTATATAATATATATTATATAATAATTAGAAAATCGGTTTTTCTGAAAAGGAAAGGAGGCTTCGCTTAAAGACGACCCCCACTGCATCCACATAACTTATAAGTGAGCCGCCTCGGGTCGGTCATTCAGTCAGCTTTTGATTGCTGTTTCGTCCGCATGTCCGCAATTTAACTACCATTTAAAAGCGGTCCACGAGCTCGGCACAGGCGCTCCGTTTTAAAGTCGTAAAACGGAGTGCGAGCCAAAATGCGGTGCCATTTAATTTGAATTTTAATGTGCGTTCAAAATTCTTGCATGCCCCGCACGACAAAATTTCCGTTTTTTAATATTTATTTCAAATGGCTGGAACTGCAGGCGGCGCAGTGGCTAAAACGTACAACAGAGCAAAGCACTGCACTGCACAGCACAGCACAGCACAGCACAGCGCAGCTCAGCACTAAAGAGCAGTGCGGAGCGGCAGCAGGAACCAGTTACCAGGACATGGCCGAGTCGTCTGCATACGTCATCGAACTGTTGACCGAGTTGGCGTTTGGCCAGCATGTTGCCTGTTGCCGGGTGCAGCATGACTCCCTGGCCATCCTCGCAGTCGTGGCCGCCCTGTCCGCCTGGCTGTCAGCAAAACTGCGCAGAGATAGCGCTAAAGGACACGCAGCTGCTGGCTGCAGCCGGCTGAAGGCGCCGGGGCTAGGACTCTGTTTTATGCATTGCATGCATTAAGGCGCAAAGTGTTGATAGGCAGGACACACACACTCGCACTCACACACGTAAAGAGATTTGTGCTGAAGCAGCATGGGCCACAAAAACAAGGCCAGTGCGAGTTGCTCGCCGCAGCTGGGCGTGTTCGGAGGTTGACCGCATCTGCAAGCAGCTATTACCTGCTGCAAATACACTTGCTAGCTACTGTCCGATGTCACAGCGGATTCGTCCATCCCTTCGCCATGTCCTGCCGCCTGTTTTGGTCCTTGGCATCCATCAAACGCCGCCATATTGAATCAACGCAAAATAATTGCTTTTTAAATGGGTTTTTATGCGATATGAACGCGCGCACATAAACTGAAGGCGCCGCTGCCACGCCCCCACGCTCCGCGCAGCGCCCCCTTAGGCAAAGTTTCTGAGTCGGGCTACCAACTTAACCGGTGTTACGTGAATGTCTTGGTATTTGCCTTTTTTTATTTTATTTGTTAGCTTTAATTTTCAGATTTATGCGCGCTGCTCCTGCAGGCCGCAAGGACATTTTTAATGAGATTTCTCTAGCCATAGCACGTAGCAGCCGGAGCAGTGTGGGCTGGCGCTGGAATTGAAAAAGTGGACGGGTTGGGGCCTTGTCTTCGCTCTTAAGCGATGACAGACGCAGATTATGATCCCAGCCAAAAAGTCACTTTGGTTAAGCAGCTGCTGCAAAACAAAATGAAAACGGCAATGGCAATGGAAATGGGAATGGGAATGGGAATGGTAAATGGCTAAAAAGGCGGCAAAGGCGGCAAAGCAGCCAAAGGAGCCGAGTGAGCTTGTGGTCTGCAGATTGAAGATTGAAGATGCTGACTTCAAGTTTTGCACTTGGCTGGCAAAACTTATGCTTCTTGCTGTTGTGCTAGTAAATTTGCGTTTTAGAAACCCAAACGAAATAAGTGGCAAACATTTTTGATTTGTTTTTGCGCCCAACCTTCTCTCTTTCTCTCGATCTATCTGTGTGGACAGATGCAACTATCTCGTTCTATTGCTATACGCTCTGTTTGCCGGAGACACGCAACATAATTGACTCATTTATCAAGTGAATTTGTGGCCGGACTGTCTTATTTCGAGTACAACAAGCAATTGCTTTTCCAGTTATTTTCTTCATTTTTTTTTTTTTTTCATGGGTATTTTAGTTTTCAGTTTTGTGCTGAAAAATGTATGTAAAATTGCAAGAAAATTCCCTGCGTGGCATTGCAAATGAAAATATTGTCACACTTAAACAAATGCTAGCAATTGGTAAATAAATTCAGAAACAAGCGCATTTGATGTCATTCAATTGAAGCTACCAAATATTGTCAAGTTGAAAGTATACGAAAAATATATAAAATATGAAATGAATCGATGTTGGAAGATGGTGGACTGCAGACTAGTATATTTTGATTCAGTTCTTATAATATCGAAAGATTTTAATTCATATGAGACGTCTAAAATTACTTGCAAACGATAACGAAAGTAGTCAAAGAAATATAGTGAATATATTTCAATTGCCTCCATTTCTTATCTTCTACCATGAGATCAACTTTTAAATATAACAAGTAAGAAGGCTCTAGTCGAGACGGCTCGACTACGAGATCCCCTGAACCCTGCAAAAAAAGTGATACTCTTCTTCTTTACGATCGCATGAGCGCGAGCTCTGCTAACCGCGCAGTTGCTGCCGTGGCTTGGGGGTGGGTTGGGCTATACTTTGAACGCCTATAACTCCATTTCTAGATGAATGATCTTAATGAAATTTGCAGAGTAGATTAAGAGTGTCTAAATGTGTCTATGTGCCAAATTTCAAGTCTCTAGTATTTGAAATGCGTTTTTTGCAAATTGGGGGCGAAGGGGGCGTGGCATCCAAAATCTGAAAATTACATAATCTGCGTATTCATAATATCTATCTAAATATGCAAATTCGAAGTCTTTAGCTAAAACGGTGTAGAAGCTATGCTCAAAAAACCAAAAAAATTGAAACGAATTTTCGATTTTTTATCGATAATTTGGAAATGGGATGAGTTATCGAAAAAACAAAATAAACTCGTACTGCGTAGCTAACATATGTGTGTTCATGTGAAATTTCAGCTCTCTAGCTCTTGTAGTTTCCGAAATCTCGACGTTCATACGGACGGACGGACGGACGGACGGACGGACGGACGGACGGACGGACGGACGGACGGACGGACGGACGGACGGACGGACGGACGGACGGACGGACAGACGGACAGGGCTCATTCAACTTATTTTTTTATGCTGATCAAGAATATATATACTTTATGGGGTCTGCGACGTCTCCTTCTGCCTGTTACATACATTTTCACAAAACCATTATACCCTGAATTCCCATTTTCAATGGGTTCAGGGTATAAAAATTAAAATCGTATGCATATTATATATTCATAGTAATTTCAATTCATTCTTAAAAGTCTTTTAATAGTTTGAGTACAATTATATTTATAATATATTTGTATTTCTTTTATGAATACATCATTATCGTTTACTTCATTAACTGAGAGAGATCGTTCACTTTTAATAGTTATTCAGCATAGATTTAATTAAAAATTCCTATCCCAATGATACCAGATAAAACCAAACTGAATCTCATAGTTGGATGCTCGACGCCAAAGGCAAGTGGAGCGCAGCATTTGACGCATTGAAACAATCAAATACAATTTTCATTAAGACCAAATTTCAATACTATATGAAAGAGCGGGAGAGAGAGTGAGAGAGGCGGTGGGAGAGAGGTAGATAGATATAGCGAGGCCATAGATTTGTCATCGAATGTTGTTTATGCATAAACTTAATTGAGTTCAACTGAAAGTGTCAACTCATGTGACACACAGCTTCAATATACGCAAATGAGGGAGGCGACAGAGATAGAGTATTGAAAAGGCGGATGGAGAGAGAGAGAGAGAGAGAGAGAGAGAGAGAGAGAGAGAGAGAGAGAGAGAGTGGGAGCTACATTTTTGTATAGACTGTCAAATGATTTGGCGCAAATGACAGCTATTTAAATGTCTGCTAGGGCGAGAGCTAAGCTCAAAAGAGATAATAGAGTGCATGGGGTTGCGAGTTGGGGGCGTGGCTGGGTTTGCGCTTTTGATTAGCAATTTGTTGAGTATTGTGCAAAGTTATATCACTGCATGATAATTGCTGTCATCAGGCAAACGCATAAAAACGACTGCATTTAGCATATCCGGCAGCTCAAACGGAAACGGAAGTGTAAAAGCCGCAGCGAAGCACACTCACACACACACCAAGCAAAAGTGTTCGTGTGTGTGTGTGTGTGTGTGTGTGTGTGCGTGCGTGCTAAATGTTTCGTGTCTGTCGTGTCTCGCTGTATGTGGAAAAAACTCTTTTGAGCCAAGGCGCATTTATAATTAACATAATGATGGCATTTTGCTAAACAGCGTTTTCCGCCTCGCCCGCTGTTACACATGTAACAAAAACACACACACAGAACGGGAGCGAGAGAGAGCGAGAGAGAGAGGAAGTAAGAGCGAGGGAGAAGGAGTGAGACTATACTTGAGTGTGTGTGCTGGCATAGTTGACATGAAATGCCAACTTAATGTCAGAAAGTTAACATGCCACTTGAAATTAACAAGCCCCAACCCAGGCAGGCGACGCCAAACACACTGAGATGGCACAACCCTTTTAGGCCATTGTTGTGCGTCCTCTGTAAATGTATGTATCTATGTATGTGTGGGAGTCCTGTGAAGTGCTCGACGTGCGGCTCGTCAGGTGAGCCGCATTAAAAATGTAGAATTTTCATCTTTTAGTCAGCAATTGTAACCGTTTCTTTTTTCTGCCGCTGCTCTATACTGTTAAGTGCCTGCCTGTCTAAGTATTCAAGTGGTTGCGAGTGGTGGTTGTGTGTGTGTGTGTGGGTGTAGGAGGGTGTATGTGTGTATGTGTTTTGGAAGGCCCCTTTTTAGCATTGTTTAAAATTGTCGCGCACTTTGGCCACCGCAACGTTGACAGGAGCTGTGTTCCTCATCCTTCACGCTGTCTACTTGAAACGAACATCTTCTTCTTTCACGCTGGCTTGGAGCTTCAGCTCAATTATGAATTTATGGCCAAGCGCATATCAGCATACACACACACACACGCATTCAGCTCTCCCATAACTAACAATGTGCTGCTGATTTGATACTGCGGGAGCTTTTGAAAATTTTATGCAACTGCTGCCAATAATCGAAGCCATTTTGAAATGGCAAACGGCCAAGACGACAGCTACAGTCAGTCACACACACACACACACACCCATACACCCTTCCCAAGATGTCGCAGCGCAAGTTTTGTCATCTTGTCTCAGCCAAGAAAGCCAGGAGACAAAGGCAGTTGAGCGAGGGATTGAGAGAGAGAGAGAGAGAGATTGAGAACGTGCTGCATTATTCTGCTATAGAAATATGATGCATGCATGTATGTCTCTCTATACACTGGCTATGTAATCTCGTATGATTGAAGTGCTGCTAAGTTTGTATACTCTAGCTGCGGGTATGACACCTCATTTGTGATGCACCAGAGATGACAGCTATAAAGAAAGCATATACAAAATGAATCCAGAGAGGCAGCTATAGAAAAAGCATTTAAATATATATATATCTTCCATTAGACTGAGCAGTAAATTGAACATTTTCATAGTTCAGCATTTTTAGCCGTTTTTGCCAAAGTCTACCAACATTAGACCAAGATTAGATTAGATGAAAATTGAGTTTCAAAGTTTCTAAGTAAAAAACTCTATAGATGAAAATACTTGAATCTTGCTTCTCGATTGATTAAAAATAATTTAATATTTAAACACTATTTTCTAGTATATATGTTTTCTCAATTCATACTTATAAACAACTTTCTCTTAATTATAAAGAAAACATTATTGCAAAAAATAAGTTAATAAAATCAGTAAGCTTTATTATGATAACAATGATATACATATATTAAATATTTGTATTTAATATATAACGTGTATTTTAATTATTGTTTTAATATTTATATTATATATACATTTTCAAATTTATACTTACTTATATGCATATATATTATTATATAATTTTGAAGATATGAAGATATCATCCACACATCAATCGATTTCCAATTTCAGTTAGAGCATTCAGCTCGTCGTTGTCCGCTCGCTGACTTCTTGTTGTCCTTTATATTCTCTGCTTTCATGCACATTTGACTGCTCGTCAAAGTGTTTGTATCCCTAGCTAAAAGATTGAGTGCGCTATTTTTGCAGTATATGAAAAAAGTTGAAGTTGAGTTGAGCAGAATTGAGTCTTTGAGCTTAGCTCCAGCTGCTTGAGTTGTAGAAATTGAGAATGCCATTTGAATTTCGTTTTTATCTAATCAACTTTATTGATTTGCAAAGACACCACGCTTAAAGCAGCTGACGATATTCATATAGTCCAATGTTAATTTTTCATATTTTAACTAATTGATGGAAAAAGAATTTGACGGAATAATGAGATATCAGAAAATGATAATTAGCAATAATATAGAATTAAACATTTGAGCTAAGCTAATGTTGCGGGCAAATAACAAGAGTGAAACTCGTTAAATTATTTAATGTTCTTAAAATATATATGTATATATTAAATTTCAAATGGATAAAATCAACACCAGGCCAAAAATACTGCTCAAACTCTTAAATGCTTAAATCTAATTTAATATTCACATTTCTAAGCAACGCAGAAGCAAAAAAAAAAAAAAATGCGAAAAAATTAACTGCCAAGAACGAAAACCCAAATTGGTCGTTAGCACATTGTGTGGCAACATTGCCGAAGGGGGCAGAGTGGGCGGGTGTGAATGTGGGAGGCGAGAGGCGGGGCAGCGAAAAGGTTGCTGCAAATTACACGTGACAAGCGGAATGGCAAGCGCCAAAAACGATGCTGCGTGATGATGATGATGTTTCGAGTTCAGCCCCGAAATGCTCATAAAATTAGCGGAGCAAAAGTAAAACATATGAGACACGATTTGAATTTGACACCATTAGCTTCATTTGGCGCCAAGACCAAAGCGGGGGCGCAGCACGCAGACTGAGAGTGACGCAGAAGGCGCCGGAGTCATTTGCATAAGCGAAACTTCAAGTACGATTGTGTGCGAGAGTCTCTGTGTGTGTGTGTGTGTGTTTCTGCCAGAGGGGTATTTGAATTTTTACGGCTGTGCACTTTTTATCGATGCCTGTAAAAAAGATGAAAAAAACACGCTGACTGGCATACTAAACACTTGTGCTTTTTTATGGCACACACACAGAGACACACAGATGGAGACAGAGACACACGCACACCTAATTATGCGAGCTGCGATAGCGTTAATTATGCAGCGTGCCAGCCTAATTATGATTTGTTGCCAGGCAGCAGACGGAAGTGTAATGAAGAAAACGTTGCCTACTTGCGGGCGCTGGCATTTGTGCTTAGGCAATCAATAGGCCCATTGTATGTGGCAGCACGAGAGCCCCAAAACGCACTCGAAACTTGTTTCATTTGCTTGTTGTGCGCAATCTACGATCTCTGTGTGTGTGTGTGTGTGTGTGTGTGTGTGTGGTATGAGGGCAGAAGGGGGTGTGTCAGCGTTTAGTGCGCCACTTGAGCGAAACAAAAGATGAAAAAAAAAACGCAGAGCAGAAAACAGGAGAAGTTGAAGGAGAACCAGAGAAATGTGTATCTGGCGGATGCGGTCGCAATTATGCTACAAAGCGTTGCAATTAGACAAACTGGAAGAATGGGCAAGCGTCCAGCTACAGTGAAGACAAGGACAAGCATGTCGCGCCAACTTCAAATATATACATATATATGTACATGGAGATAAATATATATAAATGCCTATATATGTATAGAAAAAGCAGCAGCAACAGCAACTTCCGTCGTTGTCCTCATCAACACTTGAGTGCACTTTCTTTGTGTGTGTCTGTATGTGTGTGTGTGTGTGTGTGTGTGGGTAAAACAAGCATTCATATTGCAGCACAAAAAAATTGTCTGCTTAGCTTATATGTGTGTCTCTGTGTGTGTGTTGAAACGTGTTCAATTGATATTTTTGCACGCGCCGCTTTTGCTCAAGAAGTTATAAAAAACAAGAAGCGGGAAACTTGAGCCCAAAAAGAGAGAAAAGAAAGTAAGCAACTGCAATATTGCTTGCTTTACACTGTGTGAGTGCCAAAAAGACAGACAGGTCTAAAAATAAACACACACACACAGAGAGAGAATGGCACACCCAGAGGGCACTTGAGCATGTGTAAGCAGCAGCCACTCAGCTATAGCTCCTGCTCCTGCTTCTGCTCCAACTCCAACTCCAACAGTAGATACTGTTCCCTCTACTGGTGATACAGCTTTCTGGCTTCCAACTCTGGCAATTGCTACCTTTTGCACCTTGGCATAAGCTGCTACTTTGGGGCAAGTTTTACTAGTGTGGCAAGCCAAACAAGTGCCTGTTACTCATATTGATTGCTAAAACCCGGACCAAAAACTTATTGGCACACCCCAGCAGCGCACATGAAGAAAAATGAAATAAAAATCGAAGCTGATGTGGAGCTCAGCCTGAGCTAAGACGAAGTCAAAGTACTCTAACAATAAGAATAATACATTTTATGAAAATTATCATATCTTGTATACTGAAGAGAAAAGTGTGAAGATTCATGAAACAAATTTGAAATGTAGATGAGATGATGAAAACAAGCAAAAATTATTATTTAAAAAAGAGAATAAGTAATAAGAATTATGGATTAAATGTAATCAAAATAATAATGCAAGTTTCAAGGTTCTGTTATTACATCGCTCGATTTCCTACATCACATTATCTGTTCCACTATATATAACCCTATTCAAATGCCCTTACAGCTAGTAAAGTGTATAGAGAAGAAGAGGAACTTTGGCACTGCACTCAAAAATTGGCCATGTTTTTCATTTGGCTGTCACACGTTGCGAAAGACGTCGCAGCAGCCATTTACCTGTAGTCAACGGCAATCCCCACTGCTAGCTCCAAGCGCCAGTGTGAAGCTGCATATTGAAATTTTATTGCATTTGGGGTAGTCCCTGGGCTAGGCAGCGCGCTGTTGTAATACTAGTAGTAGGGGCAGGGACGCGGGACATTCAGTCAAGCGGCACAAATTCAAACATTTGTGTTGCTGAAATTGAAAAAGGTGTCGAGGCTGCAAATGAAAAATTATCCAATAGATGGAAGCGGGGCAGTGTTGGGGTTGAGCTTGGGGAAAACAGCGAATGGTCAGCCATGATAGCGGACTTTTTGTGTTAATTTTACTGTTTTTGTTTTTGATCTTTTTTTCTCCATCTGTTGTATTTGTTGTCTAGCCAATTTACGGCGAACAGGTATACGGACAGATAGATATTGTACGGAACATTGGTGCAGGCAGTTTTTGGCAATTGTTGTTGCTGGCTGCTCACATTTTCGCTATTTGTATTTTTAATTGTAAAATATGCTGATATATCACATTTTTTATAGACCTAATTAATGGCGTAATTCATTGATTTGCATACATCATTTTTTTTTATTATAAATGGCCTTTTAATGCATGTTCTTAATTAGCTATCAAGTTTTTTTTTTTATATATTTTTAATAAATTAATATCAGTTGATACGCTGAAAATAATGGTTAAATTTGAAACAGCTCTCGTTGGGGCCTTTGCTGAATTTCACATTAAATGATTTCAAAGAGTTTCATTAAATAAATGCATTAATTATTAATAGACTCATTGAAATTCGTGCATTTATTTATTACAATTCATTATTTATTACAATTCATTGCCTCTAAAGAAAATAGTTTAGGATGCTAATTCAATTTGAACATTGTACAAAAAAGGTTCAATTACATTTATTATTTTGTGCATTTAAGTCAAGAAATATTGGGAAACTCGATACAGGTTCACAAAAAAGGTTTTGCCCTTGGCACACTACAGTTTTATCAGCTAGAACAATATTTTTCAACCATAGCCACTATTTCATGTTTTTCAATAAATGTCTTTCTTTTTCATGTCATCTCAGTTTTTTCTCTCTGCTGTTACTTCAACAACGAAATGTTAGCTTCAAAACTGTCATCAATCTGACTAAAGTCACAACATGCAACAAAAATCATATTCTCGTTGCAGTCGACTGTTTTCTGTTTGTTTTTCGTGTACTTTTCGAATCAGATACATTCGCACTGGCTCTGGTTGGCAATTTCTATCTGGGGCTTGGCCCGTTCGTCTGTTTTGTGCGTGTTTGCGAAATTTATCTTTTCATTTTGATGCTGCTGCCATGCATTTATGCAAACATATGCCGCGTGAAGAGACATCGGTTAAAAACGAGAGAAGAAAATATAAAAAAAAATGCACTAAAAAACTACGACGCGTAGACAGTCGAAAAAGTTTGGCCAGCTAAGCCCCGAACCCTAAGTTATCCCAGCAGCCAGCTGTCAGCAGACAGCAGTCAGGAGTCAGCAGTCAGCAATCTGCAGCAAGCACAGAGCCACACAGCTATAAAATTGTGGTTTGGAGGCATACGACTAGAGGCATGTGGCGTGTGGCATGTGCAATGCAGCAGGCTGAAATCTGCGAGCTGCAATCTAAAAGGATGATGACATTTTGGGCTGCCCGTCATTTCGGGCCTGTTTCGCAGTTGGTTGTTGGGCAGCTAATGCGTTATAAGCACTCGCAGAATGCGTGCTCGCTCGCACCTTGCCACATAGCAAGGGCAGATTAATTATTCATGCATAAAGCTATAAAAACAGCTGACTCGTAGGCTAAGCCCACCCTTGCGCTAAGTAAATTTCAATAATTCTAATTTTGAGCAACAGCAACAAAAAAGTACTTGGGAGGCCAGTCATGTGGAGCAGTTGCGTGTGGCTGGGCTAACAAAAGCAGGCAACACCTGCCCCCAATGTCGAAGCACGCTCTTCGCATAGCCTCACTGAATGTTTGCCCAATGTAAACAAAGGCACAGACATCGAGCGGCCGGGACGTAGCACACACACACACGCACAGGCACAATCTCATAGAGGCTATCATTATAGCAGCAGCTCCGCTTCCAGCCCCAGCTTTCATGCCCGTTGCCCCTTCAGGAAACGTGCAACTCACGTCGTTTTGTTGCTTTGGCTTTTTCATGCACCATTTATATAACCAGACCAAAAGCGTCTGCTCTGGCAGCTGTTCCGGCCAGTACTACTCTCTCTCTCTCTCTCTCGTTCGCCCACTCCCTCTCTCTATGCCGTAGCTAGAGTATTTGACGTGTGCTCGTTTATCATTCATTTTGCGCTCGCTTACTCGAGTCTCCTCAAAACTGAACCTAAAACATTAAATTTTAGCACGTTCTGTGTTAACGTGCGCTCATTTAGGTGTGGGTGGTTTCCTTTGCATCGGTTTTGGCCAATGTCTTGGCATTACGCACGCCATAAAGCTTAGCCTTAACGCGAATCAGCTCTCTGCCTTTTGCATCCATCTACCCTAACCGCGCTGCCCCGCCCTGTCAATTCCTCTGGCATAATGAAGTTAAGTGACGGCGCGTCAAGGCGGCTTAACAATTTACGCTGCCAGAAATATTTCACCAACAGCAACAACACCAACAACACCAACAACAACAAGAGCAAGATGGCAAGGCAAAAATATAAAAAATTAAGCAATATATAAATAAACAATAAAGTTAAATTGAAGCTGAACTCCGAGCATTGTCCGCGAGGTACTCGTAAAGACCTCAGCTTGGGTTTTAGCACGTCGAGAGTCTCAGCTCTGACCGAATGAATTATTTATGTTAAATAAGACGGAATTAAAGGGTTGAAATGTTGCGCTGATTGTATATTCTTTCTTTCTTTATTTAATTATTATTATTCTTCCTTTTTGCAATTATGCTATGATTTAGCTTATTTCTATGAGACTTTGATAAATGCTCGACATAGATATTGAAATAATAATAAATATACATTTTGAGAAATATTTGTTTATTAATTTTAATCAATTTTAATGAGTGAACGCATCTCCTACACATTTGATTATATTGTGATCTGAGATTTTTCAACACTTAAAATCTCTGTCTTATATAAGTAATATAAAAGTAACGTTTCACTATTTTACATTTCAAGCCATTCTTAAGACCCATTTTATATTTTGATTGCTGACATTTCTTTATTGCTTAGATTATTATGTGTTGAAATACGTATAGCTTTGACTCGCTTTTCAATAAATATCTATTCATATCAAGTTTTATAAGACATATAATAATAATTAAGAGTTACAAAATTCATATTTTTGTATTTAGAATATAATAAATATTTAAATTAAAAATAACAAATGTAATAAACCAAAAAAAAAAAACAATTTCAAGTAATAAACTTAAACTAATAAAAACAATAAATTGAATATAATCTTTAAGAAATACTGAACCTATTTCAGATGAAGCCTTAAGTTCTATGTGAATCTCTAGCATGCCTTTCTCAAATAATACTTTGAGCGCCCTTTCGCGTATGTTTGACTTTGATTCAATTATACAGTTTTTGCCTCTGAGTTGTATTTCATTTATGTTTTAATTATACACATTTCCTTTTTTTTTCTGGCTCAAATGAAATTTTATGGGAGATTAATGCAGCTGGCGCTTTTAGTGCTGCAGCAGCGCGAGGCGCCACAAGCTTGAACAAAAATAAAAATACGCCAGGCTCCACTCATAGTTGAAATAATTTTGTTTATAGCGCAAACATTTTTATGCTCTTGGCCTTAGGCAGCAGCAGCAGCAGCAACTAAAGCCACGTCCGCGGCCATTAATTTCCAGGCAGGTGCAATTTGATTACGCAGCGCGGAAAAAATATCAACAAAAAGAAGAAGAAGAAAACAGCTTATTTATTTATTTATTATTCATGTTGAAGCGAAGCTTTTAAACAATTACGCGTTTCGGCCAGGTGAACAGCTGCCACGCCCACACCACTATCCGAACGTAAAGAAAAACGGAACTTAGGCGACATTTAAAATTCAATCAACATAATTAAATGGGCGAAAAAATGCAGGAGTACCCCTATGCCAAATGCACATAGCCAGAAATATGAAAACTTTTAATGTTTTCTAGCTGTCAGATTTAGCTGATATGTCTCCTCCCTCGCTTGCTCCTCTAATGGAAAACTTGTTTAAAAACTTTTAAATTAATTTTATTTTCACCCGGGCTACAACTGTCTCGACCATTGTTGCAGCTACCAGCCCGAGTCCAGCGTCCGAGTTGGCAATTAAAATAACAATATTCCATTCAGTTGGCCCTTATCTAGCATTTGTAACTGTATCTCTGTATATATATATATATATATATATATATATATATATATATATATATATATATATGTATCCTTTGCTGTGAATATCCTTCTGTGTCTGCTTCACTTGACATCGTTTTCGAGCTAAGCCAATTGTCCAGGCAGATTTCAGATTTCGACCCCTAATACACACAAAGAGCTGCATGAAAGTGTGCAGAAAAGATGCACAGATAATTTGCAAAGCTAAGAAATTACTTTTTCACAAATATACAATTAAATATATCTGAAGAAATGGAAATACATTCATTAACGTTAAGCATATATTAAGTTATCCCTATAAGCTAGGCAAAAGTTATAATCAGCATCCCTTGACCTTTAGCTCTCCTTAGAGGTTCGTCTGCTTTGCTCCACACTATTCAAATTAATATTACCATAAAGAAATTTCCTTGTAGCTTTTGAAGACTTTTATGAAGTCAGTTAATGAAACAATTGTAACTGTACACGCTTTGATTGATTGCAAGTAATGAAAATGTGAGTTTTACTATTATATATACAAAATTGAGATATTTTCTTTCATTTTTATATTCAAGTTAATAATTAATTTTCCTTTATATATATTAAATATCTTATTTATATATAATTACTCATTCAGTCAGAAACAGACTTCATTATCATGTACGTCACTGAAAACAATTGAGAAACAAAGCCATTATTCTGCCATTATTATTTGTAAGCGCTGATGGGAGATAATTAAAATTATAATAAAATATCAGTCCAACCTAAAAAAAAAAAACTACTATCAGTTACCAAACTTCTAAAAAGAAACTCTATAAAATGTTGAATGAATCATTCAAATTGTATCGTTGAAAGAGATATTTATCCAAAATTGAACTTATGTACTTATCAGATATACACTCTTGCATTTGCCACGATTTGAATGCATAGTTAATAAGATAGATAATAATTCAATCTTGAAACCAATCATATTACTGTATGATCTTTGAGTATGTGCGATAGCCTAAACCTGTTGCTTCAGTGAGCGTAGGAAAAGCTCTGCAGCTTTCAGGCTAGCTCTCTTCTGTTGCTCTCTGGTGCGAGCTTTGCCGAGCATCCAGCTGTGAAAACTCAATTGTGGTCGAGTGCCTAACGAAGCATGGCTAACGAACTCTTCTTGCTGGCCAAAAGGAATGCACCATAATCTGAGCTAAGAAAATATGTAAAACTTTTGACTCTTCTTATTATTTCGTTGTAAACTTTCTTAAATGCATCTTCGCACAGACACACACACACACACACTTAGATATATATGAAAATTTATTGGTGTACATATCACAGTAAAACTTTAGCTAAAACAAACTTTCAATTTGGAAATTTTCAATTTCCCGAAACAAGTGACAAAAACTTTGCTACATATGAACTTGCAGGCATGCAAAAATTTCTACGCCAAACGAAAGTTGACTACTCGAACTGCAAGATCTGCCACATGGCAGATATTATATTATACTATATTATATATGTCTATATCTGTGAGTGTGTGTGTGTATTTGTATTTGTGCTTATCATGATTGGCGCTAACTGACGCTCGTCTGGGTCGATATAGCTTTAGGCTAGTCGCACTGTTAGACAAGCAAGCTGGCCCGTTGGATTGAGGCCCATTCCCATTCCTCCTGCTATATAGTACACTATCCTGCCTGCACGCTGTTTGACCTGAGGGTTATAGAATCCGGTCTGACTCGGGTGTTGTGCATTTTTAATGTTTGTTTGCTGTCGCTGTGTCGCAGTTTATTGTTTTTTCCGTTTCTGCTTCGATTTCTTCGTTTTGTTGTTGTTTTCCCTTCCCTTCTCTCATTTTATTTCGGATTTTCTTGCTGTTAATTTTTATTTTGCTATTTGTGTGTGTTGCCGCAATGTTGACGCTAGTTGTATAACACACACACACTTTGAACGGTGGCCCAGGGACAACAGGAATAAAACTGAGTTCAAGACGATCAACAGTTGCTTGACAGTGAAATTATCTGTAATGGGATATATGCATTATGCAACAATACTGAGTTCTTACAGAGTTGTAAATTGTTTCTGAAGTAATTTTATTATTTATTATTATTAAATTATGGATAAGGGATTTACCAACCGTTGGTTGAGTGTAAATGAGAATTTATTTTATTTTATTTTTAATTTAACGTTAAAACCTAAGCAAATAGTTTTTTAACATTTTATGCACAATGTTATGAACCAAAATTAAATATATCTATTGTTTTATATATACATATATATGACAAAATATTTTAAAGAATATATTTTTAAAGAATAAAGCATTTTCTATTCGGAGAACAAATATTTTTTACGTATTATTATATAAATTATTTGAGGCGACCTATGAATATGAGTCTTCAAATAAGTTTCAGTCAGAAATATCCCATAGGAGTTTTATCTACAATATATGCTTTAAGTTAGAGTGCATCAATAAGAACCTCAATGAAAGCATCATATATCGCCAATTAAATGAAAAATGATTGAATAATAAATGTCGAAAATATATGTTTTATTAGTAAGGAAGCGTCCCACACAAATATGCCTAGCTGCCTCTTAGACAACTGCAGGGTATATTTATATATATATTAAAAGTGACCAGTTGGCTAAATGTGTTATGTGTATATGTGCGACTGTGCGTGTGTGTGTGCTGGTGTGTGTTGGTGTATGTGTGTGTGTGTGTGTGTTAACACAACAAACTTTCCAAATTACATTTTGTGTATTTTGTTTCTCCAATTGCCTGCAGTCCATCGCTGTCTGGCCTCTATAAATATGCTATAAAAACACAAGTCGAACAGGGTCATAAGGTGAAGGTCTGTGGGTCAAGAAGAGGGGCGCGTCATTTAAACGCTGCCAATTAACAAAGTAAATTGCGCAAGTTTTTTTTTTTTTTATGAGACACTTCGCCCAGGTTGACATTTGGCGGATTTAAAACCAAGCCCTTATTAATTTGTATTCACTTTTAACGTTTTCTTCGTTTCGTTCTCTCTTTGCAGGTATGTATGTATCTATTGATGGCTGATGGCTCAGATGTTAACATGTAAACGCCATTTTGTGGGCAAGGGCAAGTGGTTTTCATGGCGGAGGAGGCGTGGCGTGGCAACATCCGGCGCCCACTTTAATGCAGCCGCTTTTTTAACTTTTCATCTGCTGGAAGCTGCTGCAAAAGTTTATAACATGCTGTCATTATGGCCAGGCGACACTTTGTGACAACCATCCGCCCCCGGCCACCGGCCCCCGGCGACCGGCCCCTTCTTGCCACTTTCCACTTTCCACTTGCCACTTGCCACTTGCCATTTCCTTCATTTTGTTTTGCAAGCGAGCAACTGTCCGCCCCGTCCGCCCACTAATTTCTTCGACATTTATTTTTGTGCTTCTGCGGTAAGTTTTCGGCGCGTTCTGCGGACAAAGTTTCAAGTGTTGCTTTCAAATGTAATTAAAGTGCCTCGCCCCGCCCCCTTGGCAGGCCACCCACAAAATTATTGCAGCATTAGAAAAGGTTCAAATAATCAAATGAAACACAATTTATGCGACTTCAAGTTGAGCTCTTAAAGGCAGTCAACAACTAATTCGTAGCGTCAAATGAAAGGCAAATAAAATGATCAGTGCAACGTGTAAATGCTTAACAAATTGACATTTGCCACACGCCAGCACACACGCTCTCACGCTCCCACAAGCGGAGGCAGACGAGTACACGAGTACACACATGTGCCACATGTAGCGAAGCTTGAAGGCGTCAAAAGGCGTCTGCGTCCTGCCACTTATGCTTACTGTGCACGTAGGCGATAATGTTTGCCTGCCAACTGAGCTGAGACAGCGGCAAACAAGAGGCTGATGGCTGTGAAGGGGGAAGTTGTAAAGAGGGATGGGACAAGGGGCAATTGCAAGGGGCCAGCATCTGCTGCTAGTCCTTAAAAACTGCAAAATAGTGAGACGTGGCACATGCCGCAAGGCCTAAATGTCTGCCACATCAAATACACATTTTATACATGCTGTTCTTGCGAGTGTGTGCACTCTCGCACACATACACACACACACTCATCGTCTACTCCGCTACACCTCTATGGTCCGCTTCCCGCATAAATCATTCTGTTTATCAACATCATATGCTAAAGTTATGCGAGCTGTCAACCTTTTGAGCTCTCTCGGGCGGCTTTTCAATATTTATCAATAATTTATTTGGCACACGCCCGTGCGTATGCAATACATTTTTCATATGCCATTGCTTCAATGTAATTAACCAATTTGTTCATTAAACTGACCTTTATGTAAATATGCATGCCATTATATACACACATACAAGTATATATGCCTATCTGTATATAGTGAGATGCACACATACATAGCACACATAAATCGCGCCATATTTCAATTAAATATTGACTTTATTACGCGCCCGCGTCTATCGTGCAATAAACTGTTTAATTCAATAAAATACAGTAAATATTGCTTAAGTGCCGACACAGGTATCGTAAAACTAAATTAATTGAATTACGACAGGACCTAACTTTTATCTATAGAAATTGCAATAAAGCGATAACGAAACAATTCTGTTCTTATAATCAATATCTATTAGCAAAGAAATTAAGGGTGTAAAATAAGAGATGATTCATTGGTTTATCAGAGATAAATCAATACATATGTGAATAGACCAGATCTATATGAAAGAACTAAACTTGAGATTTGTGATTTCGAAAATGAAAATTGTTGAAATATTTTAAAATATTCATTTTTCTGTATCGCTTCCAAATACAATCTGAATTTGGATTATCTACAACTAATAATTTCCAGAGTTATAATAAGAAACAAAATTATTAAACTATTTAAAAACAATATCATTTCCAATATATATTCCGTATCTTCTCTAAAAAATAGCTGACCCTTATTAGACTAAATTATAATTTAGATAACTTGCCTAATCGATATGTAATTGCTAACCTGCATGAAAATAATGAACTCAATTGATTATTATAAGGCACTTTAGCTAGCGTTAACTGTAGCTGGTCGTAAACCACTCTGCCATAACGGTATCTTCTATTTATATATCTAACTGCCGACCCCGTTTATTTTCCTTTTTGGCCACGCATTCAGCGCATTGTCACGCAAGCCGCAGTACAGAGGCATATAAAAACTCATATTATATGTATATTGTATAGCTACGATGCCAGATATTTATCTGGCCTTATTGACAATAGCGTTTTGTCGATTGTTCAAATAAATTATGCCCTTATCAATAAAAGTCTGTGCGCTGTGCGTTGCTATACCAGTCTCGCAATCTAGCAGTTTAGCAGTTTAGCAGTTTGGCAATCAACCATGGCTTGCTCTTGCAGGACCCGCCTTGTGCCTCTCTGTTCGTGTCTTACTACAGGTCCCGGCTCGCTGCTCACATAGTGCGATGTGCCTGAGCTGTTGCTACGTGCTGTTGACTGTAACTGGCACAAGATTTGTTATGCCCATAATTTGAGTCAGGCCAAAATCAAGTGGTTTATATTTATTCGTATTTATGAGCTGTTGAGCCAAAGCGAGCGAAGCTCTATAAATCTTTAAAGAGCATCTCAGTTTTACAACTCGCACAGAGGGCATTCTAATTTCATCATGGCATTTGTGTGCCAGCGAGAGCAGCAGTTCATAGGTCAATAAAAGCACTGAGCTATCATATCTAAAGTACAGCTACGAAAGGGAAATGGTTCTTGGAAAATTGATATGTGATAAACAGACTCAGCACTTTTTATAAAAAATACTTTAATGTAACAGCCACTGATAAAACAGTGGCGCTCAGCTAAATATATTACGCTTTTTACAAAAGCCTGCAGAGTAAAATCTGAATGAATCAAAGAAATGTTCATTGTGAAATTAAATTAAATGTTAAAATTAATCACAAGAGTTGTGTTTGGTATGTAAAATTAATTTTTATTTCTATATGATTCTGTATGCAGTTTTTCACAAAGCACTGTAAAAGGTATTGCAAGAAAGTAAATTGCAACTGACCAGATCGGGTAACTATATCACAAATCTTGCATTAAAATAATCTATTAGCTATCAGCTAATTGTCCTTTTAAATCAAGTTTCAAGTAAGCTCGAAGACAATTTGAAATTACAAATCTATAATTTAAGTGTTTACAGTCTTATGATTTTTGGAATTTAATAAATTAAACTTTTAAGCATTTCCCGAGACTAAACTTTTTGCGATTCGCTCTCAGAAACTGAAGACCATATCATACACATCATGCTCTGCACAGAAGCTAAGGTATTTGCTGGTCTTACGCACGGACTCAACTTCTCTAGCTGGAGTCTGTGCTTGGTGCTTGGCATCGGCTTGGGAGCGCTGGCTGTTTGGTCGAGACAAATCAAAAATCAAATTGTTTAAGTGATTTTTCATTTTGTGCTTTTACCTTGTTACGTTAACATAATTTTAGCGCCACTTCAAACAAACAGGAGCCAACGTCAAATGGCAGCATAAGTGATTTCCACCTCTCGTTCAACTTCTTATTTTTTTTTAATGCTGCTGCAAGGCTCAGCACCCGCAACGCTCCACTTTGATATATATTATTGTGCACAGTTTGCCCCAGCCACCGGCGGAATGCCACGCCCACTCCAGCAACAACCCCCGTGTGGCAAGCAAGCCGTCATTTAATTTTATCGTGCGGAAGTTCTAAGTGCAATGTTTTTGCCGTTGTTGTTGTTGTTGTTGTTTTTGGACAGGTGTGTGAGGGTGTGTGTGTGAGTGTATGTGGAGTGTGTGTGTGTGTGTGTGTGTGTGTGTGGGTTGTGGATGCTCAGAACGACATTGCTTAAAAGCGCGCTAAAATGTTCAATTTACGTTTGCTTTCTTTTGCTTTTCATTTATATGATTTTTTTTGTATTTTTATTTTGACTTATTTTTGAGAAACATTGAAAATAAATTGAAAAATGTTGGCTCCCCCTCATAAAAGCTTGTTGACAACACAGCATAACAACAACAACAACAAAATGGTAACAACAACAATGTCTACTATATATGATAAATAAAGGCAAATGAAGTGCACCATCAGCTACATTGTCCAATATAAATTTATATTTATTTATTATGATTTTCCATTTTTGCCAATTCCGCAATTTAAAATGCGTTGACTTCTTCTTCATTCGGAATTGGCACAAAATGCTCCCAGCCACGCCCCCATATACATAGCCTTTATTTACAAATACATATACATATTTATTTTAAATTTCGTTTTTCTTTTTCTTTCTGGTTTGTTTTGTTTTGGTTTTACAATGCAAACAACAGAGCGAAATAAAGCAAATGGAAATCTGTTAATATATTTATATGGATTGAAAAAACAAGATGCCGAGGGCAATTTGTGGCGGCCACAGGCTAGGCGCCAAAACAAATACGAAAAGACAGGCCGCAGTGCACGGATATAATATGATATGATATGGACGTACAAAGGCTTTTTATGCAGGCTTATGAGCACAGTTTACTTTTGGCATGAACTATGAATTTATGTTTTATAGATGAGCTGCAAAGGGGAATTTGTGAGAAAATGGCTAGGGAATTGCGCAAACAAAGCCAAATGCCATATTGAGCGAAACTGAGCGGAATTCTATTCTACAATGTAATGAATATTGAGTTATCGTAAGAAAATATAAGAGATTATTGGTTTGAATATCTGAGAGAGAATACATGAAAGAAACTTCAAATAAATTGAATGACTGAAATTAGAATGAAACATAATAAAATAATAAAATATGTAAAATAAAAGAATTAAATATTAATTTAATAATAATTATGAATGATAGTAAATAATAAAATTAAACGTTTAAAGTTTAAAAAATTATAATATAAAATTTTAATATATTTAGTAATATTTCAAAAAATAATTACAGATGAATACGCTTTAGGCAGCGTATTCAGTCACTTTTTCTGCTTACTGGCCAAAAACCTTCTTCCCTTAAATTGCCTTCTACCTTGAAATCATAAGTCATATGATCGACCTATATCCGCAATGTATCTGCATCAAATCACACTTTTTCCTTTGTAATAACTTTATAACGAAATCAAAGCATTTGACATTTGACATTTTGATATTTGCACATTTGTCCTATCATGATCCTGAAGTGTTGCTACAACTTATATTAGCTCGTTCGTAGATAACTCTGAGTCCTCAAAAGGTAGACTTTCTATTAACTAGCTATTCATTCATTATATTTTCCGAACTACTTTTCGATGAAATGAATTTCTTTCAAGCTACTTCTCAAGAACTATAACAGCTTTGTTCTTGTTAAACACATTTTCCTTGCATTATTTGCTCTACGAAATGGCAATCATAAACGTAAATATTGTGTCAAATAATGTGCGCAGCTGTTCCCCCAAATACAACATGTGCTTAAAAATATATACTCGAGTGAGTACTTGAGAAAAGCTTCTTCATAGAAAAATAATAAAACCATTTATGCCTGGCAAATATATCATATATCAAAGTGCGTCCTTCGCAGAACCAACCGCTCAAGAAGCTAGACTGCAGTAAGAAAAAGTAAACAAAAATAAAATATACAAAAAAAAATAAAAATAAAAAAAAAAATACTGAAGAATGCGGAAAGCCAAGTAAAAACGTTTCCTGCAATTTGCACACTGCACGGAACATTTGTGCGCATATTTTAAATACAGGGCATTATGTTTTGAGTGATTTACGGCGCAAGAACCAAAGAAACAATACCAAAAAAAAAAAAAAAATATATATATAATAATAATAGTAAAATAGAACAACATTTTTTGCTGTTTCTGTTCAGTTTTGCCCCTTGTCGAGCTGCAGCTGCTGGGAATGATTTGTGTTGGAAACTTTGCTCGGGCAGCGTCGGGGCTAATGTTAATGCAAAAAACTGTGCTATACAATTTGTTGCGACGCCAAAGCCAAAGCCAACGCCAACGCCGACGCCGACGCCATTAATGTCGCCAACAAACTTTAGATAACTAATTAGACGAAAGGCGAGTCATAGACCGAGTCCTGTCACGGCTGTAGCTTTGTGCCAACCTTAGCGCAGCTAATTACATTTAATGTGTCGACTAAGCAACTGCAAAGTGTGGATAGATGGCAAACGCTTATTAAAAAGCAGCATCACAATGGCAGACTAATAGCATACCCTGTAGGAACCAGTTGAGAGCACTTATAATGTAGCAGCCAGAAACCTTCAGCAAAAATAGATAAATTAGACGACGATTATATACTCCAACCAATTCAGGACACATCAAACCCGATCATGAGCTCCTATTACAGGGCATGTGCTTAGCACTTGCAAGCAAAGCAAAGCACGTAGCTTCTTGTACAGCTGTGCCTGTGTAACTGTAGCTCCTTAAGTGTTATGCAGGAGCCGCCGCCTGGCAACGTGTGCTAAACTTAATTATAACTAATTTGTGGCATATGTGGAGAGCACACTGGCCAAGTGAGTGAGGGCAGGGTTGGAGCAGCAGGGACATGGACAAGGGCAGAATGTATGTGGCACAGGTAATATAGAAAAAGTGCCAAACAAGCCGCAACTTTTGTGGCTCAAGTGGCCATTAAAGCATTAAAGCCGAGCACACACACACACACACACACACCGACAGCTTATTTCTAATGATATAGCAATTAGCCATGAGTGTATGTATCTGTGTGTGTATGCGTGTTGTGGCATATGCTTAAATTAAGCGCCCAAAACTATGCAACACTAATCGCATTTTGTGCGAAATATGCGCGTGCGATTTCTCTTTCTCTCTCTCTCTCCCTCTCTCACTCTCGGTAGGCTCAAAACACATTTGCATATTTATTAACGTTGATTTCAAGCGCTCGCGCGTGTGCCTTGTCCTTTAGCCTTGTTGGCCCCACAAGCGCAACGCTAACATGGCCAGCCAACTGCCCAGTAAAATGATTGAAATTAAACCACAAGCGTACATAAAAAATCGCTTACGCTTAAAAGCGATGCCAGATCCCAATCCACTTTCTATCCATCTCTGTCTCTCTCTCATTCTCACTCTCTGCCTCTCATCCAAGCTCTATCTCTTTTTATCCGTTGGCCAATGAATTCACGTAACCGCATAAAATCAAACGAAATAAGCCAAGCGCCGGCAAAAGTGGCAACAAAATGCACTTTATACCAGCTACCAAGCCCAGCCGCAGCCAACTTTATACGTGCCCCAAAGCCAACAGCCCACCCCTTGTGCAGCAGCCCCTCTGCCAACAACTCCCACGTACCCACCGACGAGGTGTAATAATGGCCAAAGGCTGTTCCGGCACGCACGTGCCCACCAATGCAGCCAATGGACCAAAAATGGTTCTGGACTTCGCCACCAAATGCACAATGAAAATGCTGAGCATATTCGGAAAATGGAAAATGGAAAATGGCAACGGATCCAGCACGGCAAATGCAACTAACCAAGTTAAAGGCAACTTTTGCCCATAAATGTTGCCAACTACCCTCATAAAAAAAAAAAGAAAAAGAGAAAAAATGCGGAAAGTATCTACAAACCGTAGAGCAAATCGTATGAAAATCAAGTTGAACATTTTGTTGAGGTTGAGTCGAACTGTTCAACACTCCAAATAATGCTGCAGGCATCCAAACCAACTAGCCAAACGGGCGATGAGATGGGCGACGAGATGGTCGAGGGCGAAATGTTTAATAGCCAAGTGTTGCTTTACCAGAATTTATGAAAGCTCTCAATATGCAGCAATAATCGAAATCGGTTTAAACTTGATGTGTGCATATGAGAAACATGAGTAAACGTAATTAAATTGGCAACTAGTTAAATGAATTATCAATTTTTACGTTATTTTCAATATTACTTTTATCAGGTTTGAATATTATTAAATTTAACAAGTAAGAACGTTGCAGTTAGGCGCAACTAACTGCGAAATACTTTGTTCCCATTGGTGCATCTTATTTATTTAATAAACATTTAATTAACGAAATATTTCGGCAATTAGAAAACGTACATGGCAAGCAACAAACGTTTTTCCTATACATATGTATGTACATACAGATTTACACATGTACACACTATACGAGAATACACACAATTTTCTATGTATGTATACAAAAGTTTGCATGCAAGAAAATATTCTAAGAATTGTAAATTTTTCGATCGTTACTTTAGTTTTGTCAAAAAGCGCTCTAGCAATGGCTTATTTGGTTTTAGTTAACAAAGCCAACATCAGGACAGGGGCGCTGGTGGTAATCGCTATGCGAGCTATACTTAGGTGCGCGGGTTCGAATCCCGCAGAAAACATTTTTTCAAAAATTACAATTATTTTTTAATTTTTTTATATTTGTATATTTATTATAAAATGCATGCTGCCAATTGATAATAATTTATACGCATATGAATTGTGCATTTAAGCAAAAACTAAAATAACTTTCCCGATTTGCCACGCTGCGTGGAAAGCAGTTTTTCTATGCATGCATAAATGTATGCATGCTGTTTGTAAGTGTATACACATCCAAGTGTGTATACAATGTTTTGTTTCGCACCAAGCTGCTGATAAGCTGATCAGCTCATCAGCTGTGACTTTATTTATGTTTAGCTAACGATTACATGTTATTTTAAATGACCTGGGTTCGAGTACCGCTGGAAACTTTTTGTTTATTAATCGAAAACTTATACATTTTATTTTTTAAATTCATTACTATTTGTATATTTATGTTAAAATGCTTTCTGCCATCTTAGCAATTACTACTGAGCTATTATAAGCATGTATTATGCAGTTGGCCACAACAAACTTCTTTGCCGATTTGCCACGCCCCCAGTCGGCGTGGACGCAAAATTTTTGGCCAGTTCTTAGAAAGAGCCGAGGCTGCCACGCCCCCAAAGAGGCTGAAATATTATTTTTGGGTCATCGATAGAGGATGACATTAGTAACTCAACCATCCAATTTTAAGCTTCTAGCTCTAAAACTGTAGGAGATATAATAGCTTATTGGTCTTGGGTTGTCAACCCGAGTATACATGCCAAATTGCAAGTCTCTAGTGTCAATAGTGTTCAAAATATAGCACAATTTGAAAAATCACTAAATATTCAAGGCTGATTTGCCACGCCCCCAATGGGCGTAGACATATAACTTTTTGATCGATCTTCTTAGAATCATAACATTAACTTACATGACAAATTTCAGCATTCTAGCTTCAACGGTGTAGAAGATACGTATTTCCCGATTTGCCACGCCCCCAATGGGCGTAGATATATCCGCCATAGCTTTATGAACTTGGGTTGTTACCCCGAGTATACATTCCAAATTGCAACTCTCTAGCTCATCATCTAGTATGATAACTTACCTATGGGCGGAAGACTTTTCCGATTTGCCACGCCCCTAGTGGGCGGATTGGGAAAATTTGTACACTTTATAATTCGGGAGCATATATGAGTATATGTTCCAAATTTCAAGTCTCTAGCTCTAATAGCGCCGAAAAATATTGCGTTCATACGGACAGACGGAAGGACAGCAAGACGGACATTGCACAAACCCAATATACTTTTTTTTCTTTGGGAACAAAGTATAACAAGTAAGAAGGCTCTAGTCGAGACGGCTCGACTACGAGATCCCCTGAACCCTGCAAAAAAAGTGATACTCTTCTTCTTTACGATCGCATGAGCGCGAGCTCTGCTACCCGCGCAGTTGCTGCCGTGGCTTGGGGGTGGGTGGGGCTATACTTTGAACGCCTATAACATTCCATCCATTTCTAGATGGATGATCTTAATGAAATTTTCAGAGTAGATTAAGAATATAATATTAAGAATATAAAATAATAATTATTAAATTAAAGTATAAATTTAAAATATATATCAATCAATTACTATATAATATAGTACACAAAATAATAATTTATTTGAAATTTATATTTCTATTTTACTAAGACTTTATTACTTTAGTTAGAGAACTACGTATTAGTGGCCAATGAATAAAATATTATATTATGTATATTTTTCAAATATATCTTGTACCTACCCTACCTATATATTATATATATATATATATATATAAAATGATGCTTAACATATTTCATGCAATTCCTGATTGAAGCGTTAGATCCCGAGATTTTCATTGTATTTGAAGTTGAAAACTTCTGTCGCAGCACTTGAGTAATATGTAAATGTGGCCATTTGATGCGATATCTGCTCATGTACTTAACGTATTTTGTTATGCTCAATTGCTGGCCAATTGACTCTCTGGCCAGAAAGACAACAGCAGACGCGCTGCCAGGCAGGCAAGCAGAACTCCAGACCGAGAGCGACAAACAGACAGACTAGCTGTGGGACATACTGCATTGGCCGGGCTTATCATGCGGCAAAGTTACAGGCAGCAACTCGTACGAGTGCTTACTGTTCAATGGCTGTCAGATTGCCTAGCTCAACAGCACTTCCCTCAAGCGCAAGCACACACAGGCGCACACCCACTGACTGAAGACAATAACCCAAATGCAACTGCCAATATTACTTAGTTACATCAGCCAACTTTTCCCTCACACACACACACACACACACAGAATCGACCTGAATAGAATAGAATCGAAATATCCCGTAGACTAACGACATAAACGACATACGTGCCGGGTCTGGCAGAATTGCCAGATTGGCTGAATGCTCCAATGCTAGCAGCAGCACAAAAGGCACAACTTTTTTGTGTGTGCTCCCGGGCTTCCCCGCAAAGAGACAGAAAACCGTCAAAAAGTAAATATGCAACAAACAATGGTATTATGCAACTGCAACTTTAAGTGCGCAGCGTTCAGCAGTCGTAGCAGCAGCAGCAGCAAAAGCAGCAGCTTAACAACAATGGACCCCAAAATCCGATTAATGCAACTGCTATACCCTACCCAACTCTATATGTAAGATGACGAGCAGAGCTGCCGTTGCTCTTCACTAAATACAATGAATCGCTTCAACACACACTCGCTCACACACACAATCATGGCCAATAAACAAAAGGACAAATGCGACGCATCGCGCCGCCCCAGAGCCAATCAATCGCTATGGCACCCCAGAGAGAAAATAGAGGGAAAGAGATAGACTGAGAGGGAAAGGGAAAGGGGAAAGAGAGGAAGCGAGCAGGTTACCAACTTAGCACGGACTGCCACTGTGCCATAGGGTGTGCACACCACATGGCAGAGGCGATTGAACGCAACCTGACATGCGAGCAGTTCAATGCACGCTCCCCTCGCCTGGGTCAAAACCCCGAGCAATGTAATAGATTTTTGTCATACTGGCTAAAATAACTGGAAGTGTTTTGGCCAAGAAGACAAACCAATGCTCTGCGAAAAATTACAACAAACTAAAAGCATTTTTGGAATTATCTATTTAATGAAATTGTAATCTGAATGAAAGCTACAATATAAAAACTATTATTATTATATATTTGATCTTTATTTAAACTGATAATAGTTCAATCCAGTAACACAAAAGCAAATATTGCAATTACCCAAGGTGATTCCAATTTATTTGCCCAGAAATTCAAGTGGGCCTCATATGAATTCATGATTTATTTTCCATTAAGCTATACCGGAATTCAAATGTGATATTTTGTATCTAGCGTTCTATGCTTGATAAGCAGATCTAGTGGAACGTTGCTATAAATTAAAATCAAAGAAACGCATTTGCGCATAATATCTTAAAAGAAATTCAATTCCTCGCGGTCTGTTCCTTTTTTACTTAATCGGAAATGTGAAATGAAATGGATAATTTTTACAATTAATTATTATACAATTTAGTATATGTGAATAAACCTTTATATAAATCTCCCTTTCTTTTTGCAAAAGGAATCACTGTTCACATTGATGAAATGACGTTTTGTAAATGAACTAAAAAGAAATTGATGCAGTGCTTCGCCGGTTCAATAGATCAAAGCATTTGTTTGCTCGTGTTGAACTTTATGCATGTATGCAACAGGGAAGCAAACACAATCACAACACACATATTAGCCGCAGACAGCCACGCCCTGTGTAATGCAGTTACAATTTGGCTAGCGTATCGCGCGCTTAATTCAATTACATAAACCAGCCAGCGAGCGTTTGAAAACTTTAATTTGTATGCAAAGTCAATGCGAGGACAGAGTAGGGAGGGGCAGGAGCGGGGCTGGGCCAGGGGCAGGGCGTGCCAATGCATGCTGGCAGCGTCATTGCTGTCATGTCCTTGCGCACTCAGGCGCCTAATCCTTTGAAATTGCCATACACACACACACACACACACACACACACACACACACACACACATGCACATGCACTTGCACACGAATACAAGCACAAACCAAATGCCAATAGCAATACCAATGCCAATATACCCAAGCGAATACAGTGGCTTAAGCGCTGTTTATATTACGCATTCGCCGCGTGTGGCGCGCGCGCGTTAAACTCGTAAATAAGCAGACAAAGCGCATAAAATGTAATGCATAAATGCGCCTGAATATTGCATAAACGAATTACAAAATGTTAACTGCCAGCCCCAAATTAGTTAAAAGGCCAGCCACAGTCGCAATCGCAAACGCAGTCGAATTCCCATTCCCATTCCCATTCCCTTTCCCATTCGCATTTCCATTCGCAATCGCAGTCACAGTTGCTGCCGAAATATTTATAAATAATATTCGAGCATAAAAATTGCAAAGCAGCTTCTACCCAAAATAAAAATAAAAAAAAAGTTTTTCTCATTTCCGTGGCGTGCAGAAAATATTTTTGCGATTTCCGTCCCACCCTGGGCACTGGAACACCCGCTGCTGCCCTCCTGCCCTCTTGCTATGGGCAAGCGGCACAGCGTGAAATATAAATACAATACAAATAAACGCGTGTCGCGCATATTGCACAATGTTGAATTTATTTACAGCTCACACAAACACGCACACAGTGACAACAAAAGAGGGTCGAATCTCTCTCTCTCTCCCTCTCTCTATGTGTGTGTTGACAATTTGTCAGCCTCCCATTTAGCCAGTTAGGCCATAAGCCCTGCAGACCATGAAAATGTGCTGTGAAAATTCGTTATGCGCTGCATTAAATTCCTGTGCAAGAGCCAAACTCACGCACATGCACACTGAGAGATATTCAGGTTTGACTATAAAATAGATCACTTTGTGGAGTAGAGCAGAACGTAGCGTATAGAAACTGAAATAAAACATTCAAGTTTTTAAAATAGTAATTTATTTAAAAACAAAAAAAAAAGAGAAAACGCGATTTTCATGTTATAATAAAACGAGAATTTGAAATAAATATTTGTATTTTAATTTGCGTTAAATAGGAGCACGCATATCTCCGCAGCAATATGCTATAACGAATACCTACTTTATCATATCAATCAGTGATTCAATGAGGGATTAAAGACAAATTATCAGAATATATAAACAAAATTGCTGATACTTTAGTAATAATTTAAAGAAATGTCATATTGCACATGTACAACTTATTATATAATTTTCCGTACAATGATCTTTTATATACATATAATTATTATAGCTCAAATGTAAAATATACTATTTCAATGCTTCAAGTTTGCGCATTATGCTTGCTGTTCTATTCAAATAACATCCATTTGGCTGAGCTGCGCGCTTTTGAATGAAAATTAGTTAAATTTCGTGAATTAATCACATATTCCGTATTCAACACTTTTGACAAACCATATGATATAGTAAGGGGACTCGCAGTCGCCATTCGCTCAAAAGGCAAAAGCGTTGAGCAATGAAATGAATTTGCACGCGCTCATAAATATTTTACATATGCATATTGGCCAACATCCTGCCCAACTACACGCGCTGCCAGCTTACTCCATTGCAATGGAGAGATGCCTACAAAACGTGAAGAT
This sequence comes from Drosophila buzzatii, assembly GCA_035045845.1. Taxonomy (NCBI): domain Eukaryota; kingdom Metazoa; phylum Arthropoda; class Insecta; order Diptera; family Drosophilidae; genus Drosophila; species Drosophila buzzatii. Next base: position 783,967 of record JAWNOS010000373.1, on the reverse strand, counting down.
GTTAGCTGCTGGCACGTGAAATGAATGCATATATAATACACGCACTCACACAATCTCACGCGCGCACACACATGCTCACATGCACACTGCAAATTATTGTGACATAAAGTGCTTTGACAGCGACACCCAGCGCCAAGCTGCGAGCCTCTGCAACTGTGACTGCGACTGCGACTGCGACTGCGACGGCGACGGCGACTGAGGCTGACATTTGAATTGCTGTTGTTGCTGCCGTTGCTGTTGCGTGTTGCGTGTTGCGTGTTGCTGCTGCTGCTGCTGCTGCTGACATTCATGCGCCACATAATTCACAGCATACTTCGAGGGAGACTGCCATTGCAAATTCAAATGCTGAGCAGCCGGTATAACGCGTCGTCTGATTAGTCCCGCACTCGTCTCGCATATAGCATGCATATGACATATTTAAGTGGGTTATGTTACGCGTGCACACATACTCACACACACGCACACACACATACACTCACAATAAAGCTCATTAAACCTGGCAACAGCCGGGCGTAACAAAAAAATAAATAAATATTACTGAAGCTCATAAGTCGCCAGTTAAGGCAGTTATGCATATGAGTATATCATCTATATGTACATATACGATATGCTGTGTATGTTTATGTGTATGTGTATATGGTCTTAGACTCTTTTGTCATTACTGTCGCTGAAATGCTTAAATTTAAGCGCCTTAACTTTAGGCGCCACATTGCCATCCAGTTGAAAAGAGACTTCGGCTCAATGAATTACAGCAATAAGTAGCAAATTTTCCATAATTTTCTGTAATTTCTGCCTCTTTGTTGCTTTTGCCTTTTAGTAGTCTTTGGTTATGGCCAATAGAAATGTTATCTGTGCAAAGCTTCGCTTCGAGTATAGTATATGCCAGAGTTGATTGTCTGATATAGCTTAAGTCTTTAAATGGGTTTGATAGAGCCGGGATATTGAAGCTCTGAACTTCGAACAAGTCTTAAATAATTCTTGACTTCTGCTTGCAAATATTCAACATCTACAACAACATTTTGTATACATAATCCCAAAACTATTTTCAAGCACATGCCATGAGCAGTCTTCAAACTTCACAGACATCCTTACTTACTACTCGTACAACTGCAATAAGTCGAGGAGCCTTGAAGACTTTACAGCTCTGTGGGCGAGTGTTAAAGCACGTCATCAATTCAATTCAAACTGACAGTTGTATTTAATTACTTGGCCAAAGTACACAAAACTGCCCAGGGCTAAAATTCTAATGTGCAACTGGCACTGAGATCTTTATGCGTTGAGCACTAATTTCATCATTGGAATTAACTGTCAATGGCCAGAGGCTTCCTCATGTACTGCTCAATAATTGATGGTAAATGTAAAAGTAGCTTATGTAATTATTTGGCTATCGATAAGTCTCAAATAAATTAATTGTTAGATCTATCTATCTAAATTCATTGTGGATCTAACAATTTACCCTTCAAATTCTATTCGTAAGACATATTTCAGTTTATGAAAAGCATCTTGAAATATACTAATAAACATGATTCTTTGCTTCAAGCATTCTAAAGCTATAAAGCAAAGGTCTCTGTTAGTAAAGTCAAAAGTCTTAATCGATATATTTCCTTACTTCGTCAAGCAAGACGGCCAATTATAGGCTAATCCTCAACGATGTCTTGTCTTAACTTATCCCATAAAGCTTATCTGCCGCTCCGCTATGCTCTGCCCTGGCTACATCCTATTTGCTTAACTCTCGCTGCAGTTTTGTGTCTGCTCGCTAATAAGCTCAGCGCATCTGTATATCTCCACGGAGTCTAGAGCTATAAAAGTAGACAAATCCAAGCCGAAAACCAGAAGCACAAGCAACAGCAACAACCCGTGAAAAACTGTCAAGGAACACGCTTTTCCGCCCGCCACGCCCCCGCTGAGACTGCCTATCCAAAGGCATGCCTTGTTGTTGGCCCTGAGGGCCGTTTGTGTTTTTATTTACTTTTTCGCTTTTTCTTCCCTTTTTGTTATTTCTTTCACTTTGCCTTATCCAAAAGTAATTATTTTCCATTAAACGTAATAATGATGCCTGGAGACTGATAACAGCCGCTGCTGCCGCCTGTGGAAATTAAATTATGCGCCGTTTGTTTTTGCTCGCCGCGAACAATCCGCATTTCTCTGTTGTTGTACCTCGAGGCTAACTTTGTCACCTCAATAAAAAAAGACTGTGACAGCGCCAAAAAAGAGAGAAAAATATATACAAATATACACTGTATTTATATATTTATATTTATATTTATATTTATATTTATATTTATATTTATATTTATTTTTATATTTATAAATGTACTCGACACACAACAACTGGAGCAGGCACAACAATTGCTGAGCGTCCTCGTCGAGGTTTGTTAAGCGCAGCCATAAAACGGCTCAGTACACTTGATCGACGCCGCAAATGACTTTGGCTAGGGTTGCCACACACACACACACATACATTCTTCTTCATTGTCTAGTACAAGACCTAACCCGTACTGCCTAGGTACTCTCGCGGCTAGGTTTGGGGCCTGGTCCTGGTCCTGGTCCTGGTCCTGGGCCAAGTGCACGCCTCGCTGGTTCACTATGCGTTTATCAAAAGCATACATAATATCTGCGATATAGCCTGCCTCTGTCCCTATTTCTATGCCCGGCACATTATAACAAATTTCTCGCTTGCATAAGCAACACACACTCAACAAATATGGGCGTGTGTTAGCTTATTAGAGATGTGCGCGTGAGCGTAAAATTATAGGCAAATACAAATACAAAAGTTTTCCCTCTAGACTGCATCTAATTGGCGAATGCCATTAAAAGCCAAGCATTGGAATTCGAGTTCAGAAACTCATGAAACTGATATAATTACTAATATTATTTTCGATAGAATGTACTTTAACTGATTACAAATTTGAAATTTCAATTGAATGGCCTACATACATATTTCCTTTGATTATAAGTCAAAGACATTGTTGGCAACACCTTTATTTATCACACTTTATTTATCAATAAAAAAGTAGGATTTCAAGTCTTTAATTTATTTTATTATTTGTTTATTTGTCAAACATATATAATTATTTTTGTTAACTTGCTTTCCATATTGAATTTTGATTAAAACGTAATATGGAAACACGCGTTCCTCTCTAATCAACAAATAAAGCATAAAACGCTGGCTCGGCTAGCTGCTGCTATATCACTGCATAACAAATGGCCTACACATACCCACACACACACACACACACATACACAACACAAGCACACATATGTGTCTCTTAGTGTATAGAGCAAAGCGTCATGGCGGCAGTCCATAAAAATGGAACGGAACTGCAAGTAAATTAACAGGCTGGGCACATGAAGGCACACAAAGGCGGCACAAAGCTAGAGCTAGAGCTAGCGAGCTCTCCGTGCCAAGATGAAAGAGGGAAGAGGCAGAGAGTTAGATGGTTGGGCGATTGTCTGTTACTCTATGTGCCTTGTTTTACATAATCAACCCTGCATATGTGCGTGTGTGTGTGTGTGTGTGTGTGCATGCATATGTGTGTGTGATGTTGGCTACTTAAGTTACACAATGACATTTTTCAATGTGTCAGAATTTTATTGTTGGAACTTGGGGCATTGTTGTTGACAACTGACATCTTTCTTTCTGCAGCTGACAGAGCGTCATGGTTGGTTTTCCTCTGCAGCCTCCGCTGCTGCTGCTGCTGCTGCTGCAACTTTGCCTCTGCCTCTGTCTCAGCTTCTTCTTCTTCTTCTTTTACATTTCTATTACGTTTTTACTGCTGCTGCTGTTGCTGTGTCCGGAACTGTTGCTGCTGTTTTTACTGTTTTGTCTTGAAATGTTGACAACTGTTTTGCCACTTTTGCCGTAATTGAAAAAAAAAAAAAAAAAACATATTCAAATATTGTTTTGCTACTCAAATGCAAGTCATTTTTGAGAAATGTAGCTGCAAATATGATTGAAATATGTATATGTATGTATATATAATCCCCAAGATACCCATGAACCGACTTAAAGTGCTTCACTGAAAGAGGCTAAGCAACAATTGCTTTATGGGAGCGAGCACTTTACAATCTAATGAAAAACAATTATAGCAAAACAACAATTATCATCAAAATTCCTTAGTAGGTCTAGTTCTAAGGAAAAGCTGAAACTATTCATCAAATAGTAAATATATATCATTATTATTGAAATATATATTAAATATTTGAAATATGTGTAAATAGAACATTATATCTAAATGCATTCGAAGCATTACTAAAATTGAGCTTAAAACGGTTTCACAGCGTCAGAATCAACTTGAAGAGTTCTAGCGTGTCTAGAGTAAAATATCTTTAATTGCCTCACATTTATTTTCTCTCGAGGGAACAATAGAAACAATCAACACACTCACGTAGAGCAGAAGTTACAGCTGAACAGAAGAAATTCGAATATCAAAGAAAACTCTGAAATTTTCCAAGCTGCAATTGCAATTGCAATTGCAATTGCATAGATAAGAAAAGCAGTAAGTGCCTGTACTCTAAGCAGTGCATTACTAGCAGGGTATTCATAAATATGTACAGACCTACACACTAACAGAAATTCCACCAAATTCCCGCTTATTGTTGCCCGACTGCTGAAACTGTGCGCCAACTAAAGCAATTTACAGTTCCTAAAAAACAGGCAGCTCGGCATGCAAGTGACCTGGCAAGGAGCTGGCGGGTTGGTGGGTTGGCTGGGACGCCAGCGGGCCAAACCAAACAAATGGAAAAAATTCAAATTATCTGCAAGGCAAAAATAAAGGGAAAAGGCAGCTACAACAACAATATCAAGACTCTGGCGAAGTGTGTGCCAAACTTGAGTTCTTTGCACACATTCTGGCACTTGAACATTTTTCTTATTGTGGCCCCAGCCAAGAGCAGCTCATTGGGGGCAGCAGGCGAGGAGATGTGGGGCCAGTGGCTAAGGGGTAGTTGGAATTTTGGTGGAACCAAATTGCGCGCGCTGTTCTCTAACGTGTTGGGCTTAAGTTGGCTTGGTTTCTGGTCTCGGTTCGGGCTCTTCTGCGAGAGGCAGAGGTGTGTGGCTGGTGTCTGCCTTTTGGCCATTTTATTTGCATGCCAAAAGGCAGCACACACACACACACTGACACCAGCTAAGTGAAAAAGTGATTCTGCGTTATGTTTTTCTTTTATATATACTTTTTATATTATTTCCTTTTTTGTATAAAGTCAGGCAACTTACTTTGGGCAGCTTATTGCATGAAGGCAAATGAAAAATGAACTTAATACAGTTGCAGACTACATGAGAAACATGAGCTACGGGTAATTGCACGCTGATTTGCAAAATGGCCAAAATCTCTCACTCACACACATACACATACACACATACAATACTTGGCTATTAGTTGGCTTAAAGTTGTTTGGTCAACTTAAAGCCAGCCACTAACGGCCGTAAAATGTTTTGCTTTCTGCGGCTTTTTGGGCCAACAACTTTTTCAACACAAGCTGCGCAAAAATGTTGAAGAAGAAGAGCTGACAGTTGGCATTTGCCAACAGTTTAACAGTTAAACAAAATGTCAAGAGCACAAATATATTGAAATGTAAGCTGACCATGCCCAGCCCATGCCTCTCTTCCGCACTCAAATCCTATCCCTATATCCAACTGGTTTTTAGCTGTTGGTCAACGAGCTCTTGTCCTTTCTGGTTAACCCATTTGCAACTATGTGTGTGTGGGTGTATGTGTGTGTGGTAAACGCAATCTGACAATTTATTCATTGTGCTCCACGTTTTTCAGCTTAATCCATTAATGGCATCAACTACAAAGCGCTGACAAATGGAGCTGACATTTTTAGTCTCTTTTTTGTGGGTTCTGACTCGAAGTTTTGGCAAAAGTAATCTATGGATTGACTTGCTCTCTCTTTGAGCTACAGTCAAAAGACTTTTGAATGTCTTTTGCAGAAACTACAAATTTTGCATTTTAATTAGTAATATTATTTTAATATTCAATTCAAAATGTTGCTAATGCAATAACTCTGCAATTTGTATTTATAAATATCCACGTAAAGAAATATATTTATAAATATATAATGAATATTAAAAAATTAATATATACTTTAGAATTGTATATTTCACTTGTTAAGAAAAAATATAAATTTACTAAATTTAATTTTGCTTTTTTTTTCTTAATTTAAGGGAATATTTCTTCAACTTGAATATCTGTCTTCAGTGCAGTGCTCAGCATGTTTCACTGTTGGTGCTTGACTCGTACAAACCACATTCGAAAACTTTTGATCCACTTGTTAACCGCAGATACTTTGCAGCTTTGTTCGAATATGACCTTCAGATAACTTTAATTCTGCTTTGCACTTCCATCCCGTATTATGTAACTGTTGTAAGAACGTACGGTATGATCAATCACGGAAAAATACGCAGAGGTGTTCAACAAATGTCTAAGGACACTCATGGACTTTTGTCTCTTCCTTTGCTTAAACTCCAACTATGAAAAGTGTTGCCTACTTTTTGGGGCAACGGAATTTAAATGACTTGCATGGCGCTGCAACTTGTCATGGTCGGCGCTTAGCCCGGCTGACAGCTAATGCACTTAAAACTTCACAAGTGTCTTGTCAATGCTTAAATGTTTCGACTGTGTCAGCGACCACGCCCAACGCCCAACGCCCAGCGCCCAGCGCCCAAACGACAGCGACAACGACTTGAGTGCAAAATTCAATTAACTTGCTTAAGCACATCTACACACACATACCCGCACACAATGCACTCACACTTGTGCTGCATGCATATGCAATAAGTGTCTGTGTGGCTGCGTGGGTGTGGGCGACCGTGTGCGTGTGTATGTGAGCTATCAATTTCATGTCCAATCAAGCAGGCAACCAGGCAACTGCAGCAGCTGCAAATGAAACTGCAGCTCTGGCTCGTAAAAGCCATGAGGATTGCCCAAAACCCCAGCCACTTAAGCAGATGTCAACTTCATTTTGCATATGCCACATGCCATATGCCGCATGCTGCATGCCACGTATCGCTGCCCCTGCTGCGGCACTTAAAGGTGCGGCCTCTCACAAAAAAACCCTTGCCCCGTCAATCGAGACAGCTGCGGTCTGACTTGCGGCAGTATCTGTAAATGTGGCTAATTGTTTTTGCGGTACATTGTTTAATTATTATATAAGTTCAAACTGTATGCAATACACACACACACACGTACAACCACAATCGTAGCAGTCTAATTAAAGCGATTTGCATATTAAATGAGAGGCTCTTGCTGTGGTTCCAGCTGCTCCATGGCCCGGCGCATGTCAGTGCCAAATGGGCTGTCAAATAAGAAAGCGTTTTGTCCAAATGTTACCGTTACGACACAGCACAACAAAGTTTGACATTTTATGATGGGACCACAGTAACAAACAGCCGAACCAAAAGCAACCAGCAAAACCAACCAAACCATCCCAACCACACAGCCCTTTTGCCTGTCAATTACATCAAAATTGTGAATTGTTGCCGTTATGCATTTGACATTTTCGAGTCAATATAAAACGAAAATAACTCACTGATTGTGTGTGTGATTGTGTGTGTGTGTGTGTGTGTGTGTGTGTGTGTGCGATACAATCAAATCTGGCAAACAATAGTCGTACACCTTTGCTTCCCTCTTTTTGCGTGCCATAAATAAATAATCAATGAATTTATACCTTTGCCATGTCGACTCGACGTATACGTAATATGCTGTGCAATTTATTTGGCCCAGCACAGATGAAAGCGTAATTTGATTGTCCTGTGATTTATATGTGACTTTGACAGCTGGGCAGCTGGACAGCTGGGCAGCTGTTAAGCTCAGCATAACCAAGTGCCAATTGCAGCCCCCATTAGACGCCGTGACCCGAGAGCTTGCACAGAAGTCAACATACATTTGCTTGTAAAAGGAGCCTGAGAAAATAATGATCGGGCGAGAGATATCGAATATTGAAGAAGAATATAATTCATTTTAAAGACTACTATAACTCAGATCGATCAAAAATGATCAGATATGGTCAGGTCTGTTTAGGTTTCCATACTAAATAGGCTTATTTAGATATATCTTCGACTATTCATGATGTTAAGGTTTCTGCTAAATGTTAGCTTGCACATTTTATTTGGGTTATCCATGTAAAAGAAAAGTCATTGAAAATTCCATTTCGTTGCCTTTTGCACCTGAGCAATTTATGTCAATTGGGCATTGATTTATTTGCGCTAAATTATTTATTCATTTATTTATTTATTTATTGCCTTTAGCTGACTGCCTAATGTCGTGACTGGAAAGTAAATTAGTTTTGATTTTGTATTTTCGACAGAGGCTCTCGTGACCAGACGACAACCCAGCTCGATAAAACATTGGGGCAACTTAGATAAATAGCTAACAAAGCAGGTTAAAGGTGCAAAAGACAAAAAAAAAAAAAAACTAAATATAAAAAAAAAACTATAAATGAAATGAAATGAATACAAAACAAGGAACTAAAGTCAAAATGCACTGGAAACGAGAATCCCCAAGCGCATAAATTGCCTCGACATATAAAAATACATATATCTTGAAGGGCGGGCAAGCAAATGGGATGGGCGAGCTAGTGAATAGCGTTCGGGGTGCAAATGGGGCATGGCAAGAAAGCAGAACAAAACGTGGCCAATGCAGAAACTCGTGCTAACTACACATTTGGGTATTTGTGTATTAACACTTTGGCAGTTAGTGGGACTGCTGAAGCTGGTCCTGCCAGGAGGACGTTCATGTAGAGGCCAATGGCTGAGCTGTTGTTTTGCGTCCAGGCTAAAGTTTAATTGGCTAGTTTAATTGACAGCAAATGAAAAAAGGATGAATATAATAAAAACAAAGAAATTTAATCAAGCAACGAACAATTGTCACACACACACCTACCTACACCTACACGTTGCCACCCACTAACATGTATAAATAAAAAGTGCAAACGTTTATTGGATTTAACGAGCTCTCAGTGTCGTCGCATGCGGCTAGCGGCATGTGGCATGTGGCATGTGGCATAGAGCAGCGCGTGGCAACATGAAAGCACTTTTAGCGCGCTGCACAACGATGCCAGCTTAATTTAAATGTCACCTGCACTAAACAAATACCAGGACAAGGGATCGCACCAAGGCAGACAAACAGCCAAACAGAGAGACAGACAGAGAGAAAGGCGGACGATGATATTGTTAGTGACACTCTTTCAGCATTAAGTGTGTACATGGCAAACACACAGGAACATGGTTGTGCATGTGTGTGTATCTGGCTGCACTTCAAAAGCCACTCAGCACATCAACAGACAGGAGCCGGGGCCGAGCAACCGAAAAAATATATATATATGCCCAAAGCAGGGCAGATTGACAAGCCATGTGGGCCGACAGCGGCTTAAATATTTTTATTAAATTGTTGTCGCCGCAAAAACCAAATTATAATACAGTCAAGCATCATTAAAAAAAATTCTCCCCCTGCAGGAAAAACATAATTTATTGTAACTTTAAGTTACAAAAAAAATACATTTAAGCAAAAAAAAAAAATATGTATAAATATATATATAAAAAATAACAAAAAAAAAAAAAAAAAACAATTTAAAACTTAATCAAACTGCCCTTTAATAAATAAATTACATAATAACAAACATAAAACTTGACAAAGCTTTAAAAAAAAAAAAAAACAAAAAAGACAAAATTCAATATTCCACGCACAAAATGTTTGCTTTAAATTATTAAAATTCTTTTCACAGAAAGGTCTTCTATCCTAGCTGTAATATATTTGTATTCCATTCATCATGGCGATGCTTATCTGTAATTAAAAATGAGCCAACTGACGTTGACATTCTCCAGTTCCATTAGAACATGGCCAAAGCAATCATTATAATGCCAATAAAAATAAATAATTTCGATGTCTGCACAAACTGTGCAGCATCCATTTAGCTAAGCAAACGCAGCAGTTGCCATACCATTTACACCAGCCCCGCTCCAGCTCAAGACTGTATGCGTGTGCGTGTGCGTGTGTGTGGTTTTTGTGGGTAATGGGCCGCATCTTGTGGCTCATATCATTATGCATCATTAGGTTGATGGGCCAAGAGCAACGGGGCAACACACTTCGATTTTATGGCCATGGCCGAGTCCACGCCAAGGCATATGTCCTTCTTTCTTCTTCCTTCCTTCTTTCTTTTGCTTGCCCAGGCTCAGGCTCAGGCTCCGCTCAGCGCCTTCTGTGTGCGCTATTAAGCGCGTATTACTCATCGAACAATATTTTTGTCGCCTTGGGTTCGATTGCAAATGATAAAGTGGAAGAGACATAGTTTTACGAGTGTGTCGTAGCCAATAATGGGATAGTTCGATGAAGTATGCGTGTCTGTATCTTCATTGATACGACTGTGGTCTGTTGGGCTAATACTTTTATGGACCCACAAATTATTAATAATTAAACAGCTCTGCTTTACGTACATAAGTCTGACGTAAGCAAGTGCACACACAAAGTGACTCAACTACGGTAATTCATATTCCCATTGAAATGTGATTTATAAAGTGACGTGAAATAAAAAATACGTGTGACGTAGTGACTTACGTAGTGCTAATGAACGAAAATTATACCAATTAACGCCAAGTCGTTAGTTGGAGATTGTGAACGAACCTTGGTTTATTCAATGATTATGCCGCTTACGTTACGTAAGCTAATTTCATTAGCTTTGACGCCGAGTGCTAATGAAGTAAATATATTAGAAATATTTAGTTTCTTATTAACAATCTTCAACTGACGTAAAAAGTAACGTAAATTGCTCTAGGCAACAATCAATTGCAACACAAATTTCTGTAAATAACTACGTAGTTGACATTTTGTGAAATGGGTTCAAACTATACCACATTAAATACCATTACGTAAAAGGCTTACGCCACGTAAGGAAAAACGTATGCACTCGTAATCATAACGTTGAGCCAGAGAAAAAACTTGTAAGCAAGACAAATTACATGGGAAAGTGCAACTTTATTTGACTCAACTCCCAAATGGTTGACAACTTAACGTAAGTGCTTACGTCATAGTGTGCACAACTGTACATTTTACTGTAAGCTCTTCGCTGTGTTGTCTTTCGGGTTAGCAAGCGTCTCGCTGGCTTCCACTACTTCATGCTATAACTTTCCATCTTTGCGTCAAGTTTTTGGCACATTTGCTTGACAAATTGTTTTGTTTGCGCTGCTCGACGTCAGCAATCGATATACCCGCAGTGTATACGGAATATATATAGATTATATATACCCCGATTGATCTGAGTGTGGGCAGTATAAGCATTGGCAACAACAACGCGAGCGAACGTAACAGGCGGCCACACCCACAAAAACTAACTAAGCAAAGTAGTTGTCACAGCAACCGAACATTCTGCTGTCAGCTAAATAAATATAAACAAATATATATGCGGGCTTTTATATAGATATAGATGTACATATATACATACTATGTACCACCATATAACACTTATATAGATTGACTAAAATTTCATTTTCTTTATTTTTTTCTTGTTTCTCTTTCCTTGCAGGTAAGTCGCAAAACGCTGTTTGGCGCTTCAAAGACGCTCGATTTGGTTATAAAATCAAAGTACGTACTTCTTTTTGACACCCACACAGGCACATACCCACACACACACACACACACACAGACACCCACACAGTGCCAACAATGGCGCCATTAGAGACGTCTGAGGCAGTGCAAGAGATGAAATCAATAAAGTCGAACGTATCCTGCTGATAGCTGTTTAATGTTTACAATATGTCTTTATTTCTTTTTCGTCTCCCACTGCTTACTTCTCTATCTCTCTCGTTCTTCTGGTGCGACCCACTCACACAGCCACTCCCACTGCGCTTCTTCTTCAATTCATTTCCTATATACCCCTAGACACATTTGCCTTTGACTTTACCTTCAGCAAAATGCTGCTCGGCTCCCGCTCAGCTATGCAAAACGATTTGATAATACCCAGCGTTATGATCCTGGCCAGCAGCTGCACTTGTTATGATAGCAATACTCGACAGTGGACGGGACGTGGACCAGCGGGAGGAGCGTGTCGTCTATAATGCCAAACAATTTAGTGCAGTTGCTGCTGCTGCTGGCGCTGCTACTCCTGCTGGTGTCGCCTGACAAAGGTAACCTCCATTATCCGATTTGCATTTAGGTTTAGGTGAATGCGCTCAAATGTGCAATTCAATTTAAGCAAAACTTGCTGCCAAACAAACAGTAACAACAGAAGAAGCAGCAGCAAAGCCAGCTGAGAGGGGCAACTGCTGAGTTTTGGCATGCAGTTAACCAGAAAAAAAAGTAGCGCAAAAAGCAGCTTAGCCCCCGGAGCCAAACTGCAGAGGGCAGTTTACCAGCAGCAGCAATAGCGATAGTAGTAGCAGTAGCAGGAGTATAAAATAAAAATGAAAAAATAAAAAAGAAGCAAAAGGTCGACATGGCGCATAAAAAATTCAAAGTCAGTGAAACGCAACTTAAGCTTTTTTTACACCGGTTGCCAAGTGGCTTTGGGGCAAAGACTAACACAAAATCGGGATAAACACACATGTACAACATACAGAAAACGAGGGGAGAGATAGCCAGAGGGAGGCGTAGAGCGAGAGTGAGTCGGAGATAGACAGCTGAGGAGGCGGAAGAGCGCTACAGGAAGTTAGCACATAAGCGGAGTAGATTAAACACCGAAACACAGGCGCTCAATGAGTCACATGCAAAATGTCCCTCCTCGAAAACACAAAACAAAGTTGAGATTTTTATTTTGTTGAGGTTGTAGTTCATACCCTGTTCCCATTTGTTTAAAGTTTTAAAGTAGATATGCATGAGTTATTGCTTAGATCAGCAACTAATTATCGACTATTATCGACTATTAGCTAAACTGAAATGTGATTAAATTTCTGTTCCTCGCTTTGTTAGGAATAGTGATGACAACAAATATTTATTAATAGATTATTGAATCACATGATTAAATTTAACTGGGCGATTATAAATCGAAATTAATCGAACAAAAGTGGAAATAATCGATTAATCAAATGATCGTTTATTTGTATACAAAAGTAGAGATTATGTTAATTATTTATTTAGTATTTTATAAGATCGAGCAATTTAGAGTTGAATTCAGGAACAGTAGCTCGGACGTGTGAAAATAGCAAATTATCCGTGACAATCATCTCCACAATTGTCAATTGACTTTGCCATCTTGGTGTGTTTGGAGCCATATAAAGCCAAGCTATGCATATTTAAAAATACATCAGTAATGTGTTGCTGTTTTTCAACTGGTTTTTATTGATTGCTTGCTTGTGCTAGCCACTTCCATGTTCCTTCTCACAATCAAAATGTTCATTGGGTGTCTAACGAAACAAATCGTAATAAGGATCTGTTTATTACCAGTAAGCTTAAAACTTACATTGATAGACGCGAACTCGTTGAAAAATATTTCCACACTTTTCTTGTTGTTGATGCCATTATAAACATTAAAGTTTTTTCTCTCTTCCGACTTACGGCTTACGATAATCGATTAATGTTCCGTTTTGCGATACAATTAAATTGCAATCCGAAGCAAAATAATCGATTAATGGACTTCATATCGTGTCATCACTAGTTAGGCTGCATAAATCAAAAACTTTATAATGCATTTATCGATAATTCCTTTGTATATACCAAAATTTGTTAATTTTAAACTTATGTTTCGAGACCCTTCTGTACCATCTGCTAACCAAGTTTAATCCATTTCTGGTGTTTAAAATTAATATCAAATATGCATCCAAATATCTTTAGATAAAATAAAAACTCAAATTTGAGTTCATCTAAACATTTTTACAGCGTAACCCTCAGTCTACAACTCCCATCCAGGTTTCTCTTCACATTTGTTTTTATTTTTATTTTTATTTTTATTTTTTAAGCCATTCAAAGCCGACAAAGTGCGCTTAAAAATGTCAAAACAAAAGGAAGCCAACGTTTTTCCTACTCGCCTGTCTATCTGCATTTTCACATGGGTCTAACCGCATTCCAAACTCGTTGCCCAAAACAACCCAACAAATATTTAGCAACAGTTTGGACTGGAGAAAAAACTTTTTAAATTTCTGTAGCTGAGCTTATGGACATTTGTAGACCATAGTCAAATTACAATAAGCGCGACTTTATGCCAACAAATGGCTGCAAGCTCTTCGTATGTTATTTAATTATAATCAACTACCCAAAGCAAGCCGAAGTGAATCATCAAACTATTTATGAAATTATTTAACATATAATTAGTTTAGCTTTTTTTTATAGTTTTTTAGCACATCACCCTTTACAATTGCATGAATGCCTTTTTTCACAAGGCATTCTGTTGGCCTTTTTGTGCTATTATGTTCAATAAGAAGTTGTTTAGCCTAGATTACCTGGCAAGCTTAGAGTTTCATTCATGTTTCAATCAAATATATATATAATTAGATATATAACTTTTTCTGACATTTGTAATATGTACTAAAAATAGAAAAACATTTTATATTCAGATGCAAGACGCATTGCTCGTCTATCGCTTAGCTTTTTAATGAGCTTAACAAGTTTTCCGTACGATCATATTACAGCGACTTTTTATGAGTCCAAATGTTCTCGTTTTATTTATTATTTTTCCATAGCTCTTGGTTTGGTCAAATAGAATTTATTTGTGCTTGATGCCTTTGAATGCATAAATACAAATTCCATATAATTCCCATAATAAGCAGTTTCTAATTGGATTTTTTAATGAGCTGTGTTAACAACTTGTTTAGGACTCATGCAAATGAATCGATGGTCAAATGATATTTGAATTTAATATTCCAATTCAAATGCTATGTCGACGCTGCACAACTGTTGCACTCAATAATTGAGAGAAAAATTCGAAAACATATAAATGTCATACATGTTTAGGGCCAACAAATTATGCATGAAGTGCAAATATTTGTGTAAATGGCATAACAATTATTGTTGACTATATAATCAGCATATTGTATGCATACTATACGAATTAAACATTTGTAGCTGACTTTCGCCCCAAACCGAGCTCGAACCCAAGCCCCACTTCAATCTAGATACACATATAAATATTAAATATGCATTAGCTTAGGATCACATACACAGTCACACACACACACACACACACACAAACTCGCACTCACACTCCTGCGCTCATTTGTATGCTACACTTTTTTTTACTTTTAATGCTCTCCTGCACAAGCTTTGCCACGTGGCGCCGCAATGTGTTAAATTTTTACAGTTGAATTTGTTATGCGGCCGTCTATGTGTCTGTATATGTCTCTCTCTCTCTACTACCTCGTGCTGTGTGTGTGTGTTTGCGTAGTAAATTTGAATTTGATTGAAAAGCATGTGACACCGCGCCATCCGTCCTGCGCCGCCTCCAGAGCCATCATCTCAAAGAGGTCTGAAGGCTGCTCCTTTTTACCTGGCGCTGCGACGTTGGCGCTTCCTGCCTGCGCCCCCTGCTCGATGTCGCCTGCAGTTTAGATAACGTTGAACGGTGCGCATCATTTGGCGCTCAGCTTTGACTGCTTACTTTGCCACACGCTGCGGCAGGGGCGCGGCACGAGGTGCGTCTTCGGCTTGTCAAATGGTTTTGTATAGATTTCTGGAGACGCCATCTGCTAGAACTACCCGCTAACCGGGCTCGGCCTTTGTGAGTTTTTGTGACAGCTTGTTAGACGTGGCATGTATTCTAGCTGTGAGACGGGGTTCGGGGGGCGTGGTGCGTGCGGCATGTAGCCGCATTGTGCATCAAACTGACAGCGATGAATGTAAGCGATTTATTTTATGATTTATTGCGTATACGCATTGTATTCCATTGCTATGGATTTACTACATTTACACACACATATATCATTATATAAATGTGTGTCGCATTGTTAACACTTGCAAATCACTTGGCTATTGCGATTTTCCGAGCGGAAATACATTCAACAAAAGAACTTCTTCAAAACATAAGCAGCAAAAAGTTATTTCCAATCACGCTGAAACCCCTTGACGACCAGAAGGCTAGATATAGCGAGGTAAATATTTATATTAAATACGGATTTCAGCAGAACTTAAACATAATTTGATTTGCTTTTAAAAAGTAGTTCTAATTTATCAAATTCCTCGAATTCTATCCCTATAAAATGACTCTTAAGCATCTTAATATACATACTTAGGGAAAATTCATAGTATTTATAAAAATAATTTATATTCATATCAAATGATAATAAGCCATGTTAAAATTTTGAGTAAATAAATTGTAAGCCTTACAGTTTTGAAGAAACTTTGATGTGTAGCCAAAATGTAGTTAATGAATTGATGAATACAGTATAGAATTCAGCGTGGCGACATTGAATGCATGCAGTTGGTTAAAGTTATTGATACCATACTTTAAATTGCATAAAATCGAGGAAAAACTACCAGAGTCAGAATCTGTTAAAACTTTCAATTCAATCAAGTGTCAAATTAGTGCGGATTTTTAATTTAAGCGTCCCTTTTTTTACGACTGTTATCTTTTTTCGTTTTTCTGCTGGCATTCGACTTATAAATAAAACATGTACCTGTCACTCAATTAAGAACCCAGCGTCAGCTGGACCAAGTGGGACCTGTAGGTAAGGATGCAGGAGGGGCGTGGCACGGCCAAGTGCCAGGAGTTACAAATCAAAATGTATAAAACATGCAATTTGTTTGCCAAAAAGTCACGCGTAACTTGTGCCCCGCCCCCTTTTTGCTACTCAACCAGACTCCTTCAGGGACTAAGCTAAGAATTCGAAGCAGCTCTCTTCGTGTACATGTATGTGAGTGTGGGTGTGAGAGTGTGAGAGTGTGTGTGATGTGTCAAACTTTATGCAAATGAAGTGTTAAAGTTAAGAAAAAGTGCAAAAGTGACAAAATAAAAACAAAACAAACCAAAAAGAAAAAAAAAACTAAGAATTTTGTCTTGCTTTGACTCACTCAACCTGGGTGTGATGTTATTTCGATTCGGTATCCATCACAACCTCCTTGAGTGAGCGATAGCAGGATAGAATATCCACAAAGCTAAATCAATTGACCATCAAGCAAACTAGCTAAACGTTGAATGGAGAGTATGCAAAGGAGAAGCGAGAGAGAAAGACACGGTAACAAAAAGATGTCGAGCTTTTATTTAAATTAAAAATCGGAATAGTTGCTCCTGTAAACGTATATGCCAGTGATTATAGTCAGTTGAATCCACGGCGATTTCAGAACAGACTCTAAAGACGATGTGCTTTCAAGAATTTCTCTTTAAGGACAAGCATTTCGTTTGAATCAAACTCAAATGCTCTTTGGTAGACTTTATGTTTTTATACCCTGAGCCCATTGAAAATGGGAAATCAGGGTATAATGGTTTTGTTAAAAGTATGTAACAGGCAGAAGGAGGCGTGGCAGACCCCATAAAGTATATATATTCTTGATCAGGGTGACGAGAAAAGTTGATATAGCCATGTCCGTCTGTCCGTCCGTCCGTCCGTCCGTCCGTCCGTCCGTCCGTCCGTATGTATGAACGCGTCGATTTCCGAAGATACAAAAGCTAGAGAGTTCATTCTTTTTGTGTTAGGTCCGTATATTGCACGCGCAGTACGAGTTTGTTTCAGAAATTCGATAACTTGTATATTTGCCAAGTTATCGATAAACGAATTTATCGGGAACCAGTTATAAAATTCTAGCTAATTCATCTTTAGAGTTAGACCGTCCAAATCTTCTGCATATATATAGATACTAATTTAATACAATTTCGGTTTTTGTCAGATTTTGGATTCCGGTCCCCACTTCGCCCCACCACCCCCCAAATATGAAAAAAATGCATTTCAAATACTAGAGACATGCAGTTTGGTTTAGCATATAGATATGAATATCATAATCATAATCTGAAAATATCAATACGATTGTCCATCTAGAAACAGAATTATTAAGCATCAAAGTTTTCTCATCAAAATCCATGTGGCGCAGCAACAAAGGCAGAGAGAGACAGCAAGACGCTTGCAATGCTTACACACATGCATACACACATACATGCATACAAGTGTAGATCACTGTTTATGTGTGCGCGTGGCTTTGCATGCGTGCAGAAACGAATCGAATAATTCTTGGAATATAATTCGTTCGATGAAGGGCTCAGGGGATTTCGTAGTCGAGCAGTCTCGACTACAGCTTTCTTACTTGTTTCATTTTTGATTTAAAACCCATTTAACACAATTTGATATTATCCGAGCCCCGGTTATCTCTCTGCATATATGCAAGCAATTTGCAATCAAAATAATGTATAATGGAGATGCGCTCTTATGTGTGAGCCAAGACATTGCCCACAGTCAAGATGGCCCCAATGGCGGCCGTAGCCTTAGGACAAAAGTCAAGCTGCGTATGCATAATAAAATTTTGAAATGCCAATTTAATAATGCTTAATGGCAAAAATCATTTTTGGTAATAAATTTATGAGCACATGGCTAGATGCCAGCAGCATAAATGTGTGTGTGTGTGTGTGTGTGCGTGTGTGCGTATTTTCGTGTGTATCTGCCCTCAGGGCAAGCACTCAAGTCGAAGACGTAGCACGCTTCTAGGCGCGTTGGGTGAAACGAAACACAGGCTGACAGAGAAAGAGAGAGAGAGAGAGAGAGAGAAAGAAAAAGAGAGAGAGAGAGTGAGCGAGCGAGCGAAAGTCCTGTGGCAAATATTTACCTTTTGAGAGGTTTTGCTCCCAACGCATTTGAAAATAACATTTGCAATTTAAACACTTGAGACTTGTCGCCAGCTATGAGGGTGTGAGCGTGTGTGTGAATGTATATGTCTGTCAATTTCGTCTCGTACTAATGACAATTTTCATTCTCTTATATTTTTTCGGCTGCTGCTGCTGCTGATGTTATTACTCTAGTGGTTACATTGTGATTATTTATTAATTAAATTTGCTATGAGACAGCAGCTAAAGCAAATTTGTTTTATGTTTGTGTTTGGGTTTTTGTGGTTTTCAGGTTTCGGCCTTTGGCTTTTTTGGGTCTCAAAACACACACACACACAGACACATACACACACACACACACACACACACACACACACACACACACACACACACACACACACGCTCATACACATACATTTGCACTGATCTCTGGCCCGTTATTTGAAGACTTAGCCCACCTTTTGTTGCGTGCAAACAATTTTTTACAGCAATTTATTGACTTTATATTCTAACCCTTTTTTGTCCACCTGGCCAACACCTCTCTAAATATTTAATATGCCGACTCGAAAGCTCAAGCGTAATTATCTGTATAGTTTGCCAGGCCAAGGCAGTTGAGAGCCAAGAATTATGTGCCCTGCGCCCCACATGCTTTCAGCTGCAATAAATTGTAATATAAGCACCCTAAGGGGTCAACGAAAATACGTAAAAGCTGACAATTATAAATGTGTGCTCAAAGCATGTGCAACTGGCTATTGATCAAATCGTTCATCAGACTGGATTCCCTCAGCACTTGCATTTGATTCAAAAATTACTCTACAAACGCAGCCTTTCCTCTGCATTTGATCTGATTGCATTTTAGAATTCAGTTGAAAGCTTCTAATTAATAGAATAATTCATCAATCAACTAACTGACCCTGCAGTAGTTTTAGTTCCTGATAAATCTCAAATATTTCGAGTAAGCAACAATAGAACTAAACTGCCACCAATCATATTTGCGGGATCTTTTGATTATTATTTAATTTTAATTATTTTAATTAAATTAAAAATCTAAATAGAATATTTCAGATTGAAAATTATATATTAATTATATTATTATATATGTATAGAAGATATAGAGAAACATAGAGAGATTGATGGAGATGGGAGAATGAATAAGCGACATTGGCATGCGTTCTGCTCGAGGAGATAGAAATCTTTTTAAGTTAATTAATTTCACATATTTCTCAAGAGATGTTAGATTTTAATTTTCAATTTATTTTCAATGCTGCAATTTCTGAAGCAGAAAGAACTGATGGGCCCAGCTGGGCAAGGTTTGACCCTGTTGCCAAAAATGAAAACCCATCGGCTGTCACTCCTCACTTGCCGGGATGTCAGCATTACCCCAATCTGTGACAGCCTATCACAGTCATGTCACAAAGTATTCGCACATATACGCGCTCAATATTTTGATTAAAATTGCAGGTACAAGCTGTGAACTGCGAGTATATATGTGTGTGTGTTTGTGTGCAGTGACTGCTGCCTGCTGCCTGCTGTTTGTCTGGCAGCGATTTGTTCGCCCTTCGTTGCCAATTGATTGAATTGAGCACATTGAGCCATGAAATGTTTGCCCGACGGCTAACAACTAAATCACCGTTGGCAGCTTTGCATGATTTCTCTCTCTCTCTCTCTCTCCCTTTCTATCAGTCGACGGCAAAAGTCAAGTCAAAGCAGGTTAGCTCAAATTGAATCGACCATGAAATACCACGCACATAGTTAAAATGCTAAAAAATAATTATACTTCGATTCTATCATTTGTATGAAGTATTTAATTATAACCTTTTATAGGGTATTCATTTCTGCAAAATGCTCTCACATTCACTTGCTTGAAATAACTTAAAGAAATTCAATTATTCAATTATTTACGAAGCCAAACTTGTATATACTGTAGTGTCATACATATACCACCCCATTCTACTGAGCAGCAGCTACAGGGTATTGTAAGATGGCGTAATAGAAAATGCCTCTAGCCGTCGACTGCAAGCGTAGACAACGCTGGCGTTGGCGGTGGCGCATTTTGCAATTTTTCCTGAATCGCATAGATTTTTCTCCGCATAGCGGAGACAATTTTGTGCACATTTTCGGAGGAGAGTTGTGTTCCTTCTTGCCTTTTTCTACCCTATAAACTTCCGTGAAAAGTTTCGCTTGGTTTTTGGTTTTGTTGTCAGACAGCTATCGAAAAAGTTTTCGGCAATGTTTGCCCAAGAGCGTAGCGAACTAACAAAATGAGTTTATTTTTTGCTTAATTTCGCACAAATTAAAAACGTCGAATCCGGCTCAGTTACGGCTCCAAAAATCCGCAGATAGAAAAAAAAAGGAAGACGAAGATGAAGCAAAACGAAAGAATACAAAAAGTTGAAACTGGGAAACAGCGCAATTTTTCGTCTTGCAAACTTTTTGAAGGCACTGTATGGGCCAGCCATAAATATATAAGTCACGCATGTGTGTATGTGCGTGTGTGTGTGTGTGTGTGCGTGTAAATTATATAATTTTTATTAAGAGTTTTTCGTTTTTGGTAGATATCGTATGTTGCCTTCTTAAAAGTCGATTCCACGAACTTATCAGACATTCAATGAGTTGGCAAAGTGCTTAATGCGCCTCTCACATACACACACATACATAAATACATATGTATGTACATACACACATACATACATACATATATATATAAAACAAAAAAGTGTAAGCTGAGCAGATTTTTTCGGGAAGCCAAAAGCGTTTCGCTTAACGCTTAAATAAAAACTGGATTACGGTTCGCCACAAGCGCCATTAAATGTTGCCTTCACAAGTCGCAGATATAAAAGGTATTACATGATGTGCTCTTTATGTTCTTAAACTTTGCAAGTGACAGAATGATGTTCCGAATTACTGTCTGCTTCAATGGTTTACGTAGAACTGAATACATTCTTTTGAGCTCGTAATAAAAAATATTGCTTAAAGCCACGAATTCGATTGACGCGAATACTTGAGAAGTGAGCTTAACGAACAAATACATTTATATATTATTCTACCGTAGCATCATTACTTACAATACGTAATTACCATTCATTACAATTACCAACAAGTTCTCACTTGAATATATTTGGTCGATTTTATGCTTGGAACAATGTTTAAAAGCCATTTATTAAATATTTACTTTAGAAGCTTATAACTCCATTCCAGATGGATCATCTTCATGAAACTTTCAGAATATATTAATAGCATCCAAATGTGTGTAATTGCCAAATTTCAAGTCTCTAGTATTTGAAACGCGTTTTTTGCATAATAGTTATTCCCAAAAAACCTTAAAAAAATGGCAATGAATTTTTATCGATAATTTGGAAATGGGATGAGTTATCGAAAAAAAAAAAAAAACTCGTACTGCGTAACTAACATACGAGTATACATATGAAATTTCACCTCTCTAGCTTTTTTAGTTTCCGAAATCCCGACGTTCATACAGATCGGCAGACGGACAGACGGACAGACGGACAGGGCTAGATCAACTTATTTTTTTATACTGATCAAGAATATATACTTTATGGGGTCCGCGACGTCTCCTTCTGCCTGTTACATACATTTTCACAAAACCATTAAATATACCATTCAGGGAATAAAAAAAAATAATTATTAAGGAGTCGTTTATGATTCACATCTCTGCAATCAAATTTAAACATTTTTCTTCCAATGAATCGCTTTCAGTGACTCGCATTCACATTTTACATTAAAAATCGAAACTCAAACCAATAATTCATGCGAGATAAGCTTGTTCAAAAGGTATTTCACTGTGTATTTTTAACGAATGGTAAGCCACGAATGCCCCATGGCAGTTTAGTCAATATGCATTGCACCATGCCCTCCCCGCCCCGCTCTTGCCCAGTGAAATATCAGGACGTCTGCCTTGCCTCGACAGACCACAGCCTACATGAAGTGAAGCGAATGAACTCGCGCAGCCATTTGGCTAATTGTTCAGTTTGTTTTACGTTTAAAGCAACAAATTGGCCAAAGCACACGTTTGCCAACAGCAGGAACAGCTGCTGAAGTCCAAAGGTAGTCCGTATTGGCATGTCCTCGACTCGTCTCCCGTCCGCTCGCCCTCTGGATGGCAGTTAGCGAGGCAGGGTTCATAATAATTTAAATGCTCGGCACACAAAGTGACATGGCAAAGACAAACAAAGGTCAAACCAAGGCTACTGTTGCTGCTGCTTTTGCTGCGACTGCGACTGCGGCTGCGACGGCGACTGCGACTGAGACTGAGACTGTGACTGCGACTCCTCTGACTGCAGCTGGAAATGGCTACGTGACAGGACGCAGTGCAGTGGCTCGCATTTAAATCCAAGAGCAACAGAAACGAAATTAGCACGACAAAGGGACAACTCAGTGCATGGAGAGAGGGGGTGGCTGGTTAGAGGAGGGGACTTGAGGCAATTGTACGTAGTGCAGTTAATTTGCCATTGCAAAGCAACAGCAAACGCTGAGCAAATAGCAAACGAGTCGCGTGAACAGCAGCAACAGCAGCAGCAGGCAGCAGGCAGCAGGATGCAGCTCAGCAACTGCTCCTGCTGCCGGCCGCCTGTCGTCTGCCAGTTGTCCGCTCCTGGACAACCGGATCAACAACTAAGCAAACAAATGGCGTTGCAATTGGGCACGTTTTGGGCAAAGCGCTTGGAATCACAGTCAAAGTCGTAACCCAATGGAAATGAACTGCGACACGAACTGGACACGGACAGGACAGGGCACAGTAAAAAGGACACCAGACTCGGCCCAACTCAACTCAAACCTACTGAGCCTGTTAGTCCATGCCAATCCAACGTACGTGTGGCTAATGATGTTGCAGTCCGTAAGAGGCCCAGATTCCGAATCAGATTCCAATGCAGATGCGAATGTAAATGCAGATGCAGATGCAGATGCAGATGCAGATGCAGTTGCGAAGGCGATGCCTTGAGTTGGCGACGTGTCAGATGGGCAATCGTTACGCACAATTTGATTGGAAAATGTGGACAGCAGCAGCAGCAGCAACAGCAGCATGAAGCTAAACTGAACCACTTAAATGGCCACAAGCACGCATACGCACGCTATGCTGCAAATAAGAAACTACGACTAGTTGGCAGTCACAAAAGCCAACACTAAAAGCCAACTAAACGCTGCAGGGAAAAAATAAATAGAAAAAGAAACTACAAAATACAAAAAGAGATGTGAAATTAAGAAACAGAGGACAACAGAGGAGCAGCCCAGGCGAAATTTGTGCTAGCACAGGCCGAAAGGACATTCTGCAAACACACACACCCATAGACAGCTGAACAGGAATAGAAAATGTGTTAAGGCTGAAGTTTGACTGATGGGAGATACTCTGGAAAGAGACCAAAATGAACTTTAAATGCTTCACATTCTTACTTCAAATCGAAATCCTATATAATATATGTATATGTACATATAAAGAAAAATTAAAAACTCTGAATTGATAGTTATATTATATATTAACAGCTGTTTAATCATAGTATTGCTTACGCCAAATTCTAAGCAAATACATCAAGCTATCGATATTAATCGATTTAATTTGTAAATCTGAAAATTCTAGTGTCTCAAACTATTTAATCAAATCACATTTGTACAAACAGCAAACAGAATTAGAAGAGAATTATTTTCTGCTAAATAGATCTATAAACTTCATTAGACGTATTTTCCTGCCCATTTGGTCTGGGATACAGGGTATTCGAGAGAGCAAGAAAAAAATGTGAAATAACAAAAGAGGGGCGAAAACTTTTTGCTTTAGTTAAGAGCAACAGACGGCAACGCCCGGGCTGCAATGGCATAAAAGAAACATAACTAATTTGCATAAAATGTGAAAAACATGGTTCCCATATAGAGACCACTACCGGCTAGTGCGGCGCGAGACGTGGTCGGATGGTGTGGGCCAGCTGCAAACTTTCCACCTTCTCCTGCCGGAGCGGTAAAATCAAGTCAAAGTCGTAAGTGAAGAGTTGTTCGCTGCTCACTGGCCTGCGCCAGGCCCAGGTAAATTTGCGGACCACTTTTTGGCACAAAACGTAGCCAAAAAATAGTAAGCTAAATGAAAGTGCCACGCCCAGCAAGCAACCGCCCCAGCGATTCACTTCAACGAACCTTGTATATGCGACCAAACAGAAGATATTTTTGCATCACAAAGTGAAAGTTATGTGCATGTAGGTGTAGGTGTGTGTGTGTGTGTGTGTGTGTGTGTGTGTGTGTTTGTCGTGCCCCCATATTAGCGGTTTGTATCTTTTGCAACATGACCACGTTGCGACAAAGTTGTAGGCCAAATTGTCAGCAAACAATGTCCAAAGTCGGTTCGCTCTAAACATAGTGTGACTGCCCCAGAGAGTGTGTGTGTGTTTGTGGGTGTGTGTATGCAGGTGGGATGTAGCGTGTGTGCTTAACTATGCATAAGAAGGAAATCTGTGTGAGGAGTCCGCTTTGAAGTACGAGCTTTAACTGAAATCTGTGCTGAACAGAATATGCGACAATCTTAAGGAATTTTTGGATTTCCTTTCTTTTTAATTTAACTATTTCAATAAAATGATTTATACACTATGGTAAGATTTTAATGATTCTTGTGTATTGCAAGGTGCGAAATTTCGTAAAAAATTGTATATTTTGTGTCAGCTCTTAAAATTGAAGAAACATTTCAGATGGTCCCACTCTTAGTTAAATTTTTACAATATTTGCATAAAATACAGGCAAATTTCTGTTTAATCTTTATTTGCATAAATTGTAACGAATTCCTGCTTGCTTTCGTATTTTACAGTTTGGTGAATCAATCGATGCCGGATGCGGACAAAATTCGGACGATGGTGTCTCGAGCGCTGAGCGTATGGGAGTCCAATTCGAAGCTGACATTCCGTGAAGTGTACAGCGCTCAGGCGGATATACAGGTTCTCTTTGCACGGTGCGTATAAAATGAGGAAAGTGGGTGAGCTTGTGGTTGAGCAGCGACTGAGCTGGGTTGGGCTGGCGGGTGAATGTTATTTGCTCAGCCACCTCATGTAGACCATAAAAAAAAGCATTCTTTAGTGCCATAAAGATGGGCAGCACATAAAATTGCACTTAAAACCAGGCAACGATAAATAAGCCAAGTATTAAACCATGAAACCAATGATGATGATGATGACGAAGACGACAGCAACAGCAACAGCAACAGGAGTGAAGGACAGCTCGCTGCATGCTGGGTACCACTTTCAAATCAAAGAGTTTATGTTGCAGCTGTTGTGTTGCTCTTTTTCTAGATAAGCTTTATTTTTAGCAAGCTCGTAACTTCGATGCCATTGAATTAACTAATCAAGGTTCTGACTGACTAACTCGCGCCCTCTGTTCCTTTTTCACTCTCCTACTCCTTGCAGGCGCGATCATGGCGATGGGTATAAGTTCGATGGACCCGGGCAGGTGCTAGCCCACGCCTTCTATCCGGGTGTCGGGCGTGGCGGCGATGCGCATTTCGATGCCGAGGAGACGTGGGAGTTCGATGCCAGAAATGATGACAGTCGTGGTAAGTGGGCGTGGCAGCGGCAACACCAGCAGCTGCTGTTGCTGCGGTCAGCAGATAATCTAGTCAGCAAATGCAATGCATAAATTAATAACATTAGATAATAACACACAATAATAATCAGGAGCAGCAGCAGCAGCTGTGCACGCAGCGGCTGTTGTTGCGGTCAGATTGCGGCTAAAAGCCTGCGGGCGAATTGCAGGCGCCTAAACCGCAGCGGCACCGCCTTGTTGCAAGTGGCAAAATCAATAAACGTTGGCGCCGGCTGCCTGCATGTGCTTTGTAATTTAGCGCCATAAATTGCGCTCCTAACGGCAGATCCAAAGAACCGTATAACCCGCAGCCGAATAAAGCCGGGGCAGAAGACCACTCCGAAACAAGAATCCAATGTCGACAATTTTAATGGTTTTTAATGCCAATAAAAAATAGTCAGCATGGTGCGTGAGTTGGCCAAAGGCACCAGTAACCAATCCGTACATACCCTGTAATTTAAAATGCCATCAATCGAGATGTGAGAGTCGTTAACCCTCTAATGCTGTTTTCTAAACTATTGGAGGAAAATAATTGGAACAATTTTTTTTAAAGTAAATTTAGGCTTCTAAACTCAAAAATGAACTCAGAAAAAATATAGAAGTTTTTGTTTAGCCGTCAGGTGCAAAAAAGGTAATAAGTGTCTCAAGACACTCTTGGGCATCTAAGAGTAAAAAAAACGTATTTAATAGAAATGTTAATTTTTATTATTCATATATGTTTTAAAACAATTTTTTGTTGATGTGCAGCATAGATGTAAATTACATTTTTCACAAATGCATTGCGTTTGTGATGATTTACAGAGCTTGCACCGTCTCTTATTGTCCCGATCCAACCAATTTGGGAAGTGGTTGACTTGGTCAAAACGTAATTCCGCTATTGGGTGTAAAGTTTTTTTTTCCAAATTTAAGCTCAAGCTGTGATGGTCGGGCCCGTGGGGATTGTGAAAAAGGTGACCGATCTGTTCGCAAAGATGGTGACTGCATCTGGTCTTGTAGAGATACGGTACTGACTGGACGACCTGCGTGGGCTTTATTTCTAAAAGCCACCAATCCTTCAGCGATTGACTCGCGAAAATCGGGAAGTTCCATCAATTTGTCACTGATTGCGTTTTGTTTTTGAATTCGCCTATAAAGAATATAAGCATTTGTTGCTGCCATATCAATACAATGATAAAAAATTCGAGTAGCAGCATCTTTGGTTTTAGCTTTGATGTGATAACGGCCCATGGTAAAAAAAGTTGCTTGCAGCCCCAAAAGTGTCTCAAGACACTTATCACTGTTTTTAAGCTACAACGCACATTTTTTATTTATTTTTATTTTTGTAAACTAGTTTTCATTGTAAATAAACATACCTTCCAATAAAAAATTATTTTAAATGGATTGCTTTCACAGATTTTGTAAAATAATTGTTGCACAACAGCACATGCAGCAGATCAATTTACACGCGCGAAAAAACATATGTTTTGTGTTTATGAAAATAAAAAGTACCGTTTAAAGCACTGGAGAGCTTTTAAAGCTTTTTTCTCAGTAAATTTGAATGTTTTATTAACAATCAAGCAATATTTGAAAGACAAAAAAGCTCCCATTTTTTTTTTTAAATTTAAAAATAAAATAAGTGTCTCAAGACACTTATGAGCGTTAGAGGGTTAAACATTTATTTTTCTGATGATTCCAATCCAATATGATTTTATATCCACTTTAACAAATATCTTAAATGTTTAGCTTTAATATTGATGCACATCTTCAGTTTCCACAGTAAAATACCCGTTGCCCTAATTACAGAGTATCTCTAAGTGGAGCACAAGCGGAAAAAACTTGCGCTTTCCATTGTAAATGTTGCAACGACGCCATTTTTATGCCACTTACAAAGTCGTCAAGGCGACGACGCGCTGTTGTCTCCCTATTTCTTCTACTTTTTAACCAATCGCATGTTCCCGCATTTTACAGGCACCAACTTTCTGAATGTGGCGCTGCATGAACTGGGCCACTCGCTGGGACTGGGCCACTCCTCGGACTCGAATGCGGTCATGTTTCCCTGGTATCAGAACAATGAGGTCGATGGCAAATTGCCCGACGATGATCGCATCGGCATACAGGAGCTTTATGGGGCCAAAGAAAAGGTTTGGGGTCCCTATCGACGGGTGAACACAACGAGCACCACAACGACGACCTCAACCACGACCACAATGCGCTCGCTTACCTATTATCCGCAGCAGCGACCCATCTATCCCAATCGATATCCGAACTATTATCCCAACAATTATCCACGAGAGCGAGAGCGTGAGCATGAGCGTGAGCGTGAGCGTGAGGAAGAACGAGAGCGTGAGCGAAAGCGTGAGCGAGAGAGAGAGCGCGAGCGAGAACGAGAGTACGAAGAGCGTAAACGATTTCTGGAACGAGAGCGAGAACGAGAACGAGAACGAGAACGAGAGAGACGAGAACGCGAAAGGCAGCGCATACATAATCGAGAATTCCTAACAACAACGAGGGCGCCAATGACAACTAGCACGACAATGGCAACGAGAAGAACTGCAGCCACTCATCCCACACACAGGCCCTACAACTATCCCACAGTCCATCGACACAATAAGCCACATAAGCCACGCAAGCCCAAGCCGGACAATTGCATGACCTCATACGATGCCATCTCCATGATACGCAGAGAGTTGTTCATATTCAGAGGACAGGTAAAATACCCGTATGAATGTTATAGTTCGTAATTGATAATATTATTTGACAGAATCAGTCTGTACTTTTAATATATTAGTTTTGTAACTAGTTTCCGTCGTCATCAAAAGAGAAATATTTTGGCTCAAGCAAAGCGTATAAGACTCTAGTACTTCCATTAATAATAACCTGGAGATATCCTATATTGATTTGCGGCTCATACGGACAGACAGCATGACACAATAATATACACACATATGTACTCAATTGACTTCGTGAATGAGTATAAGAAACGCAGGGAATTAGTAAAAGAAACTTTCAGTAATAATACAACTAGATAAATATATAAACAATAATAAAAATAGCGCCAATTTAGTTTTACGAGCATTTTCACTTAGACTACGGTATTATTTAACTGTGCATTATCTATTATCATTATTTAATATTTACTTAGGAATATTTATATTTAATATTTACTCTAATTTTTCCGTAGTTCCTGTGGCGCATTGGTGCCAAAGGCTTATATAATGGCTATCCGACGGAAACGCGACGCCATTGGTCCGCACTGCCCGAGGACTTTAACAAGGTAGATGCCGTCTATGAGAATCAACAGCGTCAAATTGTCTTCTTCATAGGTAAACAATCCTCTACCTCCATCTCTATAGCACCGAGCTCTATTAAACTGTTTACCCTGCCACCCACAGGTCGGCAGTATTACGTCTTCGATTCAGTTACCCTGGCGCCGGGCTACCCACAGCCTTTGACCAGCCTGGGCCTGCCTCCGACTCTGACCCATGTGGACGCCGCCTTTGTATGGGGCTACAATAATAGGACGTATTTAACGAGTGGAACGCTCTACTGGCGCATTGACGACAACACGGGCAAGGTGGAGCTGGACTATCCCCGGGACATGTCCTTCTGGGCGGGCGTGGGCTACAATATAGATGCAGCCTTCCAGTATACAAATGGAAAGACCTACTTCTTCAAGAACTTGGGCTACTGGGAGTTTAATGATGATCTCATAAAGGTAGCCCACGCTCGCCCCAAGCTCTCTTCCCGCAGATGGATGCAGTGTGCGCGCAGCGTCAACGACGTTGACGAGGAGCAGCGCTGGACGGCTCCCCTAGTATCCGGCAGCAATGAGACCTCGGATGGCAGCTCTGCCTCTATTAGCATAAGGCAGCGAGGACATAGTCTAATTGTCATCCTTCTGGTGGCATTCACACACTTAGCCTGGCGCAGTTAAGATCCTCAGACTTAGAGTTAGGGCATCGGCCTCGAGCAAAGGACTATGTACATACATCATAACACATACATATATACATAGATAGAACTTAGACGTGTGTACCGTCTCATAGATCAATGCTGTGACGATCTTAACTATGCTATTTTAGAAATTTGAAATACTTAACAGTTGTTCTTGAAGAACTACACACGGAAAATCATATAAAAAATATATAAATATAATATATCAAAAACTTGCCAGACGCCCATTGCATGATTGCTTTCTTCTTTCTTACGCAAACGCATCTATTTTATAAAGTACACAACTTTTTAATATAATAACTGATAGGTATCTCGATTTATAAGCAGTGCATCCGATTCAGAATTTCTTGAGTTCTCTCATCCAACACTGCCTTCTATGATTAAGTACAGTATTCCCTTATAAGAACGAACAGATTGGACCGACTCATAGTAGCTATGATCTGCCCGCATTTTTGAATTAATTATAAAACAAGCGAAAGCCACCTTCTAATTATTTATATGAAATTGAATATAAAACAAACAAAAATCCCTTCTAATTATTTATATTTAAATAATGTGATATTATCATAAAATTTTGCATGTGAACCCGAATAACAAACACTCAAAATCAGAAACCATTTATACAACAATTCGAGTTAGACATACATATATATTTTGTTAGTTTTACTTTCTTACGTCTGTATATATTTATATATATATATAAAAATGATAATAATAAAAATGAATAGACTTAAGTTGAATATATTCATTCATACATTCTTTGATAATAAATAAATATATAAATACAGAAATTTTTTAATCTTATATATCCAATCAAAAATACGGAAACAACGAATGATATTAATTAATCCCTAGATTCAGAAAAATCTGAAATCAAACAGCTTATAACAACTATAGCCCACATTTTACACTGTATTATAGCCGACTTTGTGTACACTTCCAATTATGATTATAAACTATTGAAAGACATTTTCATATCACATTTGCTATACAAATTTCATATCAAAGGTTGTTGATAACAAAATGCACAGATTGTACAGTTGAATCACCAATGAAATATCTAACAGATGTATATATGTGTGTGTTTTTAGATATTTCAAATTTGAGTTAGTTTTTTTTATATAGGTAATGCCATTCGTAGGGAAAATCGTAACTCAAGTAATTTATGGCTAAAGTTCAATTCCCCAATTGTGCTGCCATGCACATAGAGCTTTATGTACGAGTATCTATTTGCGATAACAAACAATAATTAGTTGCTCTACGTATAAATGTAGTAAAAAACAAACATAAAAAAAATCTCCATTTAAGTAAGAAAAAAAAAAACAGATGTATCATGTTTAACGATAATGCCCTTATCTAGTGTTATAGACAGGTAAATAAAATTGCTTAGATATATGTACACATATATATATATATATATATATGTGTGTGTGTGTTTTATATAAAAGCGAAACAGATAATTGGACCAGTGTCAGTTTTGGAATATGGTCCGTATAATGGCATATGCATAATTTGGCCGTGAAAGATCACCCATGACGGCAGTAGCTGCACCTTCTGATAATCATTATAATGTCCACTTATACGTTATTTACACACTTTTATCTCATCGTGAGTGAACTGTCACTTACCATATGGTGCTGCTGAAATGACTGCAGCCGGCTAAACCCCTATGTTCAATATTCTCCTAGTTGAATTGCAGTCTGTCAGAACTTGTTGCTGCTCCAATTGTCATTAGTCAATGCGTCATGGCCCGTGACGACATCGGAGTGAGTCCCGAGTCCGAGTTCGAGACCGACACCGAGACCGAGCACGAATGCCCAAAAACTCGATCCACAGCCCGCCGGGCTGACAGTCGCGCATAAACCACAGACGTGGACAGTAGTTGGCGGTTCAAAATATATAGATATACATACTATATATTCAAATAGGGTCTCAGAACGTCAAAAAGTAAAGCCATCTATATATGTGCATACACCTACACGGTAAAGTGTACGTCGCGACAAATATTTATATATATATATATATATATCACTACAGTAAATTAGAGACAATTGTGAGTAGGGGTCGAGCGAGCGTGGAAATCGTGCAAAGCTTTGCATTGCATAGTTAAAGACGATTCAAGGCCCGCGCCCATATAGATATCGAACTCTAGCGGCGCTGATAACGACCCAGGTACACCTCGGTTGCCACTCTGAGTAAGCCCCAACCCAGAGATAGTAACTAAAAGTAACTGTATTTATATACAAGTTCAACTGTTAATCTGTTCGGTGATAGCCTAAGGGCTTGTCAGATCTATGACAAATCATTTGTTAGTTAAAACTCAAGCACCTGGTAGTATTAGTCCATATCTAATCACTAAACATGACAACTGTAAATTGCCCGGAAATACTCTTTTAACTATTATCTGTGCATATCTAAACCGCATTTCAATAAATCAAAGTTCTATACCATCAGAAAAGCGTCCAGAAAAAAGAACATCCCAACGACAAGCCATGTCGTCCACTGATAATCTGAACATTCGACCACTGAGCACGGAGCTAGCTCTCAAGGCTCAACAGGAGCTGGGCGAGGTTCCCGAGCGAATACCGGAGGATATTGAGACGATACGCACATGGATCTCCAAACAGCCCCACCTGAAGGCACGCGAAGATGCACAGTTTCTGGTCGCATTTCTGCGCGGCTGCAAATACAGCCTAGAGAAGACAAAGCTCAAGCTGGACAACTTCTATGCGATGCGAGGCGCTGTGCCGGAACTGTACAAGAATCGCTTCGTGGGCGAGAAACAGCTGAACATACTCAAAACAGCGTAAGCTAAGAATCCTCATATAATGAACTATATGAATATGCACATGAAAGATATATCCTTTAGCTGTCTGCTGCGCCTGTCGCAGCCTCTGCAAGTGGATGGTCCACGCATTCACATCTCTCGCTATGCGCAGTACGATTCCAGCAAGTATTCCATTGCGGAGGTGATGCAGGTGAACACCATGCTGGGCGAAATACAAATCAGAGAGGATGACAATGCAATGGTATCTGGCTTCGTGGAGATAATTGATATGAAAGGCGTCACCGCCGGCCACATGTTCCAATTCGACGCGGTCCTGATCAAGAAGCTGGCTGTGCTTGGTGACAAGGCGCTGCCCTATAGACCCAAAGGATTTCATTTCATCAATGCGCCAGCCATAGCCGAGAAGGCAATGTCCATAGCGAAGAGCTTAATGAGCGACAAGATACGCAAACGGGTGAGTCATAATAGAACTTGGATTAAATACATACATAGTTAGCTATATAATTCCGTCGCTATCCTCCCCAGTTTCACATACACTCCAAGCTGGATTCGCTGTACAAGTACGTCCCTAAGGAATACCTGCCCATTGAGTACGGCGGCACCAATGGCAATATACAGGATATAGTCGATACCTGGACAAAGAAACTGCTAGAGTACACAGACTTCTTCCAGGAGGATGTGGACTATGGTACAAATGAGAAGCTGCGACGCGGGCAGCCCATCAATTCGGAAACGCTGTTCGGCATCGAAGGCTCCTTTAGGAAACTGGACATCGATTAGCTTATACGTTTTATTTTAGTACATATTTATAAAAATAAAAAAGAACATAATTTTTAATGTTGTAAAAAGAATTAAAGCACAAATTCCAAATTGAAACGTTAAAATTGAACTATGTGGACAGTCTCGATATGCGTACAATTAATAAAATAGAGCGAACATAAATTGAATACAGTGAGGAGAAAACAAAATAACAAGGCAGCAAGAGCTGGACTAGATTGGCTTACAGCTTAGCCGCCTGCTTGGACTTTTGGATAAGGAATTCGTAGGCGATATCGTTGTAAGGCTTGGATGCGTTGCGCACGCGCTCTAGCCACTTGGCCACCTTTGGGAACTGTCGTTCGTTGACATGGAACTGGCAAAGTCCTGGGAAATTAAGGGCATTATAAGAGATATACCAGATGACACACTAGCTGGAGCTCTTACTCAGCTGTTCTATTTCAGAGGCGCACGATAAGTCTGCCACCGTTAACTTATCACCAACCAAGAACTCATCGTTCATCCAAAATCGCTCAAGGAGATCCAGACTGGTCTCAACGTCTTTCACAAGTTTTGCGACCACTTCCGGCTTAGGCTTGGGCGCGACACCATAAATGGGCAATGCCCAACCCTTCAAGAAGTATGTGCCACAGGGCACATGGACATTTCGGAACTGCCACATCAGATACTCATCAACACGAGCACGCGTCTCCGGATCCTTTGGATAAATCTGCTGGCTCAGCTGATTTTTATCCGAGAGATAACTAGAAATAGGACCAAATCAACTTGTTGAATTTGACCTTTTGCCCTGATATTTATACTCACCGTATCATGGCCACGCTCTCAGATAGATGAAAGTTTCCATCCACCAGTGCGGGTAACTTCTGGAATCGATTGATCTTCTTGAACTCATCGGTCAATTGCTCACCTGCAAAATTCGAATTTTATTTGCCGGCTTGCTGTACTTGGTTTAATACAACTCACGTTTGCGCAGTGCTACGGGACAAGCCTCAAATTGCGTTTTACTCAATTTAAGTGCTAGCCAAACCGCTCGCGATGGCGGTGACATGAAGTCATAATATAACTTAAGAGCCTGTGCCATCTTAATAGATGAAATCAAAAAGTTCTGTTGGACCGACCAAATCAGCTGTAGTGCAAAGTTCAAATTTGACTGCTGCACAACACTGCTGTTAGCCCTGGGTCGTTCTTCAGCACTGCTCTGCCGTGCCTGTAGAGCTGTCCCGCTCCCACTTAGCTGTTGCAGTGAGTTGGCGCGAATTTTAAATGCACAAGAAAACTCAATTCGATTCCACTCTTGTTCCTCAGCAAATAAAATTTTTTGTTCTGCAGCCAAACAATCAATCACAAAAAATATTTAAAGTGACAAGTTTGGCATTACATTTAATGCTTAATGCCGTTTTTATCTTGCTGTTGGAACATGCCGAAATTCTTATCTAAAGCATAGATAATATCGCAACATAAATGCCAAGGCGAGATACGTCATAGGCTTATCAGCTCCGATTAATAATAAATGATGATAAAAACCAAAGAAAATATCAGCTTTGCGATTGTGTGTTTTGTTTTTGTTATATATTTTTGACATTTAAACAAATTCGTTTTAATTTATTAACGTACTCAACATGGGTTGCTACAATACACCGTCAATTATATATGTAATGTGTATATACTAAATATATATGTATATATATATTTTTTTATTTAATGTATATGTTTATGTGTAAACTAGTATCAAAAATTAGTAGAAACGACACTTAACTAACTCAAAAATGTTCGAAAATAAAATATACATATATGCATATGGTTATGCATTGGTATGTTTGTACGAATGCGCATTCAAAATAAAAGCCAACAAAAACTTAGTATAAAATACATATATATATATATATATATATAAGTAGAAGACGTCCATTCTGAGCGAAATGCGGCGAGGAAAATTAAGTGGGAGAACTGTAGACTTATGGATGAAGCTATGTGCGTTGATAAGACCGACAATAAATTATAACCGACATTCATGAGGTTTTTGGCCATTTAATGGCGTTTTTAGTATTTGCATTTTTTTCTTACAGTGTTTAGTTTTGTTGTAACATTGTTCAATTTGCTTTTAGTTTCGATGTTGCTTTCTATGAATTGTTATAAAACATCAGGTTCCATCTATGACCGAATTTCGCTATAGCGTAGTATATAAATATATATATATATATATATATATATATATATATCGGGACTCATATATAGATAAGAGTGAGGTGTGTATAGTATGTGCATTTGAATATACAACTAACTGTTATTACCACGGCCACGGCCACGGCCACTGCCACAAGCACAGCCATTAGCCACTATCATCGTCCCAGCCTCGGCCTCAATCGAAGTTCAGCTTGCGAAATGTGCCGTCCTCGTTGGTAGCAGCGGCGACCAGGGTGGGTCGCGGATCCTTCTCGCTTGCGGCGCGCAGCTTCTCATCAACACCGTAGCGCTCATCATCCTTAAAATAGGGCGTAAAGTTGGTCAGCTGCGACTCATAATACGCCGTTGCATCGTTTAAAGAGCCATTATTGCCACCCAGTTCCACTGGCAGATACTCTTTGCCAATGGCCTTGTAAAGCGACTCCAGATTCGAATGTATGTGCAACTAATGGAAGAGAAACAAGAAGCCGATAAGAGAGATGGACTGCAAGCATTCTTTGCTGGTTACGTACTAGCTCCTTCTGTTTCATCACATTGCGGATTATGGTGAGCACGAACTGTGTTTCTCGCGATGCGTTCACGATGTGCGTGGCGACCAAGTTTGTGGGAATGCCGTGCTCGAGGAAGGAATTCATGCGTCGGAACAAGCTTGGATCGAATTGTAGCAACAGCGAATAGGGGATTTTGGTGAAATCGATCACCTCCACAACACCAGCTATGTTCCAGTTGTCGTCGGTGTTGATCTCCATTTCAGAGCGGAAGGCATGGAAGCGAAAGATATCGGACACACTATGCTTGGAAGTCTCTATGTGTCCCATGCGTGTGAAGTGTATACGTGGACCGCCCGGGCCAATGGGATTAGGTAGCGTTGCGAATATGCTGATAAAATGATAATGAAACTTATTCTCTACCTCTCTCTCTCTCTCTACCTCTCCGATTTCGACTTCGACTCACCCTGATCTAGCCAGCTCGAGGAGTTTGTCGTCCACAAACCGACTTTTTAGCAGGCCGCGTTCCTTGGACTTGTAGTTGTAGAAGAAGAGTACACGTTTTTTGGCTTCCTCTAGATCCCATTTACAGAAGCGAAGAAATGCAACCAAGAACTGATCATCGGTACGCGCCACCAGATAGCTCTGTTCCTCGATCCACGCGCGCAGAGCGGCGATTAGCTCATCGCGGCTGGCCGTATCCTCGTTCAGCTCAGTACGTGCCCTTTCCGCCAGCTCTGGCACCAGCTCTCGAATCTTGGCCATAGTAGAGAATGATATCTGCAAATTATATTATCGAAACTTAGAGCAAGCTGACAACGTGTACTGGTGGCCGGGAGGGTGTTGGTGGTGTGACTTGTGTGCTCCGTCTGGGCTGAAACACAACTAATATTTAAGTCGATGGCTGCCTTGTTGTGACCTGGAGCAAACAAGTGTACCCTATGTGAGCGGAAGCAATGGGGCCGATATAGCCGTGACCAATGTACAGTGGATCAAAATTCGATCAAAACTTTCTTATCGATTTTTCAAAGCTTCCACATATTTCAATATCTAAAATCTTTCCAATTTAAAAATACAAATGTTGTACTCATAACTTAATATTAATTTTCAAAAGCATTTATAAAGTTTTAATAATTTAAACCTCTCCCGAAATATTGGGCAAAAACCAAAGAAATAGCTTAAAATTATTAGCCTATATTTTGCATGAGAAATATGAAACTTGGTTCCACTATACAGGCCCAGTCGTGCGATAAGATAAGCCTGTAGTAGATATAACTGTAGCCTGCATGGTTCGATTAACCGCCAGATATCAACAAATGCGAACTTTGTTATGCGACTTGTACAGCTGCATTTGTCCCCATCCAAGTTCTCGTAAAGTCTCGTTCGATACGTCCCATAGCTGCAAGATTTTGATGATTAACTATTAGCAAGCGAGATCTTGCAAATGTTCTAATCTAATCAACAATTAGAAGAGAGGGCAGGGCGACCATTTAGAGTGCTCAGCCACTCGACAATAGAGGTAGGCATTATCAGGCAGTACCGAATGATTAGCCATACAATGGCAAGATTAGAGCCAACTGATTAGTGGCCAGAAGTGGAGAATGGCCGAATTTCAGTAGTTGCACAGTTGCCACGAAGCACGGGTGAGATTCGTACAGAAGCAGGTTATGGCCGAAATACGTCCAATCAGCGCAGAGTTGCGCCAAGTAGCCGAAACGGAGCTGAACGAGGTGCCAGCGCGTTTGCCCGACGACCTGCAAGCTCTGCGGGAATGGATAGCCAAGCAACCACATCTGAAGGCACGCCAGGATGATCAATTCTTGGTTGCTTTCCTGCGCGGCTCCAAGTTCAGCTTAGAGAAGGCTAAGTCAAAGCTGGACTACTTCTATACGTTGAAGACCATGATGCCTGAGGTCTTTGCCAATCGTCAAATGGACGATAAGAACCTCGCAATGTGTCGCGCAGGGTAATCAATTGCTTATTCACTGGCTAATTCCATTTTATAAAGTTCTATTTCTATACTCGGTGCAGCACATATGTGCGACTCCCCAAGCCCTATGGCCCCGCCGGACCACGCATTCAGTTGACGGACTACTCGAAGTTCGAAGCGAATGGCTTCAAATTGATTGATCTGTTCCGCTATCAGACTACGCTTTTGGAGCATCTGGTACGGGAAGATGACAATGCCGTTGTCAGTGGCACCATTGAGATAATCGACATGTCTAAGATGAGTATCAGCTTAGTTGCCCAAATGGACTTTTCGCTCATCAAGAAAATGGGCGTGTTCGCCGATAAAGGCACGCCTATACGGCTAAAGGGCGTCCATTTGGTTAACTGCCCCAAGGAGGCGGTCACTGTGCTGAATCTGGGCAGAAGTCTTATGCCTGCGAAGCTACAAGATCGAGTAAGTACAATTTAAACTTATTTAAAATGTTTTCCCATTTTTATAACCTAAACATGTGGAACCTATTGGGAATTCAGAGTACATTTGTTTATTTTATTATTATTATTATTATTTTTTTTTTTTTTTCAAAATGGGTGGAAGCGACGAAAGTATGAGTTGATTATTTATTTGTTATACACCAAAATTGTATATATTTTTTATACCTTCCCCACATTCGTCACAAATATTAGACCATTGCACTGCTCGGGCAGTTAGGAGCAATGCATTCTTGTTTTATTATCTCTTAAATTAATGCTTCGGAAATGTACTTAAAATGTATCAGAAAATCATCCTTCCACTACGTGCCACATTTACAATTCAAGAATGTACTTTAGCTTTGGTTAATTCTTATTTTGTTGACAGACCATTATTCGATAATCCATTGTTATCAAACTCTTATCGCAGTTTGTCCAGCTGTTGGAAACCACATTTATTTGATAAGCCTCTTGATCGCAAATCGATTTCAAATTATGGAATAAAAAAATTGCTTTCGCGGAACTATAGTGAAACGCCCCCAATATAGTTGAAGGGGGTTTCACCTGATTTCGACACACAGACTTATCAGCCTCAAATTAGTTTTATGAATTGATTTGGCAATGTTCATATATTAACAGCAGTCGAAAACAAAAAGAAAAGTATTTCATTTTTGTTTTATAACAAAATCATCCACGAACTAAATTGAAGCTGGACTTGTTAAGAGAGTTAAATACTATGGAAAATCTAAGTTTACTGACTAAGTTACTTCTCAATCAATTAAGCAAAATGTAACCGAAAACAAAATAAAATGTTATTATGATTTAGAGCTGTAGTTTGAAAATAGAATAGTTACTGCTGATTCCTTCTTGGGTCCCCCCAAAAATGACTATAAATTATATATTCTGGCGTCGGCAACGGTCGAATTACAGCGTTCTTACTTATTAATATATTAATTTCCTCAGTTATTTTTATTTCCCTTAAGTGCCACATTCTCAAAGCATTTTTATTTAAATTCTATTTATAGTTCCGTGTGCACAGGAATCTAGAAGAACTTTCTGAGGTAATACCTCGCGAATATTTGCCAGAGGAGTATGGAGGCAGCAATGGGCGTATTGCTGATATAGTGGTTCAGATGGAGAAGGATATGCTTAGCTATAGCAATTACTTAAAGGAGGAGAACAACTATGGCGTGGACGAACAGCTGCGACCAGGCAAACGTCTGACAGCTGACTCGCTATTTGGGATTGAGGGCTCCTTCCGCAAACTGGACATCGATTAGATTAGCTCACATTGAACTGAAATTGAAACTTGGGAGAAAGCCCCGAAATTGTCGTAACTTTAAATTTAATTAAATGTCAAATGTAATACAAATGTATAAGCAACGCTTGAAGCAATAGCTACTGGAGGGTAAAATTCTAAATCAATGGCTTTTGCATTGGGCTCTTAAGGGAAGCCAATTCATGCTCTTGCAAATATTTAAGCTGTCAGAAATATGTAACAAGGAGAAGCCATCGCTATTGAGTTGAGGTAAAATAGCACGGAAACTTGAATAGAGCAAATAAACGTACCTTTGTGGGGCTCATAGAGTAATTTAATGTACAGCGAAAATATCAAGAGAAAATTTGAAGCGAAATTTACATAAAACATAATTAAAATAATTAAACCAGTAAACTAACAAGATCCATAATTTCTTTAAGTAATAGCGACAAAGACAGAAAGAAAGAAATATTCCCGAATACAGTGTACCAAAGCACTGCACATACTACAAAAATAATATATATCCAACTAGCAATTACAATATAATATTACATATAATTGTAAAATGCAGTATGCCCTTGCATGAGGTCACACATAGAGCTAATGATCTTTACGTTATATTTGTAACCTAGATCTGTCTTAATATAGTTTTTTATATACACAATTTACTTTCTATCAATTTGTCAGAGAATCGCATAGAGATATGACTCAACGAAGACATTTTGGGTGAGAAGCGTAAAGAGGGGCAGTGTCACAGAACAGAATTTAATAAAAGCTTTGCTGAAGGTAAACAACGTGCACCCCTATAGTCAGAAAGGCGTCAATTGGATGCTTTTAGTGTGCGGTATCAGTGACAAGTGCTAATAGCCTTATCTATCAGTTAAGTGAATTAGACGGGATCAATACAAATTTCATGTTAATTTGCATGTTACAGTCAGATGTACAAGTTAGTTGGCCTGCAGAAGTCGATAGACGAAGAGCCAAAATGGATGCATACAATTACAGTACTATTGAGGTGAGCTCTAAGGCATATGGAATCATAGACTCTTTCTGAAAACTGCATTCATACAGTTCGACTTTACCCAATGGGATTTTCCAGCGGAGCGTATTTGGCGCCACAAGGCGATAGAGGAAATGGCATGGAAAGTTTGCTCGTTTCTGCCATTGATTATATTTGGCTTGTATGCTAACTACATCTTAGTCTATCTGATAGCGACGAACCGTGCGCTGAGATCACCAACAAATTTGATTATAGCCAATATGGCGATGGCGGACTTTCTACTCTTGCTGATATGCCCCATTATGTTTTTGATTAACGACTTCTATCAAAACTTCCAGCTGGGCTGGGTGGGCTGCAAGCTGGAGGGGTTTCTCGTTGTTGTCTTTCTGATCACAGCCGTGCTGAATCTCTCAGTGGTCAGCTATGACCGACTCACAGCCATTGTTCTGCCCCAGGAAACGCGACTAACGCAACACGGCGCCAAGATCGTAATAGCATGCACCTGGCTAACGGGTCTGCTGTTGGCACTACCGCTCGCCATCTACCGAGAATATAGGGTGCGCTTTTGGCGCAACTTCACGGAGCGCTACTGCAAGGAGAACACGAATGTCCTGCCTAAGTACTGGTATGTGCTGATCACAGTGCTGGTGTGGCTGCCCTTGGGCATCATGCTCATCTGCTATACGGCCATATTCATTAAGGTAAGAGACCAAGGCACAAGTGGGACGAGTACTGTAGACGTGGGTTACTTTCTACATATACTACAGATATTACTGAATACAAAATACTAAACTCTTCATAATTGAACTATTATCACAACTAAACATATTAAAGGATATATATCAAACTTTAATCAAGTTTCTGAGACAAAACGTCTGTACTCTTCTAGCCATCGTACCACAAACATTAGTTATTCTATAATCAGGGATCTGTATGATCCAAATCGAACATAGTTTTTATTAACTCGAAGACGATTGCTTACAGACTTTTTATATATTTACCATTTGAGATGTAGCCCCGCATAGCACACTTTTAATAAGCTAACTTATAAACCCTATATATATATATATATATATAATATATATATATATTCCTCAGCTGGATCGATATGAGAAGCGCGTTTTGAATCGCGAAAATCCACTGACGGTTAGCTATAAGCGAAGCGTGGCTAAGACGCTCTTCATAGTGGTTATTGTGTTTGTGGTGCTGCGCTTGCCGTTCACCATTTTCGTGGTGCAGCGTGAGAAGTACTACAAGACGGAGGCGAGCGTGGGCTGCAGCACGCAGTACTTCTCCTACTTCTCGCAATATCTGATGTTTGTCAATGCCGCCGTCAACCCGATCGTCTATGGCTTCAACAATGAGAACTTCAGGCGAGCCTATGCGCAAATTGGCTGCGTGAAGCGTCGAAGGACAGCCTCTGCCAATCGGGCTCATCTTTGTTGTTATTGCGACTTTGTCAAATTTACTAAAGGCGCTGTGATAAATGCCGAGCAGAACTTGAAACAGGAAATATCGCAATCAGCTGCCGAGGAAACCAAAAACCTGGAGGAAACTACAGACAATCTTGTCAATGCCAAAGAGTCTCTAATGCCTCGCCTTAATAGCGAGGGATATATTTAAACAATGTTTTCTCTGCTTGCTATTCATACTTAAATACATTAACATTTTATAACTTTTCACACTTTTTAAAAGAACTAAATAAATACCCTTACCAGACTTTTACTGCTTTATGCATTCTAATTTAATCCCATCTCTGTTTAGAATATGTAATAAGCGATATTATATTTTGGGTCTAGTTCAGACAGTCTCTATAATATTATTTTGACTGTTAAACTATTTAATATATTAATACATATATTAATATAATAATTCATATATTAATGCATATGGTCATATATTCCATTTTCAATTCATTGACTTCAATAATATAAAAAGAAATACTATTTGGCCAGCCACTTGTTAGTATTTTAACACTTTATATAGAATACATTCTTCACTTTCACGTATTTTTTATTTATTTATCTATTTTTGTGCTTTGTCGTATAATACTTGTTTTCTTTTAATTTTGGATATTAAATTACATGTGTAAATGCTTTAGAGCTTACATGACTTATGCCGCTCATCCACTCTTCATCTCTGTCTATTCACAATTTCATTTATTTTGTTGTTCCTAGTTTCTCTTTCCAAGGTTTGTGTGTTTTATTTTCCTGTATCTCTTCTCAATCCCACTGTCGCACTCTCTTCACCTCCCTACCTCCCTACCACTCTCCTTCACCCATTCTCCCTCTCTTTATTTCACGGTCCCTTCAATAGAGTTTCTTATGATGACATTTGATTGTAGATTGCATTGTAACTGATATTCATTCTCATCCTCTTCTTCTTCTTCTTCTTGCGTTCATTGCACATCACTTGAAGCTTTGGCAACGGTTCTAAAAGCTCTAGGCCTTCAGTTGAGCATACGTTTTGCTTGTTGAAACACGTGCTAAGTGTTGTCTAATTAAATGTGCCGTTTAATTTGTGTATTAATATTCGTCTGGCTTTTATGGAAGCATGGGCACGCTTTTGAGGTGCTCTTCGCTGAGAGGTATCCTGGCTATCGCATCGGGTCAGACCTGGACGCAGAGTCGCAGCGCCTGCACAAACGAGATATGCAACAATTTTTCGACAAAGGTGTTGTTTTTACAGAAATATGAACTACAAAATTTTATTTACAGTATTTCAGGTTCCATTTTGATCCATTCGAAAAGCTTAGGCTAAACCAAACAACTCAGATTTCATATAGCCCGTGCCATGATCTTCGAGAAACCTAATAAACTGTCCCATGTTAATTACGCCCTCCTCCCCGTCGGTCGCCGATGAATTGAAGAGCTGTTCAGAAAATTGCTCGAAGCGGCGCTTGCGACATGGCTCGGTGCGCACTAGGCTAATCTTCTGCCAGCGCAAGGCTTTGATACTACGCCAATATTCCTGTACGTTCTCCGGCTCGCCCTCGACACAGATGATGCCCGGCTTGCCAGGTCTGCTGAATCCGCTGAGCTGCAACTGCCGTGCCTGGCGCACAAGCTCCTGCCGCTTGGCACTCGACTTGATATGATGCGAGTATATCCAAAGTCGTTCTAGCTGCGTGGCTTTTGGCTGGTCCTCCGATGATGGAGAATCCAGCTCGCTGGCATCAGAGCCACAGCTCATCAGGGCTTCAATCTGTTCTTGCAGCCAGCTGAGTAGCTGAAATATATACGGTTCCTCTGTCTGGCGCTGTCCTACTAAGTAGTCATCAATCTGCAGCTTCAATCGCTGCTCCTTGTTCTTGTCCAGCAGCGTGGTGTGCAAACTAATCCTAGCCAGCTCCAGCAGCGGATACAT
Organism: Drosophila buzzatii; assembly: GCA_035045845.1. Taxonomy (NCBI): domain Eukaryota; kingdom Metazoa; phylum Arthropoda; class Insecta; order Diptera; family Drosophilidae; genus Drosophila; species Drosophila buzzatii. The sequence continues at coordinate 739,521 of JAWNOS010000373.1, read as the reverse complement.
ATGCGGCAACTCGATGCGCACATCCACGCACTGCTTGTCCGCTACATTCAACCGGATGATGTACTCCAAGTTAGAACGCAACGCCTGTGACTCCGACTGCAGAAACTCGTTGAAGTCAGCAACGACGCCAGCGTCGAGCAACTGCAGCTCACCCGCCGCACAGTAAATGGAACTCAGCAGATCTAACTCCTCCAGCTGCTGGCCAATACAGCGTCGATAGGCCTGCAAATCCATGGGCAATGGCTAACGGAAATTGAGAGAGAGTTGTTCGGTTTAGTGTCGGCCTAAGCTTCGCTTGTGCTTCAAACTCGATCAAAATTTAACGAAAACTTCTTATGAGTAATTCTTTTATAAAATCAAATAGATATCCTCGTAAAGTATAGATTATTGCTATAAATAATAATCTTGACTACTATAGAAAAGCGTTGAGCAACTCTGAGAAAGTCACAAAATAGTTCGGATGCAATGCAATTCATTAGTAGGATTTCATACATACATATATACAATATTAAAAACAAAGTTTTAATATATATAGGCATCGGTATATACATATATATAAAATCAACTTTAAGCAATTTAACAGTTTGCGAATATACATAAATATATTCATCATTATATGTATATTATACAATATTTTAATCAAGTAAGAAAGCTGTAGTCGAGACTGCTCGACTACAAAATCCCCTGAGCCCTTCTTCGAATGAATCATATTCCAAGAAAGCCTCGTTTCGATTCTCCACGCGTAAGAAACTATACATGCAAAAACAAGAGCACACACACGCTGATCTACGCTTGTGCGCCTATATGTGGTGAAGCATTGCAGGCGGCTTGCTGTCTCGCTGCCTTTGTTCCTGGGCCGCGTGGGTTTTTTCTGTCATAAATTCTTTTATTAATAATAAATATAGTAATAATAAATATAATAATTCTGTTTCTAAACAGACAATTGTATTCAACTGCTCAGATTGTGATCATGGCATTAATATCTATATGCCAAACTGTATGTCGAAAGTACTTGAAATGCATCTTTTACACATTTGGGGGCGTGGGTGCGAATTGGGGACCGGCATCCAAAGTCTGATAGAAACCAAAATTGTATTAAATTAATATCTATATATATGCAGAAGATTTGGAGGCTCTAACTCTAAAGTGCATGCAATATACGAACCTAACACGAAAAGAATGAACTCTCTAGCTCTTGTATCTTCGGAAATCGACGCGTTCAAACAACCGGACAGACGGACAGACGGGTATGGCTATATCAACTTTTCTCGTCACCCTGATCAAAAATATATATACTTTATGAGGTCTGCCACGCCTCCTTTTGCCTGTTACATACATTTTCACAAAACCATTATACCCTGATTTCCCATTTTCAATGGGTTCAGGTTATAAAAATATTACAGTCGTGAATACTCATAATCATACTCACAGTCAAAGCGCTGCCAGCTGTAGATCACTGAAAGTATAGATAGAGTAATTTGTGTATGCAATATAGAAAATACAGCTTTTCCCGAAATGTCACGCTTAAGGCAAAGATATATCCGTTATAATATTGTATATATTTTCACCTATACATACATTTATCATTCTATCAAGTTCATTAATACGATATTATATATATCCGTCATTCTAGTTTTATTATCATTTGTCTATCTAAGCCGCCAATACATACATATGTATATCTATGATATTTTCATCCTCCATGTGACTTTTATTTCTTACCTCTTAACTTCCTATATCTCACTCTCTTTCTCCTCTCGCAGCTGCCTATAGTTTCAATGGACTGGAGCGCGTTGCTTCTGTGCCCGTGCCCTTTCCCCTGGATATATGTATGCTGCAGCTATCCAGCATTAAGTACGCCACAACGCTACACAAGGATGCTACAGGTGTTCGTCAGTTCGCGGTCTACGTGTGGCGGGCGGCCGAACAGGACTATGAGCTGTGGCTGCAACACCCGGCGCCAAAGGCCGTGGCTTTGGACTGCCTGGCATATGCGGGTCTGGGCTATGTAGCGGTCAGCTACAATCACAGTGAGCCCGTGCTGCAGGCACGCGATGGATCACCCATCTACGAACTCGCGCCGGATCGAGTCATTCGCACGGTGCAATATTTTGCCGGGCTGCACTTGCGAGGTATGTATCTGAGGATTAGCAGTCAGGAGCTGACGCTACTGCAGGCCTATGATGGGGGCGGCAAGAAGAAGCAACAGAGTTGTCCCTACTTCAAGTGGACAAGTGGAACATTCCAGCGCCTGGGTGCCATTCCATGCAGCAACGCGCGTCGATTAGAGGCCTTTGGCATCGATTATGCGGACTATGTGGCGGTGGCCAACTATGCCAGTCCAGATGGCCGCACCTCCACCCACTCGGAGATCTACAAGTATGAGGCCACAACGCGACGCTTTCAGCTCTTTCAGCGCTTGCGCACTAATGGAGCTGTCGATGTGAAATACTTCAGTCTGCCGGTCAATGAAGTCAGCCGGCGACACTTTCTTATAATTGGCAATACGGTGGGTGTCGGGGAAGGAGCAGCAGGAGGAATAGGCAGCTCTGGCGAAGCAGATACGGTGATCTATGTCTATGATAGAGGCGAATTTGTGCCTTATCAGCGTCTAAGTTTCTATGGACTGGAACGCTTTTTGCCCGTGACGGTGAGTAAAGTTAACAATGTTTGTCAAACTGTAAGGGGCAGACTCTGCATAGGTAAAAAAAGGATATATAATAGGACCAATATTAAATCAAATATAATATTATGTAGAATCAAACATAGCCTGAGATAAGTATTTTAAAGAGTCTCATAGTATCAAATATATATTCAATAACTGAGAATTTAAATCTGTTGCTTACAGCACTCAGTTTCGGAAAAGTTTCTGTTATTCGTGGCCTGCAATAAGCAGGATGTAAAAATTTACAATCTCAATGACTGGAAATTCGAGGAATCAACTGTGCAGTTCACCGAAGGCGCATTCAGCAGGGGTGTGGCACGAATGCGCAGCTACGAGGAGAACGAGCAAAGCTACTTGGGTGGGTGTTCACAAACACTTGCAAATACGGTTTTTATAATTTTGTGTACTTCACTCAACAGTTATTGCCAACGAGAACATGGCTGCTAACGAAACAAACATATTCCAGCCGCTCTATAAACAGGACGAACATGCCAATATCCTGCGCCAGCAAATCATAGAATGGGCTCGTGAGCAAGCAAAACGAATGGACGAAGTCAATCTGGAGCAATTATTATTAGGTTTAAAGGTAAGAGCTTTGGAAGTTGCTTTGATTGATTGATTAACTTAATTTGCAGCATAAGCTCAGCGGACACGAAAAGCAACTACGGAAAATGCACATTAAACGCGTGACCACTAACTCGGTAAGTAATACCCAATATTTATACGTAAGTATGTACATTTGCATATACATACATATGTAATTGTACAATATATAAGCATTTATAATAGCAATATCTATATCTGATTGGTTATATAAGTATATGTTATTTAACAGCCGAAAATTACTTTGCCCAGATTAGATCAGTTAAGTATGACGAAGTAAGCAAATGTTTTATAAAAACATGTCGACTGCATGATACTTTTTAACGACCAAAGCTAAGCTTCAAAACATTGAGACATTGAACATACATATGTTCAATTTGGTAAAAGTTATCGGTTTTCATAATTTACCAGGTCTCAGTAGGCATGGACAGATAATTTCAGTCTATAGACTTCAGTTGAACATTTTTTAATTGTCTCTCTCTACGCTTATTTGCTTAATAGTTTGTCGATGTGCAACAGAAGTTAACAGCAAACTATTGGGACGCTCTACGTTATGCGAAGAGGGCTTTAGACGTTATCGAATCGGATGCAGCTCGAGCTCAGCATCATCCCGTCAAGCGAGATGGACTGCAGCAGCCAAAGGAGCAGCACGAATTCGATGAGATTACAGTGGGTACGTTGGTAGTGCACGAGGCATTGCAGGCGGTGCTGATCAATGGAGTGGACAGGCAGAAGCCCGTCTACGAGTCAGTCATCGCTGGCAAAGTGTATGTGAGCGAGGAGTACAAGGAGGCAGCCATGGATATGCCAGTGCCTGCATTGGAGCAACTGACTTTGCAGGAGCTGCAGTTGTCGGGCAAACTGAATAGCAATGACTGGTCCCAGCTGCTGGAGCAAACGCTGAAGCGACGCGGCAGCGAGGTCCAATTCATCAAAGCTGCCGCTGACATCAGCAACTTGAAGGCGGAGGCAGTGAGAGTCAACAGCAATGAGATCAACGATCGCCCGCTCGGCCAGCTGGTGGCCATCGATGGTGGCGATTATGTCGTGCAGCAGGACATACAGTTCGCCCAACCCATAGAGGTGAATCGGTTGAACATCAATCAGCGTCTCAATCATATACACGTGGATCGTCAGCGTCTCGATGTGCTGCTCCATGACTCGAATCACACCCAGGTGATTGAGGGGGCCAAGCGATTCGAAAGTATTCGTGTGCAGGAGCCGATTACCATTTCGGTGAGTGGCATTTCCGATCCATAAAAGCAAATGGTTTCCACTCTTACGTTTTCGATTTCAATAGGGTCAATTGCTGGGCGCAGAGCTGAATGCCATGTCGCCAATGAAGGTAATGGATCAGCCGCTCGAGCTGCGAGGGGACTATATAATAGACGGGGATGTCACAATTGGACAACTACTGCAAGTGCAGGATCTGCGTGATGCAGACACACAGGTATCAGCAATTCAAATACTGCAGCAGGCACTGCGTGTAGATCAACCTTTAGAAAATGTGAATCTTCGCTTTGAGCTACCACTGAGCGCAAACGACACGCTAGCGAGCTTCATCAATGCACAGGACGTGCAGGAACTGGTACAACTGAATGTGGATCAGGTGCAGGTAATTGAGGGCTCCAAGCGGGTGCCTCAGAGTCTCACCATACGCAATGGCTTTGGCGAGGTCAACCTGATCAATGGCATCAATGTGGAACAGCTGCCACAGAAGCTGCTGTTCAAGAGCAGCAACCAAAACTTCACATTTCCAATGCAGCTAGCGGGTCTGAATGCACCCCAGTTGAATGCCACCAAGCTACTGCTGAGTGGATTGCAGTTGCATTCATATATGCAGCACAGGGGCGAGCAGCGCTCCAATAGCACTTTGTACATGGATCAGCTGCAGGTCGAGGATCTCAGCGTCGAGCAGCTGCACATGCACGGCCAGATCTTTGGCCACACTCTTGAGGAGCTCTATAAGCACGGCTCTCAGCGCCCGCACAGCTGGCAGCTGCCGGAGCACTTCAATGGCACGATCGAGGCCCGCAACGTGTGGCTCAAGGGGCGCATAAACAACGCCGCCGTGGCAGAGGTGGAGCAGCAGTTGCAGCAGCTGGCGGGCAACATCAAATATGTGGGCGATTTCACGTTTCGCCATGCGGTCAATGTAAGTGGTCTCACATTCGGAGACAGTCTAAACGGCATCGCGGCTCAAAGATTTGGCCACTGCTGGCTTGAGAGCAGCGGTCAGCAGCTCTTCACAGCCCCACAAACACTTGCGTCTGTGGCCAGTGATAAGGATGTGCAGCTGAAGGGGCGCCTGAACAACTACACGCTGGAGCAACTGGTGACAGGGAGCTACAGATTGAATGGCACGGAACACTTGCCTTCAGTCAAATTTGGTAAGCATACACAAATTGTTTAGATATTGAATATCTACCAATATGACACTGAAATAGTCAACATTAATTATTTAGTTACTGAGATTACTCAGCTGTGTAATGGAATAATAATACGGAGTACATTAGTCACAAATTAGAGCCAGGCACAATATTACTTTAAACTCATTTATATATATATCCACACAAATTAGAGCAAATTAGAGCAAACTCACTCATTTATAGACAAATAATAATTTATTTAAAATAATGTTAAAGCAGTCAACGTACTAAATTTGACTAGCTATACCAATGTCAAGTCTCACATGGCAGTTGAAGTCACCTCAGCAAGCTGTCACCTAAACAATAGTTATTTTTTAACTCTTCTTCACATCGACTTTTAGAACATAGTTAATAGTCCAAGTGTCAATTAGTTGAACCAAAGCGATAAACTTAATTGCATAATTACGGAAATGGACAGCTTGCTCTATGAGCTAACCATCAGTAGATACTATTTATATTAGATATAAAAATATAAGTTGATTGAGCCCGTCCGTCCGTCCGTATGAATGTCGAGATTTCGGAAACTACAAAAACTAAGCTGAAATTTCACATAAACACTCGTATGTTAGTTACGCAGTACGAGTTCATTTTGTTTTCGATAACTCATTCCAAAAACTTCAAATTTGTATATTTAGATAGACATTATGAATACGCAGATTATGTAATATTCAGATTTTGGATGCCACGCCCCCTTCGCCGCCAAGGTTAAAATTTAGATATTCCACGGCAGCAACTGAGCGGTTAGCAGAGCTCGCGCTCATGCGTTCGTAAAGAAGAGTATTAGTTTTTTTTTGCAGGGTTCAGGGTATCTCGTAGTCGAACCGTCTCGACTAGACCCTTCTTACTTGTTTTTCTGCTTTGATTATGACTCACTGAGCAAATGAATGATATAGTGTTGTATTTCTTATGACTAATGCTTTATTTTGCAATTAATGTTATTATTTGTTCGGATTCCACGTCCTCTAATATTACAGTCTGCAGTCAGACTACATATTTCTAATAAGAAAACTGTAAAAGGCTCTCCCCGCAGATTCTGCCGGAAGCTTAAAGCTTTTGGTGCAACCCAACATTCAATTCAATTCCATTCTGCAATAGTTATTAATCTAATTGGAAATCAAATAGCTGTAAGAAATGCAATTTCAAAGTAATGCAATTTTGCAGTGAATCCGATTGTCCTGCAGCAGTCGCTGAGTGTGGGGCGTGTGAATGGATTGCGCGTGCCAGAGGATATGTTGTATGCGCAAGGAGGCGGCATGCTGCTGGCGCCACTCAAGGTCAAAGGTCATGTGGTGATAGCATCTCCTCAGCATTATTGCAATTTGACCTGCCTGAATGGCTATCAGGTAGACGCACTCCAGCATTATCTGGGGGGTGGGGCAAATGCCGAGCTGGACACGTTGCACGTGGAGCACGCAGAGTTTGCATTGCCTCCAAGCTATGAGCACCTGAATGGATATCAGGTGCAACAGCTGCTCGATGAGCTATGGCTGGACAACGAGTCCGTGGAACTGCAAGCACTCCAACTGGCAAATGGTAGCTTTAATGGACTGCTGGAGTTTGAGGTAAGTTACTGAACAAATTGGGCCTGCATAAGTAGTTGTGAAACTATATTGTATTGCAATAGGGCACACTAAACGGTTTGGATGTGGAGCATATCGAACGCAACTATTTTAGCCGTACGCGCAGTCAGCGTCTTAATGTGCCGTTTAATTTCGAGCATGACGTCACTTTTGCACACACGCTGGCCGCCAAACAAGTACAGCTACGTGTCAAAGATGGCGCACTTGTTGAGGGCATTGGGTAAGTGCTAGTTTAAGCCTTTAACTATAATCGAGCATCGAATTTCACATGCAATTGTTTACGCGCTTAACGCAGTTTGACATGCACTCAGCACACATACAGTTATTCCCCATCAACTGTCACACACATACAAGGTAAAATCAGCTGTGCGCGCTACTGTTTGCAGGTGAAATTTCTGTACACGTTGCAATTGGCCACAAAAGAACAGACTCGACGTCTACCTTAGGTACAATCTAGATTTTACCTTGTGTTCAATTGGAGTTAATGTTAAATTAAATGCACTTTCTCCGAGCAGGCAGCAGTTTTCAATCTTTCAACACTTCTCACCAAGAAAAACAATAAACTGATACTTCCAGGGATGCCACACAAATGATGACACTATTGAACTATCGCAATATCGAAAGCAATGTTTTGTGCATAAACAGTGTGAACGTATTTTTTAAAAAACGACGACCATTTCGTTGCGGTTATATTTTCAATTTTAATCAAATAATATATACAATATATATATATATAAGATATTGTTTTCATTTATTCTTAAATCTATTATTTTTCAAGCAACGCTTCGCTGAATTTCGAGGAATTCGTGGCAAAGTCATTGAAAATTGCTGGTCCACACACAATAACAGGGCATTGGCATCTACCTGCAGCTTCAGTTGAGGGAGATTTAAATAATGTCCGAGTTAATCAATTAAATTTAGTTGACGACGTTTTGCTCAAAGATATCCAAGGGATTCTCTTAATCAGTGCGCCTAAGACAGCAAAGACTGCAACAGTTAAACGTCTCTTTGCCGCACCCACGAGCACAGTAGCAAACGTTCCGATTGCCTATTGGATTAATAATACAGTTTACACCTATGGTAATCATACCATAGCCGGCACCACAATCGTGGAAACCCTGAACCTCTACAACGATCTGCGAGTTGTGGGTCCAGTGAATGGCGTCCTTTGGCAAGCGGATCAATTGCTTCTGTCTGACCGGGAGCAATATATACGCGGCTCGCTGCTGGTGAAGAATGCACTGCCGGAACAACGGCGCATTCTGAGCAGCAACATCGAAGAGCTCTGGGTGGATGGCATCAATGCACTAAATGTGAATGAACTGCTGGTTAACAAGGCTCTCAATCGTCCCAACTTGCATGTGGCCAGCCAATTGATATTTACGCAGCCGCTGAGCGTGGCCAACTACGAGCTGGGGGATGTGCCGGCTGGAAGCAACAAATGGAAACGTGGAGCAGATGCTCTGGACAACTGGCAGCATCTAAATGAGCAAGTGGCTGCAGTACAACAGCGTCTCACAGGTAAAGCTTTATATATGTGTAAGTATGTGTATATCGAACTATCATTTGAATTCTTCCTCTGGGCAGCACCTTCCTTTGTGCTGGAGAGCTTTGCTCTGCTACAGCAACTGCCACTAAATGCGAGCCGATTAGAGCTGTTGCATTATCCCACCCGAAAGACGGAAGGGCTGGCCATTTGGCAAGTGCAACATGGGCAGGAGCAAGTGACTGTATATGCCTGGCAGCCGCAGGAACAGCAATTCATATACAATGCAAGTAAGTGAGCTATGTAATGCGTCTTTATTTATCGTATAAATTAATTTATGAAATGGTTTACGAGCTTATCAACTAAAGTTTATGAATTTTGAATGATGGAGGAGGGAAACATATATATATATATATATATATATATATATATATATATATATATAAAGTTTATTCAAAGTATTTTATATATATATATATGATATATTCTATAGCAAGATCTTATGTTTACACGAGTCGAAAGAGCATTGGATAGTATATATCATGTCAAATATATAATCGAGCACATAAAAATAAATAATTTGCCAGTTATAAATAAATTTAAAAATTCGTAAAATCTTTCTGTTGCGAATTGTTTAAAAACGCTAACAGCTGTCAATCAATATCTAAACAGATTCAATATCAAAAAGTTCGATATCACAGAAATCATGAAATTTCTGTAAGTCCTAAAGTATGAGAAGCTGCTAAATCTGAGTAGAGTTAAATAGTTTAAATATATAAATCTAGTTGCTCCGACACGTGTAAACAAGAGCTCGTGAAAACGATACTAAATAAAATCGTAAGTCGAATTTTCTGCTGCTCAAACAGTTTCCTACTTCACTACTTCTAAATGGGGGGATGGGGTTTGATCCGTCTGAGAATCCTGCTGTGGCTGGTTACTGCTCCAGCTCGTCACTTTGCACATCTACGATGGCTCGGAGGATGCCCAGCTCCAGTTTGGCGGCACCACGCTGTGAGATTCGGTTCATCACATTGGCTACGTAAAGGCCGAGTGCCTCGTGGCGCGTCGAGTTGCACAGATTCTTGAAGAATGTTGGCGGCAGCGAGTTGTCAAAATTTCCTAAATTAATAATCTCAGCAGTATTGTGGGAGCTGGCATTCACTTTGCTCGAATCGAAGATGATTTCATTAAGCTCCTCGAGATGCGGTGAATAGCCATTGGTGCTGGCCACCGATGTGGAAGCCATGGTAGCTGCTGTCGACGAATTGGCTGCGCCGCCACTAACAAGATTTCCATTTATCTGCTGAGAGGCAGGTATAGTTATAATGTTTATGCCTGGCGGAGGTGACTGATTGCTCTCGCGCTCCTTCTTCACCTGCAGCAATTGAGCGGTTGTCGTGTGCACCACATTCCCTGCGGCACTCGCTGGAATAGTGGATTCGGTAGAAGCTGCCGCAGCTGCCCCTGATCCTCCTACTGCTGATGATGTATGGCTAGTCTGATGCTTTTGTAATTTCTTATGCACCGGCGTGTTGGAGCACTCGTCAGAAAGCTTGCGTTTCATCGAATCGGGAAGTTGAATCGTAGTACGCACGGAGGACATTGCTTTATTGCTACTCAACTGTGCTTGCTGTGTGGCTGTTCCGGCCGTGGACTTGTGTCCAGCTGAGGCAGTGCTACTAGGCGTCTTTTTCAAAGTTATGCCTTTCTTTTGGAGTGCAGCGGCTGCTACAGAAACCGCGTTGGATTGTGAATTGGAACGCTGCGGATTGTTGGCCATGGTATTGAGCAGCTTCTTCTCCTCGAATGCTGGACGCGGCGTATCTACGTTTGGTTTGGCATACGATTTAACGTCCTTTTCTGGAGTGCCGCCGCCAGTGCTACTCGATTTTGTTGGACTGTCGCCATCCGAGCTGGCTGAGCCTGTCGAATTGGTGGACTGACCAAATTGTCGTGGATTCGCACTGCTGGAGCCTTCATCATCTTCCTCCTGCTCCTGAACCTCCAACATTTCATATTCCTCCACTTCCTCCATGGGCAATTGCTCACTGCGCACGGTTAAGCAAATAGTGTATTTATTATTATTTTATGAAAATATTCGTATTTAAGAAAATATTTTGCCTACTCACTCTTCCGCTTTAATCGCTATCTTCGGCTCCTGATGGATTTTCTGCATGAGTCCATACAATTTCCATCCAGAGTTACCTTTTAGTTTTTCCTGCTCGTATTTCTTTTGCAACACTATAAAAATAGAGCGCGACTCGTGCACAGTGAGCTTGTTGAGGCGCCCAATACGCGCCCAAGCGTCGTCCTGCTCCTGTTTAGTGGCACTCGTATTATTCGGATGCAGTGCTTTTTCTTTGGCGATGTCGGCCAAAATTTTGTCCAGCTGTATAGCCATTTTAGTCAACGACTTACGGCCTGTGTTTTGCGTGTTTTTAATAATTTTGACGGCGTTTTTTGACCACTTTTTCACTTATTGTTTGGCCCTGCCGCTCTTTTCCAGAGTTTGCGCTCTTTTTGCTTCGTTTTGCAACTTCGCTTTTTTACGTATGCGGCTCGGCGTCTGCTGTGACGCTGATTTGGCGGAAAAATAATCGAAGGTGTCTAAAGACGATCAGACAGCGACAACAAGATGGCTAACGGCAAGATGTCTAATGAAACATAATGTTCAAGTGAAACATAATGTTCAAAACTTATCCACAGTTTTATTTTCAATTTTGCATTTTATTATATTTAGCTTCAGTTCAGTTAATGTTTCTCAATTAATATACATATTTCAAAATACTTTTGATGGTCACATATCATGCCATCTGAACGTGTGTGTATAACAAAACACATTCAAAAGTATATACAGAAAGTGCGGCACATTGCAACACTTGCAAGCTATCAAGAGCTAGGGTGCTTAGCACAATTTTGAAAGCAAATAGAAGAAATTTGTACCGTTTTGCAACACTGAAAGGGACTTCACTTTTAAAAATTAATGAACATTTTAATTTAGTTTATTATACCCTGAACCCATTGAAAATGGGAATTCAGGGTATAATGGTTTTGTGAAAATGTATGTAACAGGCAGAAGGAGACGTCGCAGACCCCATAAAGTATATATATTCTTGATCAGCATAAAAAAATAAGTTGAATGAGCCCTGTCCGTCTGTCCGTCCGTCCGTCCGTCCGTCCGTCCGTATGAACGTCGAGATTTCGGAAACTACAAGAGCTAGAGAGCTGAAATTTCACATGAACACTCATATGTTAGCTACGCAGTACGAGTTTATTTTGTTTTTTCGATAACTCATCCCATTTCCAAATTATCGATAAAAAATCGAAAATTCGTTTCAATTTTTTTGGTTTTTTGAGCATAGCTTCTACACCGTTTTAGCTAAAGACTTCAAATTTGTATATTTAGATAGATATTATGAATACGCAGATTATGTAATTTTTGGATTTTGGATGCCACGCCCCCTTCGCCCACAATTTGCAAAAAACGCATTTCAAATACTAGAGACTTGAAATTTGGCACATAGATACATTTAGATATTCTTAATCTACTCTGAAAATTTCATCAAGATCATGCATCTAGAAATGGAGTTATAAGCGTTCAAAGTATAGCCCAAACCACCCCCACGCCACGGCAGCAACTGCGCGGTTAGCAGAGCGCGCGCTCATACGATCGTAAAGAAGAAGAGTATCACTTTTTTTGCAGGGTTCAGGGGATCTCGTAGTCGAGCCGTCTCGACTAGAGCCTTCTTACTTGTTTTTTATTTGATAAGTAGAAAAAATCAGCATATTTAATAGGGTTTATAGTGAAACAACATTACCTTCTGCGATTGCCTGCATGCACTTGACTCTTTTCACTATTGTTGCTTCAGCTGGGCTGCTGACTACAAAGGGAAAGTCGGGCATTCCGTAGCAGGCGGCCGCATATTGTCCCAGTCGATTTACCGCAATGATTGCGCCCGAAAATTCCTTGTAATGCTTTATGATTCGTTTGACAGATTCGGAGGCTGCCTCGCCGGGTGTCTTGCCAGCTCGCATTGCCTCCACGGCCAGGAATGTGGGCAGAAAACGCATCATAATGTCGCCATCGCCCGTCGCCACAGCCGCACCAACTTCATTGTCCGCATAGCTGCCGGCGCCAACAACAGGTGAATCGCCCACTCGACCTGGAATTTTGTAGTGTACGCCGTTGGTGGAGGTGCCTGTGTGTATTTGGCTATTTGCATCTATGGCCACCATGCCGATGGTGTCGTGATGCTGTTGGCCTATCTTGTACTCGGTGCGAGCACGATCCTCTTTCCAGCGAGTTAGGGGCGTGGCCTTGGGCGCATAGGGACCACACGAGATCTTCGGATCTGGATTGACCCTCTGCCAGAAATTAGGTTGGCAATTCTCGGCTTTCCACTGCTGCCAAATGGCGCGCGACTCGGGGGTTACCAGGGAATCAGTACGAAATCCCATGGCCACGGCGAAATTCGTTGCTCCTTGTCCCACCAACATTGTGTGCTTTGTGCGTTCTAGTACGTGTCTAGCCACACGTATGGCATCCTTGACGCCTATCAAGCCAGCCACAGCCCCCACGTCCATTGTCGCCCCGTCCATAACCATGGCGTCCAGTGTAGTTTCGCCCAGCTCATCCGGCGTTCCGCCATATCCGACTGCTCTATCACACTGGAGCTGCTCGCACTTGGTGCAGCCCTCGACGACAGCGTTCCGTGTCTGTCGCAGTCCTCCCTCAGTCTGCCTAAGTATGCGCCACGCGAAGGCATTGGCCTCTGGGAAATTCCATGTATTTATTACCATGGGCAGCGTCAGATTTGATTTGTTAAAATCTGTAGTTGAAGTAGTTGCGACAGTAGTATAAGAGGGCTCTGTGCTGACGTCTTGGAAAGAAGTCGGCCTGGGAATTGGACTTTGGACTTTGGCGCTGCTGCTGCTTGAGTTGGTGTTCTCTGCCTTTATAGACAGGCCTTGCATGGCCAGCGCTGCACAGCAAAGCAGGCAAAAACAAATTCTCACCATTTTCCCAACACGTTTTACTTATTTTCTTTTTTGCTATATTCCTCAGCTGGCTGCTCACTGAATGTAAATCCAATTACAGTTCCATCGCTTTTAAAGCTCTCCAGCAAAAATGTAAACCATTTGTTCACTTCTTATCAGTTTTGTTGTGCTTATGTGATTTAGCTAAATGTTAAATGGGTATATTCGATTACTCTCGTCTGATCATTATACCCTGAGCCCATTGAAAATGGGAAATCAGGGTATAATGGTTTTGTTAAAAGTATGTAACAGGCAGAAGGGGGCGTGGCAGACCCCATAAAGTATATATATTCTTGATCAGGGTGACGAGAAAAGTTGATATAGCCATGTCCGTCTGTCCGTCCGTCCGTCCGTATGTATGAACGCGTCGATTTCCGAAGATACAAAAGCTAGAGAGTTCATTCTTTTTGTGTTAGGTTCGTATATTGCACGCGCAGTACGAGTTTGTTTCAGAAATTCGATAACTTGTATATTTGAAAAGTTATCGATAAACGAATTTATCGGGACCCAGTTTTAAAATTCTAGCTAATTCATCTTTAGAGTTAGAGTCTCCAAGTCTTCTGCATATATATAGATACTAATTTAATACAATTTCGGTTTTTGTCAGATTTTGGATTCCTATCCCCACTTCGCCCCACCACCCCCAAATGTGAAAAAAATGCATTTCAAATACTAGAGACATGCAGTTTGGTTTAGCATATAGATATGAATATCATAATCATAATCTGAAGATATCAATACGATTGTCCATCTAGAAACAGAATTATTAATCATCAAAGTTTTCTCATCAAAATCCATGCGACGCAGCAACAAAGGCAGAGAGAGACAGCAAGACGCTTGCAATGCTTACACACATGCATACACACATACACGCATACAAGCGTAGATCAAAGTTTGCATGTGTGCAGAAACGAATTGAATAATTCTTGGAATATTATTCGTTCGAAGAAGGGCTCAGGGTATCTCGTAGTCGAGCCGTCTCGACTAGAGCCTTACTTGTTTTAAAATGTTTTAGTTTTCATTAATTTCAATAATTGAAAAAAAAAAAGTTTTGGGTTTTATTATTTTTTCATCTTATTTAAATTTAATTCAATATGGTTTTTTATTTCATTCAGTTTCAATTACATTTATTTAGTTTAAAATGTGTATCATAATTTACAGGGTGTTCTCTGACATATTTAGTTATTCATCAACCGTTATGAGCGCTCTCATGTTTATGTGTCTGTTTTGTGTTTTGTTTTCACAGGCCTAGCGCAATTCTTGCAACCCAATGAGAAATTTGACAAGGCTCACAACGAACGCTTTGCAGCTGTCAGCAGCGACGCCTTATTTCTGAGCCCCTTGCGTCTGCAATTCCAAGACTGTTTGGCGGTACAAAAGCAGCTCTCGGCACTCGACATCTATTGTGTGGCAAATGATGGCATCGATGGCACAATAACTCGTCAAGCAACGATACCAACTGGGCAGGTGAAACAGCTGATCGCTGATTCCACTACGGACAAGAATGCCTACAATCTGGCTCTGCTTGTTGCCAACAATGTGGAGTTTTGGCAGTGGAGCAAGGATGGCATCTACATGCTGCAGCAACGTCTTCCACTGATGCAGGCTGAGCAAATGGCGCTGGCGCATCATGATAATCGTAGTTACCTGGCCGTCTTGACTGCAGCCCCAGCAGCCGCCATTTACATATACAGGCCAGTAATGTAGTTAGTTTATGCGGTTTAAGTAATACTAATATACATCTTATAATTATAGTAAAGAGAGTAATATAATGGACTACCAGCTGGCGCAAATCTTTGACTTAGAGGACTCTGTGTCACCTCGTCAACTAGTTCTCATGCATCTGCACAAGTCCAAGGACCTGCTGCTATGCCTAAGCAATGCTACGCCCACGCAATCGCTGCGAATATACCAGCATCGAGGCGTGGCAGACTTTCAGCAGCTACTAGGCGAGAGCACGCTGCCTGCAGCACAATCTTTGCAGAGCCTGGACTTAGCGGAAACCCAGCTTTTGGCTTTATCTAATAGCGAGGGTATTTATTTAGTTGGGCCTCAATTCACCAGGCTTTAGTCTCCAAGAAAATGATGTACGATTATATTTATATTGTTAAATAAAATATTCTACGTGCATCTATTTTTCTGTAGGTACTTCTCTTTCATACCATATCCATCAACATATTGCATCAGTCAAGCAGATGTAACCTACCTCAGGTTTACCTGCTCTTTTAATTGACTCGCCAAGACAGCAAACTGTTTAAATGTATTTTTATACCCTGAACCCATTGAAAATGGGAATTCAGGGTATAATGGTTTTGTGAAAATGTATGTAACAGGCAGATGGAGACGTCGCAGACCCCATAAAGTATATATATTCTTGATCAGCATAAAAAACAAGTAAGAAGGCTCTAGTCGAGACGGCTCGACTACGAGATACCCTGAACCCAAAAAAGGCAACACTCTTCTTCTTTACGCACGTATAGGCGCGCGCTCTGCTAACCACGCAGTTGCTGCCGTGGCTGGGAGGTGTGTTGGGCTATACTTTGAATGCTTATAACTCCATTTCTAGATGGATGATCTTTATGAAATTTTCAGAGTAGATTAGGAGTGTCTAAATGTAACAATGTGCCGAATTTCAAGTCTCTAGTATTTGAAATTGTTTTTTTTTTTTTTTAATTGAGGGCGAAGGGGCGTGGCATCAAAAATCTGAAAATAACATAATCTGCGTATTCATAATATCCATATAAATATACAAATTTGAAGTCATTCGCTAAAACGGTGTAGAAGTTATGCCTAAAAAACGTAAAAAATGGAAACGAATTTTCGATTTTTTATCGATAATTTGAAAATGGGATGAATTATCAAAAAACAAAATAAACTCGTACTGCGTAGCTAACATATGAGTGTTCATGTTAAATTTCAGCTCTCTAGCTCTTGTAGTTTCCGATATCTCGACGTTCATACGGACGGACGGACGAACGGACGGACAGACGAACAGACGGACAGGGCTCAATCAACTTATTTTTTTATGCTGATCAAGAATATATATAATTTATGGGGTCTGCGACGTCTCCTTCCGCCTGTGTTGTATGGTTAGTGGTTCATTCTTACAAGTTTCTTTCAGAAATTCGATAACTTGTATATTTGCAAAGTTATCGATAAACGAATTTATCGGGAACCAGTTATAAAATTCTAGCTAATTCATCTTTAGAGTTAGAGTCTCGAAGTCTTCTGCATATATATAGATACTAATTTAATACAATTTCGATTTTTGTCAGATTTTGGATTACGGTCTCCACTTCGCCCCACCACCAAATATGAAAAAAAAATGCATTTCAAATACAAGAGACATGCAGTTTGGTTTAGCATATAGATATTAATATCATAATCATAATCTGAAGATATCAATACGAATGTCCACCTAGAAACAGAATTATTAATCAATCAAGTTTTTGCAGCAAAACCCATGTGGCGCAGCAACAAAGGCAGCGAGATAGCAAGCTGCCTGCAATGCTCACACACATACATGCCTACAAGTGTAGATCAGCGTGTGTGTGTGTGCTCGTGGACTTGCATGTACAGTTTCTTATGCGTGCAGAAACGAATCGAATAATTGATGTCTAATGAAACATAATGTTCAAGTGAAACATAATGTTCAAAACTTATCCACAGTTTTATTTTCAATTTTGCATTTTATTATATTTAGCTTCAGTTCAGTTAATGTTTCTCAATTAATATACATATTTCAAAATACTTTTGATGGTCACATATCATGCCATCTGAACGTGTGTGTATAACAAAACACATTCAAAAGTATATGCAGAAAGTGCGGCACATTGCAACACTTGCAAGCTATCAAGAGCTAGGGTGCTTAGCACAATTTTGAAAGCAAATAGAAGAAATTTGTACCGTTTTGCAACACTGAAAGGGACTTCACTTTTAAAAATTAATGAACATTTTAATTTAGTTTATTTTTTATTTGATAAGTAGAAAAAATCAGCATATTTAATCGGGTTTATAGTGAAACAACATTAACTTCTGCGATTGCCGGCATGCACTTGACTCTTTTCACTATTGTTGCTTCAGCTGGGCTGCTGACTACAAAGGGAAAGTCGGGCATTCCGTAGCAGGCGGCCGCATATTGTCCCAGTCGATTTACCGCAATGACTGCGCCCGAAAATTCCTTGTAATGCTTTATGATTCGTTTGACAGATTCGGAGGCTGCCTCGCCGGGTGTCTTGCCAGCTCGCATTGCCTCCACGGCCAGGAATGTGGGCAGAAAACGCATCATAATGTCGCCATCGCCCGTCGCCACAGCCGCACCAACTTCATTGTCCGCATAGCTGCCGGCGCCAACGACAGGTGAATCGCCCACTCGACCTGGAATTTTGTTGCGTGCGCCGTTGGTGGAGGTGCCTGTGTGTATTTGGCTATTTGCATCTATGGCCACCATGCCGATGGTGTCGTGATGCTGTTGGCCTATCTTGTACTCGGTGCGAGCACGATCCTCTTTCCAGCGAGTTAGGGGCGTGGCCTTGGGCGCATAGGGACCACACGAGATCTTCGGATCTGGATTGACCCTCTGCCAGAAATTAGGTTGGCAATTCTCGGCTTTCCACTGCTGCCACATGGCGCGCGACTCGGGGGTTACCAGGGAATCAGTACGAAATCCCATGGCCACGGCGAAATTCGTTGCTCCTTGTCCCACCAACATTGTGTGCTTTGTGCGTTCTAGTACGTGTCTAGCCACACGTATGGCATCCTTGACGCCTATCAAGCCAGCCACAGCCCCCACGTCCATTGTCGCCCCGTCCATAACCATGGCGTCCAGTGTAGTTTCGCCCAGCTCATCCGGCGATCCGCCATATCCGACTGTTCCATCACACTGGAGCTGCTCGCACTTGGTGCAGCCCTCGACGACAGCGTTCCGTGTCTGTCGCAGTCCTCCCTCAGTCTGCCTAAGTATGCGCCACGCGAAGGCATTGGCCTCTGGGAAATTCCATGTATTTATTACCATGGGCAGCGTCAGATTTGATTTGTTAAAATCTGTAGTTGAAGTAGTTGCGACAGTAGTATAAGAGGGCGCTGTGCTGACGTCTTGGAAAGAAGTCGGCCTGGGAATTGGACTTTGGACTTTGGCGCTGCTGCTGCTTGAGTTGGTGTTCTCTGCCTTTATAGACAGGCCTTGCATGGCCAGCGCTGCACAGCAAAGCAGGCAAAAACAAATTCTCACCATTTTCCCAACACGTTTTATTTATTTTCTTTTTTGCTATATTCCTCAGCTGGCTGCTCACTGAATGTAAATCCAATTACAGTTCCATCGCTTTTAAAGCTCTCCAGCAAAAATGTAAACCATTTGTTTACTTCTTATCAGTTTTGTTGTGCTTATGTGATTTAGCTAAATGTTAAATGGGTATATTCGATTACTCTCGTCTGATCATTTTAAAATGTTTTAGTTTTCATTAATTTCAATAATTGAAAAAAAAAAAGTTTTGGGTTTTATTATTTTTTCATCTTATTTAAATTTAATTCAATATGGTTTTTTATTTCATTCAGTTTCAATTACATTTATTTAGTTTAAAATGTGTATCATAATTTACAGGGTGTTCTCTGACATATTTAGTTATTCATCAACCGTTATGAGCGCTCTCATGTTTATGTGTCTGTTTTGTGTTTTGTTTTCACAGGCCTAGCGCAATTCTTGCAACCCAATGAGAAATTTGACAAGGCTCACAACGAACGCTTTGCAGCTGTCAGCAGCGACGCCTTATTTCTGAGCCCCTTGCGTCTGCAATTCCAAGACTGTTTGGCGGTACAAAAGCAGCTCTCGGCACTCGACATCTATTGTGTGGCAAATGATGGCATCGATGGCACAATAACTCGTCAAGCAACGATACCAACTGGGCAGGTGAAACAGCTGATCGCTGATTCCACTACGGACAAGAATGCCTACAATCTGGCTCTGCTTGTTGCCAACAATGTGGAGTTTTGGCAGTGGAGCAAGGATGGCATCTACATGCTGCAGCAACGTCTTCCACTGATGCAGGCTGAGCAAATGGCGCTGGCGCATCATGATAATCGTAGTTACCTGGCCGTCTTGACTGCAGCCCCAGCAGCCGCCATTTACATATACAGGCCAGTAATGTAGTTAGTTTATGCGGTTTAAGTAATACTAATATACATCTTATAATTATAGTAAAGAGAGTAATATAATGGACTACCAGCTGGCGCAAATCTTTGACTTAGAGGACTCTGTGTCACCTCGTCAACTAGTTCTCATGCATCTGCACAAGTCCAAGGACCTGCTGCTATGCCTAAGCAATGCTACGCCCACGCAATCGCTGCGAATATACCAGCATCGAGGCGTGGCAGACTTTCAGCAGCTACTAGGCGAGAGCACGCTGCCTGCAGCACAATCTTTGCAGAGCCTGGACTTAGCGGAAACCCAGCTTTTGGCTTTATCTAATAGCGAGGGTATTTATTTAGTTGGGCCTCAATTCACCAGGCTTTAGTCTCCAAGAAAATGATGTACGATTATATTTATATTGTTAAATAAAATATTCTACGTGCATCTATTTTTCTGTAGGTACTTCTCTTTCATACCATATCCATCAACATATTGCATCAGTCAAGCAGATGTAACCTACCTCAGGTTTACCTGCTCTTTTAATTGACTCGCCAAGACAGCAAACTGTTTAAATGTATTTTTATACCCTGAACCCATTGAAAATGGGAATTCAGGGTATAATGGTTTTGTGAAAATGTATGTAACAGGCAGATGGAGACGTCGCAGACCCCATAAAGTATATATATTCTTGATCAGCATAAAAAACAAGTAAGAAGGCTCTAGTCGAGACGGCTCGACTACGAGATACCCTGAACCCAAAAAAGGCAACACTCTTCTTCTTTACGCACGTATAGGCGCGCGCTCTGCTAACCACGCAGTTGCTGCCGTGGCTGGGAGGTGTGTTGGGCTATACTTTGAATGCTTATAACTCCATTTCTAGATGGATGATCTTTATGAAATTTTCAGAGTAGATTAGGAGTGTCTAAATGTAACAATGTGCCGAATTTCAAGTCTCTAGTATTTGAAATTGTTTTTTTTTTTTTTTTAATTGAGGGCGAAGGGGCGTGGCATCAAAAATCTGAAAATAACATAATCTGCGTATTCATAATATCCATATAAATATACAAATTTGAAGTCATTCGCTAAAACGGTGTAGAAGTTATGCCTAAAAAACGTAAAAAATGGAAACGAATTTTCGATTTTTTATCGATAATTTGAAAATGGGATGAATTATCAAAAAACAAAATAAACTCGTACTGCGTAGCTAACATATGAGTGTTCATGTTAAATTTCAGCTCTCTAGCTCTTGTAGTTTCCGATATCTCGACGTTCATACGGACGGACGGACGAACGGACGGACAGACGAACAGACGGACAGGGCTCAATCAACTTATTTTTTTATGCTGATCAAGAATATATATAATTTATGGGGGTCTGCGACGTCTCCTTCCGCCTGTGTTGTATGGTTAGTGGTTCATTCTTACAAGTTTCTTTCAGAAATTCGATAACTTGTATATTTGCAAAGTTATCGATAAACGAATTTATCGGGAACCAGTTATAAAATTCTAGCTAATTCATCTTTAGAGTTAGAGTCTCGAAGTCTTCTGCATATATATAGATACTAATTTAATACAATTTCGATTTTTGTCAGATTTTGGATTACGGTCTCCACTTCGCCCCACCACCAAATATGAAAAAAAATGCATTTCAAATACTAGAGACATGCAGTTTGGTTTAGCATATAGATATTAATATCATAATCATAATCTGAAGATATCAATACGAATGTCCACCTAGAAACAGAATTATTAATCAATCAAGTTTTTGCAGCAAAACCCATGTGGCGCAGCAACAAAGGCAGCGAGATAGCAAGCTGCCTGCAATGCTCACACACATACATGCCTACAAGTGTAGATCAGCGTGTGTGTGTGTGTGCTCGTGGATTTGCATGTACAGTTTCTTATGCGTGCAGAAACTAATCGAATAATTCTTGGAATATTATTCGTTCGAAGAAGGGATCAGGGAATTTCGTAGTCGAGCATTCTCGACTACAGCTTTCTTACTTGTTTATATTTGTTCAGTGCATCATATCCTATTGCCGCAGAAAATTTTGACGGAAATTGTTTGTGTGCGTAAATCCGCAGTTTTGTTATTGGAATTCTATTTTATCATTTTTAGCAGATCTACCAAAAATGTTAAGCCTATCACTCGAGCGTACACAGTACATAATTATATTATAGTTTAGAAAAATACTTCACATCACATAACAGTAGACATTTTACCATTATACAAGCAAAGCTTGAAATCAATATACTTCGCACGTAATGAATAACATTTATGACTATTGCTGCAAAATTATTGACTATATCAGGTTCCATCATGGGCCGGTTATTAATCAACTTCAATCAATCATTCAATTGAAGCCATTTTATATGTCATGAAGTGAAAGCTGTAAATACGGATTATGGCTAAATTACTATTTACAATTCACTGTCAATCAATTTGAGGCAACTGATTCAATTCATTACATTCGAGTTATCTGACATCACGTTTTCAAATACATATGTATATTAAATTCCAATTACATTCTGCCATCAATTAGTCATTTTACAGCACATGACTTTAAAGACACAAATGTTATTTCTTCGGTTATTTCTAAATAAAAATTACTTTTTATTAATGTATTTCTGATAGCGGCGTGAACTCGATTCAGTGTGTTTGTTGTTGTTATTGTTGTTTAGTTTAATCGTCGCTGGACTCAACGTTCTCCGTCTGCAAGTTCTTGAATGTGGGCACAGGTACGTAAGTGACCAGTGTGTACAGTTTGTTGGGAGAATCCTCATCGTCATTGCGACGACGTGCCAGACGCACACGCACGCGGAATGGCGTCGATCTGTGGATCAATAAATAGTATTAGTTATCGCTAGCGTCAAGTATGAGTTAGTGGGGGCCTTACCTGATACCCTTAGACCAGATGTGCTTGTTGAGGCGGGTGTCGATGCGAACATCATTGGTACCCATCTCGCGCGTGGCAAACTTGCGGATTTCCTTAATGGCGCGCGGCGCACGCTTCTTGAAGCCTATGTTGTGCACACGCTTGGCCAAGTGAATGGTGCATTCGCGGGTAACAACTTCGTTGATCGCCGACTTCTTGCGTTTCTCGCCCTTGGTCTTTGCCATTGCTATTGCTGTTCAGTATCCTATTTTTAAAAAAAAGCACCGTTAGTTAAATTTTATATTTTTATTTATAAATGGCTTGTATCCCAATCAAAACAAGAACAATTTACAAGCGGCCTTAAACGCACACAGCACTTCAAACAGTACAACATTTTGGTCGTCACATAAAGAATTTTATGTGTAGTTAGCGTTTTCATACATATCATTGCATTATTATTGCTGTAAATTGCGATGTTTTATGATTATATTTAGAGTAATATGCAAAAACCCACCTATCGGAAATGAAAGCTTGACGTAAAAGAAATTGACAGCTGCCCAGTGCTGACAAAGTCTCAGCGTGAGCAGTGTTGATAAACATCACAAGCAACCCTGGGAACATGACAGCCAAGACCACAGCTGATGTAAATAAACAATGCTGTCAACTGCATGTAAACATTTTTAAGTAAAAGGTTTTTTGTTGGTTGTCTATAAAATAATAATACTTTTAGTGAGACTACTGACTGTCAGCATATTATGGGGTGTGACGAATCCATTTATACGGCTGGGCAGTCAAGGCATTGAGACTGTTAACGACACTGGATCCAGGTATCGAAATTTTCTTGCCGAGCTTCGAATGATCGGCTCTCGTTTGCATTATTGGATACCATTTGGACTTAATCAATGCGGAAGTGTGATCTATGTGTGGACGTTGCGTAGTGCTAATATTACTATAGCAGTACCCTTGGCGAACTCATTAAGTTTCGCCTTCACAGCTATAACTGGATATCTGCTCGGCGAACAACTGCCTGGCAAAAGTATTTGACTGCGGCTTTATATAAATATTTTCTTTAATTATAATACTTTACAATTGCAGAAATTATCACGGGAACTTTGCTTATATGTTGCGGCAGTATACTTATGATATACGACAAATTGCTTCAAGAACAGCAGATTCAAAGTATAGAATTCAATTGATAATTTATTTCGTTTGTACTGCATAGTCTAAAATTTAACTAAAACACAATACAAATTAAAGATCTTTATACATGAATAAAAATATCTGTGACGTTTGTTGAATGATTGCAATTTATTATGATAACAGCTATCGATAACGAGTAAGAGCAACTATGAGCACGATAATGTTACGATAACACAATATCCCTTTTTCGTAACTAAAATTTATTTCCCTAACCCAAGGCAAAATGGTCTTTATTATGTCAATACAATATTGCCAATTTTGCAAATTAATTGTAATCTCAAAACCTACAATGCTTTATGCACCGCATCCACGAGTACCTCCATGCTAGCGATGGGCGTCTGTGGCGTTATGCCATGACCTAAATTTGCAATGTAGCGTGATTTGCCAAATTTGTGAACCATATCGGTGGTAAGCGTATGTAATTCACTTGGATCACGGTACATATCCTGAGGATCGAGATTACCCTGTAGTGTTATATTAGGTCCAACCGCTGCGCGCGCCTCAACTGGATCCACAGTCCAGTCCAGGCCAACGACATCGTAGCCGATCTCGCTTTGCTCTTTAAGGGAATGACCAGCTCCTTTAGCGAAAATTGTCTAGAAATGCATTCAATTAAGTTAACCGAGAAGAAGGCAGTCCGTAAAAGCTACTTACTAATGGCACGGTTGGTACCGCTTTTTTGGTTAAGCGATCTACCAGGTCGTCGCGTATGCGACGCAAAAAGGGAAGCGACCAAACCAGGAATTCGTCTTTGGTTAGGTGTTCAGCAGACGACTCAAAGATCTGCAGTAATTGAGCGCCCGCTTCCACCTGCATTTCCAGATAATCTACTATGACATCAGTGAGAAGATTTAAAAGTAGTTTCGCATCCTCCGGATAGTCGTACAACCAAGCCTTTGCCTTAGACATGGTCTTACTGCCGCCACCTTCGATCATATAGCCCATGAGCGTCCATGGTGCTCCGGTGAAACCTATCAGAGGCACACGGCCATCCAATTTGTGGCGCATCATTGTTATGGCATCGCCCACATACGTCAGACGGGACAAAGCACCGTCTGGGGTCAATCGCTTTAGATCTTCGGGCGTGCGGATGGGCTGTGGTAGCACAGGACCCACACCGGCGTGCATTTCTACCGTCAACCCTAATGCTTGTGGTATAACTAAGATGTCCGAAAAAATAATGGAGGCGTCCAGATCGAATCGCCGGAGCGGTTGCATAGTCACCTCGCAAGCCAGCTCAGGAGTGCGGCAAACCGTGAAGAAGTCGTGTAGCTTACGTAGCTCTTGGAATTCGGGTAAATAGCGCCCTGCTTGGCGCATTACCCAAACAGGAACACGGTCCACAGCTTCACCACGTGCGGCACGCAGTAAATTGTCATTTTTCAATGGAGGAAAGGGCTGCAATTGTGTTGGTGTGTTGTAATTATTTGCAATTGTCATTGGCAGCAGAAGCAGCAAAAAGAAAAAAACGAACGAAATTCAATTGTTTTTTAGTTAATAAAGGTCAAACTGCTTTCTCAGATAATGTAACTGCAAGTACTATATTTACGAATACTTACCCTTGTGTCTTTCATTTTAAATTCGCAAGTTTTTGGAGTTATAAATTATGTGAAAACTGGCTCTATTCTTACTTAATACGGCAAATTTTGATAAAATCATTTACGAATTCGGCAAGTAACTGCATGCGATGAATATTTTTTCATCGATAGTTGTATTGATCTGGCAGCACCTATGTTTTGTTTACGTTTGTAGGTCGTTGCCAGATGCGTATAAACGTCGCCGTGATTCACTCATCGCTAACTAAACTGCATTCGTGTCACAAAGTAAAACGCAAATTGGCCAATCATTTATTTTCCTTATTAGAGGTTATTGGTAAAATCTTTTCTTTTTAATCGGTTATTATTTACTTAATTTTTTTAGATTGTAATTTGTTAAAAACATGGCTGACGAGCAACCAAATCTAGTAGCTGGACACCCACCTGCATGTAAGTCCACTTACTGTTCCTATGTTTGCATGGGAATGCGAGTGTGCGTGTGTGTTAATGAAGCTTTAAAATAATTTTTTTTATTTGATATGATTTCGTTAAATATTATATGATTTTGTTAGTTATTTTCGTTGCTTGGGATATTAAATTGATTGATCTGAATATCATTGTGCTTATCAAATCTCACCTCTTGAAGAGGCTACTTCTGATAAAGCACCCACACACACACGCGCGCGCATATGCATGCATACATATGTATGTACATATATGTATGTATGTGCTGGCTTGTCTTTCGGGTGCTGATAGAAATCTTCTAAAAAAATTGTGATGACGTCGTAATATATATTTTTAGTGAAGGCTGGTGGTATGCGCATTGTGCAGCATAAGGCGCCAGCTTCCGAGCGACCAGCTAAGGATGCAGAGGATTGCACGGGTCTAACGGTAAATAATGATATTATTAAATTTAAATTTTATTTACTTCGTGTATTATGAATATGTATATATATATATATATATATATATATTTTATTTTGCAGCAACCGGTTAATGTGAATTCGGCTTCAGTGAGCGGCGCACCTGTTAAGGGCAACACAGATTTTACGCCTGCTGGAGCACAGGTGGCTCACTCGCACAAGCCACCGGTGGCGGTTCAGCAGAAGCCCCAGATACACATACAGCAGCCACGCAAATGAATAAATCGTACTGATTTTAAACTGTATTCGATTGCTTTTGAGAGCGAGTTTAATTTAAATATGCCTTGTATTTTTGCACTTCTAATATGTTTGATAACTTTTCATAAATATTAATCATTCCAAATAGAGTCAAGTTCTTAATTTAAATAAAGAAAGATTTTATGGGTGTTTTTATAGATAAAATCTTTAATATTGTGTGCCGATAAGAATTGATATGATGCTTAGAATTCCCAAGCATTTTTTGAGGCAATTGTTTATATAAATACAACTATTTGTAGACATGACCCGCCCCACTGAGCTTCGGTGGTCCGGGGTGCGGACTTCAAATCCGTAGTCGATTAGCGTCGAAGTGGTTCGATTCCACCTGGGGGGCGAAACTTTTATTTATTACAGTATAATTTTATTTATTATACATTCATATGTATGTTACTGTCCTGTGCAAAAATAAATAAAATTATTTTTCAACTGATGATTTTATAAGAAAAATATACTAAAAAATGTCAAATTAATACCATATTCCTCTGAAAGATGGAAAGCTGTTTGCGGCGAATTCGTTCGAGCTGTGCGAATGCCCTAAGTGTATTTATACCCTGAGCGAGTGCTGCCAACATTTCGTTGCATGAAAAAGCTAAATCAGCCTTTGAAAAAAAAGCTGGAAATAGCTAGAAATGTTTCTTCATAGTTAAAAAAACGTTAGAATATCATTTTCGGATTATTTCAATATTTTATAAGATTTCATCAATGACGTCATCTTCATCCTTTTGGATTATGTAGGTTTCATCGGTCCCTATCGTTCTCAAACATGCTGCTGGTAATTTGTATTCGTGACATCATTTTTCTTGGAGGCGTAGTCCTTATCTACAAATATGATATTTAATGTAATTGATAATTTTATAAAATATTTCACAGCAATCCCAAATGGTCCACAGGCTTAATTAAACAATTCGCTGGCTGCGAACTGAATATCAACTGCCATATTTTGTACTTTTAGGTTCCGAAGACGAAAATTGCTGATGGCAAACAGCAATCAGCTCACAAAAATTGAAATTTCATCGTGACGCGATCCCATTGGTTCCCTTCTGAGCGAAGAGTATACCGAATTCTTAAACGGCTTTGCCATTCTCATGCAAAATGTTAGAGTTTTCATGATTATTTGTGGAAAGGGTATGAAAGTGTTGATGTGCATAAAGAATGTATTTCCCGATGACCATACACACACACATTTACACTACCTCGCTATATGTGTAAGCATTTATGTGCTTGTGTGCGATATTCTTGCTGTCTGTAGCAGTATTTACTACCAGCAGTTGATCTTGGGTTGGGTAGCTAATGTGAGCTTGCATACGCACACACATACACCTACACATTTACACTTCCTCAATATATGTGTAGGCATTTATGTGCCTGTGTGCGATACACTTGCTGCATGTAGCAATTATAATTTCCCAGCGATTGCTGTTTGGTAGCTAATGTCAGCTTGCATACGCACACACATACATACATATGTGTACATCTGTGATGTGATAATCATTATCGTCGAGTATCACTTGTATAGGCATTTGAATGAATGCTCTGCTTTGCGCATTTGCATGGTTCGAGCATGGGTCTCGAATATTGGGCGTGTGCCTACCTCAGCTTAAGATTTTGGGTTCAAATTGCAGGAGAGGTCAATAAATTTGTATTACCTGATTTGACACTATGACTAAAATGGGACATGTTATTTAAATGCTTGCGCAAATTCAGATCACATATAACCCTTTTAAAGAAATGCCTAGATATACAGGTATATGTATACCACAAATAATCATGAAAACTCTAGCATTTTGCAAAGCCGATTAAGAATTCGGTATACTCTTCGCTCAAAAGGGAACCAATGGGATCGCGTCGCGAAGAAATTTCAATTTTTGTGAGCTGGTTGCTGTTTGTGCCAGCATACATACATATATTTTTGTGAGAAGAGAGCAGAGAGTAAAAAGCATAGGGCAAAAAGAGAATTACATCGGCGTTCATACACACGGACAGACGGACAGGGCTTCAGCAACTTTTTTTATGCTGATCAAGAATATATATACCTTATGGGGTCTGCCACGGCTCCTTCTGCCTGATACATACTTTTAACAAAACTATTATACCCTGATTTCCCATTTTCAATGGGTTCAGGGTATAAAAAACTCATTTAAAATACTAGAAACTTGCAATTTTGCAAATAGATCCATTTAGACACTCTTAATCTACACTGAATTTCATGAAGATCGTCCATCTAGAAATGGAGTTATAAGCGTTCAAAGTTCAGGCCAACCCACCCCCAAGCCACGGCAGCAACTGCGTGGATAGCAGAGCTCGCGCTTAAAAGTGCGTAAAGAAGAAGAATATTAGATTTTATTGCAGGGTTCAGGGTATCTTACCACTTTTTATTTATAAAGCCTTATTACTTTTTATTTATAAACTTCACATCTCATTTGCTGTCTTAACTATCCAGTGTCTCACTACAGCAATATTAACATAAACGCCCGGATAATTCGATTGTGCACAACCGTAGCCCCAACTCACAATGCCTGCCAGTAGACCTTTGAATACCATGGGACCGCCTGAATCGCCTGTGCAAGCATCCTTATCAGCATCTGCTGCACAAATCATTTCAATACCCACAAAATCCCAGCCATAGCCGTATTTAGCAGATGCGCATTCGCCTCGCTCAATGACTTGCAGCTGCACTAACTGCAGGCTGCTGGCAAAGCTAATGGATTCACTCTGTTTGGTGTATCCCCAACCACTGACCGAGACGCTGCTGCCCGCTGTGGGACTCGTGCTGGCCAAAGCAATCGCCTTGACGGATAGACTATAGCTGAGCTGCTTGGCCAACCGAAGGAGTGCAATGTCGTAGTGGAGCAGTTGGTCATCGTATGACTCATGGACCTTATAGCTGGCGATTCGGAAAAGGGATCCACCTGAATTGTGTTGATTGGCGCCCACACGCACCTGCAGCAAAGTGGAAGATTTGTGCTGCACACAGTGGGCTGCTGTAATGATGATGTCCTTGCTGTAGATGGCGCCGCCGCAAATATGCCGAGCGCTCAACTGTATGGAGACCTGCCAGGGCGCATTATGTATAGTCAGGTTATTGCCGCCAACAATGCGACCTAAGCTCAGTTCCTGGTTAGTCGGCTTTGCAAGGATGCTGAAGAAGAAGCCGATCAGCAGAAGTAAAGATGAAAGATGAAAGACCATGTCGGAGAACACACACGGAAGTCAAGTAGTAACTGAATGCACCTTGGTCAATCGTATTATCGCGAGTTGTAAATGTTAATCGCCTATTAATGGCTTATCAAAGGCGAGCTATTTGAACTCGTTACCCGGGCAACCGTTGTCAAACAAACTCATTTCGATTAGCTATCGTATTTTGCTTTTGTAAATATTCAGACATTTACTCAACAAGATGTCCGATTCCTTAGACATAACAGCAGAGGAACTACATCGGCTGGCAGCCAACTGTCTGGAGCTGTTGCGTAAGGAAGAGCTCCACAACTTGCGCAACGATGCCAAGCTGAGGGCGGTGACAAACACTGAGAGCTACGAAGAATTCAAGTGAGTATTCCTCGAAGCCAAACCAAAGGAATCGAACTAAAATTCGATTTTTGCAGAGACATTGTTGATGCTGCTCATTTGCGTCCCATTAGTAAACAGGATAAAGCCAATGTTAAAACCAAGAGTCGCCTGTGGAATTCTGCGGCTCGCGAGCAGTAGTTGGTAGTTGGAGTAGATAATAAAATAATAAATCATCAATTCTTAGAGCATTGTTTTATTTGATTGATTGCAGCATAGTGGCTGTGGAACTAACACTTTACTCATGGCAACTGAATTAACCCTCGCAGACCCTGCTGATGGAGACGGACAAACTGTGGAATAGGCTATAAAATAAAGATAAATGCTGAAAAATAGTATATGTATGTATGTCAACATGGGAGCAAACTTAAAAAAAAAAACAAAAAAAAACAAGTAATTACGTTGCAGTTGAGCGATACCGAATGCAAAATACTCATTCACGGCTCAAACGCGGTCATATCTATTTCCGATTTTCCCTTGATTTAGACATTCCAAACTGCATGATTTCTGGCTATCGGGAAATGCATATTCCGCCCTTAGTGGGCGGATACATAAAATCTTTACACGTCCAAATTTCAAATTAGCTTGAATAGCGTCGAAACATATTGTATCCATGCGGACAGAGTAACATCAAGACGGACACTGCACAAAACCAATAGACAAGCTATGGTAGATATATCTACGCCCGCAGTGGGTGTGGCAAACCGCAAAAGTATATATCTCCTACAATGTTAGAGCTAGAAGCTTCAAAATTGGATGGTTTAGTTACTAATGGCCTCCTCTATCGATGAGCCGACAAAATTTTCAAATAACCTGTAATTTTCGGATTTTTGGAATGTAAGCAACCAAATTTTGCAGGTATGTTACCCTCGGCACTTTCTAAGCACGCCAAAAATCCAAAATGTTCTTAATAAATTTTTCATATACACACATACATATGTATGTATGTATGTAAATACTTAATAGATACCATGCCTCCATCGACGGACTTGGGCTGTAAAAACGGAGAGATATACGATTCTCGTACCACAGCTAAATATATAAATGAAGAGGTTTACTTGTTCGTAACCGCGTTTAAATCGAGTTTAAACTAAATTATACGCATATGAATTGTGCATTTAAGTACTGCTTTACCGATTTGCCACGCTGCGTGGCAAGCAGTTTTTCTATGCATGCATATATGTATGTGTACACAGATGTTTGTACGTGTATACACATCCAAGCGTGTATACATATTCCAAGAATTGCGATTGTGTTGTTTTGTGTCTTCACAAGGTACTGATCAGCTCATCAGCTGTGAATTTATTTAGTTTTAGCCAACGATTACATGTTATTTTAAAATGACCTGGGTTCGAATCCCGCTGGAAACTTTCTTTTTATACCCTGAACCCATTGAAAATGGGAATTCAGGGTATAATGGCTTTGTGAAAATGTATGTAACAGGCAAAAGGAGATGTCGCAGACCCCATAAAGTATATATATTCTTGATCAGCATAAAAAAATAAGTTGATTGAGCCCTGTCCGTCTGTCCGTCTGTCCGTCCGTCCGTCCGTCCGTATGAACGTCGAGATTTCCGAAACTACAAAAGCTAGAGAGCTGAAATTTCACATGAACACTCGTATGTTAGCTACGCAGTACGAGTTTATTTTGTTTTTTCGATAACTCATCACATTTCCAAATTATCGATAAAAAATCGAAAATTCGTTTCCACTCTTAATCTACTCTGAAAATTTCATTAAGATCATCCATCTAGAAATGGAGTTATACGCGTTCAAAGTATAGCACAACCCACCCCCCAGCCACGGCAGCAACTGCGCGGTTAGCAGAGCGCGCGCTTACAAGTGCGTAAAGAAGAAGAGTATCACCTTTTTTGGGTTCAGGGTATCTCGTAGTCGAGCCGTCTCGACTAGAGCCTTCTTACTTGTTATTAAACGAAAACTTATAAATTTTATTTTTTAAATTCATTAATATTTTTATATTTATGTTAAAATGCTTTCTGCCATCTTAGCAATTACTACTGAGCTATTATAAGCATGTATTATGCAGTTGGCCACAACAAACTTCTTTGCCGATTTGCCACGCCCCCAGTGGGCGTAGGCGCACAAATTTTGGCCAGTTCTTAGAAAGAGCCGAGGCTAACATAACAACAAAATTTGGTTGCTTACAATCCAAAAATACGAAATTTAATGGGTATTTTTCGATATGCCACGCCCCCAAAAAGGTTAACGAAATTTGTAGGTCATCGATAGACGAGGACATTAATAACTGAACCATCCAATTTTTAAGCTTCTAGCTCTAAAACTGTGGGAGATATAAAGTTATTCGGTTTGCCCCACCCCCTGGGTGCGTAGTTATATCTACCATAGCTTATTCGTCTTAAGTTGTCAACCCGAGTATACATGCCAAATTTCAAGTCTGTAGTGTTAATAGTGTTCAAAATATAGCACAATTTGAAAAATCACTATATATTCAGGTCCGATTTGCCACGCCCCCAATGGCGTAGACATAAAACTTTTTGATCGATCTTCATAGAATCATAATATTAACTCACATGCAAAATTTCAGCTTTCTAGCATTAACGGTGTAGAAGATACGTTTTTCCCGATTTGCCACACTCAATGGGCGTAGATATATCCGCCATAGCTTTTTGAACTTGGGTTGTCACCGCGAGTATACATTTCAAATTGCAACTCTTTAGCTTATCATCTAGTATGATTTCTGGCCTATGGGCGGAAGAGTTTTCCGATTTGCCACGCCCCTAGTGGGCGGATCGGGAAAACTTTTACACTTTATAATGCGGGAGCATATGTGAGTATATGTTCCAAATTTCAATTTCTCTAGCTCTAATAGCGCCGAAAAATATTGCGTTCATACGGACAGACGGACGGACAGCAAGACGGACATTGCACAAACCCAATATACTTTTTTCCCTTTGGGAACAAAGTATAACAAGTAACAAGTAAGAAGGCTCTAGTCGAGACGGCTCGACTACGAGATCCCCTGAACCCTGCAAAAAAAGTGATACTCTTCTTCTTTACGATCGCATGAGCGCGAGCTCTGCTAACCGAGCAGTTGCTGCCGTGGCTTGGGGGCGGGTTGGGCTATACTTTGAACACTTATAACTCCATTTCTAGATGCATGATCTTGATGAAATTTTTAGAGTAGATTAAGAATATCTAAATGTATCTATGTGCCAAATTGCAAGTCTCTAGTATTTGAAATGCGTTTTTTGCAAATTGTGGGCGAAGGGGGCATGGCATCCAAAATCCAAAAATTACATAATCTGCGTATTCATAATATCTATCTAAATATACAACTTTAAAGTCTTTAGCTAAAACGGTGTAGAAGTTATGCTCAAAAAACATAAAAAATTGAAACGAATTTTCGATTTTTTATCGATAATTTGGAAATGGGATGAGTTATCGAAAAAACAAAATAAACTCGTACTGCGTAGCTAACATATGAGTGTTCATGTGAAATTTCAGCTCTCTAGCTCTTGCAGTTTCCGAAATCTCGACGTTCATACGGACGGACGGACGGACGGACAGACGGACAGACGGACAGGGCTCAATCAACTTATTTTTTTATGCTGATCAAGAATATATATACTTTATGGGGTCTGCGACGTCTCCTTCTGCCTACTTTTAATAAAAGCATTATACCCTGATTTCCCATTTTCAATGGGCTCAGGGTATAATTAACAAGTAAGAAGGCTCTAGTCGAGACGGCTCGACTACGAGATACCCTGAACCCAAAGAAGGTGATACTCTTCTTCTTTACGCACGTATAGGCGCGCGCTCTGCTAACCGCGCAGTTGCTGCCGTGGCGTGGGGGTGGGTTGGGCTATACTTTGAACACTTATAACTCCATTTCTAGATGCATAATCTTCATGAAACTTTCAGAGTAGATTTAGAATATCTAAATGTATCAATGTGCCAAGTTTCAAGTCTCTAGTATTTGAAATGCGTTTTTTGCAAATTGTGGGCGAAGGGGGCGTGGCATCCAAAATCCAAAAATTACATAATCTGCGTATTCATAATATCTATCTAAATATACAACTTTAAAGTCTTTAGCTAAAACGGTGTAGAAGTTATGCTCAAAAAACATAAAAAATTGAAACGAATTTTCGATTTTTTATCGATAATTTGGAAATGGGATGAGTTATCGAAAAAACAAAATAAACTCGTACTGCGTAGCTAACATATGAGTGTTCATGTGAAATTTCAGCTCTCTAGCTCTTGCAGTTTCCGAAATCTCGACGTTCATACGGACGGACGGACGGACGGACAGACGGACAGACGGACAGGGCTCAATCAACTTATTTTTTTATGCTGATCAAGAATATATATACTTTATGGGGTCTGCGACATCTCCTTCTGCCTGTTACATACATTTTCACAAAACCATTATACCCTGAATTCCCATTTTCAATGGGTTCAGGGTATAAAAAGGCTCTAGTCGAGACGGCTCGGCTACGAGATACCCTGAACACAAAAAGGTGATACTCTTCTTTACGCAGGCTAAAGACTTTAAATTTGTATACTTAGATAGATATTATGAATACGCAGATTATGTAATTTTCAGATTTTGGATGTCACGCCCCCTTCGCCCTCAATTTGGAAAAAACGCATTTACTTTACGCATCTACTCTGAAAATTTCATTAAGATTATCCATCTAGAAATGGAGTTAGAAGCGTTCAAAGTATAGTCCAACCCACCCCCAAGCCACGGCAGTAACTGCGCGGTTAGCAGAGCGCGCGCTTATACTTGCGTAAAGAAGAGTATCACCTTTTTGGGTTTAGGGTATCTCGTAGCCGAGCCGTCTCGACTAGAGCCTTCTTACTTGTTTTATGCTGATAAATAATATATATACTTTATGGGGTTTGCGACGTCTCCTTCTGCGTGTTACATACATTTTCACAAAACCATTATACCCTGAATTCCCATTTTCAATGGGCTCAGGGTATTAAAAACTAACAAAAGTTTAAGTTTTTAATCGGTTTTTATTGAGCAAAGTTCTTAGACTGAGTTGGCAGCGTTGACCACCCAGGAGCGGAGGACAGCGACATCGGCGTAGACACCGGGATAGCTGCTGGCTGCACAGCCAACACCCCAGGAGACAACACCGACGAGGACTCCACCAGAAACCAATGGGCCACCAGAGTCACCCTGGCAGGAATCCTTGCCGGAGGCAGCGGCGCAGATCATGGAGCTCTTGATCTGGCTACCGTAGCTATATTTGGAGGAGGCGCAATTTGCCTGGCTGACAATGTTCACGTTCACATACTGCAACTGAGTGGGGATAGAGCTGGAGCCAGATGACTGGGTACCCCAGCCAGAGACGGAAGCAGCAGCGCCATTTGCAGGATTATAAGTAGCCAGACCGATAGCCTTGATGTTGGAGCTGAAGGCCAGGGAAGAGCTAAGACGGATGACAGCAATATCGTTGACCATGGTGTTGGAGTTGTAGCCCTCGTGGTTCCTGAAGGCAGCGACTTGGATGAGGGAGCCACCAGAGTTCCAGTAGGTAGAACCGGCGCGCACCTTCAGGACGGAGGCGGACACGGATTGCAGGCAGTGAGCAGCAGTCACGATGATCTTGGCGCTGTAGACGGAACCACCGCAGGAGTGGCTGCCACTACGCTGCAGGGAGATTTGCCAGGGGAAGCTGCCGATGCTGGTGGGAGTGCCGCCAACAATGCGACCATCCAACTGGGGCAGGAGACCCTCAGGGATCGCAGCACCAAAGGCGCAGGCAACGACAGACAACAAAATCACAAACTTGAACATATTGCTCGTACAATGTCTTAATGGAAATGTGCTGGCGCTTTTATAGGACGGTTTGGGGCGGTTTCTATCTTCTTGTTATCACTTCAGACAAAAATAAGTATTTACTATTTTATCAATGAGTTCTAATCCTACATATCGCACGTCTTTCACTAGGTATACAGCTGTGTATATAGTGCTGAGTGGCTAAGACATAAGAACCACTTGAAAATGTGACGAACGAGTTTGTGATACGAGTTTCCGGTGCAAACACTTCTCATTTTAGATATTGTGTTTGCTAAAAATATATATAAAATTTCCCATTTTAATATAGTATTTGATTGTTTTTTAAATATTTTGCTTATATGCGCCTGTTCTATATGATCTTCATAAATATCATAATATCCAATTGCTTTAGTCACAATAACACACAATAAATATTCAGAAATCTTTTAATGCTTTTACTCATTCACAAAGGCAGATAAGAAAATATATTTTTTCCCCGCCAGCCCGACTGCCCTTTATCTTCTATTACGATTTAATTTTAAATGCGGTACACTTCAATTTTTACCTATGTATCAAGAAAAATTTCTCTTATATTTTGCTGCAAAACTATTTCAAATTGTCGAATAATTCCTCTTTAATCCCAGATAATGTGTTTTGGGTTTACTAATCAATTGGAAGTCTCTCTTTCAGTAGACATTATCGCAGTGACAAAGTCTGGTACAGAGGAGATACATAGATACAGTCATGGAATATTATAAACAATTTGTAATTTACTAGTTCGATTCTAATCCAATGCATTAAGTAGGTGGAAGGAAGCATGGTAGACTCCATAAAGTGTATATATTCTTGATAACGATGATGAGCACAATCGATCTTGTTGAAGAATGATCTCGAGCAAAACTCAACATCATTATCATCTTTGTAGAAATAAGCATTAGACGTAACTGTAAAATCAGTCGTTGGCTGTTCAAGCATTTTCAATAGAACAAGAAAACGAATGCTCTGGATTGTGTACATACATAATATACATACATACATACACACAGAAAAGCAAGCGTTAAAGCATACGAAAAGAGACATCCAGAACATTCTATGTATTAGAGAAGTAGCGTAGGAAGAAGACATCTAAAAGATTCCTTATGTAAGAGAAGGAAGTATAAAAGCATGCTGCACATTGAGCATTGTATCATTGTATCATTTTATGTTGTGCAAGATCAGTTATGAAAGTGTCGGCTCAGTTAAGTTGAAAAACGTCGCGTTGTGTACTTGCTACTTATAATTTAATTTTGATTTTATTAAATAAACTTGTGTTGTGCACCTACATTTACAGAACTGCGTGTTTTGATTTATATCAATAAAGAGAAAAAACCTCAACAGATCTAGCCATGTCCTAGACACTTGAAAATCGAAACTTATGCCCGTGTAGGAGTACTCAATGCGAATTTGTATACCCGGAACCCATTGAAAATGTGAATTCAGGGTATAATGATTTTGTGATAATGTATGTAACAGGTAGAAGGAAACAAATAAGAAAGCTGTATGTGTGTAAGCATTCCAAGCATCTTGCTGCATCGCTGCCTTTGTTGCTGGGCAGCGTGGGTTTTGCTGCCATAACTTCTTTGATTCATTATTCTGTTTCTAGACAGACAATCGTATGCAAACGTTATGATTATGATCATGTCATTCATATCTATATGTCAAACCAAACTGTAAATCTCTAGTATTTGAAATGAATTTTTTACACATTTGGGGGTGTGGGAGGGAATTGGGGACCGGAATCTAAAATCTAACAACAACCAAAATTGTAATAACAAGTAAGAAGGCTCTAGTCGAGACGGCTCGACTACGAGATCCCCTGAACCCTGCAAAAAAAGTGATACTCTTCTTCTTTACGATCGCATGAGCGCGAGCTCTGCTAACCGCGCAGTTGCTGCCGTGGCTTGGGGGTGGGTTGGGCTATACTTTGAACGCCTATAACTCCATTTCTAGATGCACGATCTTAATGAAATTTTCAGAGTAGATTAAGAATATCTAAATGTATCTATGTGCCAATTTCAAGTCTCTAGTATTTGAAATGCGTTTTTTCCAAATTGGGGGCGAAGGGGGCGTGGCATCCAAAATCTGAAAATTACATAATCTGCGTATTAATAATATCTATCTAAATATACTAATTTGAAGTCTTTCGCTATAACGATGTAGAAGTTATGCTCGAAAAACATAAAAAATGGAAACGAATTTTCGATTTTTTATCGATAATTTGGAAATGGGATGAGTTATCGAAAAAACAAAATAAACTCGTACTGCGTAGCTAACATATGAGTGTTCATGTAAAATTTCAGCTCTCTAGCTCTTGTAGTTTCCGAAATCTCGACGTTCACACGGACGGACGGACGGACGGACGGACGGACGGACAGACGGACAGGGCTCATTCAACTTATTTTTTTATGCTGATCAAGAATATATATACTTTATGGGGTCTGCGACGTCTCCTTCTGCCTACTTTTAATAAAAGCATTATACCCTGATTTCCCATTTTCAATGGGCTCAGGGTATAATTAACAAGTAAGAAGGCTCTAGTCGAGACGGCTCGACTACGAGATACCCTGAACCCAAAGAAGGTGATACTCTTCTTCTTTACGCACGTATAGGCGCGCGCTCTGCTAACCGCGCAGTTGCTGCCGTGGCGTGGGGGTGGGTTGGGCTATACTTTGAACACTTATAACTCCATTTCTAGATGCATAATCTTCATGAAACTTTCAGAGTAGATTTAGAATATCTAAATGTATCAATGTGCCAAGTTTCAAGTCTCTAGTATTTGAAATGCGTTTTTTGCAAATTGTGGGCGAAGGGGGCGTGGCATCCAAAGTCCAAAAATTACATAATCTGCGTATCCATAATATCTATCTAAATATATAAATTTGAAGTCTTTGGCTAAAACGGTGTAGAAGTTATGCTCAAAAAACATAAAAAATTGAAACGAATTTTCGATTTTTTATCGATAATTTGGAAATGGGATGAGTTATCGAAAAAACAAAACAAACTCGTACTGCGTAGCTAACATACGAGTGTTCATGTTAAATTTCAGCTCTCTAGCTCTTGTAGTTTCCGATATCTCGACGTTCATACGGACGGCCGGACGGACAGACGGACAGACGGACAGGGCTCAATCAACTTATTTTTTTATTCTGATCAAGAATATATATACTTATGGTCTGCGACGTCTCCTTCTGCCTGTTACATACATTTTCACAAAACCATTATACCCTGAATTCCCATTTTCAATGGGTTCAGGGTATAAAAAGTTAAAAAAATTTCAATAAAAACAAGTAAGAACGTTGCAGTTAGGGGCAACTAACTGAGAAATACTCTGTTCCCTTAGGTGCATTTTATTTATTTTATAAACATTTAATAAACGAAATATTTCGGCAATTAGCAAACGTACATGGCAAGCAACAAACGTTTTTCCTATACATACATACATACATATGTACACACAATACAAGTATACACACAAAAGTTATCATGCTAAAATTTCTATGGATTGTGAATTTTTCGATCGTTATATTAGTTTTGTCAAAAGGTGCTTTAGCAGTGCCTTATTTGGTTTTAGTTAACGAATCCCAGGCCATGGTGGGTTCGAATCCCGCATAAAACTTTTTTCCAAAAAATTTTATTTTTAATTTTTTTTTTTTATATTTGTGCATTTAATCTTATTATATTTATTATAAATTGCTTGCTCCCAGCGCCAATTGATAGTAAGGTACATACATACATATGTATATATCATATCATACGCATATGAAGTGTGCATTTAAGCACTAGAAACTGCTTTACCGATTTGCCACGCTGCGTGGCAAGCAGTTTTTCTATGCATGCATATATGTATGTGTACACAGATGTTTGTACGTGTATACACATCCAAGCGTGTATACATATTCCAAGAATTGCGATTGTGTTGTTTTGTGTCTTCACAAGGTACTGATCAGCTCATCAGCTGTGAATTTATTTAGTTTTAGCCAACGATTACATGTTATTTTAAAATGACCTGGGTTCGAATCCCGCTGGAAACTTTCTTTTTATACCCTGAACCCATTGAAAATGGGAATTCAGGGTATAATGGCTTTGTGAAAATGTATGTAACAGGCAGAAGGAGATGTCGCTGACCCCATAAAGTATATATATTCTCGATCAGCATAAAAAAATAAGTTGATTGAGCCCTGTCCGTCTGTCCGTCTGTCCGTCCGTCCGTCCGTCCGTATGAACGTCGAGATTTCCGAAACTACAAAAGCTAGAGAGCTGAAATTTCACATGAACACTCGTATGTTAGCTACGCAGTACGAGTTTATTTTGTTTTTTCGATAACTCATCACATTTCCAAATTATCGATAAAAAATCGAAAATTCGTTTCCACTCTTAATCTACTCTGAAAATTTCATTAAGATCATCCATCTAGAAATGGAGTTATACGCGTTCAAAGTATAGCACAACCCACCCCCCAGCCACGGCAGCAACTGCGCGGTTAGCAGAGCGCGCGCTTACAAGTGCGTAAAGAAGAAGAGTATCACCTTTTTTGGGTTCAGGGTATCTCGTAGTCGAGCCGTCTCGACTAGAGCCTTCTTACTTGTTATTAAACGAAAACTTATAAATTTTATTTTTTAAATTCATTAATATTTTTATATTTATGTTAAAATGCTTTCTGCCATCTTAGCAATTACTACTGAGCTATTATAAGCATGTATTATGCAGTTGGCCACAACAAACTTCTTTGCCGATTTGCCACGCCCCCAGTGGGCGTAGGCGCACAAATTTTGGCCAGTTCTTAGAAAGAGCCGAGGCTAACATAACAACAAAATTTGGTTGCTTACAATCCAAAAATACGA
The DNA here is from genome assembly GCA_035045845.1 of Drosophila buzzatii. Classification (NCBI taxonomy): domain Eukaryota; kingdom Metazoa; phylum Arthropoda; class Insecta; order Diptera; family Drosophilidae; genus Drosophila; species Drosophila buzzatii. Next base: position 698,590 of record JAWNOS010000373.1, on the reverse strand, counting down.
AATTTAATGGGTATTTTTCGATATGCCACGCCCCCAAAAAGGTTAAAGAAATTTGTAGGTCATCGATAGACGAGGACATTAATAACTGAACCATCCAATTTTTAAGCTTCTAGCTCTAAAACTGTGGGAGATATAAAGTTTTTCGGTTTGCCCCACCCCCTGGGTGCGTAGTTATATCTACCATAGCTTATTCGTCTTAAGTTGTCAACCCGAGTATACATGCCAAATTTCAAGTCTGTAGTGTTAATAGTGTTCAAAATATAGCACAATTTGAAAAATCACTATATATTCAGGTCCGATTTGCCACACTCTCAATGGGCGTAGATATATCCGCCATAGCTTTTTGAACTTGGGTTGTCACCGCGAGTATACATTTCAAATTGCAACTCTTTAGCTTATCATCTAGTATGATTTCTGGCCTATGGGCGGAAGAGTTTTCCGATTTGCCACGCCCCTAGTGGGCGGATCGGGAAAACTTTTACACTTTATAATGCGGGAGCATATGTGAGTATATGTTCCAAATTTCAATTTCTCTAGCTCTAATAGCGCCGAAAAATATTGCGTTCATACGGACAGACGGACGGACAGCAAGACGGACATTGCACAAACCCAATATACTTTTTTCCCTTTGGGAACAAAGTATAACAAGTAAAAAGGCTCTAGTCGAGACGGCTCGGCTACGAGATACCCTGAACACAAAAAGGTGATACTCTTCTTTACGCAGGCTAAAGACTTTAAATTTGTATACTTAGATAGATATTATGAATACGCAGATTATGTAATTTTCAGATTTTGGATGTCACGCCCCCTTCGCCCTCAATTTGGAAAAAACGCATTTACTTTACGCATCTACTCTGAAAATTTCATTAAGATTATCCATCTAGAAATGGAGTTAGAAGCGTTCAAAGTATAGTCCAACCCACCCCCAAGCCACGGCAGTAACTGCGCGGTTAGCAGAGCGCGCGCTTATACTTGCGTAAAGAAGAGTATCACCTTTTTGGGTTTAGGGTATCTCGTAGCCGAGCCGTCTCGACTAGAGCCTTCTTACTTGTTTTATGCTGATAAATAATATATATACTTTATGGGGTTTGCGACGTCTCCTTCTGCGTGTTACATACATTTTCACAAAACCATTATACCCTGAATTCCCATTTTCAATGGGCTCAGGGTATTAAAAACTAACAAAAGTTTAAGTTTTTAATCGGTTTTTATTGAGCAAAGTTCTTAGACTGAGTTGGCAGCGTTGACCACCCAGGAGCGGAGGACAGCGACATCGGCGTAGACACCGGGATAGCTGCTGGCTGCACAGCCAACACCCCAGGAGACAACACCGACGAGGACTCCACCAGAAACCAATGGGCCACCAGAGTCACCCTGGCAGGAATCCTTGCCGGAGGCAGCGGCGCAGATCATGGAGCTCTTGATCTGGCTACCGTAGCTATATTTGGAGGAGGCGCAATTTGCCTGGCTGACAATGTTCACGTTCACATACTGCAACTGAGTGGGGATAGAGCTGGAGCCAGATGACTGGGTACCCCAGCCAGAGACGGAAGCAGCAGCGCCATTTGCAGGATTATAAGTAGCCAGACCGATAGCCTTGATGTTGGAGCTGAAGGCCAGGGAAGAGCTAAGACGGATGACAGCAATATCGTTGACCATGGTGTTGGAGTTGTAGCCCTCGTGGTTCCTGAAGGCAGCGACTTGGATGAGGGAGCCACCAGAGTTCCAGTAGGTAGAACCGGCGCGCACCTTCAGGACGGAGGCGGACACGGATTGCAGGCAGTGAGCAGCAGTCACGATGATCTTGGCGCTGTAGACGGAACCACCGCAGGAGTGGCTGCCACTACGCTGCAGGGAGATTTGCCAGGGGAAGCTGCCGATGCTGGTGGGAGTGCCGCCAACAATGCGACCATCCAACTGGGGCAGGAGACCCTCAGGGATCGCAGCACCAAAGGCGCAGGCAACGACAGACAACAAAATCACAAACTTGAACATATTGCTCGTACAATGTCTTAATGGAAATGTGCTGGCGCTTTTATAGCCAGCCGTGTTGCTGCTATCTCTAGTGCTTTCAACTTATCTAAAATTATTGATTAATTTTACGCGAATACAACAAAGAATATAAATAGAAACAATCTCGATTCTTGCTATTAAGTGGGAAATGTCAAGATTTGGCTGATCATATTATCTGCGTACGGTACTTACCTTAGACTGACATTACATGTACTCAGTTACGAGGAATGTTTTCTATATAAGTCTTAAGTCTGTGCTGGGTTCACGTATATTGTATTAAGATGTTGAAATTCGTAGTACTTCTCTCCTTGGCCGCTTGCGCCTTGGCAGGTACCGTGCCTGAGGGTCTACTGCCCCAGCTGGATGGCCGCATTGTTGGGGGTTACGAGACCAGCATCGAGGATCATCCCTATCAGGTGTCGCTGCAGCGCAATGGTGCTCATTTTTGCGGAGGCTCCATCTATTCACACGACATCGTGATCACTGCTGCTCATTGCTTGCAATCGATCTCAGCCGAGCAGCTTAAGGTGCGCGTGGGCTCCACGTACTGGCGGTCCGGTGGCAGCGTGCACTCGGTGCGTGCTTTCAGAAACCACGAGGGCTACAACGCCAGGACGATGATCAACGATGTTGCTGTCATTCGCATGTCTTCATCCATCAGTTACCGCTCAGGCGTTCGTGCTATTCGTATCGCTGACAGTAATCCTCATAATGGCGCCGAGGCTATTGTTTCTGGCTGGGGCACTACCGAGTCCGGTGGCTCTATTCCCGATCATCTATTGGCCGTAAAGCTAAGGATTGTTGATCGCGAAGAGTGCGCTTCCAAGGAGTACAGCTATGGCAGGAAGATTAAGGACACCATGATCTGCGCGTACGCCGAGCACAAAGATGCCTGCCAGGGCGATTCCGGCGGCCCATTGGTCTCTGGCGATCGTTTGGTTGGTGTTGTTTCTTGGGGTCATGGCTGCGCCGATCTCAAGTACCCCGGTGTTTATGCTGATGTCGCTTACTTCCACAGCTGGATCGAGAGGACCGCTGACGAGCTGTAAGCTCAACTAAGCTTGAACTCTTGAAAACACTATAATAAATTACGCTACATTCTAAGAATGTGTCTTTCAATTGCCATTCCCAAATGCTTGTAATCCCCCACTTACAACTGATAACGCCTCGTCTGCGACCGTATAAAACTGCAAAGAAAAGCGCTGTAACCCAAGCATTTCAAACTGCATTCAACATGTTCAAGTTTGTGATTTTGTTGTCGGTCGTAGCCTGCGCTTTAGGAGCTGCATTGCCTGAGGGTCTCCTGCCCCAGTTGGATGGCCGCATTGTTGGCGGTTCTGCTACCTCCATCAGTAGTTTCCCCTGGCAAATCTCGCTTCAGCGCAATGGCGGCCACTCCTGCGGTGGCTCGGTCTATTCTGCCAAGATCATTGTGACAGCAGCTCATTGCCTGCAGTCCGTGTCTGCGTCCAGCTTGAAGGTGCGCGCCGGTTCCACCTACTGGAACTCTGGTGGTTCTTTGGTGCAGGTCGCCGCTTTCCGCAATCACGAGGGCTACAACGCCAACACCATGGTCAACGACATTGCTGTCATCCGTCTTAGCTCTGCCCTATCCTTCAGCTCCAACATCAAGGCCATCGGTCTGGCAACTAATAATCCTGCAAATGGCGCTGCTGCTTCCGTCTCTGGCTGGGGTACCCAGTCATCTGGCTCCAGCTCTATCCCCACTCAGTTGCAGTATGTGAACGTGAACATTGTCAGCCAGTCAAGATGTGCCTCCTCAAGCTACGGATATGGTAGCCAGATCAAGAGCACCATGATCTGCGCCGCTGCCTCCGGCAAGGATTCCTGCCAGGGTGACTCTGGTGGCCCATTGGTTTCTGGTGGAGTCCTCGTCGGTGTTGTCTCCTGGGGCTATGGCTGCGCCTACAGTAACTATCCCGGTGTCTACGCCGATGTCGCTGTCCTCCGCTCCTGGGTGGTCAACGCTGCCAACTCGATCTAAATGATTCGTTCATTTATTTGATATATAATATAAAAATTATATCTGCAATTAAATTCTGAGTACAAGAAAAATGGGGTATTCATTTTTGTTCCGGCCTAATTTTCAGGAGAGTGACGTACAACCCTTATCGCTTTGAAGCATCATTTAAAGTACACTATTTACTAATGATATTTTATCTGGAGTGGGTTAGGGTTCGGCGTATTAATTTTTCCCTCGTCATATTATTGTAGACCTGAACACATTCAACTGGAAGACGATATAGGCAAACACTTTGTAAAGTGTGCAGCCGAAAACTCTTCAGCTGATGTTCATCATTACGTGCGCCATTATCTAATCTGTTTGGAGAGCGACACGCGCCTAGAATTCTGGCTAGTTCATATCATTAAAATTGGTTAGAGTCGTGCGTGACCATTTTCGATCACGCTCAAATAGCTATTTAGTTTTTATGAAAACCAATAAATTGAGACTATATCATCATAGATGTATATAATGAGGAGTTCAAAGCAGATCACAATGTAGCTTAAAATCTGAGACATATACTAGTTTTCACCGACTTGCCAAGCTCTAATTAGGTGCGTATTTATGAATGAGTTGGTTTAACGGTACAGTATAGCCTGATTCACAACTACCTCAATATATAATTTTCGGCAATCTTGATCTATTAATCAACTTTTAAAAGGGGTATGAAAAGTATCAAGCAACGTTATCTGATGTAGCCGTTATTGCGGTTTTGTTGAGCGCTGAGCTCGACATGCAAAGTTAACGTCTTCAAGAGTAATTGACCGCAGCTCGAGTATTTGATATGATTAGCTTGACATAAAGGTGTATTATTCAACTGTAACTATTACAGCGCTGTAATATCAAATGAATAAAGAGAGCATAGAAATAACATGTTCTCTTCCTTAACTCATGTAATCATGTAATTGCTGGTTTTATTTTACACTAATTGTAAAGCTAAAAGATTAAGTCTGTTTAGTGTTGGTATAAAGTAACTCTCTCTTATCGACTGATAAATTTATTTATAAGACCAAGTCGTTTAAATTTGATAAGTCTGTTTTAATTAATATTTTGAAAAAATTCCCCAAAACTACGATGCCACAATAGATAATACGATGTAGTGCGCAGTAAATTTTAAAGTATATAAGGTTATAAACATTTCTTAGATCAAGTTTATATAATGAAAGTAAACATGTCGGATGTTTTACATACATATATCTATGCCAAAATACTTTAGAAGCGCATTACACACTTGAATACTATACGCAAATAGAGGGCAACAATCAGCCTAAATAGGTGCGTGACCTCCATGTTTCGATAAATTGGTGCTCGAAAGACTATACTAGATAATGGTAAATATGACAATAAAGCTATAAAACGCTTATTGGGGCTTATGACTTGTCACTGCGGATATTTGACAAATAACAAATAAGACTGCAGTAATCGTGAGTATCCGACTAAGGGTTACCTTGAACGCTGTACGGAATAGCGTACTTTTACCAATTAACATTGTTTTCTGCAATTTTATGAAGATACGTAAAAATAAGTGGGGTAAGCATATCTTAACATTATGTAGTGATTAATTACTTAATAATTTCAGTTTAGTTACTAATTAATTAATTCATTTCTAAATAATCCTACGATATATTTTGTAAAATATGTGGCCATATTCATGTTTTGATAGATTTCATTCTTGGAGCTCAATTCGCGTATTGACACCGATCAGAAAATCATTTTACCCCGTCAAATCCTTTTCAATGTGCTAGGGTAACAACTCACGAATGTTATTAATTTTGAACGGTGCCTTTGACAGATAACGAGCCCAACCAAGAAAAAGATAACCATGGTGAATTGGGTAAGATTCGCAAAACCCATTCATATTTGTATTGTGACTCTTCAAAATGAAGTAGAAGTTCCGTCTAAGCAGCTATATAACGCATGGTAATAATTTGGTGCGCAGCCATTGACGTAGTTGTTGACTAAGAGATATATGCCTGGAATAATGGTTTTGTTAAAAGTATGTAACAGGCGGAAGGAGGCGTGGCAGACCCCATAAAGTATATATATATAGCTGAGCCATGCCCGTCTGTCCGTCTGTCCGTCCGTCTGTCCGTCTGTCCGGTTGAACGCGATTTCCGAAGATATAAGAGCTAGAGACTTCATTCTTTTTGTGTTAGGTCCGTATATTGCACGCCAGTACGAGTTTGTTTCAGAAATTCGATAACTTTCATATTTCCAGAGTTATCGATAAACCGTTTATCGGGAATCAGATATAAAATTGTATCTTGTTCATCTTTAGAGTAGAGCCTCCAAGTCTTCTGCATATGTATAGATACTAATTTAATACAATTTCGGTTTTTGTCAGATTTTGAATTCCGGTCCCCAGAATTATTATTCAAATAAGTTATGGCAGCAAGACCCACGCGGCAAAGCAAACAGGCAGCGAGACAGCAAAACGCCTGCAATGCTTACACACATACAGACATTCTTGGAATATTATTCCATTCGTTTGAAGAAGGGCTCAGGGATGTCGTAGTCAAGCAGTCTCGACTAGATCTTTCTTACTTGTTTAATACATATTTTTATATGGTAATTATCCACCATAACTATATTTCAATATCTTCAGTAGCTTAGTTTACGAATTCAGTACTCCTTCCAATTATTAAGAATACATGTGTATAAGGTTTTAAAGACCCTTGATCTTCTTATCTTCCTCCAACTTTACTTTTTTCCGTTACCTATATTTGCTATTTCTAAATTATTGCTGATTTATTGTATCTGTCACCTACATTTGTTTAGAATGGTCATGCTCTTTTTGCTTATTTCAAGTAGGGTATTGAAATGCACAGATTTTATGATAATGACAAATAGTTAAGTACTTTCCTTACGAAATCTAGCTAATGCCAGTCAATCAATCAAAGCGATTCGAAATTGGTCGTATATAAATATATACCTTTGGGTCTATGAATTCTTAGTTTATGGTCAGTATGCAGCGCCGTGTCGGACTTTTGATCTTTTTGATGGTTGGGACTAGTGTGGCAGGTACTATCAACCTGGCTCTAGATCGTTTTGAGAGAGAGGGTCGCATTGTGGGTGGCGAGGATACGACGATTGAGGCGCATCCCTATCAGGTATCACTGCAAAAGAAAAGTGGTTCCCACTTCTGTGGAGGCAGCATAATCGGCCCCAGCTTGGTGATTACTGCGGCTCACTGTCTCCAAGGCACTAAGGCGTCTAGCATTCGCGTTCGGTTGGGCTCGACGCTTTACAACGAAGGCGGTGTACTCATAGCCGTAGAAGGTCTGATATACAATGAGCTGTATAACAGTGACACCCTCGAAAATGATGTGGGCCTGCTTAAGCTGGCGGAGAGTGTAGCAGAATCGGAAAGTATCCGATATATAGAACTGGCGCAAGTAACTCCACCAACTGGCACTGCGGCCGTGGTCACGGGCTGGGGATCCAAGTGCTACTTCTGGTGCATGTCGCTGCCAAAGGTACTCCAAGCGGTGATCGTTTACATTGTGGATTGGAAGCAGTGCGGGTCCGAGGTGTACAAATATGGAGACATTATTCGGGATACCATGGTTTGTGGCTACGAGAAGAATAAGGATGCGTGCCAGGGCGATTCTGGCGGCCCATTGGTAGCCAACAATCAGCTGGTGGGCATTGTATCATGGGGATATGGCTGCGCCTCCAATCTATTGCCCGGTGTCTACGCTGATGTGGCTGCTTTGCGCGGCTGGATACTGGAAAAAGCCAAGACGTTGTAGACTTAACTAAGTAAAACATAATGTATGACATTGATAATGAAAAGTTGATATTGATTATTTCAAACTAAAGACAACAACCTTTATAGCAAATATTTTTATAGGAGCTTTCTCTTGAATAAGCTTGTGGAGCTTTTCTCTGATCAAAGCATTTATTCTTATCATTATCACTGTGGAATATAATATATTAATAGCATAATAAGTAAGAAGGCTCTAGTCGAGACGGCTAGAAAACTAAGACTCTCCTTCTTTACGCACTTGTAAGCGCGAGCTCTGCTATCCACGCAGTTGCTGCCGTGGCTTGGGGGTAGGTTGGGCTGAACTTTGGACGCTTATATGTCCATTTCTAGATGCACGATCTTCATGAAATTTTCTGAGTTGATTAAGAGTATCTAAATGTATCTATGTGCCGAATTTTAAGTCTCTAGTATTTGAAATGCGCTTTTTTGAAATTGTGGGCAAAGGGGGCGTGGCATCAAAAATCTGAAAATTAAGAAATCTTTGTATCCATAATAGCTATCTAAATATAATATATATAATTTGAAGTTTCTAGCTAAAACAGTGTAGAAGTTATACTAAAACAAGTAAGATGGCTCTAGTCGAGACGGCTCGACTACGAGATACCCTGAACCCAAAAAAGGTGATACTCATCTTCTTTACGCACGTATAAGCGCGCGCTCTGCTAACCGCGCAGTTGCTGCCATGGCTTGGGGGTAGGTTGGGCTATATTTTGAACGCTTATAACTCCATTTCTAGATGAATGATCTTCATGATCTCTTTCAGAGTACTACTACTCTTTCAGAGTAGATTAAGAGTGTCTAAATGTAATTATGTGCCGAATTTCAAGTCTCTAGTATTTGAAATGAGTTTTTTTCCAAATTGGTGGCGAAGGGGGCGTGGCATTCAAAATCTGAAAATTACATAATCTGCGTATTCATAATATCTATCTAAATATCGAACAAAATAAACTCGTACTGCGTAGCTAACATACGAGTGTTCATGCGCAATTTCAGCTCTCTAGTTTTTGTAATTTCCGAAATCTCGCCGTTCATACGAACGGACGGATTAAGAATATATATATACTTTATGGAGGCGCTTCTGCCTGTTACATACAAAACCATTATATCCTGAATTCCCAAGATCAATGGGTTCTCATGATATAATAACTAGTCGCAAAAAAAGAAGAAAAATTAAGATTTTTCACCAAACGATCGACTCATAAAATTATAATTTTTTTTAGTTAGATCTATTTGTCTGATCATAATTAAACCCATTGAAAATGGTAAAATGGTTTGGTTTGGCATATAGATATGAGTGTCATGATCTTAATCTGAAAGTCTGATTACAAGTCCATCTACATTATTACTGCATATTCATCATGTATGTGACTGTACATGGATGGAGAAGAGAAGCGTAGTGTTCTCAGAAGATCAGTTCTTCAAAGAGATCATGGGATCTCGTAGTTATAGACTGCTGATAAACTACAAATAACCTTCCAAATATACCTATGTATTCGCTTGCTTAGATAATATAATAGTTATGGAGTCAACGATTGGCAAATACACACTTAACTATGACTAAGATTAAACTAATGCTCGCTACTGTGAACTTTCGCTGGGTATTATCGTGCGCCTTATCACGCTATATTGGACAATTTATTGGTCGTCGATACTGACTAACCAGGTCCGGCCAAATGGCGCTGTTAGTCTTTAGCCAAACATTGAAATGAACAACGCATTGCTCGTAATCGCTGTGCTCTCGGTTGTCGGCGGCATTTGCAATTGCCTCGACCATCCCCAGGGGCGTATTGTAGGCGGCGAGGTCATCTCCGCTCACTTCGTGCCCTACCAGGTGTCGCTGCGCAGACGGAATAGCATCAGGAGCGCCTATGCCCACAACTGTGGCGGGGCCATTTTGGATGAACGCACCATCATTACTGCAGCTCATTGCGTCTACAATCGACTGGAGCAGAACTTTCTAGTAGTAGCTGGATCGGACGTGCGCAGTGGCATGGATGGCGGCATTGTGTCGCGAGTGGAGAAGCTAGTTCCGCATGAGCTATACAATGCTACCATCACCGACAACGATATCGCTTTGATCTTTGTATCGCCGCCGCTGCCTGTAGGTCATCGCAAGATCGCCACCATTGATCTGGCCGAGGAGACGCCCGCGGTGGACACAGTGGGCAGCGTGTCCGGTTGGGGTCTGACCAAAGAGGACGGCTTCGGCTCTCCACAGCTGCAGCAGGTGGAGGTTCACCTAGTGGACAGCACCGTTTGTCAAGCTGCATACAACTGGCGGCCCATTACCGAGAGCATGCTCTGTGCTGCGTCGCCCGGTGGCGGTAAGGATGCCTGTGAAGGCGACGCTGGCGGACCGCTAGTCATGGATAACAAACTCGTCGGAATTGTGTCGTGGGGCGAGGGCTGCGCCCGTCCCGAGTATCCGAGCGTCTATGCCTCAGTGCCACATTTCCATGCATGGATTGCCGAACAGCGAGCAAAATATGTCTTATTGCTCACTGATAAGTCGGTGGCTCCATAAAAGAAGCCTTTAGCTTTATCGCACTAGTGTATGACCAGTTTTAAATGCATCCAGTAAACTTTTATTATTTCCATTTAATCTTTGATGACCAACAATCGATAAGTGGCTTTACAATCCGTCGTTTTTGGGTTCTTTGAGTTTTTTGGTCTTTCAGTCTTTTAGCTCTTGTTTAACATGGCACACGTGGGACTTTTGCTGCTCGGTCTTTGGCTTGGCCTTTTCTCATTGGCTAGAGCACTTCCTCTGCAGGAGTTTGACTTAAGCTCCCCCAATGGACGCATTGTGGGTGGCTACGAGACGCACATTGCAGTCTATCCGCATCAGATCTCACTACGACGCAAAGGAATTACAACTCCGAAGAATGCCTTTTCCCATGTCTGCGGTGGCTCTATCCTTACCAATGACACTATTATCACGGCGGCGCACTGTGTCATTGCAACGGTACCCTCTCAGTACAAGGTAGTGGCAGGCACCAGTCGCCGTAATGGCAACGATGGCATCATTGTTTCCGTCAACGAAATCATCATGCACGAGAACTACAATCCCGACAACTACGACAATGACGTTGCACTGCTCAGGCTGAGCTCGCCGCTGCCATTGAACAACTTTACCATGAAGGCGATTGAACTGCCCAGTGAAGCTGCAGCGGATGGAGCGATTAGCACTGTCACCGGTTGGGGTACCACCCAGGCCGGCGGCACTTCATCCGATCAGCTGCGTGCCGTGGATGTGCCTATTGTTAGCAATAAGGTATGCGATGAGGATTATGGAGGCGGTCGCATCACGGCGGGCATGCTCTGCGCCGGTGTGCGTGGCCAGGGGGGCAAGGATGCCTGCCAGGGTGACTCTGGAGGTCCTCTCATCATCAAGAATAAGTTGCAAGGCATCGTCTCCTGGGGTAGATCGTGCGCCCTGCCCACGCATCCGGGTGTTTACACCAAGGTATACCACTATCTCGACTGGATTAAGTCCAAGGTGCAGTTAGCCTGAAAATATGCCAGCTGTTGGCTGAAGGTCCAAACGAATGGTTCATTTGTGTCACATGTCCGAATAAATTTGTAATTGGCGACCAATTGAATTGATTTATACTTCTTTTGCTTAATCAGTTTAGATTGGGGTATTATTAATCCAATCTCGGTAATTTCGGGTGTAAGAATTCGATAGGCGTCTTATCTAGATTATGTGCGCGGCCTTATACTATTACTAAACCTTGAAAAACCACACTATCTTACGCGCTAAGTATGTTATCATTTTCATAGAACACCATCATCCTCAGCCTTAAAGTATGCAATCAAAAATATATGCCTTTCGAGGTGCAAAGAAATCGATATGGTGGGAAATTGACGAAATAATCAAACTTATCGTAAAAAAAAATTTCGATTAATATTATGATTACAATTTATTTTCATAGATTTAATTTATAAAAGAAAAAAAGAACATTTATATAATATATATATATAATATATGTCACAAATACGAAGACGACTAGGCCGGGAAATCATAATCTACTTCGTGAAAAAAGTTTGTTCTAGTTGTCCAGTCTATGTGTTGTATGGTTAGTGGTCAAACTTATCGTTAAACATATGTACACATTTACGTATAAAGCATATCATATCATATACCCCCATTCACTTGCAATTGGCATTGTTAGTGTTATCAGGTCGGACCCTGTACATGAGCCTATCAGAGGTTGCTCAAATAAAGATAATCTGGCCGCAAATTCCAAAACACATATAATTGGTAATCAGTTCTACATTTGCCAATCACACGACAAGATGCCAAAAACTGGAAGGAGTACACAAAATCTGATGTTTACATTGATGCTGCTTTTCACCTGGGCAGGCATTGCTTTGGGCAATGAGTTACTACCCCAGGGACGCATCATCAATGGCTCCAAGGTGGACATCGCTCGTCATCCGTATTGCGTTTCGATTAGGTATCGACGTAGTAGTGAATCAGCTTACCACCACGAATGTGCGGGTGTCATCTATTCGGATCGTGCAATAGTCACTGCGGCTCAATGCCTGGAGAATGTGGAGAAGGGCACAAGGATCTGGGTAGTTGCTGGTGCTAATACGCGAAACGGCACCGATGGATTGGTTTATCCCGTTGACAAATGGGTATATCATCCAGAGTTTAGCCCTATCACAGCGGATTACGACATTGGGCTGATCCTGCTGGGTACACCGCTCGATCTGAACAACTACCGCATCAGGAAGATTGAGCTGCGTGCCGAGCGACCTGCAGCTGGACGAACTGGAATTGTCTCTGGCTGGGGCTATCGCGAGGAATGGGGTCCCTCAAGCTATAATCTGGAGCATGTGCACGTGCCCATCGTTAGCACGGAGCAATGCAATGACATCTATGGAAAGGGTGAGGTGACCGAACGTATGATCTGCGCAGGCGATGTGGCTCAAGGTGGACGCGATGCTTGCCAAGGCGACACTGGCGGTCCACTTATTGTAGACGAGCAGCTGGTGGGTCTCGTGTCCTGGGGTCGCGGTTGTGGACGTCCTGGCTATCCCACAGTTTACACTTATGTGCCTAGTCTGAAGACATGGATCAATGAAATGATCGAGCTCGCCGGAGTGTCATAAACTGATATACTGATATGTGCCATAAAAAGTTTTTAAATACGAGACTTGGTGTGACTTTTTATTAGCAATTTACTGTTTAGTTAATAATAAAACAGTCCGTTTAGTACATAATAAACTAATTATGGACGCTGTTAGCAGAAGTTAGCAACATTTTCTATTGAGAAGCTTGTTTATGTGCTTTTGGCTTGTATGGACAGTCAGTATTTGATCTAACTCAATTAAATCGTAAGAATCGTTCTAAGATACTGTTAGTTACTAGTTGTCGCCCATTTACCTGAATGATTAAGTACTTCATTTTGCTTATAGTATTTTATTTACATTTATACATATGTATATACAGACGAGACCTAATACAAGGAAAGATATACAAATATATATGTGTATATACATAATTATACATAAATGTAGTGCAAATTTTAAATTTGTTTACCATTTCCTTTGAGAGAAAAGTATTGCAAAATCATGAAAGCGTTGATGTCATTGTAAGAACTGACAGCTATGAAATATAAATTTAAACAGTAAATAGTTATTTAGTTTAGGTTTTCTTAAAATTTATTTGCCCGTGCACGAAGGGTTTAGTGCTAGATGACATTGTAAAAATGTTCCTTTCCTTTAAAAACCTAACTCATTACATTGCCTTATTATCGATCAAAAATCGAAAATTCGTTTACTTTTTTTAAACTTTTTTGAGCATTACTTGTACGCCGTTTTAACTAAAGACTTCAAATTTCAAAGATAGATATTAAGGATACGCAGATTTTGTAATTTTAAGATTTTGATGCAAGGCCCTCATCACCCTCAATTTGAAAAAAAATAAAAAATAAATAAATGCATTTCAAGTACTAAAGACTTGTCATTTAGCTAATAGACACATTGAGTGCTATAAATATATTTCGAAAGATTCATGAAGATTGTCTATCTAAAATTAAGTTAAAAGCGTCCAAAGTATAGCCCAACCCACCCCCAAGCCACGGCAGCAACAGCGTGGTTAAGAGAGAGCGCGCTAAAACGTTCGTAAAGAAGAAGAGTATTAGTTTTTATACTCTGTTCCCAAAGGGAAAAATAGTATATTGGGTTTGTGCAATGTCAGTCTTGTTGTCCGTCCGTACATCTGTCTGTCTGTCCGTCTGTCCGTATGAATGGAATATTTTTTGGCGCTATTAGAGTTAGAGACTTGAAATTTGGAACACATACTCGTGTATGTTCCCGAATTATAAAGTGTAACAATTTTCCCGGTGCGGCCACTAGGGGAGTTCAGTAATCATGCTAGATGATGAGCTAGAGAATTGCAATTTGGAATGTATACTCGCGGTGACAACCCAAGTTCAAAAAGCTATGGCCCATAGGGGCGTGGCAAATCGGGAAAAACGTACCTTCTACACCGTTAAAGCTAGAATGCTGAAATGTGAGTTTCAGGCATGTGAGTTAATGCTATGATTCTATGAAGATCGATCAAAAAGTTATATGTCTACGCCCATTGGGGGCGTAGCAAATCGGACCTGAATATATAGTGATTTTTCAAATTGTGCTATATTTCGAACACTATTGATACTATAGACTTGAAATTTGGCATATTCAGGTCCGATTTGCTACGCCCCCAATGGCGTAGACATAATCATAATATTAACTCACATGCCAAATTTCAGCTTTCTAGCATTATCGGTGTAGAAGATACGTTTTTCCCGATTTGCCACGCTCTCAATGGGCGTAGATATATCCGCCATAGCTTGGGTTGTATGTAAGCATATAAATTGTTGATTGCCATGTATGTTTGCTAATTGCCGAAATATGTCGTTTATTAAATGTTTCTTAAATAAATAAACGGCACCTACGGGAACAGAGTATCTCGCAGTTAGTTGCGCCTAACTGCAACGTTCTTACTTGTTTTTTCTTTTCTTTTTAAGATTTTGGATACCGTTCTAAATGTATTTAAAATATTAGAGACATACCACTTGGTTTGGTATATAGATATGAATGATCATGATCATAACCTGAAAGTTTGATTACGATTGTCCGTCTAGAAACAGAATTATTAATCAAATGAGTTCTCGCAACATAACCCATAACTTAACCCAGCCTATTAGGAAATTTCACAATAAAAGACTAAGCTAGTTTTATTCTGTTTATTATCATGCACATTATCCCAGAAATAACAGTTCATAGAAATTCAATGCTGCCCACATTGGCCCTGGACGCACGCTTATCGATTATCCATTGTCGCAATTCGGGTACGGCAGCATAAACACCTGGGAACCTTTTGCGTGCGCACCCAGTGCCCCAGGAGACAATGCCCAATAACTCATAGTGATATATAGTGATTTTTCAAATTGTGCTATATTTCGAACACTATTGATACTATAGACTTGAAATTTGGCATATTCAGGTCCGATTTGCTACGCCCCCAATGGCGTAGACATAATCATAATATTAACTCACATGCCAAATTTCAGCTTTCTAGCATTATCGGTGTAGAAGATACGTTTTTCCCGATTTGCCACGCTCTCAATGGGCGTAGATATATCCGCCATAGCTTGGGTTGTATGTAAGCATATAAATTGTTGATTGCCATGTATGTTTGCTAATTGCCGAAATATGTCGTTTATTAAATGTTTCTTAAATAAATAAACGGCACCTACGGGAACAGAGTATCTCGCAGTTAGTTGCGCCTAACTGCAACGTTCTTACTTGTTTTTTCTTTTCTTTTTAAGATTTTGGATACCGTTCTAAATGTATTTCAAATATTAGAGACATACCACTTGGTTTGGTATATAGATATGAATGATCATGATCATAACCTGAAAGTTTGATTACGATTGTCCGTCTAGAAACAGAATTATTAATCAAATGAGTTCTCGCAACATAACCCATAACTTAACCCAGCCTATTAGGAAATTTCACAATAAAAGACTAAGCTAGTTTTATTCTGTTTATTATCATGCACATTATCCCAGAAATAACAGTTCATAGAAATTCAATGCTGCCCACATTGGCCCTGGACGCACGCGTATCGATTATCCATTGTCGCAATTCGGGTACGGCAGCATAAACACCTGGGAACCTTTTGCGTGCGCACCCAGTGCCCCAGGAGACAATGCCCAATAACTCATTGTTGTAGATCAATGGACCGCCAGAGTCGCCTTGGCAGGCATCTTTGCCCCCACCATCGACGCCGGCGCAGAGCATGCGGCTAGTCAGGGCAATGGAATAGGAGCTCTTACACTTGGCGTTCTCTACCACATTCACCTCCACTTGCTGGAGTACGTTCGAGATGACACCTCCTTCGCTAGTTGTGCCCCAGCCAGTAACGATAACAGGTGTGCCGTGCTCCGGACGCTTACTGGCCAATTCGATTGGCTGTACTGCTTCATTATATTCGAAATCACCATCCAGAACCAGAATGGCAGCATCGTAATCCTGGTAGATGGACTTGTACTTCTCGTGAACAATGATCTCTCTCACCGGCAACTCCTGACCCTTTGGCCAAATGGTTTCTGTGGTACCAGCGATAATCGTCAAATTAGTCACTCCGGTCAACGTATTCACGCAGTGAGCGGCCGAGACAATTAAATTAGGTGCAATAATACTTCCACCGCATCGGTGATTCCCCCTATAGCGCATGGAGATCTGATGCGGATAGCTGATTATGTCCGCATCGTGGCCGCCCACAATGCGACCATCAGGCATCGGCACAGCGCTCTGGAATGCGGTGTCCGCCAGCGATAATCCCACAACACAGAAGCCGATCAAGATGCGAAACATATTTTCAATGAACTAAGGTGAAGTTTCTAATGCAGTGCACATTTATAGGACACTTATCTTTGGTATAATTACTTAATCAGCTAATTTCAAAGCCGATAATTCATAAGCGTTATAAATCTAGTTGGCAGTGTTAAGGTTAGTTTGTAGCTTATCTTATCCATATCGACGGCTCGTGATCAGTGAAATCGACTCAAGAAAACAGCTGAAAGCTGCTATAGAAACAACTCATGAAATTGAGAATAAGTAAAACTTAAAAAAATATATATTTCAATTTGTTAAAAAAAGCTGGAATTCCCGCTACCCGCTGTTTTCAAATTTTTCCCGTCATCGCATTTCAAAACAGCCAGATCTGGCCGGAAGAAAGCTGAAATGACATCACTGCACGTATGTTGATAAAAAATTATTATTTAAAAGACTGATTGATATGAAACCTACAATCACACCTTAAATTGTAAAGGTTAAATCGATAGAGTTAATCGAAGCGGCACAAAAAATATTTGAATGCGATACAATTTTAAGTAACAATAATAGTTATATTTATAATAATAGTAATACAAATAATAATAATGAAAATAATTATATTACTAATATATAATATAAATAATATTAATATTAATAGGTATAATATATATATAAATATTAAATATTTTTAGCAGTGTGCTGAGATAATAGAGTTCATTCCGTGAAAGTTGTCAATTATGTACTTAACGTGTACTTGGATCATGTAGAGGAAAACTGACGTCTACTAATTGAATGATTCATCGATCACACTTATAAAATGAAATATGTCCGAGTTATCAACAAGGCAAACCTTTTAGGAAAAGGTGACTGTATCAAATATCTAGTCGTATAATACAGGAATATATTGCAGCATATATAGTACACAGTAGTGTAATATTTGTTTATATCGAAATATAAAAATTATATGGGAAACATAAAAATCATTCTTAAAAGTTGTTATCAAGTTCGTTTTTCTGCTTTGGTGCTCGGGAACTTGTGTGATAATAAATTTTAAGACTGGACAATGGCGAGACGTTGATTTTAATCTATGTATATAAAGTTAAGAGTTTTCGGAATAAGATTACATAAATTGCCGACATCTCAAAGCTGTATCAAAGTTCAATAAGTAAAATATAGTCAAAATAAATATTTTATAATTGTTGCGACCTATGCGAAATAGAGCAAGATATTATATGAACTCTTATTCTTGGGCTTTTTTGCCACATCGCAAAAGACTTATCGAAGAGCTTATAGGGTCTATAGCTTAATTATTCTTTGGCATTTCTCTTTAAGAGACCGCCTTGTTTATAATGGATATAAAACAGTTGGTTAACTTTAGCTTTATGATATTATTGAATACGTTCACTGAAATCCGTGGCGTTTCGTGGATTTTGAGCGATTTCGGTTTAAAAAGCGATAAGCATACCCCGTTCGTATATAAGAACCGAGGGCCGTACATTAATTAACATTAGAATTTTTTATTTTGCGTAATGTCTTCGTCGTTGTCACCGCCGTCTTCTTTTGGATTACTTGTATTGGGGCTGCTTTCACTGGTAGCCTTGACTCGAACCGCTTCCATAAGCACCCACATTGTGGGCGGCACTGAAGCGGACATTGGCAATTATCCATACCAGGTATCGGTCCGATTGGAGACATACATGTTGCTACATATTTGTGGTGGAAGTATCTACGCACCACGTGTGGTGTTGACGGCAGCCCACTGCATTAAAGGACGCTTCGCCTCCTACATACGGATTGTCGCAGGACAGAATTCGATAGCCGATCTGGATGAGCAGGGCGTAAAGGTCAGCAAACTGATTTATCACAGTGGTTACAATAAGAAGACGCATGTAAATGATGTGGGCATGATTATAACCACTACACCATTGCCGTACTCCGCTCTGGTCCAGCCTATTCCCTTGGCTGTGGACGCCCCCCATCCAGGAACTCATGCCATTGTCAGCGGTTGGGGCAAGCGAACCGAAGCGGATGAAGCACTGCCAGCCATGCTACGTGCAGTGGAGGTAGAGATCATGGACATAAATACCTGTGGTTCTAAGTACTCGACCAAGGATTATAAAATCACGGACGAGATGTTGTGCGCGGGCGTGGAGCAGGGTGGCAAAGATGCTTGCCAGGGTGACTCCGGAGGCCCGCTGACTGTCGATGGAGTCTTGGTCGGCATTGTGTCATGGGGTGTGGGCTGTGCTCGAGAGGGTTTCCCCGGTGTTTACACTAGCGTAAAACACCACACGGATTGGATTGAGCAACAGGCTGCTCCATATTTGTGAACAGTAAACTGTTTTGGTAATACCATATATGAAAAATTAACAAATCAAGCGAACAAATTAACTGTTACATACATATACATACGTAGTTACCTTTATATTAATATAAAATGAACATTGAAAAAAATGTATATTAATTCTTACTGAACATATTCAAAAATTGCCAGTTTTCAGAAATTGAATCAAGTTGGCAGTCTTTTCAAGTTTATGGTATTTGTCGCTGAATCAATATGTGGTCACACTGTTTTGATATTCCGTCATTAATGCCACGCGGTCACATTACCTTCGAGAAAACTCGTGAAGTTATAACAAGTTTAAAAAGGTGACAAAAAATAGCGATTTAATTACTGTTGGACTGTAAAGAAAAATTAGAACATAATAAATATGTCGCTTTTTGGAGCATTAATGGGTGATTTCGATGATGACCTCGGATTCATGAAGTAAGTTTCCAAATGTCATCTATTGGTGATGCTCAGCTACTGTAGTTGTCGATATTGGGGTGTGGAAAATTCGCATGAAAATTGTGCGAAAAAAACTGTGTTTGAGAGTAATAAGTAAATAAAATGTTGTGGCAGAAGTTAGGTGCTTGTGAGGTTTTTAATTGAACTAGATTCGCAGATTAGGTGGTCCGCTGAGCAGTGTATGTGTCTCTATGTTCTTGTCAATTTTACACAATACACACAGCGCATTTTTTTCGTATTGTGTTGTGTATAAGTGAGTGTGTGTGTGAGTATGAGTGCGCAGCATGCCATCGTAAAGCAGACGCAGCAGGAGAAAGGAAAAAAGAAAAGACGGAAGACCCGCAATTAATCGATAATTCCGATTGCATACTTGCCGCTGTCAATATAAATGGGATTAGTTTGACTGCAACAACAAAAGCTAAGTTTTATGTGCCATTGTATAAAGTTCTGGTGTAAGGCATAACGTCATTTGCTTTTAAGTTATGACTATTGTCTCAATGTGTGAGCGTTTAATTTTATATTAGAATAAAACTCACGCTTATAAGTGTAATAAATAAATAAATAAATAAATTACTAAAGGGTAAACAGTGACCATGACCCAAATTTCAAAGATGTTTCTCTTTTATAAATTATCTTATATGTATATAACAATACAGATGAATGCCCAATTACACTAGATCCTACTTTAAGAGGTGTTATACATATTCAGTAATGCCCAGGAATGTCTATATGAAAAAGAAAAAATATTAACCATATGATTAAATTGTCTGCGAAAGAAGTGAACGCAGTACTCAATGCATTTCGTAGCACAATCGGATTTCAGTAAATTGAAAATTTTCTATTCAAGCGTTGCCTTTGTTTTCAAATTTCACACCACTTAGTTAAACTCGTTTTCTGTTCTGTTTTCTGTTGTGTTTTCATTTCTTTAGCCTTCAATTCTAAAAACATACAGAGAAAACATTCGATATAGTTGTTTATATTTTCGACATAGTTTATTTGAGTTATGAACCGCAAACGAAATTCAAGCCGCAAAAAAAAAATTGAGACTTCCAAAATGGACACAAAGTGTGTGATATTTTCCTCTATCCATCCTTTTTCTATTTTGTATTTATTTAATAATTCTAATTTAATTAAAACAATTGTTGTCTTTGCAGCAATCATATGAACCACCACATGAACGCTATGAATATGCAAATGCGGTCGATGAACCGTTTGATGAACTCGTTTATGCCGGATCCTTTCAATATGCTGGGCCCATCGCCATTCGATTCGGGATTTCAACAAGGTGCATTGATGGAGCGCGGTCAGCAAGCCATGGCGCCAATGGGCGGCGGTTTATTTGGTTTCCCAGCTATGCCAAATTTCAACCGTTTGCTGAATGCCGGTACGTATTAGTGGATTAACTATTAAGAGATCTCTTCTAAATCGTTTTATTTACTTTTAACTTTAGATATTGGAGGCGGTAACGGCTCCTCATTTTGCCAAAGCACCGTGATGACTATGTCCTCGGGTCCAGATGGACGTCCACAAATCTACCAGGCTAGCACCAGTACTAAAACCGGACCTGGAGGCGTGCGTGAAACACGTAAGACCGTTCAGGATTCTCGTTCAGGCTTGAAAAAGATGGCCATTGGCCATCACATTGGCGAGCGCGCACACATTATCGAAAAGGAGCAAGATCTGCGCTCTGGACAGTTAGAAGAACGTCAGGAATTCATCAATTTGGACGAAGAGGAGGCTGAACAGTTCGACCGTGAGTTCACATCGCGTGCTACACGCGGCATTATGCCACATGGCAGTGGCCATAGTGGCTTGCAGGCCATACGCAGCGCTCGCCCAGCTGCTGGAGGCTCAACAGTTACCATTGAGCCGCTCGATGATGATGACGATGATGATTGTGTGATCCAGGAGCCGACACGCACCGGCCGTCAATTGCCCGCTCTGCCCGCACCCCCAACAGCACCGCACAGCAGGTGAGGGCAATTAACTTTTGTCTCCTGCCAGTAGTAAGCAGGTTAAGCGCGCGCATTTAGTGAGTTGCATTAGATCTGAATTTTAAAAACTTTCGTTCCACTTGACACACTCGAGCTTTGGCCTTTAACACACAATAATTAACACTGGATATATCTTGTGTGGATATTTACAAATTTTGAGCTGGATTTTATGGCATACAGCTGTTAGTAATATCAACATTTAAATGTTTTTTATTTATTTATTTTTTTTTATATTAATTATAGTTTGATAGTTTCTTCCGTCAAAATAACGTCGTCTTGACGAACTTATTGTGTGTCCCATCATAAAATCGGGTTTTTACGAAGACAAATTATATGCATAATATATGATTTTCAAAAATTTTTTTTTTATAAGTTTTCTATTATATGTTTTAACAGAACTCTTGCTAGCAGCTGCGTAACATAGGAAACAGTTTCTCGTTTTGTCAGAGACGATCTATACAAGACATATCCAAGACACATGGATCATAATACTATTCTGATCTAGACTGTTTCCTCTCTATTGTAGCCTTTCTTTCTTAACAATGCCCGCTAAACTTAAACGTTTGTATTTACTTGCAGATACAATAATTACTAATTCAAGAAAAGTACATACAGTATATTTTACTAATTATAAAAAATATATATATATGTATATACATATTTAAAAAAAAAAAAAAAAATATATATATATATACATCTATATCAGAGTCAGAGAACCCAAAGCAATTCTCTATACTACAAAATAAAATCTGCTTTTACATTCCTACTACGATCAAATATTAAAACGATAAAAAGAGAGTAATTTGAGGTAGGCGGCAAAGCAATTTGTAATTTGTAATATATTAATTTGTTTGATTTTCGGAAAATTCAAAAGATAACTTTTTACTTATTTTGATCCACTTATTTTATTATTTTTGTTCAACTCATGCTATATATTTTATTCATATATACTTGCATTCACGTTAATTAAAATACCCACATCGCGTTACGTAATGGATTGCTACGTTATAAACTACTACTACAAATACCGTAACACAGTTATAGTGCCCAAACGACATACGCAAAATGTGTTTTGTTGTAATCTCTTTTAAATTTTCTTCGAATTGATTCCATACTACGATGACAACGTCAACAACAGCAGCGACACAGCAGCAACAACTTCGCCACGTCGCGACGCTTCAGCAGCAGCAACAGTAACAACGACATCGTCAGCATCTTCGCCAACCACCTATGATGTAACTAACAACAATTATTTGGGCGTCGGAAATACATCAGCATCGCGTCGCGCCTATATGCGCAACGGGCAGCACTTGGCCACGCCCCGTCGACCACTACGTACGCCTTCATCGTCGCCACTGGCCACCGTATCAAGCGCTAGTCACAGCATTGCCGGCACGCAAAGGTTTGTTCGCTTAAACAAAACAAGACTACAACAACAGCAAACCAAATCAACCAAATGAGAATTATACATAAATGCCCAGTTCTCCCACAAACCAAACCAATTATTGTCAGTCTATTTTTCAATTTATATCACAATTGTTATTTGAGCGACTGAAACGTAGCGTTCCGTTGTCTATACAAAATTGTTGTAACGTAACGTTACGTTCCATGTGTGCATTACGCTAACATGGCGATACGCATTTTGGCTCTACCTTGCTCTGCGCTTCCTCCTTTCCTCATCTTAAAGATATATATATTCAATTGTTTTCAAATCCTATCCTTATATTCCTTACCTTATGTGTAATGTTAACAATACGTTACGTTAATTTTATATTACACCCTTTGGCTGTTCATTAATTTGATCTTAGATTTCTCCTAAATGAAATAGATTCCACCCAATTATATAATCAATTTTAATATATTAAATAACAAATCGATCTATTTCTCTCCTCTCTACCAATAAATATGTATGTATATAAATATATATTTCGATTTCGATGCAGAGATTGGCGTTTATATAATTCACGATTCTATCGCAAATAGAAACCTAAACGCATAATATATAATACATAAACTATAATCAACTTATACACATAAATATTTAACATAAACACCACAACGTAATTGAATGAGACGCGTTACATGCAAAGTTGCGACGTAATTACAACCACCTACTAACCAGTAACGGCGTTTGGCGATGGCGTTTCAACTCGCTATTTATCTATATCTCTCGCTGTACTCCGTCATGAAATATCATCGCTGCGACGCTACGCATCATCATCGTTACGCATCTCTGCAACGTCACACACGTCCTTACGTGCCACCACATGTTACGTGTAAGGCTGCCCAAAACAAATACAAACAGCTATGTTCATTAAAATTTACTACTACTACCCACATCCATATATTTAATGTAAGACAAATAAGACGACGTACACGTAATCAGCATGTTGTGTCACAATTGTCTTATTTGCGTATTACGTAAGCCAAATCGCTTTAAAAAATCCAAAAAATAATAGTAAATATAATTCCAGTTGAAGAGGCGTGGGTTGGTCACATTATTGTTTCATTGCCCGTTGAAAAATTTTTATTGTTTTTCGTTTAACTCTTACGCATATAAACTCATCGTTACGTTACGCCACGCTATACTACGCTTAATTGGTCTACGTTAATACATATGTTCTCTACGTACTACGCGACACAACTACGACGCTTATCTAAATTCTAACGCTGTTGCTGTTGTTGCTGCGCTGCTGCTGTTGCTACGTTCTTACGTGGGGGAGACTAAAACAACACACAAACATACTGCGTCCCTCACATTACGTGGCGGTGCTACTAATGTTGCCCGCTCGCTCATCCGGCTTTAGCTCTCTTTTTCTCTTTCTCTCTCTCCATTTCTCATATGAATAACGCACTCATGCCTCGCCACGCTCTCACAATTTTAAGATTTACGTTTGAATTGGCCTTTGTACGGAATGATTTTCAATATAAATCTTTTACGTTATCATATATTTTCTTTACTTGTTTGCGTCATTTATCCTTTTCCCGGTTCATTCAGTTATTAATGTTCTCTTTCTCTCTGTACAGCATTCATCCACATCCCTATGCTGCAAATCCTGCAGCCGTCCGTCGCCAGCAGCGTCTGAAGCATCATCAACAGTCAAGCGCCTCGCGTGGATTGGAGGACGGACCTGAGCCGCGCGTCAAATCGGCAAAGCGGAGCAAACCTCAATAATAGAATATAGGGGCAAAACATAACATATAACACCTATCCACACACACATTTACAGCACGGACACATACAGACATCATCACAACCAAATTTAGCCTCCAATTGCAAAGCGCCAACCCATTCTACATGTTATCGATAAACAATAATCTAGGCACATGAGCACACGTCCCTCCCACTCGCACTTACACAATTATAATTATACGTTATCTACCAGCAGATTTGGCATCTCTTTGGAGAGCTATTTTTATTTTTATAAACAGGATTGTTTGTTGGCTTGGCCTGCCCAGATATCCAGTGACATTTTTCGAAAGCTTTGTAGCGACACACGTGTCTCAGTATAAAAATATCCTTTTTATACTGTGACGTAGAAATAGCGAGAATCTGCGATAACTATTTGATATCGATAGCTCGTACATGCAGCAGGGCAACTGTTCACACCTCCCACACTCAAAACTCCTTCCCCTCCAACACATATAATGTTAATAAAATTTTTAGTTTAAAAGGTAAAAAAAGCACTAAGTTAAAACGTTTTTGAATATTCTCAAGATATTAGTTTTTCTTAATAGCGTGTAAGCATAACAATTTTGCAGCTACAAAAATCCAGAAGCCGCCTCCTAAACTTTATAAACAGGAAAAACAAAATATTATTAAGACATAAGTATATGTTTATGTGAATTTAATTAAACGAAAATACATACATAGTAAATTTAAAGCGTACACAATATATATACAAGTATTAAATCAGTAAGTTCTATCCTAGTTTAGTCGATCATCTCCATCTGCGTTTCTTCCGATTCGCGCCAATTGCGTTGAACCATTTCCACAAGCTGCTTCCAAAAAAGCGTGCGCCGAACATAGTTGCCCAGGCAGAGAAGTATGAAGGCCCAGGCCAGGATTAGATAGAAATCCGTCTTTTTCGAGGGAACCGATGAGAGTGGGCCATACTGTATCAATTTGCGGAAGAAGGGATGTAAGCTCTTTGGGTCGACGGTCCTTATGTTTGTGTGTCGCTTTATAAAGCTGCACACGCTCATTTTGTCGTTGTTGGACGAATCGTATTTGATAAGGGGTCGTCCCTGGTGGAATATCATTAGCGTTGGCAGTGCGACGATTCCGAATTCTGCATTGAAGCGCGTAAACTCATACGCATCGATATAAGCCACGGGAAGTGTGGGTAACAGATGTGGCAGTAGATTCACCAGTGATGCCACACGAGCACACTCCAGGCTAGTATCCGTACAGAAATGCACCAGGACGCAGCTGCCCGGCTCGTGACGCTTGGTTGCATTACCAATAGGCTTCAGTAGATTGACAATATCCTTGGCACTCTGCATTATTAGCAGCTTAGGCATAGGCGTGCTCCCATTGCCTGTATCTGGCACCGGATCTGGCTGCAGGCATTTTATCAAAATTGGCGGCTTGCGTGGTGTCGGTTGCTCTATCAGATGCATTATATGCTCGTCGTCCGGCAAACAGATGTGACGCTCCTGCATTAATGCGTACGACTCAAAGCTGTAAGGACACTGCCCATTGGAAACATTGCCCAGGGGCATGGATCCGGATCCATTCGAGCGGATATTGAGACCCAGGTATTGCAATGCGCCTAATAGACCAGACAGCTCTCCTTGAGCTTGTGCCGCGCCTAGTGCTGTTTAGACAGTAACAAGTGTCAGTAACAGGAGCATATAATTTGTTTGTGAAATACGCACCCAAAAATAATAATATTGAAAAGATTACATTTGTATGCATTTTTGTCTTTACTTTTCTACAGTGTGGCTGCACTATTTTAGCAATTAATTACCAAAAATTGAGAACTTATAAAAGGCAAAACCAACTAAGTTATAAAACGATTCCTAAAAGAATACCAAAAATATGCTAAACAACTTTTCCATTTTTAATATCAAAGTTCACTGCTATATCACGACATTTTCTTTTTCATATTAATTTAACATATATACTAAATAAATATACTGTGGGTTAGACGAATGAATACTGTTGTTTTTTGAAGCTAATACCAAAGCTAACTAATATGAAACTTACGCGCCTTAATTTAAACAATGACTACAAGGTGTCGCTCAGTTATCCCACGAATCGGCAGTCTGTGTAAAGCACCCTCAAAAAGATCAGAAAAATATGATTTCTACAAAGCTTTTCTGTGCGAGTTTTGCATTTTTTTTTTTTTTTTTGGATGTGCGTTGGGGCACAATCAGGTGATATTAAATTTCTTGAACGAATAAAACGGTTGTTTTTGTATTTCGTATGAGTGGTATATTTTATAAAGTGTAAATAAGGGTATGAAATAGTCAAGTGCTGACATTAAAGAGTCTTTCCTTGTAATTTACTTTCTTTTGCTATTGTAAACCGGCAACATCAATTTATCATGCTAAAGTGGTGTCCATATAAGCGGAAGTTGCTGTACAAGCTGCCTGCTCAGGCCATGCCAGGCGCATGCACAACGACAACATCAACATCAACAGCAACAACAACAACAGAGATGAGCGACCCTTTGTGGCCGCTTTTTTTCAGAGCGGCGTCAGTGCTGAGGGGTGTCCCAACTATTTTCAACATTGCGCACACATTTCATTCATTGAGTGCATGTTGAGCATATTTACAACTACTTACAGAACGATGATGATGACGCCGACAAGCCAACTGTGCTGTTAAAAGGCATTTAATGTGCATTTATGGGGCCCATCTTAATGTCAGTGGGTTCCCTGTGCCTTGTAACGATTAAACAGCGGTTGCAGCTGCTTTAATGAATGAGCATTGTCATATTTGTAGTTTAATTTGTTGCCACAATCGATCGATAACTAATGACTTTATATTATTACTAATTACCAAACCTTTAAATACTAATTTACATAACTTTTATATATTTTCATTTTATAATTATATATGTATGTATGTATATATTTTTCTAATATAGAAGAACTGAAGTATCTGCCATGCAGTATTGCGTGGCGTATCAACTAGCTTATGTCTGCAGCGCAGCGATCAGTCGTTGCTGCAGCACTCGGTTTTCATTGCATGCTCCGTCCGTTGATAATTATCTTCTTACAACAGCGGTGGCAGTGGCATTTGCAATCAAATGAATTCAATTGAAAATATTTCGTTTCACTCCAGTGCCTAGTTCGCATCGAACAGTGTCTGTAGGCGGTCTGCTGGTGCGGTCGGAAGTATTCGTGGAGGTTGCCCGGGGCGAGTCGCCAAGTCCAAGAGCAAGTCGTCGAACTTTCTGCCCGGCTCCGGGTACTCGATATGTGACGACGACAACAGTTACAGCAAAAGCAAAAGTAACAACAACGACAACGACAACGACAAGGAGAACGAGAACTGAAATGGTTGCTGCGCTTTTCTTCAACTGATAAAGATAAGGCCAAGGAGTTGAGTTAGAGCGTTCGCTGTAAGACTCTCGAAGGAAACTTTTGCCAGCCTTTGCGGTTGCCGCCGCTCAAGTTGGCCAGCATTTTGTGACAATTTATTTTCTATGCTTTGGCGTTTGCTTTCAACAAATCGAAAAACTATTAAATTGGGCTCTGAGCCAAAAAGACAACAAAACTAAAAAGAATTCAGCGTGAAAAGTCAAACCTCTTATACTCTACCTCTTTGAGGTGGTACGTTTATATCATAGAGCGTTCGCATCATTACAATTGATAAGCTCGATAAAGTAAGGGATAATCGATTGTTTTTGAAGAATCGATATATTGGGTATGAAATATTTTCAGAGCCCTAAGTTTTTTTCTACAAATAAAGAAAAATATTAGTGAAAAATTTGGATGTGTTGATATTTGACGTACAATTTTCACAATTTTAATGTATTTTATTTTAATCAATTTTCAGCTAGTTTTAGCCAAAGTTGCCCGCATAAATTGATTCACTTGCTAGAGTATTTAGACAAAAGTTTTGCACGCCTCTCACAGCTCGAAAATTTCACTGGTTGACAGTCACGCGATTTCGCCATGGTTTGCCACATTCGATATCAAGTGCAACTTTTCACCTTTGCACGCCATTGACAGGCTTCGACGACATCTGCTTAATTGGATAGGAAATGGCGGGAGCTTGGCTAAGGCACTGCCACAATGCGATGAGATTTTCAAGCGAACCAATTGGATACATTAAATGTAAATAAAGCATATAGAGAATACTTATCAATTTCAAGATTTCTATATTTAGCTGAAGCTAATGTTGATTTAGTTATTGTGAGTGCTATTATTATCACTATATTTCTATTTAGTATGAAAACGCATCATGTATAATATGTTTAAAATATAGATTATTCATTAGTTTACTCAATTATCAATAAATTAAGTCTGCCGAGTTACAGGATTATCAATACATTAACGATCCATCAAGTGTTGACTATGCGTAGAGCATTTTCGAAACAATCTTTGTCAACATAACCTCACATTCCTCACTATGACATAACCTCAATTGTCGGCTTAAATCGAATTAGAGCTCTCTATACAATGCGTGTCTATGAATATGAGCATGATTAAAATAGACTCGATAAAAGATAAACTACAGTTCATATTCCATGGGGTTTGGTTGTTAACAGCAACGGCAACGGTGCCAACGCCTACAGAAGTCGGAGCACTAAACTAATTAAAACTTTTTGGGTTTTTTTCTCGTCGGTGTTGGGTTCAGGCTTAGCCATATGGCATTGGGCGAGAGAGTTGTTCCACCCGGAAACCTGGCATAAATTACGTATTGAAATCACGTAAATGCTGGCAAATTTAATCAGCCTGGCATCAGAGTGCGTCTGCGGCTGGTTGCTAAGCAAAAATTAAATTTAACAACATAACCAAATAAGGATACACAAAAAAAGCTAACAACAATCCACAAGAAAAAAATGAAGTCAAATCCAATAAAGAAAAAAATCGTTAGTGTCAAACGAACAAAAAATTTGCACACAGCTACGTGACTTCAATTTCTCACTTAGCCGCAGCTCCTGTCGGTCCTTGACTGTCCACAAGGATATGTCTATGTGTATGTGTGTGTGAAGGTAGGTGTATTAGTGTGTTGTGTGTGTGTTTTTTTTTTTCGGCTGGCCTCTGCCTGTCGCTGCAGAACTTTTAATCCTTTGCACTTTTGTCAATGTCAAGCCGGGCGGCTGGCCAATGACAAACACAAAAAACAAGCTGATAAAACCCCAAAGCAACACGAAAGATGCCATCGTACGGAAGTCAATGTTTATATGCCCTTACACACAGGAAATTGATAATTGTTGGGCTAGAGTAATTATGGGCTATGGGCACATTTTATTCACACCGGGGGTTTCTCGTTCGATTCGATTAAAAACAAAATTTCCTGCACAATCTGTTTAATAGTTAAAATAAAACAAGTATTTTGGGGTGAGATTCGAATTTATAAATAAACATATTAAAAATTAAAAATAAATTTGATTCAATATTTTTATTCAATATTATTATTTTTATTCAGGGTATAGCAAATGTATATATATATATATTTATAATTAATTATACTAGGAAATAAAATGTGCTTTTTTACCTATACTTCAAGAATGTATTCATTCAAACAAAACTTTTTATTTTTTGTTGGAGATAGAGCCATGAAAATTCTTCTGCTGATAATTAAAGAAGATTTTCATAAAAATTATTTATTTCAATATATACGCGATATTTACTATTAACTAAATTATTTGTTTATTTCGTTTTAGATTTACTTATCTTGTTTTAAATTTATTTATAGACTGCTTTAGGTCGCTTTCCCATAAAAGTCAGTTAAAAATGACTTACGTTGCAAACGGAATAAGAATTTGGTAGGCAGCTGCTCTTAGAGTGTGTGGCACACATGTCATGGCCGGAATAGTTTTCCACCACAACGACATTTCGGAAATAAAGAACAACATGAGATAAATAAAAATAAAAGTAAAAAGGGCCAGCCAATAAAATTAATTGATTTTGAGGTTTTCCATTTGCTGTGTGCCAAGCGATTTTGATTTTTAGCCGATAGTTAACCGCATTTGACAGAAACAGGTTGTGTCAGGGCTTAAATGTGTATTGCTTTTTTAAATAGTCCTAAAGCAATTGAATGACTAGTTGAACATGGATTTGGAATTTTGGAATTATGTGGTAGAGGTATAGGTAGATATAGACGTTGAGATCCTGTAATATCACAAAAAAGTTTATCATTTTTTTTATTAATTTTTATTATATTATTTTCATATATGAAAACATGAACACGTTCGATAAACTTTTAGAATTCCCATTTTCAGATCCAATGTTGCTCTGACAGCCATTTGAAGTGGATTAGCGACAAAAGGTGTCAATTGAATGCAGAGTTGTCCACACACCTGCCTCGTCTGTTTGGCCCCGCCTTTGTTGACCTCCTCATGCCACAGAAACCCGCTTGCTACGCCGCTCGCATTATCAATTATGCGTTTGCACGGCGTTCTGTGTCCGAGTCCCGTCTCTGTAAACTTGGCAATTTATTTGCACCGGAAACTCAACATAAATCAAACTAATTTCTCCAGGGATTTTTGAAACAACTTTCGACGTGTCGCTCGACTGCTGCGCTTGTCTGTGTGCGGGTATATATATATATATATATATGTATGTGTGTGTGTACGTGTAGCTGACTTGTGCCTGTTGTTGTTGTTGCCACGTGTTTGGGGCATAGCAAATTGAATTTGTCGCGCCATGTTGCATAATTTGGGGCCCATTGTGCGTCTAATTGGCCAAAATGCTGGAGTCCAACGAGGAGCTCGAGAGCTCCTTGAAATGTTGACATATAGTCACACCAATTATTTATGCTATATATGTACGTATCCCACTTATGAACAAGTCTAGACTTTGGGTATTGATTTTGGTGAGGCGCGCTTTAGCGCATTGTTCACGGCCTTAATCCCCAGGGACCTACACATAAGCTCTTTATATAACTCTGTTGGGCCCAAGGGAATGATTCAATACGATATGATATGGTATACTTTTAAAGAATACATTTCCTCCATTAAAATTGGCTCTCTACATACACAACTGTTACAAAATCGATGTTTATCGAATTTGTGACTGGCAAACATATTAAACGGGAATGATTAATATGGTAATGAATTATAACATAAGAAAGACGAGCTGCGACTGAGCGCATCGACTAGAATAGTTAGTAGCATTAGCATGCTTTGCACAGCTCTTTGAACTCACTTTTACCTATACAGTTTTACCTGACACTTCAATAATAATGTGAAGCACATGTTTTAATCATTCTCACACATTCTTAGTAGCTTGCCTCAACGAAATATTTATATCTCAAAATTTTTAGTTCCCAAGCAAAATGACTGAGCTGTTGAAAAGTGTGGAAAAGCTGCCCATGGAGCCGGTCCTGCCGAGATTATCTCTGAATGATTTCCGCGGCGGCAATCAGCTGCCCATCTGGGACATTGCCGAGAAGAACTTTCGCATGGAGAAAAATTATCCGTTGCTGCCGATGGTGCTGAAGAACTGGGCAGAAAACGAACCCAAAGATCTCCTGCTGAAGCTCGGCACCATGCAGATCACTGTCAATCGGCTGCGATTCATGTGCTATTCAAAGTTCGCTATGGAAAATGTGAAGGGAGGTCAGCGCGAATTGGAGTTGCCCGAGGATCGGGTACCGAAGGAGGGTCTGGTGCGCACTTGTCACTGGATGAACCAGCCAGTTGCAAAGCTGGAGCGCGGCTTCATTATACAAGTGTTGGCGACGGCCTTGTTCTTGGAGGTCGACTCACTGATCCAGCAGGTATGGCTGAGTCTGGATTTGGTCGAAGAGTTTTGCGAGGATCAAGCCTTCGCCGTGGCCCACGAGGCTCTGCGGCTGAGCCATCTGCTGCCTATGCTGGGCATAGACACCATCATGCTGCATCGCATTCAACGCTTCTTTCTCACCCTGGTCGCCAGCGTGGAGTTTGTTGAGCTGCCGTTGCACCACATACGTTACCTGATTAGCTCCGAGAATGTGGCCGTCAATAGCGAGAAGGAGATGTTCTATGCCACCGTCCGCTGGCTCATTCACGACTGGAAGGCTCGTGCCGAGCATGCGATGTGCCTCTTAAAGCTGGTGCATTTGATGTTGCTGCCAGCCGAATACCTAATGAAAATGGAGATGGGTACAGTTGAGGCACAGTTAGGCTGCATCTTCCAGCTGAGCGAGTTTCAAGAGCTCTCCTATGAGGCCTAGTAAGTGGGGTGTCTTCAGAATTGAGTGTCTTCAGCACTTTGTTATTTCTGCTTATCCAACAGCGCAGCGCACCTCCTAGTGATATTCAATGATGGCTCCAAGGTCGTTGAGCAGCTTCACGACGTATTTAAAATCGAGTTGCCCCCGGCACGGCCGTTCGTCTGCGATGCTCTCTGCAGCTATCACAAGGCTACGCCCGACGCTCCCGAGAATGACTTTACATATGACGATTTTTTGGAATATTTGCGAGTTATTCAAAAAAACGGCATATATAGCTGGAAGGCACTGAAAGTTGACCAAAACTCAATCACCATCAAAATGGCCTAAGAAAGAATTCATCTTTCATCAGAATCGATTCTCTCAGCTTGTAAGATTAGCTTAAAGCCATGAGGATTTTTATGTTGGACTTTTACGATATATACTTGATGCAAATAACTGCTTTTTATTCAAGAAAAATGCCATATTGCGAATTTTTGAAAAATCCTTGTTGAAAGTAACTAAAGTAAGTTCATGGTCTTAGAGCCTGAGACCAAAATATTATACAGTTACTTACTGCTCTAGGTTGGTTAAAATTTATAAAACTCACCTCTAAAGGTAAATATCTGGAAAAGCTACATCGTACAATGTTTTCATGCCAACAGTATGCAGTTGATAGTGTCCGACTGCGACATTCAAACTTGTTATAAGGCCTTTAGCACAAGTCTCTTTATAAGACTAGAATGAGACTAAATATTTGCAATCGAAATGTGAATAATTTCGAAACAAGATCGGAACCTATATGAGGGGGAGCGTACATAATTGGAACTCTATTAAGCTATTTTGCATCAGGAAAATTTAGAAGTATCAAATATTTAGGGACACATGGTAGAGCGAACTGCCAACATTTTCTACATAACGTTTGGCACTGTTGGGCAACTTTGTCACGATAAATATATACATACATACATATATATATATATATATATATATATATATAAGCATGTATATTGGTACTTTGTATGTATGCTAGCCGAAACTGGTTGTTCTACAGCCTTTTGTAATTTTCAAAACAATTTCCTCATCAGCGGCAACAGCAATAGCAACAACAAACAACGAAACATGGGGAATAAGTGCAACCACATCGCCAACATCGTCAACGTCGTCAGCATCGTCAGTTCGTAGCCTGTTTTGGTTTCAATGCTCGCGGCGTTGCTCGTGTGCTACGCTACCACCCAACCTTCACAGCACACCCAACAGTGCATCACCTAGTTGCTGTGCCTGAAGCTGCACTGCACGTACATGATGCTGCTGTGACCGTAACCACCTGGTGCCAAACCACCTGACTCGCCCCCATCCTGCCACGCCCCGCCCCGCCCCTCCTCGCTCTTCTACTCATCCTGCTTGTTGGCAAATTGAAAATGTTGTGCGGCCAAGGAAAAGATGTCTGCAAAGTTGCGCAAGCGAGATTGCAGCCAATTGCTGCTCTTGTTGTCGTTGCTGTTGTTGCAGATGTTTGTTGTTGCAGTTGCTGCTGCTACTGCTGTTCCTGTTGCTGTTGCTGTTTTGGCCTAATGATGCTCAGCTAATAAATGCAATGGCAGCTATGCGGCTCAGGCAACACAAGCCGGCTAAAATCGGTTTATATCCAAAATATTTGCATAATTATGGCAGCCAAGAAAATAGTTTAAGCTGTTGTGCATATCGAAATTCCTTTAATACTTTTGAATATTGTTTTCAACTTTAAGATACCTACCTACAGCGAATATGTAATTTCATTTTGTATCAATAATGTTTTAATATACGAGCTTGATATATAAATGTTAGCTATAAATCCGATAATTATCAGGAAATAGCATTGATAATGTATCGATATTTTGCCTCTACAGCAGTCTCATCGCTGACAAGCTGCTAAATAAATTAGTAGATTGGCATCATTCGAATTCTGCAATGCTGTAAATGAACATGTGAAAATCTACAGATTTATTAAAAGTGAATGATAAACTGAGTTTTATGTAGTATAACTCAACATAATTATTTAGTTTTTCACCTATACGGATTTTTGTTGTAGTTCTAACTTTATATGTATATTATATTATATGTAATATAATATAGTTACATTATTTACATCATTTATAGGTTTCGAGATGAACTCATTCAAATTTACAGACAAAACAAAATTTATTAAATTTGTATACCCTGAACCCATTGAATTCAGGGTATAATGGTTTTGTGAAAATGTATGTAACAGGCAGAAGGATACGTCGCACACCCCATAAAGTATATATATTCTTGATCAGCATAAAAAAATAAGTTGATTGAGCCCTGTCCGTCTGTCCATCCGTCCGTCCGTCCGTCCGTATGAACGTCGAGATTTCGGAAACTACAAAAGCTAGAGAGTTGAAATTTCACATGAATACTCGTATGTTAGTTACGCAGTACGAGTTTATTTTGTTTTTTCGATAACTCATCCCATTTCCACATTATCGATCAAAAATCCATTTCCATTTTTTACGTTTTTTAGGCAAAACTTCTACACTGTTTTAGCTAAAGACTTCAAATCTGCATATTTAGATTGAGATTATGAATACGTAGATTATGTAATTTTCAGATTTTGGATGCCACGCCCCCTTCGCCCACAATTTGAAAAAAAAAATGCACTTCAAATGCTAGAGACTTGCAATTTGGCACATGGATACATTGAGATACTCTTAATCTACTCTGTTATGGAGTTATAATCGTCCAAAGTTCAGCCCAAGCCACGGCAGCAA
Organism: Drosophila buzzatii; assembly: GCA_035045845.1. NCBI lineage: Eukaryota > Metazoa > Arthropoda > Insecta > Diptera > Drosophilidae > Drosophila > Drosophila buzzatii. The sequence continues at coordinate 663,071 of JAWNOS010000373.1, read as the reverse complement.
CTGCGCGGTTAGCAGAGCTCGCGCTCATGGGTAAAAAAGAAGAGCATTATTTTTTTTACAGGTTTCAGGGTATCTCGTAGTCGAGCCGTCTCGACTAGAGTCTTCTTACTTGTTTTTTGGTATTCCTCCCCATATTCAAAAGAGCCGTGAACGCAAGAGCGAGGGAGTACGATTCTTTTGGTTGATCTAGAGAACAGAGCGTAAAGGTTCAAAGGGTTTACAGTTATTTGCATGTCACTTTTGAAATTCACATTGATATTCGACCTTAAAATCCACATTTCGTAAGAGTTTGTAATTCACAGTTAAAATATCAGCATCACCATAAATAGTGTTGGCCAATGTGTCTACAAGAAAAAATTCATTTTTCCGCTTTTGAGTTATCTGTTGATTACGTTGTTCACATAAAACGCAGACACTTGTAATGTTGTTAGCGTATTTCTAATTAATTATTTTTGATTACTTTTGCATTAATTAAATGCCTTGCTGTCCGGCCATGCCTTCGAATCGTATGCGAGATGGGGCTATGTGGACACTTCTGCTCATAATAAATACTAGAATGAAATTGCGCGTGAAACAATGCATTTCCGGTTGCTCGAAGCAACATTCACATGCCCCATTCACACTCCACATTCGCTTACCCCATTCCCGCTTGCCCTCTTCCCATCCACAATTGCATTCACATTCACATACACATTCGCATTCGCATTCGCATTCGCATTCACATTCACATTCACATGCCTTCCGTTCACATGGCATTGGCGCTGTTTCCGCTTCAATTTTTATTTCGCGCGCCCGCCTCGATAACGATTCACAGCTGCCATAGAGCGAGCACAGTGGATGGGAGAGTGGAGTGTGAGAGGGGGAGTAGGAGTAGGTTGGCTCGGCTGGAGTTCCTAACGCCTCAGCATTGAAAACTGTTGAAATTGTTGCCTGCTTTATGTTGTCATTCCATTAATTATCGCTCGTTATTTTAACTTTTAGCATAGCGCAGAGCGCGGCATTTTCTTCTCTCTTCTCTTCTCCTTCCTCACTCTCTTCTTACTTGCATTTTTTGCCATTGTCTGCACTTTACAAATACTTCATAACATTTGACAAGCTCTTCTTTCTGTTTTTGGCTTTTATTTATTTCTGTTTTTTTTCCTCTCTTATTCTTTTTTGTAGAATTTTGTGGTGCCAACGCCTTTTGTTTGCACATTAAATGGCGTCGGCGGCCATGTGAATTGTCGTACATGTTTGTGTGTCTGTGTGTGTCGCGGTCGGGGTAATGAATTACTAGCCACATGGTTTTTGTGCGCTGCCGCCGCCCGCTGACTCGCAACAATGACATTGCAATTTTTAGCCAACACCAACAATGTTGGGGACATCCAGTGCCGCGGGGGCAGCTGAGTGGCTGGCGGTTGGGCAGGGCATGGGACACAAAAAATGCAGACACGTCTACGGCCCAACCAGGCGCAAAGGCGGCCAGAAATTATGCGGCTTTAATTGGTCGCAAATCGTTAAATGCTCAAAACTGCTGCTGCAGCCTTTTTTATATGGCGAGGCAACAGAATTTAATGGCATTTTAAAGATATCTATATGCTATATATATATGGAAACATTTTAATCTCATATTTTATATTTAAAATGATATTATTAAACCCAGAAGGCATCCAAATTACGTATTTAATATGTAGATATCACTGTAAGAATACAGAGATTGTTGTATGTAAAACATATCAAGCAAATTTGATTGTGGATCCTTTTGAATCTTACATTAGAAAAACTCTATAAATAATACTTTAATATTTTGTTTTGTCGAACTGAAAATATGTCATTAAAATATTACGAAGGGCATTTACTTATTTACAAAAAACCGTGTTTTGATGTAATATTATTTAAGCTTATCATTAAATTAAATTGAGCATTTTAGTGCTGCTGTATGCTGTATGTCTACACCACCGAGAGCTCTCCATTGCTGGGTTTTCAAATATTTTCCAATTAACTTGTAAATCCACTTGTATGTATGATATTTGTAGCGAGGCTCGCATTTATTGGGGGCAACACACATTTTTCACTGATTTGTTTTATGAGTTGTTAACAATCGATTGCATGTTTTTGTGGCCATTAGTCTGCTGTTGCCTGTGGGCGGTGCCACGCCCACCAATAGTAAAAGGCATATAATAAATCATGCTGTACCTATTGTAGGCAGACAACACACACGCGCAGCAGCAGCTACTTTGATTCATTGCAACGAGCAGCAGGGGCAGGGCAGGGCAGGGCAGGGCAGGGCATGAACCGTGGCAGGAGGCATGGGAACAAGGAGCTCAAACGGATGATAAATAATAAGCAACAAAAGCTGACAGCAACAATCACAGATGGCTGTCGGATGTCTACATTTAGTGGCTGTTTAACAAAGTGAGCTGAGCTGTTGCCCAGACGGCCACACTTTGATATACCCTGTACGCAAGAGCTCTAAGATATTCTATTTGAATGGTAAACATTTCTATACTCTTTTATATAATAAATTTCTTTATATATTAATGCAGAAGATTTTAATACTGATTATTATGTCGAAGAAACTTACAGTTAGTATTTAAATACCATATGTAGGATAAAGGATTTAACAATAAGAATGGAAAATGTTAGGAGCATGTTATGGTAAATGTTAATTAATAATGAATAAACTTAAAGAAAATTTATTTTTTTAATTATAATAAATATATATCCCAAGTTTCTTAGGTTTCCCTAGTCGCATTCATACAGGCAGAAATAAATAAAATAAAATAGACAGGTAGTGGGAGGGAGGGAGAGAGAGGCCGGGTTAAATAAATTTTCATTTTGCAAAAAATACATTTGTTATGTTTAATAGAACAGATACAGGCTTATCTGCCAATCAAAAAAGAAAACAGAAAGCAAAAAGCAAAAAGCAGAAATCAGAAAACAAAACAAATTAACCACGGTCAAGGGACACTGTTTGTTTGACTTGTGACTTAACCTTTTCATTTATCAATGCATTTAGCAAACAGACAATTTCATACATTAATTTTATTTGCCAATTTCAAGTGCCCGACATCACTCTACAGCATCATCGAACAACAGACAATGGACAATGGTCGTTCCGTTTCCACTCGCCTCCTCGTTCCCTCGTAGTAACTCCACCTCTGGAATTCATGATATCCAGTTGGCATTTATCTTGATCGACCTGAGTGACACTTTTTGTACCGCACCAAATTCAATTTGCTTTATTGATAACACACAATGAAAGGCAATACAAAACTGTAATAAAAACAACTTTTTGTATTGAAGAACATAACAACGCGTTGATACTCTAACCAAACAGTATTGGAAACTCAAATATTTATTCAATTTATCAGTAAAAAAAACTCTAGTCTGCTAATCAATTATTTGGCTAATTGGTCAATCGGTCAATCATTAGGGCATTTTGTAAGACAAAAATGTATTCAACCAATTGGTACCCATATTTCAATACAAAATGTAATCAAGCATCAGTCCGTCAATCACCATATCTAGACAAAAATTCAGTTGGTCAACCAGCCAAATGCTCAATCTTTGAATCATTCTTTTGATGAATCAGTTAGGTAATTGGTAACATAATCTATTAAAGGCCCCAGGCAAGCTTCTATTTAATGAGTCAATGAGTTATTAAAGTCATTCAATCAGTTAATAGATCAATCATTGAGGTATTCAGTATGTGCCCAACACTCAATACACACACACAATAGGAGTCAGGAAGCTAGTCAATCAGATTTTCAGACCTTCTCACGCGTCAATCTAGCAATTAAGGAAATTAAATTTGTAAAATGATCAATCAGCCAGATCACTTAGCTATTCAGTGAGTCAATCAGTTAAACATTTCAAAGTCGATTGAGTTGATTGATTAATCAGTCAGTCCATATTTCAATCAATATTGTAGTCAATCATCATTCAATCAGAATAAACTCTAAACAAGGTCTCTTATTCATAATACGTATTTCTATTCTATTCATTATTTTGTAATATTAAAAGTCCAAAGACTTGTGCGTCAAATATACCCTAATTCTCAGCAGTGTATAAAAATGTGCTGAAATTGTTTAGATATCTAGAAAAAAGGAACAGAGATTCTTGTTTCCTTTATCGGATTGCAGCTAGAGCCATATAACAGAGTGACTGAGCAAATTTATGGACATTAGAGGAATTTTTTCATTTACTGGCCTGGCTCACTATATACAAGTAATACCCACATATATATTTAGTTGTTCTAAAGGTATGTGCGAATAGTGCTATTCGAATAATGAGCTTGGGTGTGGGCACTCGCTAATTGTTTGCCAACTCGTGCAATTTGGCTTAATTTGTTTGCATTGCTCTGCAAAGGACTCAAGCATAATTTTTCTCATTTCGCTGCAATATTAAACAGTTAAAGGATATCAGACAGGCAATGTGGCACTGGTTGCTGGGGGAAGTCATTGCATTTCAAACTGGAAGTAGCTGTTGCCCACGGCCAGTCACGTCCTGCATCCTGCGTCCTGCGTCCTGCGTACTGGGAGCTCCCATTCTCAGATTCTGCCTGCCAGCTGCCTGTCAGCGTTTTGTCTGATCTCCCTCCTAAAATGTAGCCGCAGACATTTGAGGCGGTGGCTGCGGTGGTGCTGCTGCTCCTAGCTGGGTAAATTGTTGGCCCAACACAAAGTTTATTTAATTTTTGTACACTGCGCTCCACTACGTGCCCCTTTTTGACTTTGTTGATTAAAACAAATTGCGCGCTGCTTCAAGAGCGGCAAGCGTCCAACAAAGCAAAGCTGCCCAGATAGTGGCTCAGACCAGTTGGTGGTGCAACGACGGCAGAGCACACGCCAGACAGCTCGCAGCCAAGCCAGCCCGGCTTGAGATTCCTAGACGTTTGGTCTGGGTGTCGGGATTATATTGGTTTTATTAGAGACAGCAAGTCTGACTGAGGTGATTCTAATCGGCAAACTCTTGCTTGAATCGAAATAATCTAAAACATTTCTCCGAATAATATTGATTCAGAGTTGGATATAAACTTTCATTTTAATTATTTCTAGCTAAACAAGTCAAAGTTCTCTATTATTGGCTCCCAGACTAAGAGATGCCCTGAATCCTGCGAAGAGCTGATATTCCTATCTAAGCTTATTTATGCATTCATGCAGAGGCTTCACTCGGCAATTTAATTCTTGAAGGATTCAGATCGTGATAATATTTAATTCAAAATGTACAAAATCAGTGTATTCCTATCAATTAATTGAATGATTTCTACTTTTGTTTTGTAATGTATTTTAATCTACGCTTTAAAAACAATACACGGATGGCCGGATGGAAGTACAGATGGATAGAGGGCGGACAAAAGGATGGACGGCGGGGTCAATTTGTCGTCTTGATCAAGAATAGATACATTATGGAGTCAGTAACGCCTCTTTCTGTCTGTTACATACACGCTCATTATGCCCTGAAATTTAATGTTTAAAAAGCTTAGAGTATAAAAAATGCATTAATTTGCTTAGGACTTTTTTCAACCTTCGCGCTTCTCACATCTAAATATGAAATGAATAAAGCGCTCAACTTTAGCTAATTAGTTTCGCTGGTGCACAATATACTCTGGGTTGGCTTGGCTTGATTTTGTTTGCTTCTCTTTGAGCCACGAGTCACGAGCATCAAATTTGTTGGCAATTGTCATAACTTTAATGCAATTAACCCTTGCCAAGTGACCCTAGCGCTTATCTGGAACCTGGCATCAGCAGCACCATCAGCAACAGTATCAGCTGCAAAGGAAAGGAAAGTATGTTGGCGAAAAGGAAGAGAAGAAAAAATACACATACAGATAGCAAGGAAGAGGAACGAAGCAAAAAGTAAATACAGCCATAGAGTAAACCTAAATATTTAATTAGGATTATAACGAAGCGAGCTTATCGCTACACACTCTCAAAGTGGAGCAGCCGAAGGGGCAAAGGGGTTGAAGGGGCTAAACGGGCTAAAGGCTGCTATGTGGCATCAAAGTGATGAGGGAGCCAGCAAACGACGAATGTCAAAGACTTCGCGTCCTGACATCAGGCCTGCGGGCAGACTTCCTGGCTGTCCTAGCCAGGCTACGAAACGGGTCGCTGTCTGCCTGCCGCATGCCGCATGCCACCCTGTGTGTGCTCTAGTGTGTGTGTGTCCCGTACTACGTTTTCGCTTATGCCGTTTCACTTTTCGTTGACTTAATTTAATTAATTTCCCTGCCCCCAAGGGTCCGATCCGTTTGCTTACCTCTTGTCGAATCCTGCGCATCGCATGAATCGCATCCTTCGTTTGTTGTGTTGCGTATACGCCGCGTTGCAACCGAGCCAATTTGGGCTCCAGCTCCGCCAACATATATTTATCCGCACATATATTCTACCTCTATCGATGCGCAATATAAATCGTCTGCTGCGCCAGTGTGTAATATGCTGTAAATAATGTAAATCCAATTTGTTGCCGCTCTTGCTGCCGCATACACTATTCATCTAGTTGCTCCATTCACTTTTTCGTTTGCTTCATATGCGCAGCCAGATAACAGAGCACAAATTTTTAATGGAAATCATAGAACATTACAGATGCAATACATTTGACTCACAGTGAAAACCAATTTCTAAGTCACTTTTGTTTATAATTCTCAACTAGTTAACAGTGTTGAACTGATCTGATTTATTGATGGCACCTAACCAAGTTTAGTTTCTTTCGACATATGCTCTTTAATTTAAGGGTATTTTAATTTCAGTATACTAAGTTAGTTTGTTAGTTTCATTTTTATTTCCATTTGCATGCCGCATACCATTCAGTTTATCTTTTGAGGCCATTTTCTTTGTCCTTTTCCTTTTTTCTCCATACTTGTATTCAAAATAGAAAAGAATTGTAAAACGAAGCCGTATCTGATGAATCTCTCTGATTTCATTTCACAGTTCACAGTTTCTTTTTATGGTTATTATTTAAAATTAATATTTGAATCCTCTAGAAAGTAGAATCTCTGTCTCGTTGGCCTCGAGTTGCTACAGTTACAGACATCACTACCCTCAAGAGTTACTGCATCAAGATTTTACATAAAATATATTAACTATTTCCTTACATGTTATATGAAAAGTCTATGATTGGTTTCCCTAATCCTCTATATAATTCGATTAAATTCCACCCAATAAAGACAATTTAACAAAAAGAGATCTGGTATTCAGCTCAAAATGTTGCCTACTTTTAGGCATTGAGATCAAGTTATTATGCTGGCATGAAAGAATTTTAATACACTTTTCATATTTTTGTAATTTAAAGGCAGGGTGCGCAAATACTACCTTCAGCTGAATCCAGCATCCCTTATGAATTTAATTTGAGGACCATGGCGCGAAGAACTGCGGGAAATCCCTCTGCTTTTGGTTATATAGAAAACATCAGAAGTTGAAATACATTTTGAACTCTTTACTGATTCCGTTTCAACTTGGATTTAACTTGGATTTATGCAAAGCTAACGAGTTTTCATCAATATTAATGACAGACAAATGTGATTAAAGTTGAGCTAGGAATTCAGGTTGGCGAGTTGCTCACGGCTCACTCTCGGCTAGGACTTCGGTTCGTACAGCAGCAATCAAATTAAACTTGAAGTGATTTTCAATTGGAAATTCTTGTGACGGCCCTGGCAGACCGCAGTACACTTAAGTGTATTCAAATTAAACTGACGCAGAACCCACAACAATCAGGCAGCAGTCAGACAACACACAGCCAGCCACCACACACACACACATTCACACAGACCCAGTCTTTGGCCTCAGAATTGAAACGGAGACAATGGCTGAGCCAGCAAATCATTCTCCTAGTGGGCCATCGAAATGAGAGGAATGGCTGGCGCAACGGCTGTAGCTTTGCTGGTTCCAATGCTTCAGCTTTAGCTTTAGCTCCAGCTCCTATTGTGGCTTCTACTTCTACTTTTGCTCCATGGCTTCAAGCAGCGACTCCTCCAGCTGCTTCGTCGGCCTTCGGCTTTGGTTTTGTTCAAGTGGCAGTCGTTTTAGTGGACATTTCGCTCGTAATGCGTTGTTGTTGTTGCTGTAATTATCTGATTGTGTATCTGTATTCTGTAAATGGTGCGCTGTCAACGCAACAAACACCCGTTCCTATTCTATCCCCAGCCGCTGCTTCAGCTCCAGCCCATGCTGTCCTTGTGGTCCTTTGGCAACGTTTAGCGCGTATGCGAGTTGCGCGGTTTTTGAGCTGCCTGTGATTAGATTGTCTGATACTTTAATAGGATTGTGAAAGCCCTCTCAGACACAGACAAGACACAGACATGCACACGCACGCACACATACACTCACTGCCCCATTGTTGGGGTGTGTTTCTGCTGCGATCTGTAAACGCGACTTTTAACCAACAAAACTGCAACAGCTTCTACGGCTCTCATGTTTATCAGCATGACGTTTACGCCACCTACCGGCAAATATGTGCAAGCACACCTTACTCTTACGAGTAATAAATTGAGAAAATTTCACTTTTCTTTATATAACTGTCTTTCTATCGCACTAGCAATAATGTGCAACGGTCGTTTTTTAATAGATTATCATTAAGTACCTAAAAGTTCCATTGCTGATGAATTCTGTGCAAGAAATAATCAATGAATATCGATATCGATCAAATAATTTAATGATCCTCTACTAATATATATAACGAGCGACATATTTAACTTCATTAAATTCTTCTTCTCATTGCACTTCTGAAAAATGATACAAAAATTAATATACGATTTATTCGATGAAATATGTATGACATAGGATATGTATGACATGGGAAACATTGTCTTTTACAATTCTTTTAATAATTCGCATTTATGAAAAAATTTCGGATGTTTACTGCAAATACAAAATTGCAATTGGTCCAAGAGTTAAGCGGCTTAAGCGCTTATACTTCGGTACAAATAGCTCACAAGGTATCCACTTGATATCAACTAGAGATAGATGAATTCTGACAGAAAGAGGGAGAGAGAGAGAGAGAGAGAGAGAGAGAGAGAGAGAGAGAGAGAGAGAGAGAGAGAGAGAGAGAGAGAGAGAGAGAGAGAGAGAGAGAGAGAGAGAGAGAGAGAGAGAGAGAGAGAGAGAGGGAGACAGAGAGTGCATACTAGTTGTTAGCTCTTAAATAGTTATTACTCTGGTATACAAGTCTGTGATCTGATGGACAGACAGCAAAGCGCTGTGTGTAGCAGCAAATAAACAGTTAAAGGCTTATGAATTACACATAAGTATAGCACAACATGATGGAGTCGAACTTGGCCAGAGTTGCTCCAGGAAATCAGTATTAAAATCGCATTATGTGCGCCTCACTTGACAATGGGGCAATGCAAAATTTGTAGCCAGAGGGAAAACTTGAGAGCTGTAAAAAAAAAAACGAACGAAAAAATAATATAAAATTGAAAAACGGAAAAGAGCAAAAGCATTTTACCAAATATACTGACAGCCAGAATGTTGAGCAAGTTTGTAAAACCTGCAAGCCCTGCAATCCCGGGCACCCCACTGCGGACCTGTCCGGGTGGCTGCTTAGAGTTGCCAGCTCTACACTTTGGCCTGGGGCATTAACCTTAAAATGCATTTGTAGTTTCCTGCTGCTGCTGGTGCTGTGTGGGCGAAGGGCCAATGGCAACTGCAGCGAAGGGCTGCCTCGACTGTCAGCCCGTGCAGCAACTAAAATGAAAAGTTGCACGTTGCCGGTGCAGCAATTGTGGTTTCTAATTGTTTGGGGTATTTTACACTAACAATTGCCCGCAACGATGCGCAGTAATTTGAGCTTTTCACTGGGAATCACAAGCAACTGCCACAACAATATCAAGCACAAGCACTTCAATTCGTTCTGACATTGCCAAGTTTTATTTCGTAGTAAAAGAATCAAATTTCTCTCATTTCATTTATTTATTTTTTTTCCAAATAACATAAATGGAATAAAGTTAGTCGGTCAGTAACTAAAGCTTCTGCGTTTCAAAATCTTGGTTGTCCTGGATTGAAAGGCGAAGGTCGAAAATCGAACGGATTCCATTGATTTCCAGGTGGAGGCGGCGGCATAGGATGTCGATGTAAATTTGCTTGACCCAGATCAAGGCAGCAGGCGATGATTGCGAAAAGTAAAACAATATATATGTTGTGCATCTTGAGCTAAACTGCAAACTAATGAGCCATACAGCTACGCTTGGCTTTTATACTACACTGTGAGTCAAAAGGGAATCCCACATTGTTTTTACCCGCCAGCTTATCGCTGGTGAGAAACCTTAGTCGTAGATTATTTTTGTTGATTCTTGAACTATTATATACTGATGCTCATTATGTCATATGGTGGCTGATAATTAATGGGTTAAACTGTTTTCCGAGTATGGGTAGCAGAAGAAAGTAGAGATCAACACGAATATTGTGATTCTCAGGTATTCAAGAGGTCGCGAAACAAGAGAAGAATGATAGAAAACGTCATCAGAGTCATAATCTGCTGTGAATCCCTGCATGTAGATTACCCACTAGCTTATCTCTGCCAGACAGCATGAGAGAGTATTTTAAATTTAATCAATTTAGAAATATAATTATAGTTTAAGATAGGCGTAAAGCAGGCAAAATTTTTAATTTAATTGAACAATATGTACATTCAATCAAACAACAATTAATTTATAATAAATCGAGTTTTTTACCAATGCTAACTAAGCGCCTTAAAATTAATACCCTGTTTCCATTACAACAGCTGCTTGATTAATAAAATCGCACAGCTTTATACATATATGTATATATTGCAGAGCTGCCAGACCGTGGAGCTTAAGAGCTCATTTATAAGGCTTCGCCATGCTGAGAGGCAGGCCAATGTGACAATGAGCTATATTAAAGTGGTTTTTAATCAATTTTTATTTTATTCGTCTTTTTTTTTTTTTTTTGCGGCGAAAGCGAAATAAATTACAGTGCGCCACGAATAGAGCCAGCTAGCATGTAGCGTGTGTGTGTGTGTGAGTCTTTATCTCTCTCTGTGTGTGTGATATACATGGTAAATGGGATGTACGAGCATGTGCTTAGAGCAGGCGGAGAGTTTATTAAAAAGAAACGCGCACACACAAAAAAATTGCGTATAAAAATGAAAAATGCTTTTCCAGCAGCGAGCAACGAACAGCGAGTTAAATGTAAAGCGGTTTGTTAGGCTATGCCCCACACACACACACACACACACACACATGTCAGAGAAATCAGCTTACACATACATACATACATGTAACTACAGACAAGCGCACTTAATGCAGATTTATGAATTTAATAAAAGCACAAACACACACACACACACACAAACACACACACACGCACACACATTCTTACATGTCTACTTAGACTGCAAAGTGTTAAGGCGCATTAACAAATTCCCTTCTCTTTTCGGTCTCATAATATACCTAACGACTATAGCACGCCAATTTTTGTTAAGTATACAGAATAAAATATGATCAAAAAATTTCAATAGGAAAAGCGAGTTATTAGCTTACGAGTTTTGCTTAGAAAAAAGTAAATATAAAACAACATTCGTTGAGACTCTGTTCATTTAAAGCTAAGGCTAAAGCTCATTTAGTACATGTAATAATATATATGATATTATTTTTCTGCTTAATTCGCAGAACTTTTAATTAAATGTCAGCTATGACCGATTCGGAATCCTTCATTGTTTTTATTGGCTTTTGGTCCATTGCCGGAATTTGTCGCGTGTCAAGTGAAAAGTGAATTAAAGCTGATTGCATTGAAGCAGGTCAAGTGTCGAAGCCGGAATTGAAATGGAACAGTCCAAAGCCAGAACGGAAATGTGACACGTTGTTCTTGGCAATGGCTGCCAAAAAAAAGGGCAGAAAAAACAAAAAAATTGAAAAAAAAAAAATTAATTTTATTAATGCACACGGCTAGCTGTAAATTGCAAATGAATTGAAAGCGAGCTCAGCAATTGGGGCATGAGAGGTCGACTCAATTCCCGTTTAATCAGCATAAATGGAAATACAGAGCATTGCAATCAATTTGATGGGAACTGCCGCTTGAGCTCGGCTAGGCGTGTTAGAAACTCATCCCGTGTCGCCCGCCTCGCCCGCAGCGCCTCGAGCGGCACCAGCTCCTCGCACTGTCGAGCTATCTCTGCCAGCGCTGCAGCCTCGGCGCTCATGTCGGGCGTTGGTCCATAGGTGGCGCTCACAGCGGCTATTTCGCCACCAAAGCGCTGGAAATAGTCTGCAACGCCGCCGGGAGCGTTCAGATGCGCTGTCTCGAGAGAGCCCATCAGCGCATACCGCATGCCCAATCCATCGCTGAGCACGCGATCCGCATCTGCCACGCTGATGATGCCCGTTGAGACTAGACGCCAGACCTCGTTCAGTATGGCATACTGTATGCGATTTGTAGCAAACCCCTGAATCTCACGCTTGAGCACTACCGGACGCTGACCCAGGGCCAGCATTAGCTGGCGAGTACGCTCCACTGCCTCCTCGGTCGTCCAGGGCGCGGGTACCAGCTCGACGAGTGGTATGAAATAAGGTGGATTAAGTGGATGGGCCACAAGTATCTGAAGCAAATGCGAAAGTAAGAGTTAATAATAATGGATAATAAGGGAGAAAGAGAAAATGAAGAAATGTGAGAAATAGGTAGGGAGAAAGAGAATGAGACGGAGAGACAGAAATAAAAAACGAGAAAGTTGGAGAGAATAGGGAGAGAGAGAGAGAGAGATAACGAGAAAGTTGGAGAGAATAGGGAGAGAGAGAGAGAGAGATAGCGAGAGAGAGAGAGAGAGAGAGTGCGAGAGATAGCGAGAGAGAGAGAGAGAATACAAAAAGAGTAATCCTGAATAGGAGTGACAGAAAGAGATAGAAGACAGTTAGAGAGAGTTAGAGTAAAAGAATGATAGGGAGAGAGACAGAGAGTACGAAAATAATTATTTCAGGAACATTTGTTAATTATGGTTTAAATGATCTAAATAATATTTTCAAAGTGACAGTGCTGTTTTTATACCCTGAGCCCATTGAAAATGGGAAATCAGGCAGAAGGAGGCTTGGCAGACCCCATAAAGTATATATATTCTTGATCAGGGTGACGAGAAAAGTTGATATAGCCATGTCCGTCTGTCCGTATATTTGAACGCGTCGATTTCCGTAGATACAAGAGCTAGAGAGTTCATTCTTTTTGTGTTAGGTTCGTATATTGCACGCGCAGTACGAGTTTGTTTCATAAATTCGATAACTTGTATATTTGCAAAGTTATCGATAAACGAATTTATCGGAAATCAGTTATAAAATTATATCTCGTTCATCTTTAGAGTTAGAGTCTCCAAGTCTTTTGCATATATAGATAGATACTAATTTAATACAATTTCGGTTTTTGTCAGATTTGTGATACCACGCCCCCTCGCCCACAATTTAAAAAAAAAAAGCATTTCAAATACTAGAGACCTAAAATTTGGCAAATAGATACATTTAGATCATCTACTCAGAAATTTTCATGAAGATCATCCATCTTGTTTTTGCAGGGTTCAGGTTTTCTATGGAATTACGTAGAGCCGCTGCTTGGGGTTCGCAATAGATTGATTGGAGTAGTAGCTCAGCGCAGGGTACATCGAGAATGCCTCACGATTTGAGCTGTGTTAGTCGATTTGATTTTTATCGTAAAAGTTATTTTGATTATTTTGTTATTTTGAGACCAATTCCAATTCTCACCTGAGAGCGTCGCTTTAACGACTCGCTGTAGAGCGACGGCATAAAAGTGCTCGTCGAGCTGGCCAGCACGGTTTGTGGCTCCAGTACTTCATCCAATTGAGCGTAGAGGGAACGTTTCAGCTGCAGCTGCTCCGGCACGCATTCCTGTATGTGCACCGCCTCCTGCACCAACTCCTTCAGCTGAGTGCAGCCGCTGATGAGCTCGAATTGCGCCGCGGCCGTTAACTTGCCACGCAGCGCGCCCTTCGCCTCCAATTGTTGCAACTCCTCACGCAGCTCATCGAGTGCCGTCGTTATTTGTGACTCCAGAATGTCGTAGAGCTGAACTCGATAGCCGGCGGAGGCGAAAAGCAATGCCCACGCCCGCCCAATCAGGCCGCTGCCCACGATGCCGATCTTCTGACCACCCATTTCAAACTATCGCCAAACGCGACTCGCTGTCGTCGCCGTCGACGCGTCGTTGCGCTGGGCTCGAGATTTATCGCTGTGGGTTCGAGTTCATGCCGCATATACATAATTAAAATGCCATTAATGATAATGACTTGTTGATTTTTCTGCTTTGCATTCGGGTTGGGGCAAGTGGATTCTGTTTATCGCGCTGAAATGTTAAGTAGAGTAAAGTTTCAAGTCGCATAAGAGCAGAAAAAACTTTTACATAAAAATTCCAGAATTATTCATTATTATATCTCGTCGACGTTTCTTAAAGTTTTTCGTATAGTATTATAATAACTACGAGTATTTTAAATAATTTCTTCTTTTACATGCTAATCAGAAGGGAATAATACTCGCTTGTGGGTGTTGTTGATGAGGAAAAGGTCGAGTGCGAATAATACAACTTGAAGTCCTCGGGTACTGTGTGGATGTTGAGGTATATTATATAACAATCACAAAAATTAAATAATACGAACACAAAAATATTAATTCGATAATAAGTCTAATGTGAATGATATTGATAATCACCGGAACTTCTCTTTCTTGGGCTTCCTCACATCTTGGGTCTAGGAGTTCTCCCTCATTAACCTACATGTCTAGCTTCTACGGCAAATGCTCTTATGGAACTGATTGTGATAAATATACATATATTGGTGATCATAAAAAAATTACTTACAATAGCAAAAAAAATAAATTATTGAATATTATTATAAAAATATCTAATATTTCAATCAAAGAATTTAAAATTTTAATTCCATTCTAAATAGTCTTCGCTATATAGCAGCTTTCAAATGCCATTTCATATTGACAATGCAAACCACTCTTGCGCTACAGAGTATATTTGAATTATATATAATATTTATTATCAGCATTCATTGAATATGTGTTGATATTGTGCTTTTATACGAAGCAACTATTTATGGCCTATCAGTTCATGTTTCAGTATTCGCATTCAGTAATCATTTGTTGTTGCATACAATGCGCTCAGTTTTTATAGACTATATAATTAATTGTTATGGCTTGACAGCTAATTGACAGCTTTGAGAAGACGATTAACGAACCCTATCGCAGCTGCTGTTAGCTCCGACATTAATAGGCTAGTTAGTATTAAAGTATTCCATTGAGTGTCCAAGCGATTGGGCACACATGAGAGCGCACGCCGTAATGCCCATGATTCGGATTGTTAGTCGAGTGCTTGGCGTCGAGATTCATTTTACTTTCTGCTCCCTTTTTTTGGTGTGGCAATAACAGAGGAGTCTGCATGTAATACTTTTATGCATATTTCGCGCATATTTTTCTGACATTGTAAGTGGCTGTGGCTGGCAGCTATAAATTATTGAATAAGCACTGCCGCCAGCAAGCGCAACAACAGCAACAACAACAACAATAACAACAACAGCATCAACAACAACAACAACAGCAATAAGAGACAGCACAGACGCAGACAGAGACATACGTTGGCTGAATTTGGTTCATGGCTTTGCCAGTCGTTTTCATATGTAAACCACATTAATCATACGCCCCGTTTGCGATTTCATTTACGCCAACTGACATATGAAAAACGAACAATAACAACAACGGCAATAACACCAACAACAACAGCATTGACAGCAACAACAACAATAACGGTGTCGCTGTTAGGCGTTACAGACCAGGTTAAATCAGCCATGAAATGCCAACTACATCCAATACAATGAATGAAACCAAGAAAAAAGAAAGCAAAAATTATATAAGAAATATTCATATATAATGTATATATATATTTTTATTTATGTGCAAGTCTTGTATTTCAGTTGGTTCAGTGGATGCATTTAAATGCTTGTTAATAAAGTGGAAATCAATACGAAACACTTACAATTTGCTCATATCCCTGGGCAAGGATGAAACGGAACTCAATGCACGCGAAGTTCCCAACAATTTGCGCGTATTAACTTTCCAAAGGTTTCTCTCTATCTCTTCTTCCTTCCTTCCCTCTGTCTACCTTACTGCTGCTCTAAAAGCAAGCAGAAATCAGAGTGCATGTGAAGTGAATGCTGGATGATAGGAGCTCAAAGTGCTTATGGCTCAGGCTAATTGAGTGGTCACAGGTAGAATCGCTTTTCAATGGATGCAATAAAACAGGGATATATCTGTGCATCAGATACAAATGTATTGCAAATGACAATTTAAAGTTATAGCAAACCATAACATTACAAATAGACAAGTGAGTTGGAATAATAAGTAATTTGAACTATTAATAATTAAAATGTGACTCTTTCCGTGTATTTACTGCAGCTGAGCAAGATAGGGATTGTATGTTGTTAACTATAATATTTGCAGAAGTAGCTGCTTTCATAAAGTAAACTATGCTATATATAATTTGATTGATCATTCATATATGTATATGTCGTATCGGTCTGATATTAGGACGTTGTGTTAGTATTAGTATTAAAGCGAAACTGACAATTAGCGCTAATCGAATGAGTTAGCATTTTAGTAGGTTTTGCTGAACGTGGTCTCGGATGTCGCAGAGTGACAGCGAGAGGGCTATGCCCTTCGCCCAGAGTTGCAATAATATTGATGAACGAGAATATGCGACCAAGAGGCAGTTTGACAGGAGAGCTGAAAAAGGGCAGTCAATCAGAGTTGGTTGAGAAAGAAAGACGTTTTGGTAATAGAAGTCGGCGACACCGAGAACTCGTTATTAGGCAAACTTATAATGGAAGGCCAGAGTATTAATTTTAACGCTACGATAAATGTATGTAAAAATAAATGATGATAATGGTTATTCAAAGATGAAGAGTTCAACAAATCGACAATAATTTCTACCCTGCTCTGCTTCATATGTCAACAGTTCGTACGTTTTCAAATTTGACTTATGCATATATTCAATTAACTATGTTATAATTATATTTGTGAACACGTTGTAATCCTCCTTAAATGAGTTTTATAATCATGTTTATATCGATTCACATATAAGGATCAAACTTGTCGACTGTAAATAACTGTTTGTTCTCTGTTGTAATAAATATCAAATAAATAGTTTGACAAATATTTAATTTCGATCCTTATATCTCTTTTCGGCCTAAGACTAAACTCTTATGCTATGTCAACAGGGTAAACCTTGTTTTGCCTTTCTTACCCTGATATATTTTTAAAGATATATTTTGTGTAGTTTTCTGCTTCTTTAAAGTCTCTGTATGTGAGTCCGTAGTTACGCCAGTCTTGCCACTTGTTAGCCAGGGCCAATGTCAAAACTGCAACAGCAAAAACAACAAAACCATTGAAATAAGTAAAAACAA
The DNA here is from genome assembly GCA_035045845.1 of Drosophila buzzatii. Taxonomy (NCBI): domain Eukaryota; kingdom Metazoa; phylum Arthropoda; class Insecta; order Diptera; family Drosophilidae; genus Drosophila; species Drosophila buzzatii. The sequence continues at coordinate 645,683 of JAWNOS010000373.1, read as the reverse complement.
AAAACAAAATGGGGAAACTTCTGAAAAAAATGAGAAGTTTTTCATTCCGCACGCACACAAAATAAAATCAAACAGAAAATAGTGAACGGCAGCGGGTCCTGGCATATGGCTACAGGACATATGGTCTCTGATATTTCTGGCCATGCTTGTACATTTTTTTCTGGTGATGTTTGCAGCTATTTTGTTTTGATAGGGCTGAAATGTTTTTTGTGCTGCCGTTTGATCTGAATCTGGCTGAGTGGGGACTTTTGTCCCTTTGCTGCCAGATTTTACCTGTTTGTTTAACAAAACTTTTCCCCTCTCCATTTTAGTACTTCAGCTTTTCGAGCTGTATTCGTTGCGCAACTGAAGTACTTAAGCAATTTTTATCGCAGGACTTTGTCAGTTCAAATTGTTTGCTGTTTGCTTCAAACTTGTCGCAAGTCGAATTCACTCCCAGACAAAAATTAGAGGAAAAAAAAAAACGACAGAAAATGAGCAACTTTCTTACTGCAAATTGCAGTTTACTTTGCTGCTTTCGACCAGCAACCTGCAACATCATAAATGCCACAGCATTTGGCTTTGCCTTTACACAGTGGGCGTGGCATGGTAAGAGACCTCCCTTTCAGTAGTTCGGTTATTGTACTTGTCTAAAGAGAAGCTCTGGGCCGCCAGCTTTGGTCTGTGCAAGTTTTGCTTTGACACTTTGACATTGACAATGATGTATGTGTTCACTGCTGGAAGTATGTGTGTGTATGTGTGTGTGTGTGTGTATGTGATATGTATGGGAGTGGCATTGCGTTGTCATTAAATATCGATTACTTAATGGCAGAAAACTGAGTTAATAGCTCGTACTTGTGAGAATTAGTCAATTTGTGTGCAATTTAAGTTCTTGTTAAGACTCAAAATTCAATTGAAAATTAATTATCATCATATGTACAAGAATAGCAGAAAAAAAAAAAAATAAATAAAAATAATAATAAAATAAATAAATAAAAATGACAATGAATTTATTTGAATAATTAGCTCTCATTTGAAACAACAAGAAGCGCGTTATACTTTATTTTTATATGTACCTTGATATATATATACATAAAGTATATATATTCTTGATCAGGGTGACAAGGAAAGTTGATATAGCCATAAGTTTTGCCAAATCAAACCATTGAAAATGGGAATTCAGTGTATAATGGTTTTGTTAAATGTATGTAACAGGCAGAAGGATACGTCGCAGACCCCGCAAAGTATATATATTCTTGATCAGCATACAAAAATATGTTGATTAAGCCCTGTCCGTCCGTCCGTCCGAGTTTTCCGAAACTACAAAAGCTAGACATGAAATTTCACATGAACACTCGTATGTTAGTTACGCTGAACGAGTTTATTTTGTTTTTTCGATAACTCATCCCATTTCCAAATTATCGATAAAAATTGAAAATTCGTTTCAATTTTTTACGTTTTTTAGGCATAGCTTCTACACAGTTTTACCTAGAGAAATTTCAAATTTGTCTATTTGATATTATGAATACGCAGATTATGTAATTTTCAGATTTTGGATGCCACTTCACCTTGTCCCTAAATTTGAATTTGAAATTTGAAATACTAGAAACAATTTGGCACATGGATACCTTTAGATACTTTTAATCTACTCTGAAGATCTCGTGAAGATCGTCCATCTAGAAATTGAGTTATAAGCGTTCAAAGTTCAGCCCAACCCACCCCCAAACCTTGGCAGCAACTGGGCGCTTAGCAGAGCTTGCGCTCATGCGTTCGTAAAGCTCATGCGTTCGTAAAGAAGAAGAGTATTATTTCTTTTTGCAAGGTTCAGGGAATCTCGTATTCGAGTCGTCTCGTTTAGAGCTTTCTTACTACGGTTATATTACGTACGGTGTTATATTCACACTTTGAATATATATGGATTTAAATACATACAATAGTTTCGCCCTTATGCTCTCTTGTCGCATACAATATTTTCATTAAATATTTGCCACATAGCCTTTACTTGCCTTCACCATAAGCCCTTGCGAACAATATGCATTGGCAAAATGCTAAACGAAATAATTTAATAAAGTTTTTTAATTGAAGCGAGTAATTTGTCATGCAAAAATTGACTGAAACTTTGCAGTCTTAGCCTTTGATTCATTAACTATTTATTTATAAATCAATTTACGCTCAGTTGCACAATTCAATATCAAGTGCGTTCTTTATTGCTGTACAATATTTTATTATACAACATATTTTCTCAAACATTTTTGTACCTTTGTTGTGCAGTTTTATTAGGAGCAATTTATGTTGACATGGCGAACGACTGGCTGCAAATTGCTTTTGTTTTATTGTTGCCATGTGGCATGCGGCAAGCACAACTGTAAAATATAATAATAAAATAAAGAAAAAAAAGTTATATATAAATGATTTGATGTATGTTTTATGGTTTTGGCTTCAACAATAACATTTCTCATTTATAGGCAAATAAATTTTGCCATTGATTGAATGATTTTTTTTTGTTTTTTCGTTTTTGGCTTTTGTGTTTTGCGTTTGGAGATTTGCATCTGAAATTGTCATTTGCAAATAATTAATGACGAAAACGCTGTTGTTGTTGCTATTGCTGTTGCTGCTGATGCTGTTCTAGTTGGTGTGCGAAACTAATTAAATATGCATGCTGCACAAATTGACTCTGTGTGTGTGTGTGTGTGTGAGTGTGTGGGTGGGTAATGGGGGGTGTGTAACCACACGTTAAATCCATGGGAACAGCGCGTATTTGTGGTCAACGCTTATTTTGTTGTACTAGTGACTAGCGGAGTGTACATTGTAGCTCCAGCACTATCTCTATAATATCAGCTCCGCCCTGCACCCCCTCTCGCGATCTAATGAACCCACTCCTCGGCCTAACTGTCTATTTATTGATGCATTTGATGCATCATGCAACAATGAGAACAAATGCATAGTTGAATCATTGTGTGTGTGTGGTTTTGTCTATCCATGCAAAGCGTTGGGTATTCAGGACCGGAGTGTATGGAATACTCTTGAATACAAGCACTCAACGTGCAGAGTTTGAATGTCTCTTAAGCTACTTTCTTAAATGTATGCGTGAGCATTCGAAATGCGGTTCATATGAAACCAAGTGTGAACTGCTTTGTTTAGCTGCTGTTTTAATTATTCTACAGGTATGGCAAGGGCAAAGTTGTTTGTTCAGTTACTTGAAGTCAACTGCAGGTTTGGGCGCTGACAATAAAATAAATAATATACATTTATTTATTGAAAATAAGTATTAACAAAAAGGAATATAAAAATATCAATTGTTATCGATAACAAGAATGTGCTATCATGCTGAAAAAATCGAAATATCAAGAATATAAACTTTTGTAACTTGGCGAAATCACAAAAGTTCACAAGTTGGAGAAATTGGCATAAATTATGAATATTTGTGTAAATTCGATAGTGCAATGAAATTAAAGAAGCTTAGATCTCTGTATTGAAACTTTTGTACTTTATGGCGCTTTGTTTGCTTACTTCTCTAATACAGTATGGAAATCAGTGTTTGGGCTGCACATAATTTAATTAGGCGAGCTCACCATGATATGCAAACATGATTTTGTTGATTTTCCACGGCTGACGTCGTAACGGATGGCTGTGTGCACATGCACGAATTTTAATTGTTTTATTTAACATTTAAAACCAATTTATATTTATGAAATTGTACATTGCCGGCAAAGGAGGTACACACAAACACGCGCATACGCACGCGGTTGAAGTCCTGTGGTACGGGTCGTATACGCAACATTTCCATTTGCCATTAAAGTGTGCGAAACATGTCGCGAAATGTGCCCCGTGCCAATTTGCGTTACCTGTTTGGCTGTTATGCAGGTAATTAAAATGAATATGCGACGTTTCGTAGCAGCTTGTCAATTTTTGTGCTGCCTGCGGCCAGCGTTGCGTATGCGTAATGCGCAATGTGTATATAAATAATGAATATAATGTTACAACGGCACACAGAAAGGGCGAGAAAGACACATAGAGTGAGATAGAAAGAGAGAGAGAGAGAGAGAGAGAGAGAGAGATAGGGAGACAGAAAGACTAAGAGGGCGGTGGGCGTAGATGAATAACTGTTAATTAATTAGCATTCTCTAGTGTGGTGAGGCAAAATTTAAGCCGCTTCAATGGAGCGCTTCAAGTGTTTGGCTACAAATCGCATTAGCAGATTGCAAAGGGCAGACAAAGGCACAACGGCATTCGCAGGCCGAAACCTTAACTCCAAATCCAACAACAACAACAACAACAATCCCAAACTCCAACTCCAGCTCCAGCTATGGTTACGAGTGCAGTTAGTGCCACAGGCTGAGCTGCAAACGAAGTTCATTTGCCATTGCGGTTTTGTCGAAGCAACACAGGCCATCCCAGAGCGAGGACAACGTTGCCAACGGAGCGAGTGATTAATTCCAACGGAACTCTATTCATAATAGAGGCAATAAAAATACGCTCGCTGTTAACGTTTAATTGCCTGACAAATATTTGCCCCGACAATGAGTTAGGCTCGAGCTCCTGAGTGGAAATCAAATAATGAACACTGAAAGAAAATGCAGGTACTTTATATTATAGTTGATGCAGTTTGATTGACATTTATATACTCTATAGCCAGAGTTTGGTTGATTCAATAGTATCATTTCGAGGTAATTTAATCGTCATATTTTTGTTGTAGGTTCAATTTACCACAACTTGCTTACGTCTTACGACTTGAATTAATTTCTCAGTATTTTTTGTTATTTAAACTAAAAGATAAAATAACTTGTAATTATTAAAATACAAATAAAAAAAGTAAAAATGTAATATAATAAAGTCATATTGAAATCCTATTTCCAATAAATATTTTGTGTCGAAAACCAATTTTCAGAACTTTTCCATAGTAAACTTTCGTAAAATTAAATTAATAGCTTATTAATATTTCATAAATAATTGTCTTGCAATTCAGTTTCGCCTTTCTCTTATAATTGGATAGAGAGTTTTCATTATTGCTTTTACTCTAATTATGCTTGCATTTAACTCTGCTCTTATCCACTTTTCTGATTACGATGCATAATTTGTAGGCAACAAGCGCCAACCGGCGGCAATCTCCCCTTTCGCCTTGATGAACAATAAGTTTAATAGCAAAACTTGGCCCTTCACCTCCTCTCGATTGATGTTGCCTTGTTGCATGCATTATCGGCATACGCTGCTGTTTTATATAACTTTGACTGGAAAACTTTGCCGCTTTGCTGCTTGACAAAATGTGCGCGTTTCAGCGCGGCGTGGGGGATCTGGTGGGTCTGGAGGGGTCTGGTGAGTGTAACCCTGTGCGGTACTCGTATTTATATGCAAAAATCTTAAGTGAAGTATCGATTTTGCCGGCAGCTAGAAAATTATTTACAAACGAATGAACTTTCAAAGTAAAAAATATAAAAGCTCTGTATACTGCGAATGTATTTGCATGTGTTTGTGGCCTGAAGTTTTGTTTATCTATTTGGTTGGTCCTTTGTGCGCCTGGCTCGAGCACTTCAAAAGAAAACTCACTGGCTATGAAGTTGCGATTGAGTTCAATGGAATCTGCCTGTCATGCTATCGGACAAACCCAAGAAGTGCCTCTACCTGCCATTTAGTTATCTAGAGAATTAAGTCCTTTCATAACGTTTATTGATTGCTTCAATGAATGAGTAACTAGATGTGGAAGAATAAATCGAATATTTACTCGGGCAATACTTAAAATGGGATATAAAAACTGGAAATTGAATGACTTAGTGGTATATTGAAATGGGTATGACAGATACTTACGCTACTTTTCTACCAGAAAATTCTACTCTGAAGATCTTCGAAAGCGCTTCTAATCTTTCGTTATTTTACACCTTAAAAACTGCGTGATGTCTGCGTATTGTAAGCAATTTAATCAAATATTCTCAACAAAAATGAATGTCCAATTAAATCATAATACAAATTTATTTTGCATTTGCATTAAAATATTATAGAAAGTTTACCATTAGGCCACTATTAAAACCAGCAACTATATTAATTATTGCAATCCATTTTTATCCATGACTAACAATTAGTTGCTTGCTCATTGACAGGAAGTGTAATTTAGTTGCTGATAATTACATTATACTCTATGGCCTGCAAGTCACTCTCTTCTTATCTGTTTACAATTGAGATCTCAGCAAAGAGAGCTGGAGCAAATACATTTGTGAATTTATGTGACGACTCCATTCGATATGTATTAGCCGTTTAGTGCCTTAGCTTTTTACCCTTTCGCGTTTGCTTTGGCGCTTTTCGCATTAATCTTTCGGCTCGAAGTTTTACTTGGCTGCAGCCCAAAAAACTGCAAAAGTAATTTAAACTTTTGCTTTTACTTTTGTCTAAGGGTCTTCCTTTTTTCTTATTTTTATACCCTGAGCCCATTGAAAATGGAAAATCAGGGTATAATGGTTTTGTTAAAAGTATACCCCATATACCATACCATACGTCATAAGCATATATATTCTTGATCAGGGTGGCGAGAAAAGTTGATATAGCCATGTCCGTCTAAATTCTAGCTAATTCATCTTTAGAGGCAGAGTCTCCAAGTCTTCTACATATACATATATAGATACTAATGTAAGAATTTTATTTTCCTAGTTATTATTTTATTTTAGATTGATTTTTGTTACACTTATTACTATTAAATTAACTTAACGCGATACATGATTTGAATTATGCGTTCAATTATATCTTATATTTAATTGTCTTTTCCTCTTTTAACATCACGCAACTGCTCAGTACGGCGGCAACAATCTGACTCTCTTCTTCTGACTCACTCGCTATCGTTTTCGATAACTAGTTCGGCTAACGATCGCTCCAACAGATCCGTCGTTCCTAAGCTAGGGATGTCATAACTTTTAAAAATCCCACACCAATTTAATGCAATTTCGGTTTTTGTCAGATTTTGGATTCCGGTCCCCACTTCGCCCCTCCACCCCCAAATGTGAAAAAAATGCATTTCAAATACTAGAGACATATAGTTTGATTTGGCATATAGATATGAAGATCAAAATGAAACAGAATTATTAATCATCGAAGTTTTCTCATCAAAACCCAGCGAGACAGCAAGACGCTTGCAATGCTTACACACATGAATACACACATACATGCCTACAAGCGTAGATCAGCGTCTATGTGTGCGAGTGGTTTTGCATGTACAGTTTCTTATGGAGTCGAATAATTCTTGGAATATAATTCGTTCGAAGAAGGACTCAGGGGATTTCGTAGTCGAGCAGTCTCGACTACAGCTTTTTTACTTGTTTTATTTTGGTTTTGTGTGTGTTTTCTCGTTCCACTCAATATACGCCAGACAAATTTAGCTTAACACTTTTGCCTATTGGCATTGGCGGCATTCGAATTGAAAGTTGAATAAAATAAATGCAAGAACGAAAATCGCACAAGAATTTTGGATTGTTACATTTTGCATAAGCCTCTTAGGCGCTTACTTTGATTCTGTTTAACGTGCTCGCAATTTGCCATCTCCAGTTTATGGCCAAAGACGTAAATTCCCTTTTTATTTAATGTAAGTCAGCATCAACTGGATGGGGCGTGGCAGCAATGAGCGGTTCTCCTCTCTCTCTCTCTCCTCCTGCCAGACACCTGTCCACGTAACTTCATGGGTTTTCTGTCGTGTGTTGTACGTGTTACACATGCACAAAATGTTTTGATTCGCTCGTATTAGTCATTCACTTACTTTGAGGTTATATCAGCTATGTTAACATGTGCATGTATCATTTTTCAACTTAATTGAAGCCTGTGACTAATATTAGGTAATAATTTTATTGATTGACTTTAAGAATTTATGAATGAATATATATATATATATATATATATATATATATATATATATATATATATATATATATATATATATATATATATATATATATATATATATATATATATATTTTTTTTTTTTCTTTCTTTTTATTGTTAATTAGGATTGAAGTAGAATGTCGTAATCTTTGAAAATATGGGAGACAATATCTTAAACGATATACCTTTTGATTCACAAGACTTTTGTTGAGGTAACCAAATACATTATACTACACTTATCATGTTAAGGTTAAGTTCTGCAAAAAGCAGCGTCTACTGAACGGGTAAATTTTAACGCTTTATAAGAAAATCTTTTTAGACATATGTAATACGAACTTCTATCTTCTTCATAAAATCTATATGGTCAGCAGCTTGTTTGCATCTATACAGACAGTTGAACAGAGAGACAGATAGCAACCAATAATCTCTTCTACCAGGAAATCTTGATTGATGGACAAATGTTATGAGCTATAATCGGGCAATAAGATACACCAAATGTTACTTTAAACAGTATGTATGAAATAACTGTTTTTAATTTTTAGTACGATTTATATTAGCGAAATTTCATGCTGTGGGAGTCAATGACCATTGACAAAAGTAATATGTCCATTACATTTTATATGAGTTATCCAGTATTAGTTTGTGTTTGTGTATGTGGATCATATTGAAAAAAAAAAAAATAATAATAATAAAATAAATAAATATTTAAATAAAGTACATGCAACATCTTGGACATTTTGATATTAGAAAGAGTATAGAAATGCCGACCCTTGGCTAATGCAGTTGTTACATTTGTGAGATTTTTGCTTTTATAGCTAGACAAATTTTGGCTGCCATTGGTTTCTGATGTCCGACTGTGTGTGCTGGTGTGTGTATGCATGAATGTGTGTGTCTGTGTGTGTGAGGGGGGATTTTAATCAAATGGCACTCAATAATTAAAGAGCCATGCCACAGGGCGATAGATGCAGAAAGCCATGGGGACATAAATCTAGCTGCCATAACTTCCTGCTGCAAATATTGAAAGTCCATTAACAGTAAAACATGGCTGGGCTTGTCTATTGGGTCCGCCCGGGTGGTCGTCCGTTGTTTTTCATTGTCTGCCTCCAGCTTGGAGTCTCGTTACAATTGCAGCTGCGCTGGTTTTTCGTTTTTTGCATTTGAGTTAGGTGCAGGTGCATAGTGTCGGCGCTTGTGGCATGTGTCCTGTCTGCATCTGATAAATGCGTCGAAACAACTTTAATTAAAACATTTGCTGGGCTCACTCGCTCCACTCCCTTCTGTCTATAGACGGAGCCACGCCCACATGGACGTCAATAAACCATCAACTAAGGTTCTTGTGCTTGTTGCTCTGTGTTTATTTGTTTTTCAACACAATCGAAGCGTAAACATAACAAATAGCAACAAACGGAAATAACGGCGCACACTCAGACACTTGCACACAGCTAGGCACTCCTTCTATACACACACACACACACACACACACACACACACACACACACACACACACACACACACACACACACACACACACACTCATTTGCCCACGCCTCCTTATTTGTTAGCTTTGGTGTTGTTGCTGCTGCTGGTGACATTTGATGTTTGTTTGTTTGCCTTGACATGTTGCCCAAATTGCATTTGTGCGTTTCTCTAGCTGTTGTTGTTGTATTTACCATGTTGTATTTGCACTGGCTGTGGACATTATTAACGCGCTTTGCGTCGTCCTTCTCGCTAAGTCATCAATGAAATGCCGATGGATGAAGTATTTAATTGAAGACCCTTTAGAAAGGAACGTAATTGATTGATTAACTTAATTTAACACAGAACAAATTCAAATCAAATATTATAAAAAACGAATTATTTCACATTGTATAAAATGCGCTAATAATTCGGCTAGATATAACAGCAATAAGCTATACAAATTGATTTATAATATTATTTATTAAAATATAAATTCACTAAAAATAAATAAACTAATTCAATGGGCACATTTGATAATTTGAATATTTGTATACCCTGGCTCATTGAAAATGGGAAATCAGGGTATAATGGTTTTGTTAAATGTATGTAACAGGCAGAGTGAGGCGTGGCAGACCAGATAAATTATATATATTCTTGATCAGGGTGACGAGAAAAGTTGATATAGCCATGTCCGTCTGTCCGTATATTTGAACGCGTCGATTTCCGTAGATACAAGAGCTAGAGAGTTCATTCTTTTTGTGTTAGGTTCATATATTGCACGCGCAGAACGAGCTTGTTTCAGAAATTCGATAACTTGGATATTTCCAGAGTTATCGATAAACGAATTTATCGAGAATCACTCACAAAATTATATATAATTCATCTTTAGAGTTAGAGCCTAAAAGTCTTCTGCATATATATAGATACTAATTTAATACTATTTCGTTTTTGTTAGATTTTGGATTCCGGTCCCCTATTCCCCCCACACCACAAATGTGCAAAAATGTATTTCATATACTAGAGACCTACAGTTTGGTTTGGCATATAGATATTAATGTCATGATCATAATCTGAAAATATCAATACGATTGTCCGTCTAGAAGCAGAATTGTGAATCAAAGAAGGCCCAGTAACATGGGCAGCAAGACAGCAAGCCGCTTGCAATGATTACACACATACAGGCATAGATCAGCGTGTCTGTGCTCGTGTTTAGTTTCTTACGCGTGGAGAATAGAAGTGAAGCATTCTTGGAATATTATTCGTTCGAAGAAGGGCTCAATGGATTTCCTAGTCGAGCAGTCTCGACTACAGCTTTCTTACTGTTTAACATCAAATAGTATTTTTTCATTTGATTCATTATTTGTACGCCACTATTACTTTCCAGATCTGCTTTATATTAAAAAAAAAATAAATAATAATAATTATAAATATAAATAAAATGCATGCTAATCACTTAAAGTATTATTTCTGAATGTAATCAAAACAGTTTTTACTTCTCAATAAATAAAAATATTTGATACGAATATTTTGATTTTGGCCAAAATATTTGATGCAAATATTTTGATTCATTTTGATTTATTTTTTTCATTCTAAGCTCAGTTTGTAATTTGTTGAGTGCCACTGAAACCGAACTCAATTCAGATTAGTTTCAGCATTTTTTCATTTTAACTGTCAAACTAAAAGTGCATTTTCATTGGGCTTGAGTCCGGGCTCGACCTCAATGTGGCGGAGATTTGTGTGTGTTTGAGTTTGTTGTGCCAGTTGGCTCAGTTCTCATTTGCAGCCTGAGCACGACTGGTCGAAGTATTGCCGAAAAATGGGAGATTGATGCGTTCCTGATTTTGACATTCTCCGTGGGTGTGTCTGTAAATGTCTCTCTGTCTGTCTCTATGTCTATGTCTGTGTCTGAGCCGTACGCTCAACAGTTCGGTAAACGGTGCTGGGTAACAGGGGCAATCAGCCCCGGAGCTAACCAGTGAAGCAAACACGTCGTAAGCTGAGCAAAGGCTCATCGCCAACTTGTTCATCACCCAAAGAGAAAGAGAGCCGGGCTAATCGGATGGCGAAAATGGGGCATGAATGGCACCCCGTAAGCGGCTTGGCTCTCAGATTAACAGATTATGATCTGACATGAACAGAAAATGTAGTTAGAGAACTTCATTAGCAACATGTGTACAATTCGAGAGCGTATTTCGTTGCCCTCGACGCGCACCACTGGGCAATTAAAGCAATAAAAGCGCAGACGAGTGCACATTGAAACACCGAATCCATATAGGAGCATGCTCCCAGCTCCCAGCCCGATGTCCAGCACTCAGAGTTCTCCCACGTCCAGCCTCTAACACTCGCCGCTGTCCTCTTTGTTGTCTCCATTGCGGAAGCCCTACTTAAAAAAGTTGTCGAGTGAACGGCAAAAAATAATTGAAAAGCGCACTTTGGCTTTGGCTGTGTTTGCCTTTTTAAAGAAAACATTTACAAGAGGGCATAAAGACTCAGCTATAGCAATTGTAACGAATGTGATTCGATTGAAAGCAATACAAACATTTAATATTATGAGAGCCAAGAAGTAATAAATGTCTATTGATTGCCATAGATTATTGCAATAACATAGTTTAATGTTATATCCATGTTACGTAATATAAAATCTGTAATTGCTGAGATAATGTTAAGGACTAATACCATTCAACATTAACATTATAGCTACTTATGTACAATATCTTTGAAGAGACCTGAAGTAATGTATTCGTGATCTATTGCAGAACTCTGGCTACCGGCATTCAATAATAATATTAAATATTTTATAGTTGCAATGAAGCCAACTTTTTAAGCAATTATTTGAGAGAGTATTCAAATTTCGGATTTGTCGTGGTCAATTCAGATATATTTTTTATTTGATCCATTTTATGTGGCAGCTGTGATTGGGTCATGTTCTCGCTAATCCCCACTTGGCGATACGAAGTCCGCTCAGACCCTGTTTTCAACTTTATTTAATGCAATTTTCATTTTAAAATCCACTGACAGCGAGAGTGTGGGCGTGTTTATTTAATAGACATCGCATTAAATGGACAAAGGCGGAATTAGAAATTAATTTTTGGCCGTGCGGCTAAACGCTAACATTTAGTAATTGAAATGGAACAACAGCAACAACAACTACTGCAACACAAATACGAACTCAAATACACAAACACAAACAACAACAGTGATTAAAATATATGCTATGCATTCTGTATAAATGGGAAATCATGCATCAGTTTTTGCCACTTCAAATCCTAGAATGCACTCTATTAAATGCTAAATAAAATCACAGATTCACATACACCCACAGAGAGCACACTCACAAACACACATACAATCGCACGCATTTAGATTGGGAGCGAGCTGTAGATTGCGGTTACACTGTAAATTAAATATAAAATGTCCTGCGGACTGTCGCTCTTTATGCATGCGGCTGCCCCAACAGCAACAGCAACAACAACAACAACAGCAACAGCAACAGCAACAACAACAACGTTGCCCGTCGACATTGCAACCAAAAGTTTTGCACATTTTTGAAATGCTTTTTGCAAACGAATGCAGACTGAAAGTGAGGAGTTTAATGGTTGTCGGGATTGGGCGGGTCAGAGCTGTGCAACAATACAAAACAAAAAGAAACTTCACAGCAAGTTTAAACATATACATCTACAAGAGCACGCACACACATACCCACTCTCACACACAGAGAGCCGGAGAGGCACGTATTGGACCCGGCTTAGTTGTCCCATCAACAATTTCAAGTGCACTTTTGCTTTTGCCTGTTGTTTGCGCACGACAAGCTCGAACAGGCGGCAAAAGAAACAGATTCGATAAGAAAAGATGCAATGAATTCATATTTATATATAATATTATATTTCATTTTAAAACACAAGGGAAATATAGGTGCCGGACAGACGAAATAAACGGAACGACAACGGAAATACGCCGATGCATTTTAAAATTTCCCTATTCTCATCTCATTATATCAAGATCGACTTAAATTTAGTTAAATTCATTAGGATTTACAATAATTATTTTTTTCTAATATACAAATCTTTTGATAAATCGACAGTGATCAGGAGTACACAGTTGTTAATATAAACAAATATATATTTTAAGTTTCAACTCTCTGGAGTCAACTTGTTCATATGGAGTGATGGACGCATATTGCACAAAACCCATATACTCATTTCCTTTCGTGAACGCATGTAAAGAGAAGAGAAGAGACTGAAACTATTTCTGTCAAATATATTCTTTTATTAGAAAAGTAATTTCTTATTCGCCGAAATTTGATCTACATTTAAGTTGCCTAAAAAATGTAATATTATTAATATAAAATTTCATTAAAGCTATAACATTGTAAATTTGTTTTGTTTTGAGTTTGAATTCATACATTTTTCTTAGGATCAAAAAACAATTGTGAATTTTGATATTAATTTGAATAATTTTTGACATTTTTGTGTGGTGCACCGGGACTTCAATAAAAGTATATTTGGATGTATGTATAAAGTTGTTTGTACCGCTTGATGAAAATAATTGTAGCATACTTTAGAGCAACAATTTAAAAGGCCATGGTCACGTAAACCGAAGCATCGGGAACAACTAAAGCAGCTGCAGCAGCAGCAGCAACAAAATCAACAATTGCAGCTGCCCAACAAGACCCCAGACGTCGACTTTAACATCATTGCAGCTACTCTTGAGACGCAGCCAGTCGACTGAGCACTGCGGAATATGAAATATAATTTGCTTTATATAATATGCAAAACGCACTCACTTGTCACAAATTGGCCGGCATAACAGAAGCAAGTGCAGCAGCAGCAGCAGCAGCAGCAGCAGCAGCACTAACAACATCAACAGTTGCAATTGTTGAATATCATTTGGCAAGGGCCAAGCACTGGCTGACATATTGCCAATAGTTTTGCCTGTCAGATTTGGCTGGGATTTGCCCTGAAATTGCGTGCACTGAATAACCGAAAGTAAGGAGCCGAAGCTAGTGAGTGCTGCGAGTGGCTGGTCCATATTATTATGCAGACACTGTTACGTTGCTCGTAAATCACCTGCGTATCAAAACCGCAGCAACAGCAAATACAGCTGCGGAAACAGAGGCACTTCTCGAGCAGCTTAAGAAGTTGCAGAGCCGAACAGCAGAAGCAGTTGAGCAGCAGCAACAGCAACATCTACTTTTACATATGCTTGAAGTATCAGCAGAAATAGTAGTAGTAGCATCAGCAGAAAGAGTAAGTGAAAACATGGATTGTAGCAGCAAAAACAACAATTACAACATTACAGCAGTAATGAGAGGCAGCCAAAGCAACCACAGCGGAATCAACATCTACTGAAGCAGCAACAGTTACAGCAGCAATTTTCCCATTAAAAATAGTGATGGCAACGACAGCACCAATAGGAGTAGATGCTGTAGCAACAGCCATTACAGCAGCAACTATTACTGTAGCTGAGAGTAATTTCAGCAATAAAAACAAGTAAGAAAGCTGTAGTAGAGACTGCTCGACTACGAAATCCCCTGAGCCCTTCCTCGAACGAATAATATTAAAAGAATGCTTCGTTTCGATTCTCCAAGCATAAGAAACTAAACACGAGCACACACACACGCTGATCTATGCCTGTGTGTGTGTAATCATTGCAAGCGGCTTGCTGTCTTGCTGCCCATGTTGCTGGGCCTTCTTTGATTCATAATTCTGCTTCTAGACGGACAATCGCGTCGATATTTTCAGATTATGATCATGTCATTCATATCTATATGTCAAACTAAACTGTATGTCTCTAGTATTTTGCATTTTATATATGGGTAATTCTCCAGAAAAGTCAACTTCTTGTCACGTTCGACACTTTGGTTTTTTGTAATTATTTCGAAAACGGATTAATTTTAGTACTAATCAAGAGTAATATCTTTAACTATTTGTCAAAATAAAGAAGTTTCTTACCATTTTCAGCACTAAAATTTATGCATTTTTAAGATAATTACAAAAAACTATCAACTTATTTGTTTGTGCTGATCAAGAATATATAAACTTTGTGGGGTCTGCGAGGTCTCCTTTTGCCTGTTACATACTTTTAACAAAACCATTATACCTTGATTTCCCACTTTCAACGGGCTCATGGTATAACAAGTAAGAAAGCTGTAGTCGAGACTGCTCGACTACGAAATCCCCTGAGCCTTTCTTCGAACGAATAATATTCCAAGAATTATTCGATTCGTTTCTGCGCGCATGCAAAACCACGCGCACACATAGACACTGATCTACGCTTCTATGCATGTATGTGTGTATGCATGTGTGTACGCATTGCAAGCGTCTTGCTGTCTCTCTCTGCCTTTGTTGCTGCGCCGTATGGGTTTTGATGAGAAAACTTTGATGATTAATAATTCTGTTTCTAGATGGACAATCGTATTGATGTCTTCAGATTATGATTATGATATTCATATCTATATGCTAAACCAAACTGCATGTCTCTAGTATTTGAAATGCATATTTTTCATATTTGGGGGTGGTGGGGCGAAGTGGGGACCGGAATCCAAAATCTAACAAAAACCGAAATTGTATTAAATTAGTATCTATATATATGCAGAAGACTTGGAGACTCTAACTCTAAAGATGAATTAGCTAGAATTTTATAACTGGTTCCCGATAAATTCGTTTATCGATAACTTTACAAATATACAAGTTATCGAATTTCTGAAACAAACTCGTACTGCGCGTGCAATATACGGACCTAACACAAAAAGAATGAACTCTCTAGCTCTTGTATCTTCGGAAGTCGACGCGTTCATACATACGGACGGACGGACGGACGGACAGACGGACATGGCTATATCAACTTTTCTCGTCACCCTGATCAAGAATTTATATACTTTATGGGGTCTGCCACGCCTCCTTCTGCCTGTTACATACTTTTAACAAAACCATTATACCCTGATTTCCCATTTTCAACGGGCTCATGGTATAATAACTGAAAACAGAGCAAAACATTCAATACTATTAGCAATTGCGGTTACATTAGCAGTAGTAGCAACAGTGCGAACGACGGTTGCTTAAAAGTATGTAGAAGAGGCAGCCACATCAACATCGACAAAAGCCCAAATAGATACAGAAACAGACTTGGCAGAAGAGTATGAAAGCTATAGAATTCAAACTAGCAGCACAAGTATAAATAGTATCAAATGTAAGGGTGGCAATAGAAAGAGCCACATCAGCAGCAATGGAAACACGTTTAGCTGACAACATTATATGTCGAAAGAGTAGCAAAAACCCAACACTAGGAAACGGTTCTAGAGTAAGAGCAATAATGCAAGCAATGCGAAGGCTGACTCAGCAGAAAGTAAATACCTTCGTTGCTTTTACAGAACCAATAAACAATAATAACCAGAAAACAGTAACACCTGTAATGGAGAAAATAGCAGAAATAACAGCAGCAATACATAAGGGCACCTAGCAAAAGAATGAGCAACAGCAACAGTGATAGCAGCAGCAGTCAAACGCTGAACAAGAGTCACACTAAAAGAGCTAAAGTAACAGCTGTACCATCAACAGCAATAGCAGTAACATCGACAGTAATAGAAAATGTAGAGGTAGCGGCAGCCTACACTTGCTGACTGACACTGAACTACACGCAGTGTAGTGCTAATGCAGCTGATATAATATTGAAGGTATACAATACGGAGCAGCTGCATCAGCTAGAGGAATAAAAACAACAACAAAAGTAACAGCAATAACAGCAACAACTGCAGCAGTAACAGTAATGAGAACAGCAATAGCTACAGCAACAGCAACAGCAACAGCAACAACTATAATGTGAATTACAACAGCAATACCAGCTGCATCAGCAACACCATCTGTGTTCGCTACTGGAACAATAACAACAGCAACAGCAGCAATCACAGCAACTGCACCAGCAACAGCAGAGGTATCAGCAGCCTCAGCTTTAGCTACAGGAACAACAGTTACATTGATAGCCTCAGCATCAGGAACAGTAGCAGTAACGGCAAAGAAAACAGAACAGTCAGCAGAACCATAGCAGCAGCAATAGTAGTAGACATAACAGCAACTCCATATATAACACAACATATGCAAGGAACAGCAACAATTGCACCAGTCCAAGGAGTAGAAGCATAAGTAACACTGCAGAAGTTTCAACGCCGACTACAGTAGCAACAATTAGAGGAGGAGCAGCGGCTGTTAATTTGGTGTCTGCTCCAAGTTAACTTTTCACTGGAGCCACAAAACTTGCGGCGAAAAGTTGAAGCAAAATGAAGATTTATATGTCTGGCAAGCGGAACTCATAGACAGCAGCGCCATGCATAGTGATAGTCTGTCTGTCTATATGTACATCTGTCTGTCTGTGTGACTGTTCCTTTGGCTGTGCTTGGCTGTGCTGCTCCATGATCACGTGTCTCGTTGCAATTTCCGCACCGGATATTTGCTTGGCCTTATGTGAGTATATGAGGCAAACTAAGTGCCAACTTGGCACTAATTTGTTGCACACACTTCCAACAATGGCACACAGACGGAGCAGAGGCTCGTCTCATTATTGAAAGCGATTTTAATAGCATTCCGAATGCAGCTCGAGCTTTGGAAATACGATCTCTCTCAGCAATGTCGGTTGATGTATGCTGCTGCATTTATGATGTACACATACGCAGTCTACAGCCATAACTTACCTAGCTCCTTGGCCTGGGCTGGAAGTCTGGCAGCTTATGTTTGTGTTAATGAACAGCACGGCCAGCAGGGCAGCAACTGGAGCTGTTGTCTAGCATGTGTCTGAGCTCTCTGTCCATTACGTAGTAAATTATTGTGTGTGAGCGTATGTGTGTCTGTCTATCTTTGTCTATCTGTCTGTCCGTGTGTGCGTCCATCCATGTCTATGGTCATACCCATGCCCAGCTGTCAATTTGCGGCCAGTTGGACATGTGGACAGTCGGACAGTCAAATGGACAATGGACGTCAACTGTTCCCTCAGCTACTGACTTTTGACAGTCGCTTGCTTGTTTGGCCCATTTTAATTACATTTCGGAAAGGCCATCTCTATGTAAATTGAGTATTTGCTGCTCCCCTTCCATTTTGTTTTTGGTTTTGTTTCTCATTTTTAAAGCTGCAACATAGTCTGCAGCTGGTATTAAAAAAATACCGAAAATGTTGCCTTTTATGCGGACATAAATTTTCTTATCTCTTTTGCTGAGTTGAGCTGCGTGCTCTTTTCTTTTCTTTTCTCTTTATTTTTTCAGCCATTTCTCACATTTTACCGTCTAAAAATTTCCACGTCAGTTAACTAACGAGCCTTTTATAATACACACACACACACATATATATATATATATATATATATATATATATATATATATATATATATATATATGAGAATGTCTGGCATAGAACTTACACACACATAGTCACTCGCACACTCGTAGTTATGAATAGTCCGAAGCTGGCAACTGTGGCAGCTTTTGAGCAAATGCACATCTGATAAGCAGTTGAATACTTCAAATGTTCTTGACAAACATTTTTCATAATTATGAGGAGATTGCAATCAAGGGCTTTGAATTCATTTTAAAAGATGTTAAGTTTATTTGAAAATCATGAACTGAACTAGGTGTAAGGACAGCAGTTTCCAGATAAGATTTTAAATAGACTCAAGTCATTGGCAGTGTTAACTCGCACTCTTTATTTAGAAAACGTTGTGGACATCATCGGCTGGTAAGACGAGCTTAACATCTACTTGTCTAGATGAATTAGTTTTGTTAATAGATCTCTTCAGGAGCACCATGGGTAAATTCTCTTTTTATTTCATTATTGCAGTAAGTTCACCTAATTACTCTGTTTGCTTTCTTCATTCATTTCGGCTTTGGGTGTTCGATTCCATTTTGCCACAATCAGTGTTGTTTAACTGCATATAAATCCGCTTCTTAATGAATCTGGTCTCACTTCATTCCACACTGTTTGAAATCCATTCAGATAATCGGCTTTCATCTTTCAATTGTTCATTCCTCTTTCCATAGGAAGAGAGGAGGTTCTGAGTATTCCAACAAAGGTTTCACTCAGTTCACAGTCAGTCATGCATCTGTTCTCATTTCATTTAATTTATTTAGCTAATGGGGTTTAAATTTTCAATTCTTTATTCTAAATTTTATTAAGATCGAAGAGCAGCTTTTTATTTTCCCAGTCAGTGTTGAGTAACTTCATAGATCAGATTTCACCTGATTTGCTGAACATATCTGTTCCTGTTTTATTTCAAACAGATTTAAATAAACTTAGCTAATCGACTCTCTTTCCATTCTTTCCATTAAGAATAAAGAGAGGCTTAGAGTGCACTCAGCTAGTGTTGGTTAACTAAGTGTTAATCAGCATTGCCAATATACTAATTCCTGGGAGCAGCAACAACTTTCTGTTTGCCTTCGTTCAAAATCCACTTAGCTAATCGACATCTCCTTTCAAAATTACATTTCGTCCATACTATCAGGTCCAGCATCTACTTACAATTACGACCACACTTCGATATAATGAGCTGAACCATCGGAATGGTTTGGTTTTACGGGCCACAAATGTACACATGTATGTCTATAGATACGAATGTATTTGTTTTTGGGCACAATCTAATAAAAGCTTTTGCGACTTTTGATGATACCCAAAAAAGGATTTGAAATTTAATGAATTTCTTGTTTTTTTTTTTTGTTTTTTTTTTGTCTGCTTTTTTACGCTCGCCTGCGTGGCACATAAAAGACGAAGACATTCGGCTCATTTGTTGCGGGCGGTTGGGTGGCACTTTGGCTTGTGCTTATTTTGATGTGCGGCAGCAAAAGGCGTGAAATACGCCCACGTATAGGCAGGCACGCACACACCCACACACACACACACACACACACACACACACTAAAGCACTTTGCATAAAATGTCATGTGAGCAAAAGCCCAAAAAGGTTTTATGTCAAATTGAAAGACGACAGAGCAACTAAAACTTACCAAGTATATACATATATGTGTGCGTGTGTGCGTGCGTGTGTGCGTGTGTGTGTGTAGACACATGTTGGTATGAGCTGAACTCAAAATGCATGACTCGTCATGGCAGCAGGAATCAGGCTCTAAATAATTTAGCAACCGGGCGGGCAATAAAATTCGAACCGAAATGTCATACGCATGCATTTGCATATGATTTAGCCGGAAGATGGGAATGCAATGCCATGTCCTTATGTCAGTTGTTGTTATACTTGTCGTTGTTGTTGTTGATGTTGTTGTTGTTGTTGTTGTTGTTGTCGCATGGCTGTAAGCGCGCAGTGGAAAATGCCCGTGAAATTGCTGGCAGCGACAAATCAGCAGCTACAACTGTAGTTGATAGCTCTCGCTCACACAGGCACACCCACCATCTCGCTCTGGCAATAAATTCACAATATAATTGTGTATACTGTGAACAGAGAGTGTGTGTATGTGTGTGTGTGTGAGTGGCTGTGGCCTAAGCAGATCTATCTTCTCGTATTTTGCGCAATTTGCCTGACCAAATTTCGACTTATTTGCGCAAATTGCATTTTGCCAACTTGTGTCAACATTAATTTGTTTAGAAATTAAATTTGATGATTCCACAACAAATTTGCCAGCATTGTGAGTCGTTTGCATTGTTAAGCACTTTAAGCATATGGCATCAATTTTCATTAGCCGATCCCAAAACGGAGGCAGACAATGCAGCCGCATCCGTGCAAAAGGCAAATGCTATGCAAAGCTGTAAACATAATTTCATTAATGTTAAGCCGCACAAATTGCAATCGCTCACAAGTATTTAGTTGCGAATGTGTGTGTGTGCGCCTGTGTGTTTGTGTGTGTGTGTGTGTGTGCGTGTAGAGGTCACTAATGAACTGCATAACGAAGAGCATGTATAATGAAGCTATAGAAATTGGTAAATAAATTGATGAATTGGTTATATTTACATTTAATATTGGAGCAAGCAAATAAATTGTTCAATAATTTAGTAGGGTAAAAATCGTTAGTAATTCTTTACTTTTAATTAATTACGCATTTATTAGAATTTAATTCAATTATAATATTACCCAGCAATAACGTGAGTGTGTTTTAGAGTCAAATTATAGAAGAACAAGCAAGAATGCTTGTCGAGGCGGATCGACTATGAGATACCCTGACCCCTTCAAGAAAACTAATACTCTTCTTCTTTCTGCTAACCGCGCAGTTGCTTGGGTTGGGGTGAATTTTGGACGCTTGTAACTCCATTTCTAGACGTACGATCGTCATGAAACTTTCGGATTAAATTTATGGCATTCAAATGTGTCTATTTTCCAAATTACAAGTCTCTATATAATTTGGAAATGGTATGAGTTATCAAAAAAAAAACTCGTACTACGTAACTAACATGCGTGTATTCATGTGAAATTTCAGCTCTCTAGCTTTTGCTTTTGATTTGTATATTTAGATAGGTATTATGGATATGCAGATTATGTAATTTTCAGATTTTGGATGCCATACCCCCTTCGCAATCAATTTGAAAAAAAAAAAACGCATTTCAAATACTACAGACTGAAAATTTCATGAAAATCGTCCATCTAGAAATGGAGTTATAAGCGTCCAAAGTTCAGCCCAACCCACTCCCAAACCTCGGCAGCAACTGCGCGGTTAGCAGAGGCGCGCTTATACGTTCGTAAAGAAGAAGAGTATCACTTTTTTTTAGGGTTCAGGGTATCTCGTAGTCGAGCCGTCTCGACTAGAGCCTTCTTACTTGTTTTGTCTGCGACGCCTCCTTCTGCCTGTTACATACATTTTCACAAAACCATTATACCCTGTATTCCTATTTTCAATGGGTTCATGGTATACAAATTTCTGTAAGAGAAATCCAAAACATTTATTAAGCCTCTAATTGCTGCTGTTACCCAGGATTCACGACAAGTTATCAGCTTGCAGTATTCAATTATTTGCAACAGTTTTAAGCTTACATATATTTTAAGCTGAAGTGGAGTGGACAGCAAAGTTTTTCGTATACACATGAAGCAGTTTTGATTCTCTTTGAGGCGCTTGATTTTCGCACCCAACTCCTATTGTTGTTTATGCGTTCAAAAGCGTTTCTGTAATTGACACCCACTCATGCACACACACACTTACACACACACACACACACACACACATACATACATAGAGTGAACTGAATATCGTATTATGGCCAATATGTGGGGTTAAATAGACAACATTTACGTCCCAATAGCTGCAGCAACAGCAACAACTAATGCTGCAGCAGCAGCAGCAGCAGCAGCAACTGTGTGTGTCTGGAACAACAAAATTCCAGCGTGTCTGCATATTTGAGACTTTGATCATTTGAAACGCTGCATGGCAGACAGCAGAGCAATGCATAAGCCAACGAGAGGGCGAATCGCCCGACTGCCCACATATCGTATGCTAATGCCGAACGAAGCGCCCACAGTTTCCACATAACCGTTATAATATGTCCACTTGAGCCAACCCCGTATTAAGCTTCAACTTTTGCCTGCAGCTTTAGCAATCTAATCATCATCAGCATCGATTGTCCACGTTCGCCACGTCCATGTCCACGTCCATGTCCACGTCCTGTGCCACATATTGACCAAAGCCTTCACTCAGCTCATTCTATCTCTCTCCCAGTCCATCGCTCTCGCACTCTGTCTTCTACTCCTTTTCTGTCATTTTTGATAAATTTATGCACTTTATTTGTCCTGCCGCATGTCGCGTTGATTTTTGCGCAATCCTTTTGCCCATTTTTGATATGTCATTTGCATGCAAAACTAGCCCTGCGCCCAGCTCGAATCTCCCATCTCATATCATCAACTATACTACAGAAGTTTAGTTTTCGGTTATTATACCCAGTAACTAATGAAACTGAAAAGAGGGTATGCTTAGTAGGGGATATTATAAAACCCAAAAGACCTTGAGCTAACATAAATGATTTATGGTAAAGAGATGTAACTAAAATATAGTATTTATAATATCTTGTAATTTGGAAAGTATTTCCAAGATATAAAGCTCCGTCCGTTGTAAAAGACAGTTTTATTCTTTTTTTTCTTATATGAAATATGATTAGAATCTACGTAAAATAAATTTTAATTTATTTTTTTAAGTACTTTAAAAAATGATATTTCTGTATCTACATTATTATCTTGAGGGAACTTTATTTTGGGAATGCAAAAGTATCTACAAGATACTTTTACAAGTGTTACATTTACACCAGATTCATACAATCAGAAATCACATTATTTATCGTGCTAAATCATGTATACGAGTCGCAAATATTTTAACGAACAAAACAGTTTCGAATGTAGAAAGGAAATTCATTTGACCATTTGTGGTCTCTGTGACTTCGAAGTATTTGTTGGAAACTTATAGAGCATAATAGGTTCGATTTAACTTTTCGGCTGCCTTCAGTGACTGCAGTGTTGTGCGAATTGTTGTTCAGTTTTGGACACTTGGCTTCGGTTTTTGGTTTTGTTGTGCACTTTGCGGCTTGTACATGTCCCTTAACTGCATTTGACTTTGGGCTCTGTTGGTCATTGTTTACAGCAGCCTCGGCATAAGCTGAGCAACTGTAGCCGTCCAAAAAAGGATCCAGACTCCAGCTGCTCTTTGTAAGAGTTTGTCTGAATTGTATTGTGTGTGTGTATCGGTGTGTGTGTCCCATGCAGCTGCAGCTTGTGCCAGTATTAAACAATTCTAATAACAATTTTTGTGGTGTGAAAGACATGTGTGTGTGACTGAGTGTTTGCGTATGGGAATGTTATGAGAGTTGGTCGTTACGCATACGGGCAAAAAATTTGCATATTTGATTATTTTATATGGCATTTGAAAAGCAATTTATATTCATGAATTTGCAAATTAGCAAACGTGCGCCAGCCTCATCAAAGTTTAATCATTAAATTTACATTTTTAAAGAATCTCTAAGGCTGATTTGGGAAATGCTTCCCCTACCAGTGCACTGGCTGCCAAACTGTGAGCTATTTATGTCACAGTGCTCTTCCCCTATCTTTCTCTCTCGTTCTGTTTCTAACTATCTCTTATTCATTGTTCTCATTGTCATTATGTTGCTTCTTCTTTACTTTTCTCATCGATAATTGCTGCACATTTTTGGCAGTTTATGTGGCAAGTCTGCAGCGAGAGTTTGCCACGCGTGTGTCAATTATGCAACAGCTGCGGGCCAAGTTAAACAAATAATAAAGTTTCTAATTATAAGCATTGCCAAGGCAAAGTTGAGTTCAGCTCCTTTTGGCTACACTCACAGTTGATAGCAATCAACTTGAGAGATGACTTCTTCTCCGTGCTGCAGCAGCTCAACTTTGAGCTGTGCGTGCGTGTCCCCTCTGGCATGTGCGTGCAACTCGCTCCAGTCTCTGTGTGTGGTGTGTGTGTCTGAGCAAGTCAATGAAATTAGTGGTAGCAGCCACAAGCCAGACCAACTGACAGTCTAACGGAAGTACTAGTACTCTGTCTCCTTGTCTGTTTGACATTTACATTTGACACCAAGTTCAAGCCCCACAACTGGCATAAAAGTGTGTCCGTTGCTGGTAATCAGAAATCAGCTCGTAAAAGTTCTGCCCCAATTCAACTGTCTATTTCCTGTGGTCGAAGAAGCTTCACAACTATTTCGAATTAGGCATCCAGCAAAGATCGAACTGCTTACAGGATATCATAAAAGTTC
Source organism: Drosophila buzzatii (assembly GCA_035045845.1). Lineage (NCBI taxonomy): Eukaryota > Metazoa > Arthropoda > Insecta > Diptera > Drosophilidae > Drosophila > Drosophila buzzatii. The sequence continues at coordinate 620,721 of JAWNOS010000373.1, read as the reverse complement.
TACAACTGAAATAATAATATTTATTTCGTGGGATGAGTTCTTACTTTTATTAATTTTATATGTGCTGTTAAATTATGTTGCTTATTATTTATTTTATTTTATATACTTACCTCAAAAAATGGGCTTTGTAAATATGTGCAAATTAGAAAGCGATTTAATATAATTCGCTGCTTCAACTCTAGGTCAACCATATGCAATTGTACAGTATTCTCATTGCCTATTGAAAATGGGATATGAGGGAATGTTTTTGTCGGAGGGATAAGTTAGAAGAGTGCGTTGCTGGTGAAACGTCACACGGGGTCGGCTGCGCGTAAGTTTGTATAAAAATCAGGCAATTTTGTCACTGTTAACTATCTTAAAACTAGTAGACTAAATTAAGGTGATTCAAGTTGCAAATTATGAGTTCTATATAGATTCACGAATCTGACTATATAAGGGTTTTTGAAAATTTTTTATTCTAAGCCTCTTTCTAGGCAGTTATTGCTGAAGGTAATTCGATCAACCGCCAATATCTTTATCTTATATAACTTAAACTTTATTTTAAACAACTTTAGTTGTTTATAATAACATATACTAATCGTTTCTCATCAATCCACATCATTATATCTATCAAATTCATTCATCATATTAGAAATCTGTTGGCCAAAGATTGGGTGCGGCATTGTTAGCTTCTACCAAGATTTCTGATGGCTGGTTGAACTAGATTATCTGTTTGACTACTTATACTCTCAGTCCTTTTTGGGTTTTTTAATTAATACATAGACTATGAGCAGCAGCTTACCTGATATGACTTCAACATGTACTCTATTTGAATATTGAAATATATTGGCATTTATAAACAATACTAATGCCGAAAATTAAAAAAAGGAGGAACTGCTGTTGCTGCTGCCAGAAGGCCTCACACGTTCTTCCATTATCTAATAAGTTTTTGTATTTTAAGTAAATAAAAGTAAGGATTGATCATTTTTATGGTTCTTACTATTCGAATTCGTTGCAAAACAACTTATTTTGGCAGGATCTCTGCTTCAGTGTCCGCCAAGTAGCCAATTGAGTAACAGAGCACACTTAGGACCGTGTGACGACACTCGGGGTCTGTTAGTTAACAGCAAAAGTAACGGAACTGCTCTTTGCGTAACCTACAGAATCTTTTAACAGTGGGACACATCCCACGCTCAATACTAATACAATTTACTATATGTACGTTGTTGTTATCTCACTCTATTGCATTGTCGGCCAAGACTACGCAGAACAGAAAGATCTGTTGGGCTCGCAAGAGAATCACATTATTTTGTGAGACAGATACACATGAAGGAAGGAGATGGAAACCAATAACCGTAAAACAATATTTTGGTTCTCTTTTGTTCTCTTTACTAGAGATGATACATTACATCAGGGTTGATACGAATTATTAAAATAATAATAATAAATAGTAATTAACTGTGGTACAAATGAATAAATAAATAAAATAAAAATATATATATATATATATATATATTATTTTATTTTATTTTTTTTGTATTTTGGATACATTGGCTAAAAGTGTCACCAAATTTTGTTCTTATAGAATAGTTGGGATTTTTACATTGCGTTATTTAATTGAAATCCGTTAAGTTTTCTTTGAGTTATTTAACGAAGTCCTTGGACAGCTGACAAAAGCACAGCACTTAAGAATAAGAGTTTATACTATACAAGTATATAGATTCATTTGATTCATGAATGCACTTTCGCCTATTCTAAGGATTGCCAGCTACTACTTTAGTTTCGGAATAATGTACCTATGTACATAGAAGCGTTGACAGTGGTGAAGCGAGTTGTCCGTGAAATGTAGGTTAAGGTTGTAATGATTTCGAGTTTATTTTTATAATACTTAAAAATGTGTTTAACTCAACAAACATGCTATTTGACTAGTTTTAAATAGGAAACTTCACTTCTTTAAGTTGGCCTGTGTGTGCATAAATAGGCATTTAACTCGTATAGAATTTAACTGGAATTAATCTTCATTGAGCTTGCTGCAGGCTTTTACATAAAATTGGGCTTTTGAAATTAACTGACATTAAGCCATGAAACTCGTGGTTTGAATTTCCAACACGACACCGCATCGAAGGAAAACCACTTAAATATATACATAGACAACACTTTACTTACAGTTGTCACGTACTTGAACTTTGCTTGTTTTCAGGGCAAGCTCTAGTCAAGGTGATCTCCATCCGAAGCACACTCACCCACACTTACTCCCACAAAAACTCAGGCTTCTTATGCCAGAGGCCACACACTTGCACACATTCTGAGTTATTTTCTGCTTACAAGATTTTGCTTAAGTGTTTTTTAGCAGCATTACGTTACTTACTCCTTATTTCCTGCTCTTGATGCACCCCCTTTACGTTGCGTGCTTTGCTGTATTCCAAGTAGAGCACATTACAATTGCCCAGGGCCATGAAACTTTTCAAGTGTTAACGAGTTTTGTTGCACACATGTGTCGATTGCAAACGTAGTGCACTTCACTAGAAAACTTGCACGACATTTCACTAACAGCAGCAACAGCAACAACACGAACAACGTTAACGATATACGGCAGCCTGATGCGAGGCTCGTCTGTCTTGCCAGAGCATGGAATTTGATTTCAAGCAAAAACAATTTGCATCTTAATTGCTATGCAAGCAGCAGAAAATATACGGAAGATGTAAACAGGTCGGTCAAAACAGCAACTTCTACAACTTCGATAATGAAGAGAGAAAAGGAGAAAGTGAAAGGGTAGGGGAAAGATAGAAAGAGAGAGAGAGAGAGAGAATAATTCTCGATTTGGTAATACTCATACATTATCTAAATGCCCGCAGCGAGTAATACAAATGTAACGTGAGACTGACAACGGCTTAGCGATCGAAAAGGGATACTTGACAAACCTCTATGCACTTGTGTGCATGGAATTAATTGTACCCTTCCAGTGCCTGGAAGTACATAAGGTACATAAGCACTAGGATTTTAAGAAATAAATAGTTCAATTTTTGAATTCGGCAATGTGGAGTTGTTTTCTTTTAACTCTCTAACACATAGCAAGGCGATATTTACAGTTTCGCATTAATCTGGAAGTTATATTATATTATAACAACGGTATATGTACAAATGGTTACGAATACAAATTTGAGTTATACAAATATGTCCATCTATGTACATTTAAACAATCTATGTATCTAATTTTACCACGAGTACAAGCATACATGCAAACAGCAAGCTCGACTACGAAATCCCCTGAGCCCTTCTTCGAACGAATAATATTCCAAGAATTATTCGATTCGTTTCTGCACGCATGCAAAACCACGCGCACACATAGACGCTGATCTACGCTTGTATGCATGTATGTATGTATGTATGTGTGTAAGCATTGCAATCGTCTTGCTGTCTCGCTGCTTTGCTGCTGCGCCGCATTGATTTTGCTGAGAAAACTTTAATGATTAATAATTCTGTTTTTAGTTGGACAATCGTATTGATATCTTCAGATTATGATTGAGATATTCATATCTATATGCTAAACAGAACTGCATGTCTCTAGTATTTGAAATGCATTTTTTTCATATTTGGGGGTGGCGAAGTGGGGATCGCAATCCAAACCGAAACCAAAAACCGAAATTAATGTATTAAATTAGTTTTTATATATATGCAGAAGACTTGGAGACTCTAACTCTAAAGATGAATTAGCTAGAATTTTATAACTGGTTCCCGATAAATTCGTTTATTGATAACTTTGCAAATATACAAGTTATCGAATTTCTGAAACGAACTCGTACTGCGCGCGCAATACACGGACCTAACATATCTATCTTTTGTATCTTCGGAAACCGACGCGTTCAAACATACGGACAGACAGACAGACGGACAGACGGACGGACAGGCGGACATGGCTATGTCAACTTTTCTCGTCACCCTGATCAAGAATATATATACTTTATGGGGTCTGCCACGCCTCCTTCTGCCTATTACATACTTTTAACAAAACCATTATACCCTGATTTCCCATTTTCAATGGGCTCAGGGTATAAAAATATATGAACACTGACATCATCTATTCTCACAGCTATTGATATACATTTTTTAATTGTAGTGTACATTTTTTCAGCTTTTAGATATTTTCTAATATTGTTTACAAAGTGAATGTTGAATAACCTACCTCAACCTACCTAACCTCAAATATTTTGCAACTATTCTAGCGCAGCTCTATTTTTTCTCGCGGTGACAACTCAAGTTCATAAAGTTATGGCATATATGTCTACTCCCATTTAGGGCGTTGCAAATCGGGAAAAACGTATCTTCTACACCGTTAATGTTAAAAAGCCCCTTTTGGGGCGTGGCATATCGAAAAATACCCTGTAATTTTCGTATTTTTGGAGTGTAAGCAACCAAATGTTGCAGTTATGTTAGCCTCGGCTCTTTCTAAGAAGAAGGCGTGGCAAATCGGCAAAGAAGTTTGTTGTGGCCAACTGCATAATTGGCAGAAAGCATTTTAACATTAATATACAAATATTAATGAATTTAAAAAATAAAATTTATAAGTTTTCGATCAATAAACAAAACGTTTCCAGCGGGATTCCAACCTAGGTCATTTTAAAATAACATGTAATCGTTAGCTAAACCTAAATAAATTCGCAGCTGATCAGCTGATCAGCAGCTTGTGTGTATACACATGTGTGTATGTGTATCCACATACAAACATCTGTGTACACATACATATGTACATATATGCATGTATAGAAAAATTGCTTGCTACGCAGCGTGGCAAATCGGTAAAGCAGTTTCTAGTGCATAAATGCACAATTCATATGAGTATGATAAGATATATACCTTATTATCAATTGACGCTGGCAGCAAGCATTTTATAATAAATTTAATAATATAAAATAAACAAATATAAAAAAAATTATAAAATAATAATTTTTGTAAAAAAATTTTAATGAGAGTTCAAACCCACGCAGCGCCACTGTCATGGTCCGCGATTCGTTAACTAACACCAAATAAGGCACTGCTAGAACGCTTTGCGACAAACTAAAATTCACAATCCATAGAAATTTTAGCATGGAAACTTTCGTATGCATACATATAGAACTATACACACTATACGATCTGTAAATCTGTATGTATGTATAGGAAAAACGTTTGTTGCTTGCCATGTACGTTTGCTGATTGCCGAAATATTTCGTTTATTAAATGTTTATTAAATAAATAAGCGGCACCTACGGAAAGAGAGAGTCTCTCGCAGTTAGTTGCGCCTAATTGTAACCTTCTTACTTGTTTGTTACTGGTTTCATGTGCATGTTCTGTACGCTGCCATATCGAAATTCCATGTTGCTTTCACTCTCAGCTGGCTTGTCTGTTTATGCTCTGTTCATGTTCCTGCATATAGGCACCCAGCATATCCTTTCATATCATGTCGTATCATATTTTTTTTTTCATTTTTTTTGTTTGTCTCTTACAAATTATGCTCATATAAATTTTTATAAAACATTTCTGGTGCTGCCATTTTATTTTATGTTTCTTTTTGTTACAACTGCGTCTCATACACTCACTTACACCCGCACACTCAACACACACTCACACACGCTCACACACACTTGTGCCCATTCACCCAACTGCCTTACATTTTTCTGCGCACAAAAGTAGGCAACAAAATGGGCGCGAGGCGAAACGAGTTTTGTGTCTGCAGCAAAAAATGAAGAGCAATTCACACTTGAAAAGTTTCTACATGCGTTTTTAAGTCCGACACAAAGAAGGCCCAACTATACACACGTATACATATATAATTTTACCATTTTAGTAATTTTAGACATTCTGTTCAGCTTAACCCTTTGGATATAAGCTGGCTGCAAAATGTTCTGGAATGGCGTGTATTTGCAAGGGCGAAAGAATCTTTGTATTCAGCATAATATTTAATCCGTGCTGTGAAAAAATACAATTTACGATGAAAGAAATATAAAATGTTTATTAAATGAATGATGCTAGCAAGTCACCATTACCCAAAATAAATCGGTTAAATTATATTATTAATGTGCAAAATATGTTAAATATAGATGTTTTTTTATTTGATTTTTCAACGAATATCGAAGCTTGGTTCATTATTGCGCATTTCGGCGTGTTAATGTGTGTGAATATGAAGCTGATGGCAGCCTCCGAAAACAGCTGCAAGCCCAGCGCCCATTGCCATTTGTGCGTGCATAATGCTAGGTCGGAGACGCTGCCCCATAAAAAAGGGTTCACACTTTGGAATTTGTATGAGAGTGATTATGTGAGTATGTTTGGGTTTCTCTCCGAGCATGTGGGTGTATGTGTATATGTGTGTGTGTTTTTGAATGCTTGCTTGTGTATGTTTATGTTTATGTCAGTTTATTGTGGCACTTTGGATGCCTTTTGCCAGTTTATTTTTCGTGCCGGGGCAATCTAACTAATTTAATATGCATAAATGCTAGCACATGTTTCATAAATGGCATTTTAAAGCCGCACGAAATGGGTTTATTATGTAGGCAACCCGCTTACCACATTTCGCATACAATATGAATATCTATTAATGCTTTTTGTGCTGACTTTTCCAGGCTTAACAGCTCTCAGCGTGACTGTCTGCGTGTGTATGTATGTGTTGTAATACAACATATAATTTCCGCACATGCACAAATGTATACGTGCAGGAGCAGGCATTCAAATGCTAGCAGACTAAAATATTTGCGTGCAATAGAAAAGGGGAAGTCAGCAAAAAAACTGTTGCATACTTTTGCGGGCAGCCGAAAATCTCGCAGAGTCTCACACAATGAACTTGCTTTTAATGTCATAATTAAACAGAGCACCACGCCATGGCAATTGTCAAAGTGCTGTAGATAAGCCCATGCAGTGACTTCGTAACACCCCAACTCTGGCTACTCTTGTGAAGTTTGTTGGCCAAAATGAGCGACAGTTAGACGCGCCACAGCCAACAGCCAACAGCCAACAGCCAACAGCCAACAGCCAACAGCTGTTTAAACTCTTTAGCGCATAATGTTTTCACAACCCACAGTCAATGGCACGGCTAACCGATCCCGTACACCCTGCTCTCTGGGGCTTATGATGCCAGCTAAACTGGAAACAATGACTGGCCCCCCGCCTCCATTGTTTCAATGTCTACTTGTTAAGCTTGCGGCTGGCATTTTTATCTGCCTGTTGTCTTTGTCTTTGCCTTCATTGTCATTGCCACAATAGCCAACAATTTGCGCTACATACATACTCACTCACACACCCGCACACATACATACTCACACTGTTTGATTACAAATTTTTGCGTTTTGTCAAATTGATTTGTCTACAGGCAGCACGTAGATGGCTCTGCTCTGCTCTTCCCCTCGCCCGACTCTGAGCTACCAATTTACATTTTGACGCGCTTGGCGCTTTGAATTGCGCGGCACGTTTGCTGCCTATTTGAATTACGAGTTTGTCAATAGAATCGCACGCGCTGCGCCCGCACCTTCCTCTCGGCCATCTCAAATAAATGTCAATAAACATGACAGCCACTTGTGACAGCAGCAAATACTGAAAAGCGCCCAATAGCATGAGTGCTGAGTGCTATTTTGAACTGCTTCAAGATATGCAGACATATTACGCTGAGTGGGCTTGAAAAATAAAATAAAATAATATTTTATAAATAACATAGTCAGATATACATATGAAACCTGTTAAAATAAGCTAAATAATTTCAGTACTAGAGTTCTTTCGCCTTTAAGAATAAATAAACCAGCATTTCTTAAAAGTCTTTAAATGACATAAAAAATATAGCCAAAATAATTAAATCGAAAAAAATGAAGGATTATTTTGGAAAATGCTGAATTTTTAGTGTGCTTAAATATATATAATATATATATATATATATATATATATATATATATATATATATATATATATATATATATATATATAATATATAAATAGATATAAAACGATACTTATAATTATAAATTGACTGTATAAAATAAAATATTTGCTGCATACTAAATCTACTATGACTATTTTATGTCTATTTGTTTAATATTATATAGAAAACATAACTTCTTGTTTGTTCTCATACCCTGAGGCCATTGATAGTGGGTAATCAGGGTATAATGGTTTCGTTAAATGTATGTAACAGGTAGAAGGAGGCGTGGCAGACCCCATAAAGTATATATTTTCTTGATCAGGGTGACGAGAAAGTTGATATAGCCATGTCCGTCTGTCTGTATATTTTTGAACGCGTCGATTTCCGTAGATACAAGAGCTAGAGAGTTCATTCTTTTTATGTTATGTCCGTATATTGCACCTGTAGTACGAGCTTATTTCAGAAATTCGATAACTTTTATATTTTCAAAGCTATCGATAAAACACTTTATTGGGAATCAGTTATAAAATCATATCTCGTTCATCTTTAGAGTTAGAGTCTTCTGCATATATATAGATACTAATTTATTATAATTTCGTTTTTATCAGATTTCGGATTCCATATTCTCCCATTCCCCCCACACCCCGAAATGTGTAAAAAATGTATTTCAAATACTAGAGACATACAGTTTTGTTTGACATATAGATATCAATGACATGATCATAATCCTAACGTTTTCATACGATTGTCTGTCTAGAAACAGAATTATGAATCAAAGAAGTTATGGCAGCAAAACCCACGCGGCCCAGTAACAGGGGCAGCGAGACAGCAAGACGCTTGGAATGCTTACACACATATAGGCGTACAAGCATAGATCAGCGAGTATGTGTGCTCGTGTTTTTGCATATAGTATAGTTTCTTACGCGTGGAGAATCGAGACGAGGCATACTTGGAATATGATGCATTCGAAGAAGGTCTAAGGGATTTCGTAGTCGAGCAGTCCCGACTACAGCTTTCTTGTATAATATTATTCACTTGAAAATGGGAGCTCAAAGTTAATTTATTTCTTGGTTCTTGGTATATCATATTCGGCTATTCCCTTCTGGAACTGTGTTAATTGTCTCAGTTTCTATTTTCTTTAAAGCTTTTAGCAGTGCTTTGCACACTTTCATTTCCGAAAGTGTCCTTCACGCATAGTTACGTCTATCAAAGCTGCATAAATGAACTTAACATGGCTAAGTCGCCCCTCAGCCGGCAGTAACAATTTATGGCAATGGCTGCATTTGTTGAACAGTTGGAAGCACCTTACAGCACTCGGGCCGGGATGTTTTTAAGCAATAAGGCTGCCATTCCAGGGGCCATGCAGCGGCAATAAAAGAAATTATAAAATAATATTAACAATCCAGCAACAACTATGGCTGAGCTGGCAGGCATTTAGCACCACACCACGAACCAGACTCAACAAAATGTATAAAGTGTAGCCATCTAAAAAAAGTGGAAGAACAAGAGAAAAACCAAAATATAAAAGGAAAAGAAAGTGGCATTTTACGTTAATGGTTATGTGGGTGCACTTCGCCGCGACCTGCGACCTGCGACCTGCGACCGGCGACCTGCTGCGGTATGTGGGAACTGTAGACCAGCTTAAAGGCTAAAACTGCAAACTGCAAACTGCAAATAGCAACAAATGGCTGGCAGGTAATAAAGGCAAAGACCAGGACTGCATTTAAACAGCAGCAATTAAGGCCCCAACTAATTGTACGGCAACAGTGTTGACTCTTTTTCGCTCCCTTTGGCCATAACTTAATTTTGTTTTCACACTCTTCTTTTTGGCGAGCCTAAACATGAGTGTACGGAACTTAGAGGAATCTGACCGATTCTAGTTCAAAATGCATGCAATTGACGGAAATCGTATATATAAATAAAAACCGAAATTGTAATGAATTAGTATCTATATATATACAGAAGACTTGGAAGAAGACTTGTATAACTGATTCCCGATAAAGTGTTTTATCGATAACTTTAAAAATATAAAAGTTATCGAATTTCTGAAACAAACTTGTACTGCGCATGTAATATACACGTCTGACACAAAATGAACTCTCTAGCTCTCTAGCGGACGGACGGACAGACGGACAGGGCTCAATCAACTTATTTTTTTGTGCTGATCAAGAATATATATACTTTGTGGGGTCTGCGACGTCTCCTTCTGCCTGTTACATTCTTTTCAATGGGCTCAGGGTATACAAATATAAACTTAGTAAGGGATTAAGGCTCGGCTACCCTGGCCTTGCCTGTATGTGGATTGCCATCATTTCGCATTGTCGTAAGTTCGAATTCTCAACGTCAATTTACGAAAGTGGGGAATTACAATGCATAAAAGTGATATCTTAACAATACAACTGAGTCGATTTAGTTTGTATGTGTGAACGTGTCCATCTTAGTCGTTACACATTCTAAATTTGAACTAAAAACAGTTTTTCTACGGACTTTATATTTAGTTTGGGTATAGTACCGCATAGTTATAACATATATAGTCTTAGGGCAATGCATTAGTTTAAAGTAAATATACAAAATATTTCAGTTAAATTTATAAAAATTAAATGAGCGTGTGTTTCAGAATTCCATTTATCCTCCCATAGAAGGAACTGATTACAAATTGTGGAGCTAACACAAATGTGGTTAGCTCCTAGCACATATTGTAGAACTAGCCAAGCAGAGTGCTCTGCAGAGGTCTCTGCGTCACTGGCCCATTGCTGTCGTAAAGCCTCATTTGGTTTAGGTGGTGAGTCATGTGACAGGGAGCACACAGCTCAGTTAGCAGCCGAAAAGATGAATAGATGGGGATGGGGACAAAAGAGCCATGCAAACATACATAAAAAAGTTTTATAATAAAATTATTTGTTTGGGCCCAAATAGACAAGTTTTCAGCCATACATTTCATTTGTGCGAAATGTCACTCTGGGGCATACTTCTGCCCAGCAACCGAACAACTGAACGACAACAGCAGCAGCAACAGCAGCAGCAACAGCAACAGCAACAGCAACAACAAGGACACATGTTTTGGCAAATCTGCAAGTGAGCTACAGGACACACAGGATTGTCGGCCGAGGAGGTAGTCGGCTACCCGTCAATGCCAGATCTCTGGCAATTAAACATGGCTTGGCTAAAGATTTGCATTTAAGTGAAAAAATGCAAAATAAAAAATTAAATGGAAATAAAAATGCATTGCATTTCTGTTGGCGCTTTTCATTAGCCAGGCCCCCAAGGAGCAACAGCAGCTGCTCCTTCGGCTCCTGCTGTTGTCTGGCACCCAAAGTGACTTTCAATGTAAACGTCAGCGCTTTGTGCTGTTGACATTTGTGCGCCCAGACGACACTCGGTGAGGATAACAACGACAACGACGACAACGACGTCGACGTTGAGGGCAACAATTTGCGATAAACATCTCAGCGGCATGCAAATCCCTTTTAGGAATGCTACCAGGCGCAGAAGTACACTTCAGCATTTCGAGAGGCGCGGTACAAAGGAAAAGTAGCTGCTGCAGCTGTATGCTCCATGCGGCATCCTTTTCGAGCTGGCATTAACCAACACTGGCAGCATTAACATCAACTTCAGATTGCACTCGAATTGAGTAGACAGTCAAGATATAAGCTGCATCCAACAAGCATAGCTAAATGCACTAGCAATCAAATTAAATATATATTTATAAAGATATACAAAATTGATTTGATTTTAAAGTAGCTCAATGATAATCGTATCTGCATATCCTACTATATACTGCTACTACTGCTGTATACTATATATAGCATAACTTTCCAATACTAATACAATGATATATTTTATAAACACCCATTGAAAAATTCCATAAGTTAGAAGATGATTCAATATACATACTCAATTTTAATATAATTATATTACTCTGTACAACTTATTGGACGATTAATAATTTTGAATTAAGTATCAAAAACATTTTTTAGTCTGGTAATCGACCATTTCGAGATCTGACCATATTGGGCCAGATTTATCGAAATCCGTAACTAATCACTGATATGAATTTTGAAAATGGCGCCACATATCACAAATGGATCGTGGGTGGAGACTATCTGAAGATTTTGCCGGGCTATAAGCCGTTCTACTATACTCTGAGAAACTCGGATAGCGTGTCCGCCGTCGCTTGCTGGCGCTCTGCTCCCTGACATCAACACTGCTTTTCGCGACCTCCGGGCACTCGGACGTCGTAGACTGCTGGTCGGAAGTAGCGGGTGGACAGTACGGCTTGAGCGTCTTGACGCGACGCTTGATCTCCGGAGGTATCATCTCAAAGTGTTTGGTAGGCTTTGTTCGAGGCACATAGTCCACCCAGTTGGCTTGGTATGTTCGATCTAAACTTTTGCTAGGCTTGTATAAACGCGTATCTAGGCGCGCATTACCGAAATTTAGGACAGTAGAGTCTGGCCTGTTGGGCACACTGCAACTCGTAAATCCTATTCGTGGCTTTGTTTTAACCCCGATATATGATTTGCATGGCTGGATTTCCTTATTTTCCATTGGTCTTATGGTCTTCTCTATCCAATAGGAAGTCTTCTTTGTGTTTGGAGCGTGGACTTTAGAGCTAATCATGCGACTAGTGGGCATTCTAAAAAAAGCCGTCGAGTTACTAAAATTTTTTAAGCTCATGATTGAAAAACAAAAAATTTCAAATGCGTTCAAAAGGTTCTATAAAACCCAACAGAATACTGACTTATTTCCTTTAAATAAAAAGTCTATGTGGTTCACACAGTGACAACAATATCATCGCATGCTGCAGATTAAACTATTTCTAATAATATTTAAAAAAAAAATTAAATTGTTTTAATTTATTTTTTTAATTTCTTTTCACAGAAATATAGATTGATAAATTTATAAATAAATGAATAAAAATAAATAAATTCATTTTAATGCTCATTATGGAATCTAGAAGTTCTTAAAGCTTTCATTTAATGTTTATGCATTTCTAACAGCTTAACAAATAATGGTGAAAAATAAATGAAAGAAACTAAAAAATAACGATACTTAGGTAGCATAAAATTCAGCTTGCTATTTGAAATGCATTCAGAAAGTTGATTCACAATTTCGGTCCATGTCCAGCACAGCTGAAATGCAAGCGGTAAAAGGTCCTATTGAGGCAATTCTGGCAAAAGTTTCATTAGCAAACAATAAACAAAACGCACTAATTAATTAGTGAGTGGGCATTTTGTGCCCTCTGGTCCAAAAGATGCTTGCCCGTCCGCCAACACGGCCAAGTGCCTGGGTGCGAATTTTCTTTTTCGTCCATTTCCGTTTCGCTAACAACAACTCTATGAGAAATTGTTTTTTCTTTTTTTTTTTTTTTTTCAAAGGCATGGATGCTGCTGCGTTTTTTTCTGAGTTGGTAGCTGCAATTTTTCGCTGGCCAAATTGGGCCCGGGGCAGCTGCCTTGAAATCGAAACGGCCAAAAGATTGCGCCGCCAAATTGTTAACAGCAATTGACCCAATTTTATGGCCCTGCACTCATGCATATCTCGCATGAGCTGGAGTACAGGCATCGCAGGGCGAAAACTGGCAGAGCCCGCTGAATGTCCAGGCAGCGCGTACAACACGGCGAATACTTATTGGATTTTTAGGTCTTTTTTTGCGGCCTTCTTCGGAATTGAATACGCTCTCATTTTGTTGTTGTCTTTTTTATTGTTTGTTTATTTTTTGACGTGCGCAGCAAGCCAAAAAATACATGAGCCTGGGCGAGAGCACTGTTATGTCTCCACTTTACCTGATTTTTATTCAGCATTGGCTTTTATTGTCGTGTCGAGCCTTGGAGTAGCTTAGCGGCAGAGGGCATTTATTTAACGAACTTAGCAGCTCACAAATTGTACAGCAAAAATCCATTTGTGGCAGCCAAAGTTAAACAACTACAAGATGAACAACTGAAGAAACAAATTTAGATCAATAGTTCCCTAAACTGTATTGGATTGCAGAAACTTCTACTCTTAAAACAAGCTGGATCACATGCCTATATTGAGCAGTGGCAGTTCGTTGAATTATTACTCCTATATACGATAACTAAGGAAAAAATCAAAGAGCTATAATTAGATACGTAACTATGCCCCATCGATATGAACAAATATCTAAAGTGTGATGTCTATTCTATATATCGATATTATATCGATTCGGTGCTATAGGTTGACCTACACGTAATAAATATTACGTCTCGGATCTGTATCGAGAATTTATCGAATAGAGACATGTGCACATTCCTGTTTTGAGTTACGACTTTTAACATTTACATTAATCAAGAATGGGAGAGCATGAGCGAGAGGTTATGTAATGTATATGTGCGTGTGTGTGTGTTTGTGTGTGTGTGTGTGATATAAGGGAATAATATAGTATCGTCGACATTTGGCTGGCAATGCGAGCCCTTTTAGAGATTCGCATTAAATTGCTCTTCTGCCGTTTGAATAAATAATGCTGCAAATTAAGTAACTAGAGTTCAGTACTCAAAATTCACATAAAGCACAAATGTACTTGGCACATTGCTACACGGGCCAGAGAGAAAGAGTGACAGACGTGGGAGCCGTTGAAGAAGTCGTGTGCGGGACACTGGAATGATTTCATTTACTTGCAATCAATGAAATTGCACTGATGCAATTTCGCTGGGCCAAAATAAACAACAACTGGAATGGGGAATGGCTAAAGTAACAGACGCAGTAAAAGCAACTTGCAACCCGCTGCTTGCAACTGTTGCAGGAATGCGGGTGTGGGTCGATGCTGTCTATCTGTCTGCTTGTCTGCTCCAGCAGCTGCTGGGTCGACGTCAACGTTTGGGTCTCGCGGTCTGCACCCAAGAATTTCTCATATCGCAGCCAGGACATCTGGCTAACAGCACGTAGAACCAGGCGTTGCGCCGGAACCAGGAGGAGACCAAACGCAGCGACTGCAGTGACTGCTGCCTTACGGCTGTCTTATGCTGATAGTTCACGCGCTGGCATTGAAGTTAAGATTATGGGACAGGGTTTGACAGCCAGCACAGGGATTTGAGAAAAATGTCAGCTTGCTTCGAGTCGAAAAATGAGCAGAAAACGTAGCCAGTGTAAGTGTAGGTAAGTGCGCCTTAGCGGTCCGTAGGTACACCCAACTTACCACCACTTTAACCCACAGTCGAACGCCTCCGACGCATCATGCCACCCTCGAGGAGGAAGGTGAAAGCCCGGCACGGGGAATGACGAATGCATCGACGACGGTCGTTGAGACCGTGCATTCCATTACGACGGACCCCAGCACCGATGAAGGGCAACAGGGGTTATCAGTGATTCTGCCAGCTCCCGTTATCCTGGTGGCTGCAAAAACACCAACGGAAATGAACCATGCGCAAGCCAATACCGATCCCGAGCTCCCACGTAGACACGAGAGAGGCTCTGAGTCTGCACGAAGATGGACAAGTCAGAACCAGGGTGTGCAAACGAGGAGATCCTCTACCACCTCGGATTTCTATGATAGAGAAGAGCCGCTGCTCACCAAAAGGAACAAGGTATACAAAAAAAGTACGTTTAATATGTTTTCATTTGTGGAGAATATTTCAGTCTTGGAAACTGTAAATGGAGGAAGACTTGAATAGAACCTAGTAATGGTTACCTCCGAATTTCACTGCTTTGGATAGACGAATCCACCTGAGAGGACTTCTTCCATTCGTTTCTTGTTAACATTTTCTAATTCTCATTGCACTTAGGAGGCATAATACCAAATCCAGCTGTTGATGAATCGGATGATTCCATCCTGGGCCAGGCAGTGTCCCCTCACACTGTGCGCATAGCACAATTGGCGTCCGCAAACGATATGACAGACGTGCCCCAGTCTGAACCATCGGAGAGAGCAGGGATGACCGAAAGCAGTAGCAGTCTGTACAGCAGCAGCGGCACGATCATTGTCACTGAAGGGGAACTAATGGATCTCGATGCAGTTGACTTTCAGCTTGGCAACCTGCCGCCGCACATGAGGCTGCAGTCCGGCCTGGCCTTCGTAAGTGAGTGAGTGGAGCACGTTAGTCAGTCGCAACTGATATTCGCTTGCAATTACCTCATAGATCTACATGGCGATACCGCCGGATGGTGGCTTCGGCTGGGTGGTGCTCTTTCTCAGCTTTCTTGCCCAGCTCGTCGTGGATGGCATCATTTTCTCCATTGGCATTCTGCTACCCGCTATGGAGAAGGACTTCAAAGTACGCACCTCCGAGGTGGCCATGGTGGCCAGCATACAGATTGGCTGCTACTTCATGGGCGGCGCCTTCTCCAGTGCGCTAATCAACAGCTACGGCTTTCGGCCCGTGGCCATGCTGGGCGTGGCTATCTCAGCGTTGGCCTTGATGCTGGCCAGCTTTAGTCCGAACTTGAGTGTCATGATCATACTCTACAGCGTCATTGGTAGGTATCGAATGGGGCTCTATGGAGTAACACAAAACTACAAAGACCGCAGTCGCCGCAGGTGGACCTGGATTGAGCATGATCTGGGTGAGCTCGCAGCTCATCATTGGATTCTATTTCGAGCGTTATCGGGCGCTTGCCAGCGGCTTCTCCTGCTCTGGCGCTGGTGCTGGCATTTTGATTTTTTCGATCACTAACAATTTGATGGAGGAAAAAATCGGCTGGCGGAATACAGTCCGATTTCATGCTGCCCTCGTTTGCCTTCTCTTTTTTGTATCGATGGCCTACTTAGAGGTGAAGCCATCGCCAGTGGGCGTAGTTCGTCGATTTCCGGACATCTCTTCCAGCTCTTCTGAGTACTATGGGAACTTCTACGTTCACAACTTTCTAAGCGAAGACCTCTCCACGAGGAGATCCCACCCCGTGATAGATACCTTTGAGCCAAACAAGAAAACGAAGACCAGGCGGGAACGCTGTAGGAACTTTATGTGTCCCTGTTGTGCCAAGCTTGATCACGACGACGACAAATCCGACCGCTCTGAAGTCAACTATTTGGTACGCCCAGATCCCATGCAACGTGACGATCTCTTCTACACGGGCCCTATCGACTACGAAGAGCCGCATCGCAGGGAGCAAATCGATGGCAAGGAAGTAGAACTCGTGGGCACAGAAACCCATGTAAGTTCTTGACATCAATGCACGACATCAATGGATCTCAACACGTTTTCCCCTTAGCTGCAAAGTGCCGCCTATAACCTACACAATATTCACAACTATAACAGCAGCACTGACATGTCAGAGTGGCTTTCCGGCTCTGACGGCTATGTTGAGCACCGTCCGGTCACTCACAAACGTCCATCGACCGCCGTTGCTCCGCAATATAAGCGACATGTGTCGCGCAAGAGTCGCTGCTGGCTCCATCAGAAGATTTTAAAAGCCATGAATCGTCTATTCGACGTGAATTTGCTGAAGAGCTTTGAGTTCTGTGTACTACTGACATCCGCTTTCCTGTATCCCATGGGCTTCAACATACCCTTTCTGTATTCCAAGACGCGCACCACGATTCCCACGAGATATGCCCAGATGATTGGCCCAGCCATCGGCACGTCTAATTTCATAATCCGCATTCTTTGCGGCTTTGTGGCCTATAAGCTGAGAAGCTGGACGAACTACATCTGTGGCGGTGGCATGGTCCTCGGCGGCCTGGCGGTCCTCACCAGCGCTTTCTTTGGCAGCGATTTGGTCTGGTTTCAAATTCTCTACGGGCTGTGCTACGGCGTTGCTCCAGGTACCTTTCGTCGACTTTAGCAACATAGAGCGTACGCTTGAATACTCTGTTCATAATCTGAAAGTAATCAGTTTTTTTCACTGACCGATTTTCGGCTGCTTTTACTGTTGAGCACAACAACTCTGGGCACTGTATCTGACGTGGCAATGAGCCACGATGGTTGTAGCCAAAATACTTCCTTACTAATTCTAAATTGATCTTATCTAATCTAGCGGGCCAATATACCCCTTTTCATATGCTTGTGAACAGAGTATTTCCAGACAGTCAGCATTCTTACATTCTTACCCACATCTTTGCCCTTTCACCTCTCTTTTCAGCCGTCTTTGCCACACTGCGCGCCATCATCTATGTGCGGTATTTGGGCCTCTCGAAGCTGACGACCGCCTTTGGCATTACCGCCTTGGTCATGGGGGTGGGCGTGTTCATAGGCACTACCTTGGGAAGCGTTATGGTGGAGTCGAGTGGCGGTTTCATGGCTGCGTTTGCGTTTGCTGGGTTATGCATTATAATTTCGGGAATGTTGAAGTTGATTTTGCCTGTGTTGATAAAGGCGAGAAACAAACGCTTTAAGAAAAAGGCTAGTTTAGTTTAAAGTACAGTTTACGATGCATTGGTTTTATTAATTATTGTTGTTGCTCTTCTTCTTCTTCTTATAGCTTGTATTTTACAAAATATTTTATGCATTTGCACGATTGCGTTTGTTCTTTCTGTCCTTGCAGCTGTTTTTATGTTTTATGTTTTATGTTTTATGTTTTATGTTTTATTTTTGTTTTTACATCTGTTATGTCTGTTTAGTGTCTAAATGGATTTATTTTACATTTTATTGACTACTCAAACTGTGGAGCGAGCTGTGCCTGTCCAACTGTCCAAACTCGACTTGGGCTTTTGTAACTAAACTCAATCGGAATATATATACTTTTTACTTTACATTTTATTGACTGACTCTAGCTATGCTTCTCAAAATGTTCGACTGTCAGAAAATCTTAGCATCCAAAGGCTTCCGATGTTCGAACTGTCGCTAGATCCAGATCAGCAATCAACTCAACTAGTCTTGACTTGAAATTTATATAGCTGTCATAATAGTTTCAATGTTTATTGCTTTCAAACTGTCCGAATGGCCCATGAATTTGCCCATGAATTTGAGATTCAATTATTTTGTATTACCTACGCTCTGCCTTTCAAACTGTCAAACTGTCAGTCAATTAATGTGACTCTTAAACGTTACTGTTACTTTGGTCTCTAACTCTTTTTGAATAAATTAGTTTGAATATTTCTTCGAACACTGTTTGATCCTTACGTATTATATCTAGTCGTGGCTCTCAAACTGTTTGTGGCATACTCTTCTGAATTGAACTTGCTAGACTTTCATCGACTTCAGGTGTTTTACTTTTACCTTTATTGCATTATGTTAAAGTTTAATTAACTTAGTTTACATCTAATGTTAGCTTAATTGCTGTTGCACACACGCACACCTCCATAGTGCAAGGCTATGTGTGTGTGCGTGGTTTTATTATTACCTTGTTTGGTTACGCAAATGTTCACGCTTTCTTTTTTTTTTTTTTTTTTTGATTTTTAATTAATATACTTTGATATGCGAGGGCGGTTTAATAAAAAGCCAAAGATAAGGATTACGAAATGTCTTAAAATTTGGGATAAATGAAAAACTAATTTTATATTTATTTGCGTTCATTAAAAATATGTTGTTAACATTTACTAAGCCGCTCTCGCATCTTCGCTTTGAATCTTTAATTTGTACGTCTACTCTAAAGATTTTCTGTTTCTTTTTTGTTCGGGTTTTCTATATGTATATATATATTTTTTATGACACATAATTTGAAAGATTTCCTTGATTTTTTATTTATACATTAAAATTAGCTTAAGCAACTCAATAGAAGAACTTAACGACAATTTATTGGGACTTTTTATTTCCTTAATTCATTTTCTTTTTCGTGTTTGCCAAATGTGTGAGGGTTGTCTTGATTCACTTGTTTTTTCTGTAAATCCTTTTGTTTTTAATATTGTCAGTAGTCTTCGGTTTAATATGCAATTTCCAAGATTTTCCATTTATATATATATATATATATATATATATGTCGAAAATGTGACTGTCTGCATTTGCGTGTACTTTTAAAATCAATTTTCAATTTCGTATCGTAATCTAAATTTAAATTAAAATCGCTCAGCAGTTGTTGGGGTTTGTCTCTGCCTCTCTCTGGTCTTCCTTCCACTTTGCTTCCCTCTCTCTCCCTTTCTCTCTCTCTCTCTCTCTCTCTCTCTCTCTCTCTCTCTCTCTTTCCAGTGTTGTCCACAAAAAGCAATTCTTACGCCTTAAATTAAAATTATATATATATGGCCTGTGCTGGGGCAGAACGCGTTCATGTGTCTGAGTCGGACCTGCAGTCATTATGGAAGAAATGAAAGGCATATTTGAATACAATTGATTAGGCAGGCGGGCTTAGGGTGTTCGAGGTTAGCTGGATCGGGGGTGAGGTGCGGAGATTGTTCGGCACTTACCAATTAAAATAACTCTGCGGCCCGTGACAGTTGCGCTCGGTGCCACACCATTTGGACTGCTGGAGCGCCGGGCAGGGCCGGCCGCCGCGCTTGCCGTGCTTGATGACTTTGCGATATCGATGCATCTCGCCAATGCCGCAGCTCTTGCTGCAGGCCGTCCACTCGGACCAGTGGCTCACGCGGCAGTCGCGACGCCGCTTCGACGCCGCCAATGAAGCGCGACGTCGCGTCGAGCCTGCGCCGGAGCCCGATGCAGCGCCAGAACCTATGCGTGCTGATGTGCCCGAGGCTACAGAGGCGGCCGAGGCTGCAACCTTTGCCGGGTAGCTGGTTATATTGCTGTTGTTGTTGGCCGCATCGTTGCGTCTGTAACTGCTCGCAATGCTCTGCAGCAGAGCATGCTTATCATTTTTGGGCACCACATTTACCACGCCCGACTGCTGGCTGTTGTTGTAGCTGTGAGTGCAGGAGAGAGAGAGAGAAAGAGAGAGAGGAAACATAAACGGATATCAAATTAATAAAAAATAAGATACATCATATTTATATGTCACTTCAATTACATATACGCATACATATATATTTTTTATTAAAAATTAAGTCTTTATTATATATTTTATTTTGGAGAAAAAGTAAGATTTTTGAGCTTATTACACTACCACAGAACTTGGTACTCTGAATACACATATGCATATATACACACTTATGCATAGAGATTCATCGCACGAAATGATCATGAACTGAGCAATACGCAGTGTATGCATTTTAGCCCTTTTAAGCCTATTTATTGTCTCTCATTTATGGCTTGATCAAGGCAGACAAACTCTCTCAGTTTATATTATTCAAATACATTCCATTTTGTTATTGTTGTAGAATGGTCTAGAAAACTCATCATCATCATCATATTCTATGCAGTAAAGACAGTCGTTGGCTTTGCCACAACTTCCTAGAATAAGAGACCTAGAATATTCCTTATGTAAAGAAGCAAATATAAAAGCATTATGCACATCGAGACAGTCAGTCGTATTGTGTGGGATCAGTTAAGCCGTCGACTCGGTTAGTCATGTAATTAAGTTGAATTTGTGAAAACGTCGCGGTACTTGAAATCTGTACACTTGATACTTATATTTTATTAAGTAAACTTTTGTTATTGCACCTACATTTACAAAACTACTTTTGATTTATATCAAGAAAACCTCAACAGTTATTATCTGATGAACATTTTAGTATAGTTTTCAAAATGTTATCTTTTAAATTAACAAATTGCTGAGATATGTATATACATATATCTCAAATCTGAATAATTTAATCTAAAATCCTGAACAATTTGTATAAATGTCAAATAATTATAAAATTATCAATATTTCTCTTTAATGGATATCTCGATTTTCAGTTACGAGTGTTTAGAAATATTTACTGTTTACTATATATTATATAATATGGTGTAGCCATATCCGACAAAGAGCGCACATTGGGCACAGTAGAACCGACGGCTCCATAGCATCATTTGGGAGTTGCGTGGAGCTAAGTGATATTTTTGGTCGCTTGTCGCAGACACAGTGAACGAGCGCAAATTGCGCATAAAATAACATTTACTTGCTACAGCTTGATGTGCTCGTCTAACGGTAATTGCCATAAATATGATCAGCGCAAATTGTTGCTAATAACACACTCGCACACACATAGACACAGGCGGGGGAACACACATGCGCACGCACTGGGTGTTGTTTGACTCTGGAGGGAAAAAGTAATGTTTGTAATTTCAATTTGGGGAATTTTCTTCATTACTTTTCCCAGGCAGTCGACAGTCGCAAGGCAGCTGCGGCCTTTTCGTCGCTTTTCCACGGTTTTCTTCGCGCACAGTTTCGACGCTTTTGAGGCTTTTAAGTCTGTCGACTCGGTTGGACTCTTTAGTCTGGCGCTACACGTTTTCAATATTTTCGCCAATTTACTTGGCATTTTTGCGGAACCCAGCAGAAGGCCGCCTCCTGCTCTTTTGATTTCTTATATATATATATATTTCTTATATATATATATATATATATATATATATATTTTTTTTTTTTTTTTTTTCATTATTATTTGTGCGACTTTGCACGGCATATACGCGGCATGTGTATGCAAATAAACGAAAAGTGCAGGAAACAAAACACGGAAGCCGACCAGGAAGGAAGGAAGGAAGGAACCTGACGGCGGCACAGCAAATGTTGCTTCCCTGCTCTGGCCTGTCCCACCCGTCCCGTCCCGTTCAGTGGCGTTCCGCTCAAAGTCGTCTGCAGAGCACAGCACAGCGGGCGAACTGCAAAAGGCAAATTTAAATTGAAATTGTCTACAGCTGACGCCCAGCGCAGAACACCTTGCACAACATGGCGTATACGTAATCTCTCTGTGATGTGTAATTCTCACTGTGGGCGTGTGTGTATTAACGCGTAAGCCAACACAGCTTCATATATTCTGAGCTACTTAGCGCAATCATAAAGGCAATTCTATCGATTCACAAGCAAATTCTTAATCTCTGTCAAACTTCGTTCTACATAATGATGATGATGGCGCGAATGTCAGTTTAGACATTAAACTTTAGTAAATTCGTGTTCGAATTTGAATTTATATATGGAAATATCGCAATGATATTTGCTGCTTACAGCGGAACATATGTATTAACTTAGTTTCTCTCGTCTAGCTGTTTTCATCTGTGGCAAGATAACATTATGTTAATATTCCTGTCAAATGCATGTTTTTAATGCACTTTTTAAAGTTTGGTTTTTTATTTATCGTTTATCACTCAGATATACTTTTATCGGCTCAGCCCTCTGACGCACTTCACTGTCAAAGCCATTTCTTTGGGGGAATATTTTTCAAGTTTAGGTAAGTATATAGATAACTCAGTATAGATATATACCACCTCCTCTCCATAACAAGAGTGAAATTGCGCTCCAAAACTTAACAATTTATTCACAGTCAGAAAATAGGATATATAAAACATATAACAGATACGGATAAAGAGATACAAACAATTTCACACACGCTGAACGTCACTAAGTCTACATAATAATACAACAACAAACTTCCGGCTGGGTGTAGACCGTCGCTGTGCCTACGCCGGGTGCTACTGGTCCGTAGGACTCAACAACGACTGGAGGTGGTCGTGGTGCAGCGCCGACAACAATTGGCGGTGCGCCAATGATGACCGGTGGCGGCGCGAAGCCAATGCCCACGCCTACGGGCGGTGGTCGAGCGCCAATGTTGACATCCACATTAACATTTGTGCGTGCTGGCGGCGGTGGGCCAGGCCGGAAGCCTGGTGGTGGCGGGCGTTGCATTGGGCCGGGCCCATAGCCACGTCCTGGTGGCGGCATTGCACAGATCCTCGAATGTAGTTTCGCGGTCGTTGACTGACCGTTGACTGAGTGCCGTCAAGTGTTTTTATCGCAATGGTCATTCACTGTAGAGTTGCCCTCGAGCGGGCAGACTAATTAATTATCAATTACGCTTTTGCACCGGCGGTGATTTTGTTTGCCCCTTCGATTAGATAAGGCCGCGATGCCATTGGCTTAATTTCACATGCAGCTGATAAGACAGCTTTGTCATCGATAAGCGATGACTATGCTGCCACAGCGAAAGGAATGCGACCAAGTATAAGTAACTCAAGCAGCTTCGGCAATGAAGTAAAATAGTTCTATAAACTTAACAGAGGCAAGATGCTTACTAACAGCGCAGTAACTGCTCTCTCTTAATAACTTTAGTTGACTAGACAGAAGTGTAAGACTTAACAGAAAACAGTTCTGTAAGCTTAACAGACCTTTGAACGCACGACTATGTGTTGCAGCGAGGCAAGGATTATGATAGCTGATAACTTGAAAGTTAACAGATTTATGTAGAAGTATTCATGGCTACGTTAACTTAACATAACTAATTACTTTTATTTAACAGTTGCTTACTATGCAAGCAAGCGGCAGTTGCAGAAAAACTAAATTAAGTATTATGAACGAAATGATTTTATACAATTCGATTTTTTCCTTCCTTTAGAGCACATTTTATATAATGTTTAATTATGTGATTGCGTAAATATTATATACACGTAATACATAAATAATTCAGTTCTTTTTAACTCTATGAAAAATTACGTAAGACACAATTTTATGTAATTCGATTGTTCTATAAAAAGTTGATAAACTAATTTGTAACCAATTTAAATTGATTTATGCACATATGTAGATGCCTGCTAAAAATGTTCTTTTAGGCCTAAGTAAGCTTTTATTAACACTAATTTTCAGCTAAGTACTTCTATTGCTTAGCAAATTACGCAGCAGCATCGCTTCTTTATGCCTTGCGAAGCTGCTGCACTGGAATCCGTGCTAACTCTGTAGTTTTTGCTGCGTGTGTCGTTGTGGTCCACGGATACCTTGCCGACGAGCAGCATGGGTGGTGCTGGTGGTGCAGCCGTTCGCATTGGCGTGACTGTAATAATCTCCATTTGCCTAACATCAGCTCTTGATGGACCTGCTGCTGGCGGACTAGCTGGTGTTTGTGGACTAACTGCTGCTGCTGCTGGTGTTCCAGTTGCTGTTGGCTGTACGCTGACTACTGCCAGCCTCTGAACCACCCATCCCGAACTGTTGCGCGTGGTTGGTGACTGTGGTGGTGGTTGCTGCTGAGCTGTTTTTGGCGCCGGTTGCTGTGCCGGTGTATCTCGATCCCGAAGCCTTACTGTCTGCTCAGTGGTTGCATCTGGCGGTGGAGGTGTGGACAGTTTCAGTTGGGATGCAATTATGCGTGGCGTTTGCCTTACAGTTCCCGTTGGCGATGGAGTGTCTGGTGGTTGACTGCATGTGGAGCTGGTGGATGAGGTTGGTGCCTCAATTACAGGTGGATTCGGCTGAGCAGTCGATGCCATTGACTGTTGGGGCGAAGCATCCAAATCTGTTAGCCACACAATCTGCTCCACCTCCTCCGTGGGCGTTAGATATGGCGGGGAGCTGTCTGGCAGTGGTGGTGGCATGGTTAACTTTGGTTCCATTTGCTTATGTTTGTGATGATGATGATGTTTGTGATGATGATGGTTCTGCTGATCTCCTTCTTCGAGCTGCTTAGTTTCCATAACTTCAACCTCATCGCTGACGTCTGTTATTGTTAGAGTCGTTGTCTCCTCCTCTGTCTGTTGCTGATGATGATGATTGCGGTGATGGTGATGATGATGATGATGATGATGATGTTCGTGTTGCACTGGCGTTTCAATTGTGGTTGTATCTATGGTATCTACTATTGTTGCACCACTTCTTGTTTCCGTGCTAATTTCTTCGCTTTGCGCTGTTGTTGTTGTATTCTCCATTGTATTATTTGCACTCGCGGTGCGCTGTCCGTTGGGTATTCTTCGCGCTGCCCGACTAAAACTTTAAAGTCCCGACCCCTTAAATTTATAGTCTAATGTTTATGTCATAGCAAATGTATTTTCATGCCACAAATCCATACAAATGGTAGCTAGTTAGCTGATAAGATAGTTGCCAAAACTAACTTTTTTTTAGGCATTTATTTATTTATTTATTTTTTTTTTTGCGGAGATAATTGAGTTGTGTGAGAAAGGAGAGAGCAACGATTCGTTGAGAAACTACAGCATTCGAATGATATAAAATGCAATCATGGCAATTTCTATGTAAATTTGCCTATTAACTTTATATGCATCGGTGGACATTGAAGACTTTATACTCTAGTCCAGGTCACTCAATCGAACAATCATAGAGCAATGTTCTCTTCATTTCAATTTGTATATTTATTTTTATTACATTTGATATCCCTTTGAGATATGAGATATCAAAATGGAGCTGTTCGTAATTAATGTGCCTTACATGAATATCTGATATATATACATATATATAACATTGAACTACTTTAAATAGTTATACTCTGGAAATAATTTTCATTTCGTCCCATTCGCACAAGAGTATTCAAAGCTCCGCATAGTCGAAATAAATTTTTAATTTCATTTTGTTTATTTTTTGCTTAATGCTTTAGCTTATTTGGCAGCTATTTGATTTGGCATTAGTCTCTGGTTGCCGTTGAGGCTTTTCCTCTCCAACTCTATGGCCCGGCTTGCTGGCTTGCTGCTGCTGCTTCTGCTGTTGTAGATTTAGTTCTGCAAATTATGTTAATTCTTGATATGACAACTTTGATATACGTTCTATATACTTCAATCAATTGTTTTCCATCTTACTGCTGCTCTTCTTTAGTTGTTTTTGGCGGTTTTGTCTCTGTGCATTGTTTGCGCTCGCTCCAATTATCACAAGTGCCGCTGGTGGTATAGACATCGCCCGGATTGGTTTTGTTTGATGTTTTGGTTTGGGCGCTGCTGACGCTACTGTTGCCACTCACAGGCATTTTGCTTACTTTTATTAGTCGCATAAGGCAGAAGCTTCACAGCCTGATAAGATATTAGTAGATACTTCATACCTGTCCGAAAGCCTGGGCTCATTTCTTATGCTACGCTTGCCAAAGTACACTAATTGATAACACAATGACGTCAGGTGCTTGGCGCACTTACAGGGAAGGTCGAAAAGCTGGCAAAAATAGGGATTTATACGAATTGTATTTATAAATTACTGACGATTCTAATTTATGATTATACTTAGTTTTTGGTTTCCATGTCTTATCTATAGTTTGGTTCAACTAATCCTTTCTGATATATATTGAAAATACCCAACTTACTCGAGATGTTATGGTAAGTGCAATTGTAATTGGATTGAAATTCTTCTTTTTATACCCTGAGCCCATTGAAAATGGGAAATCAGGGTATAATTGTTTTGTTAAAAGTATGTAACAGGCAGAAGGAGGCGTGGCAGACCACATAAAGTGTATATATTCTTGATCAGGGTGCCGAGAAAAGTTGATATAGCCATGTCCGTCTGTCCGTCTGTCTGTCTGTCCGTATGTTTGAACGCGTCGATTTCCGAAAGTTATCGATAAACGAATTTATCGGGAACCAGTTTTAAAATTCTAGCTAATTCATCTTTAGAATTAGAGTCTCCAAGTCTTCTGCATATATATAAATACTAATTAAATAAAATTTCGGTTTTTGTCAGATTTTGGATTCCGGTCCCAATTCGCCCTAGCACCCCCAAATGTGTAAAAAATGCATTTCAAATACTAGAGACATGCAGTTTGGTTTAGCATATAGATATGAATATCATAATCATAATCTGAAGATATCAATACGATTGTTCATCTAGAAACAGAATTATTAATCATCAAAGTTTTCTCATCAAAACCCATGCGACGCAGCAGCAAAGCATAAAAGCATCGAGACAGCAAGACGATTACAATGCTTACACACATACATACATACATACATGCATACAAGCGTAGATCAGCGTCTATGTGTGCGCGTGGTTTTGCATGCGTGCAGAAACGAATCGAATAATTCTTGGAATATTATTCGTTCGAAGAAGGGCTCAGGGGATTTCGTAGTCGAGCAGTCTCGACTACAGCTTTCTTACTTGTTTCATTTGCTTCGTTTTGATGACATTTTTGTGTATATTTTTATTTTTATATTTTTTATAAATATTTAAACTTCAGTTTAGTTCATTTAATGTTTTCTCTACCTATTTTTCAGGCTTGATCAGGCAAGAATAATGTTTCTAAAATTTTTGTTTCTTCAGTTCGGCATTTTCTTGTCTTCTGCAGTTTCCATATTTGACTCTTTACTATCGTGCCTTTTAGACCACTTCTTGTACCACTTTCTATGTGTTTTCATAGTTGCCGTGTCCGCATTTTGAACAGTTTTTTCATGTAGCTGTTGTTTGGCCTGCTGCCGTTGCTTTGCTTTGCTATCAGCTGCGAATTTGATATACCTTTAATAGTTGAACATTATTTGTTTTGCAAGTTTTGAACTCACTTTTCAATTGCTGCAGCTCGCGCTCGCGTTGGCGCTGCTGCAGCATCCGCATCTGCTGCATGTGTTGCTGCCGTTGCTGTTGCTGCGTTGGCATGCAGTATGCGCTGTTGAAAGCAATGAGGGAGATAGTCACTGGCAATGCGTACATGTTGTGGCCGCTGAGTGTCGGGCTGAGTGAATGTTGTGGGTGGCCTCGGCTTTTATGGACAGACACAGAAGCGGAGGCACTCGCGATGGCATTGATAAGATTGCGAGTAATTACACTGTCCGAGCAGGTTTTGGCGCTTGGCATTGCTTTGGCTGCTTTGGTTGCTCTGGCGCTGTTAGCGCTTTTGTCAGCTTGCCAATTGCTGTTGAAGCCAGGCAGCCAGCCAGCCAGCCAGCCAGCTAGGCAGCCACGCCCACGCATGGCCATCGGCACTTTAGCCAGCTGGCACTCAAACACGTACGCAGCCGCCCTCACACCGTGCTACGCCTCCTGCTGAGCTCCAGCTTCGGCTTGTCATTAAATATGCAGGTTAGCAGTGCCAATGGTGCCAAAAATCCACTCGAGTTGCACGATGCACGCTGGGCGTGGCACTGGATTAGTTGTCGTTTGCGTTTCGCATCCTGCACGTCGAGGACGCTGTTGTCTATGTCGACTTGAAATCCAGTCTTGAGTTTTTCTAGCACATTTAAATACCCTGTAAAGCCATCGCAAATGGCATAAAAAGTGTTTAATGTGCTTGCACATAGCAAGCTAAGAAGACCTCTCATAAGACTGACTTATATATATATAATTATATTCTCAAAACTTGTTCTTCTAAGGCCAGACGTGCACTTAAATAATTATGGAAAATAATCATAAACCTTCCGCCCAGAGGCTCTTATTGATTGCAATCGATTAATTATGAACTCATTTCCAAAAATATTGTATATCTTGCATTGCGTAATTGGAAGAGAATGAAAGACTAACAACAAATCAATTAAGGTCAATCGGATGCAGAATTATCAAATTGAAAAATGAGTTCATGCACTGAAACTATTCTTAGTATTTATAACAAAGATCAAGTATAAGGTCAGTCTCTCTCTCTCTCTCTCTCTCTCTCTCTCTCTCTTTCTCTTTCTCTATCTCGGTCTTTCGCTTTCAACTCTCAATAGATTCTATTGTAAAATAAATTAAGGCATACAAATAATTCTCAGTAATTATTCGCAGATCGCTTCGGTATCTCTAGGGCATCTCTCAGTCAGTTTCTCTCGGATGTCGCAATTTCTTTGTTTTTTTTTTTTTTGCTGATGCTTCAGTATTGGGGCAAGTTCTGTTTAAAGTTGCAACATTAGCCAGCTACGTGTCACGATCTCAGTCAGAGTCTTGGCGTGCCTCAATGCTCCACTTGCAACCTTCTTGCAGTGCCGTAGTGTAATGTGCTCTGAAGTGTGTTGGAGTGGAGCTTTTGTTTGTTGTTGTTGTTATTGTTGTTGTTGTAGCCGCAGGGAGCTGCTTTAACTGTGTGGCAAATACTTTTCCACGTCGCAGACAAACACCTGACGCATATGTTAAGTACGGCAAATTGATGTTTGGCTCGCATCGGCAAGGATATGCAGATGGATCCCGGCTTTCAGACTGCATTTCGTCATTCACATTGCGCATACGTCTCACAGACTAAAGCAGCTTAAGGTTCTAAACAAATGTGCAGACATATGTGTAGAAATCTCTACCTCTTCATACATCGACAGAGACAATTTCAGCGGTGTCAATTGACGCAGCCTTTCGCTGAGCAGGGGAACTACTCAATTACGCATACGCCTAGTAGGTTCCCATTCTGCGTTGCCATTAGCCTTATTGCGTTTTCTTATAAATCACTTACCTATTTTTAGACGTAATGTAATTATTTCATGGTCAGCTGATAACTAAATATACACTTTAACGAAAATGATAATTAGCTCTGGCCTTGAACTCAATT
This sequence comes from Drosophila buzzatii, assembly GCA_035045845.1. Lineage (NCBI taxonomy): Eukaryota > Metazoa > Arthropoda > Insecta > Diptera > Drosophilidae > Drosophila > Drosophila buzzatii. The sequence goes on along the minus strand of JAWNOS010000373.1, from coordinate 590,806 downwards.
GTTATTGATTGCTGCCCAAAGAAGTTCATTATAGCTAATTGCACACATTAGCCGATATGCTATATATAAATGCTTGCTGAATGTTAACCTACTTTCAGATACTTTCTTACAATTGAATACAAATATTGTAGTATAAATATCAATATATTAACCTACATACAATAGAAATTACTATCGTCTACTCACTTTGGATTCATTTTGGCCAGCAACTGTGAGCGAATGCGTTGCCTCTCATCAGTAAACGGGGTCTGCAGCTCCCAATCCCTGTCCCTCTGTCGCTCGCGTTCGATGCTGGCTGAGAGCTCGTTGTTCATCTCCACGTGATTGTGCTCGGCATCGAGGTGGGTTTGGGTCTGCACTGTTTCATATTTGCGATCGTCCTCGGCAATGTTGAATACCTCGCTCAGTTCGTACTCCTTTAGCTGCGAGAGTGGAAAATTACAGAATTTCAGACTGGGCAAAGCAAATGTTAGGCACACACACACACACACACACACACACACACACACACACACACACACATATGTGCTTGTGTGTGTGGCATATTAATTTACGCGGATTATGTGCCTGGCATGAGCAAAGCAAATGCTTGCAGCTAAATATAAAACAGGTGCATGAATTGCTGTGTGTGTGTGTGTGTTTCTCTGCGTGTGAGTACAGGTGCAGCTAACGCGCTGCTAATTTCAATTTGTGGCAAATATTGACACAGACACAGCACAGAATAGGACTTTGTGGCAGGTGTGTCGTGTGCCCATCGGGGCAGGGGGACAGAGAGGCAGCGCGAGGCAGCTCTGGCTGGCTGTGGGGTCTGCCTGAGCGAGTAGGACAGGGGAAGCGAAAAAAACTTTTGCTGGCGCGCTGTCGCGCATTTTAATTTATTTGTTTGGGCTGCTGTCATTTTCTATATAGCAGCGCCTCGCATTGTTATTGCCACATTGTTGTTGCAGAGCTGCCAGTTTTTGCCACAGTTTTTGGGCCAGCAACAGCTTATCAGGGGCTACCTTTTTGCAAATGCGTCGACAGCGCACGGCTCAGAGCAGCACACACACACAAATACTCATATATATATAGACATAATCCGCACATAGCGAAATTCCTTGTGGATTACAAAAACAGACCCAGATCCAAATCCAGCTCTCGGTTCTCGCAGTCGCAGCCTCAGTCTCAGTCTCAGTCTCGCCTCTCACAAACACACATTCCATTCCAATCCGAGATTTCATGCCCTTTTCAGCAAGCGGCAAATAGCGTACAGAGCATTTGTGGCATTCACTTTAGCAATTCACAAAATTTTAGAATTTAATACCGAACCAAATCAACACATAATTATGCCGAATAGCAGGCATTGGTTAGAGGCGAGCAGACAGCGGGCAGCGAACATAACTGGAGCTTGGGCCGGTCCACACATGTCTTGGCCATAAAATGAAGCAGACGCACATTTCGCCTAAGTAAATAACTTTCCATTTCGTTGGCCATAAACAAAAGTAGACAAAAATAAGCTGAATAAATGCACGAATTCCTCTAACAATGAACAATGGATACCCTTTCGAGTGGACTGATCAATTAATACATCATATAAACCAATAATAAGAATAATTTGAATGATTATTGACAAGAGTTTAATATAAATATAATATAAACACATCATCCTGTGTAATTATTTAAAATAAAATAACTAATAGCTAACGATAAACGAAATTAAAATTTTATTATGGATGTATGACAATAAAGTTTCTAACATCGTTAAAATTATATTTACTAATTATTTCAATAAGCTATTTTTAAATTATATTTTAATATTTTATATCTCTTCTAACATAACTATTCCACACGCTATACCATAGTCCTTATATCTAGTGTAAGGGCAAACAAAGGAGTAGCCGGTTTTACTGCCTTCAGTTCTCCCCACAAGTGCCACGCCTCCAGCCATAGAAAATAAAACTAGAATTAGTAGTGTCAAAAAGGCGTTACAATAGCAGCGGCAACAACAACAACAACAACAGCAGCAGCAGCACCAACAACCTCCCCAAAGAAGAACAAGGCTTTGGCCAACTGACGCTGAAGCTGTCCAGCAAATAAAGAATAATGACCGCACGTACAGTGTAAGTGCCACGCCCACACCTAAAGCTCAAACTATGCAAACGTAGTCGAAACATCTGCCAGCAGATGGCCGGGCGTAAATTTTATGTGCGGCCGAGAGACGCACATAAAAGCAATTTTGATGAGCACCAACGACTGCGGCACCCCCATCCGAGAGTTAGAGTTGCTCTGAGAGGCGAGGCGAGAGAGTGGCAAGTGGTAAGATACTATGTACAGCATTCTTTATGCATTGTGGAAGTGTAAGTGCCGCACTTTCTGAACAAAGTACGTCCAGTCCAATATAATTACAATGCCTGAATAACTGCCCTCTCTCTCTGTCTCACTCTCTCTGTGTTTCTCTCTCTGTCTATCTCTCTCTATGTAGGCGTTTTTAGTGGCTTTTTTCTGGGGGTCATTTCATCCATAGCAAATTTAGCATTCGGATTGTGCTGAAATGCTTCACGTTCAGGTCTCACGATTTGTGGCAACTAATGGATTGACGCTTATTAAGGCCAACGGCAATGGAGCCCATGGAAATGCGCAAATCCCCCTCTTGGGCGAGGGTCAATCGAAATCGTGGTCGAATGTAACTAAGTAATGTAATGGCGATTTATATATAATTTATTGAATACAAGTATTGCCTTAATTGACGCGCACTACGGGGACTGCATTTATATTCGATCTGCGACAGAGAATCCTGCTCTGGGTTAGATTATACGAAATTGATTGGGGACTATGGGAACTATGGAGTACTTGGACGAAGCCAGCGGAATATGGACAGTAAAATCGTTGAGTACATTAATGAAAGTTGGTTTAGTCATAATTCGAGAGTGTATTGTAGTCTGGCAGTTAGAAGATGCATAAAGCTCTGATAGAATGAGTCAATATATGATGTTTAATCTGTAAGAAAATACATAGATAACGTTGTCCATTCAATACCTGTGTCTTCTCTTAATCATATATTAAGTGTAGTGGTACAATACAGAAAGTAGGAAGAATATACTTATCGCCGATTTCGAACGAATGGCAAAGCTGATGTGGGAGCTATGCTATTAACAGCGCATAATACTGTTAATAGCATAGCACGACGATGTGAGGGAGGATCAGTTCATGTTAATGGAATCAGACATTATACATACACATACATAAATATATCCAGCCAAATTTGGATTCGGATTATGCAGTAGGGCCTACACTACTAGCTGAAGGTATGTCCAGATTACAAAGTGTATGCTTACTTCTTAGCACCTGGCATGAGGCAGCCAAATTTAAGATATGCCACAATGTCAACAATAGCCTTGGTCACAAGAAGGAGTGAAGGCTTGTTGCAAAGAAGATGCATCATCATTTTTCTAAAACAATGTCTAAGTGCAATAAATGTTGAAGAATTAAACAAATCAGGTTACATAAAAACGTTTTCAATCTTAAATTCATATGAATTAAAGTAAATTGAATTATTGTCTTATTTTATATAAACTCGTCGGCATTGCTGTTAACCCTGATCGCGTAACGCAACTAAAACTGTCTGGCTATCACTTAGTACGAGTCAAGCAATAGGGTTTATTCATTAAAAATTCATTGTTCGGGCCAAAGCTTTTCAGTATTTCATTTAAATGAAATTAACACGATTTCTTTCCTTTTTTTTTTTTTGCCCAACAAATCTTTTGGCGTTTTTTGTTACGCCCGCTTAGCGCCAGCTGCGTGGCAAGGGCAGCTGATTTATAAAGCGCATTAGCACACCGCCACAGGAATACGTTCTGGTCCCTCGGAACTCACACATGCACACACACACACACACACATACACACACACACACACATACACACACACACACACACACATACAAACACACACACGTAATGCCTTTACACATGTTTGACGCCATTGTAATGCTAATGGCTCATTAGCACTTTGATTTTTTGTGCTTTGGTCTGGGGGCGGGGCCTGTGAAGGACGCAAATGAAAAGTCATTATAGCTGTAAACGGGGGCAACATTTTGACTGCTAATTTGCAGTTAATTGAGTTGTTTAAGCTTTTTCAAGAGCGTTAACTGCTCCGCCTCTTACCTTGATGAACTGGAAGGTGGCAATGGGCGGCAAGCGCTTGCTCTTCGGATAATAAAAGCTGCCCGCCGGATGGGCCGGATAGCGTGAGGTAATGCGATAGATGACGCCCTGCGGCGCTGTTGGCCAATTGGGTGCGGTGAAGGTGAAGCCATTGTCGGTGCCCGCATCAAGTGGATCCAGTTCCACGGTCACCGTGTCAATCCAGGAGCCACCCACACAGAGCTACCACAGAAAAATGGATAATGCTGGGTCAAGTGCAATGAAATTGATTTATAAAGCCTCACCTCAAACGAGTCGACGCCGATGAACCAGTCCGGCGAGGGCACAATGCGCGTCATTAGCGATACCAAACTGTGATTGCTGTCCACAAACACCTTCGCCTCGCTGCGTCCCGCTCCCAGCTGGATGGCTGGCAGGCTAAACTCATCGAACACGCTGCGCTCGCCCATTGTTGGAGCAGATCCTCGCCCCACTCCACCTGCACCACCTGCCGCTGAGGTTGCCTGTGCTTGTGCCTGCATCTGTTGCTGCTGCTGCTCGCCGGCATTGCTGTCCAGCAGCTCCGTTCTGCCCGTCTCGGCGAACTGTTTAACGCCTCCAGTTGCCGGCTGACCGATGTGATATAGCGCATAGTTGGCATTGTGTGTGCGACCTACGAGCGCGAAGGAAAGCAAGAGTGAGGGAGACAGAGTGTGTAAGTGAGGGTATTCAAAGGTGTTGAGTCATTTACATTTAATGAGCTTTAAAAAAAAAACAATTGCAGCAAATTGCGCAAACATTTGCATTGCAGCCAGCACGCGACACTCGAGACTCGAAACAGGAGAGTGGAAACTCGACTCGCTGCCGTCAGCTGCCTTCATTTGCCGTACGCTTAAATATCAGATTAAGCATACGCAGTGTGACACGAGTGACCCCGTAGCTGCATTAGAGCCATGTTGTGCTCACATGTGTACGGCAAAGTAAGTCATTAGCAGGGGGCTTACGCTGCTACGTTCATAAAAGCAGGTGTTGAAGAGATCATCACGGAGCACCATAAGCATGACACTTTTGAAAACAACAATATTATTATATTATAGTCATAAAAGGAACTGGCGATAATTATTTCGAGCTAAATTCGCTTATAAACATAATAATCAGCAATTCAAGTAATTAATCAGTGAAAGGTCGGAAAGCAAGTGAAGAACCATACTAAAGTGAATAATCATAATAAGAATAATAACGACAGAAGTAGGTCAATACGAAATTCTCATCAAGGGTCAAAACAATATAGCTGACGTCGAAAACTGATGGCGAGATTATGATTAGTAAAGAGAAACAAATAAAAGGAAACAATGTATAGTCGACAACTAATGCAGAGGCAAAAGCTATTTTAATTCACATATATGATGCTATATGCTTCTATTCTTTACTTAAAATATTTGAAAAGTTGTGAAGTAGAGCCACAAAACATATGTTTTTTAATCCATACCAAAATTCTACAATATATAATATTAACAGCTGTTTCATTCAATCATCCAATTCAACATAATTCATCCATCAAATGCCTGAGAAACTTATACGAAACAGTTCTGCTTATAGAATTGAAAGGAAGCCGGGCAAAGTTTCGCATTGAAATATATTATTGGCCATTTTCTGCCATCTGAGATGAATATAAAAGTTAGAGAATGCACAAATGGTTATTCACAATTCCTTGGGCAGTTCCGGTCATCGTGCTGGCATGCTGGCAACAAAAACTTTAGCCGTGCTCTACTTAATTAGGGTCATAAAAAACATCTTATACTTATAAGCCGTCAACATCTTTCAATCTCAATTGCTTTCATGGCAACAGGAATCCATGGGCAAAGTTTCCGCGCAGCAGAGTCAAAGCCAATTCCGAAGTCCGTGCAAAGCGCCATTTGCAATTATTGGCAAGCGACCCAAAAGTATGCAACAAACTTGTCAATTACACAAAGTGCAGGGCAAATAAACAAAATAAGCGAGAAAGCGACAGAAGCGAGCAACGGAAAATAAAAAGCTGAAGCATAAATAATAATATTGCATTTGACACAGTTTCCAAACAGGTTGTCCACCGCCCCCCTCCCCCTCCAACGCACACAACCCTCTCTATTCGCTGGCGGCATTGCATAAAAGCGCAAAAGTTGAAAAGGCAAAAATATGCTTTGTAGTTGGGGCTTTCATTAGCCAAGAGCGTTGTCAAACGGAGAAAAAAACTTGTAAATTAAAAATAAGCAAGAAAGAACGACGGAGAAACAGAAACAGAACGAGAAAGAGAAAGGGCGTGATTGAGAGGGAGTGGAAACAAAACTAATAAATAAGCTGACACACTGTGGGAGCCATTGAAAAGGCAAGTGGCAAAGAAAAGAAAGCAACGAAAATATCTCAGATATACAGCGAAACAAAGCAAGTCAGTGAGCTAAAAAGAGACACGAAATGTGGCACAAGTGGCATGTTGCACTGTTAATTGAAGACAAATAAAAGCCTAGCGACAGCAGCTGACTGAGAGAACTGTGAGTAAGGGAAAGAGAGGGCCAAGAAGGTGGGGTAGGTGGGCAGAGAAGATGTAGATGAAAGCAAACGGAAAACCGCAGCCAAAAGCAGTCGCTGCGATACGGATATAACTTCAAAGGCGCTGCAGCGCATGAGACAAAGTGGGCGTGGCAATGGACAGCAGCGGACGTCTGCAGTGGCAGCAGCCACTGCGGCAGCGTGTGACGATTTCGTTGAACCACTACAAAAAAAATATACCAAAATAAAACAATGAAGGCGAATTGGAGCGAAACATTTTAAATTACTTGTGGCAATGGACACGATGTTTCTTCCTCTCACTAAAGTGTAAAAGAGAGGCAGAGCGAGAGAGAGAGAGAGAAAGAACAACATAGAGAGCGATGAAATGAAAAGAATGAATATGAAATCTGTGCACAAATGGTTGAAAAGGCATAACAGGATTAAGTATCAAGTTTTATAAGTGCAGCCTGAATGAAAAAGTATTTCAAAACAGAAAATACTAATCAGCAAGTAAGAAGGCTCTAGTCGAGACGGCTCGACTACGAGATACCCTGAACCTTGCAAAGCGCGAGCTTTGCTAAGCGCGCAGTTGCTGCCGTGGCTTGGGGGTGCGTTGGGCTATAATTTGAACGCTTATAACTCAATTTCTAGATGGACGATCTTCATGAAATATTCAGAGTAGATTAAGAGTATCCACATGTTTCTATTTGCCAAATTGTATTTGAAATGCGTTTTTTTTTTTAATTGAGGGCGAAGGGGGCGTGGTATCTAAAATGTGAAAATTAAGAAAACTGCATATCCATAATATCTATCTAAATTTATTTTGTCTCTGGCTAAAATGGTGTAGAAGTTATGTTAAAAAACGTCAAAATAGAAATGAATTTTTGATTTTTATCGATAATTTGGAAATGGGATGAGTTATCGTTACTGCGTAACTCACATTCGACTGTTCATGTGTAATTACAGCTCTCAAGCTTTTGTAGTTTCCGAAATCTCGACGTTCAGACGGACGGACGGACAGACGGACAGAGGTAGATCAACTTTTGTTTTTGTGCTGATCAAGAATATATATATACTTTATGGGGTCTGCCATGCCTCCTTCTGCCTGTTACATACATTTAACAAAACCATTATAACCTGATTTCCCATTTTCAGGGTATAAAAATGTATGCAAAATGCCATAGAAAACCCGTATGAAGTATTCTTGATGAAGTGTATAGTTCAGAGATAGCCAGACCCATGGTCGATCCTCAAACCTCAAACTTAAATATTTATAAATATGTATTAATAATTATAAATTAAAATAAAAAGATAATTAATTAGCTTAGGATATCTTGGCTTCCTAGCATTTGGTACTCCCTAAAGATAAAATCTCGGCAGAAAAAATGGTTTTGTAATGCTGTTTGTACTATTTGGAGGGTATCTACACTTTGCTGCCACTTTTTGAAAGGTTATCTCTCAGATGTCGGATCCTATGTTTCCTATGCAGTCATTAAGCATGAAGTGATGCTTGAAAAATGTTATTCTTTTTGGTTTCTTCTAGGGAGAAACAACAAAAGAGTCGCTGGCTGGATCTAGCAGAGGTAGAATATAAGCTGATTTTTGTCTAGAAACAGAAAGTAGATTGCGGCTTTAAGTAACTGTATGCTGTATACATCCAATATTTGTAGCCACAATCTTTGCCGCAGTCTGAACAAAAACAGTTCACATCCGTTTGCCTTACACTCGGATATTTTTGCCTGCCAGCCATTGTATGAATATGTGAAAAATGCGAAACATAGTCCACAATTGACCCTGAAGAAGATTAAGTATATTTCAGAAAAAAAACGAAAAAGAACTGAACATTTAATGTGAACTCAAGACACACACAGAGAGAGAGAGAGAGAGAGAGAGAGAGAGAGAGAGAGAGAGAGAGAGAGAGAGAGGCTAGGAGAGCCGAACTCAATGAAGAAATCGAATGCTATCTCAATACAAGAGTATGTAAGTAAATGGGAAAAATTCTAAGAATACTACAACAAATTATCAAAAGTAATAAATAATGAACTGAATAATTAAAATAAATATTTAAATATTTAAACGCATATTTCCAAACAAAGCTACCTCAACGACATGTGACAGTTTTTATTCAATTTGGCTTAATTTTATCATCTCACATCAGCGGAATCATTGTGCGACAGCAGATAATATAATATCAATATTTTCTCTGTTTTACTGCTTAACAATATTTCAAACACATGAAGGTCATTAGGCCATGACAAATGCACATCTGTCACTTGTATTAGCGGGGGTTGGGATTCGCGTTCGGTTGCAGCTTATGGCTACTTTCGCTTTCTGGCCAATATGGGCAGCAGCTCAATCAATTACGGAATGGTCATTGTGTTGCCCACAAAATAAGCATAATAAATTTGCAATTAAATGCTTAAACTGCGCAAATGGTTTGCCAATGCGGTAATGCTGATTGTGGTGCAGTCAGCGCTGCTCAAATGGTCATTGGTTAAAGGACCATAGCAAACGCAAGCAAGACAGAGTGAGAGAGAGGGAGACAGAGAGAAAGAAAGAGAGAGGGAGAGAGAGAGAGAGAGACCGAGGGGTCAGCAGATAGATCTGTGCCGTCTGGGAAAGAGATAAATGCGCGCCGTAAAAGCAAACAATGAAAAAGCCAATGCGTGCGAGCGAAATAGGCCGAGAGAGACAGGGAGTGAGAGAGAGAGAGAAAGGTCCAAAAGGACGTGAGTGTAATTAATGCTTAATTATGCACATTAAAAGCCAAAACCTGACAGGGCGCTGCTCCGTACACCGCTGGCCACGTAATAAATGCGCGCCACGTATGGCCCATAAATTACGCTTTGCTCTTCTTCCATAAAATTGTATTGTGCAGATGCGGCAAGGGGCGCGGGCTTAACTGCCATGGCAGCTGCGAAGCTATTTACAAATATCGAATGAAAACTATTGCCCATATAATAATTGAAAATCGAAAATTTCAATACATTACTACGAACTTGCCGATCTTGAACTGAGAAAAAACAAGTAAGAAGGCTCTAGTCGAGACGGCTCGACTACGAAATCCCCTAAACCCTGCCAAAAAAGTGATATTCTTCTTCTTTACGATCGTATGAGCGCGAGCTCTGCTAACCGCGCAGTTGCTGCCGTGGCTTGGGGGTGGGTTGGGCTATAATTTGAACCCTTATAACTCCATTTCTAGATGCATGATCTTCATGAAATTTTCAGAATAGATTAAGAGTATCTAAACATAACTATGTGATATATATATGTATATATTTCAAGTCTCTAGTATTTGAAATGCGTTTTTTCCAAATTGTGGGCGAAGGGGGCGTGGCATCCAAAATCTGAAAATGACATAATCTGCGTATTCATAATATCTATCTAAATATACAAATTTGAAGTCTTTCTAAAACGGTGTAGAAGTTATGCCCAAAAAATGTAAAAAATTGAAACGGATTTTCTATTTTTTATCGATAATTTGGAAATGGGATGAGTTATCGAAAAAACAAAATAAACTCGTACTGCGTAGCTAACATACGAGAGTTCATGTGAAATTTCAGCTCTCTAGCTTTTGTAGTTTCCGAAATCTCGACGTTCATACGGACGGACGTCGAGATTTCGGAAACTACAAAAGCTAGAGAGCTGAAATTTCACATGAACACTCGTATGTTAGCTACGCATTTTCAATGGGTTCAGGGTATAAAAAAACAAATAGAGAAACCAAGCAAAGAGCGGCAATCAAATAAGTTAATTGCAGTAAAATGTAATATGGCTCAGAGCCAACAGTTCTATCATGGGATGTTTTATAAATAATTAGATGATTTAAATTTTAAACGCTACAAAATAATAATGATACCTAAAAAAAGAAAAAGTTGAAGAGATTTAGGAAATCGATTAACATAATATAATTTCTATTCTCTGTGTGCAACACAGCTTATGTTGTTAACAGCAAATAGATAACAGCTCAATAAAAGAGTTTTTCAGTTTAACATTAGTTCGCATAAGACGTACAATGTTATGGATCATGTTAAATCACATAGTTGTTAAGTATTATGATATTAAATATCCAATCTCAGTAACTTCTATTTAAAACTTTACAATGATATTTGTAAAAGTTAGTAAAGGGAAATGAAATATTTGGTATAAAGAGAGTCGAATGCTGAATAATTATAATTAAATTGAAGTGAAGATAAATAATAAAATAGTAATAATAAATTTCTTGTTACATGTGTACATATATAAATACCAATGAACGGCTCGCAGTCCAAGCTGCTTTTACAATATAACTATATTTATATATACGTATCAAACTCTGTAGTTGCATTTCAGTGACACATCTTTTATTTTAGATGGAGATATACTTCACTCGTTACATTTTTGTAGACAAATGAAAATAAAGTGATTTAAATTTTGTAATAAGAAAAGGCGGCAATTAGGTCCTCAGATCAATTCGCAAACAAATAACTTCTCGCATAAAAAGAATATTGGAAATAAATTTTGAATTCGTGTGAACAATTTAAAAGTAATTTTCTACAGAACTGCCCTAGGCATGACTCATCCGCGTCGTCGCCATCCGGCTGTGGGGCCACTTGATTGGCAGCGAATTTTGCGAATGTTTGGGGCCGCGACTTTTTAGCACGCCTGAAAGTCAGGTATTAATAAACGCGCTGCTATATGACACACATTTGTTCAGTTCGCTGAAGCGCTGATGCACAGCTGACACACTTTGGCCATCATTGACATCAGCACGAACACCAACACGATCATGATCGTCAACGTCATCATCATCATTTTTATGCAATTTCGCTTAAACTGTGCAAAATGAATTACGCACACTTTTTGCCGGCTGTCACGCTCGATTTCCAACAATTTCCACAAAAATTGCTATGAAATATTTTCACTTTGCTCTTTTCTCACTGACATTTTTTTTTCTTTTCATGCCTGGCACGAATTTTAATTATAGGCAATAAATTTGTTTTTAATAGCCTGGCATTAAGCACAAAGCTCAGCCAGGCTGTGCAAAAATGACTAAATAAAACCACAAGAATCAACATTGCACATGCAACGCGTGATGGAGCTAAAAGCTGCTCGAAGATGCATCCATGCAAAGCTGAATGAAGCACGTGTGCTCCATCAGCCGAAGACAGCAGCAGATCTGCGAAGTGGCACAGCAGATAAACACAAATACATATAAGTATATAATGTATGTAGGTACGTATAAATATCTCCGGCGATACATACAGTATACATATGCGTGGCTGACTGTTGAATTTATGGTATTTGTCACTTGCCGTTTGCCTGCGTGAGAAATTGCTCTTGTGTATTAAATGCTTAAATGATTTGTTTTCTATTCGAGCTGTTGGCCATGGAACACGATATTCATTTTTCAGACACCAAATATTATTTATAGAAATATGAAAACACAGGTGTTTCGCCACACAGGTTTAAGCAGTATAAATGAATATATGATGTGCTTAGGTAATTTATTCTTATGCGGCACTTCCAATGACAAATTTCATTTCATTGCAATCGAGCATTTTAAATATAAATATATATTTTAGAGAAATGAATAAACATTTTCATAAGAAAAGAGAAAATACTTTTTCATATTAAATAAAATTCACAATTTTATAGCTTGCATTTCCCTTGCTTTGAATACCCACAAATATTATATAAAATAAATAGAACATTTCAGCAAAATTCTATATATAAATTCATATGAAGCTAACAAGAAACTTTTAAATAAAATTGTAAATCTGAAAAGCAATTCAGTTTCGTTCTCCAACAGAAGTTGTTCGACAACAATCATTACTTATTTAAATAAGTACAGTAGACAATCAATAAATGGCACTACAGACAGCCGCCACAACAGTGCGGTGCAATAAATTTAATTCCAGGCTAATTTAAAATTCAATACACCTGCCCACTTAATATTTGAACTCCTTTTGCGCTCTCCCGCATTTCACTTAATTATGTATGTCAAATTTAATTGGCTTGTCAGTTCGCATGCAAACAGAGCGCCCCATGCTCAAAGCGAAATCTGAGCGGCACGCTATAAATATATTACACAAATGTGTGTGTGTGTGTGTGTGTGTGTGTGTGTGTGTGTGTGCGTGCATCTGGCGTATGCGTGATATATTGACATACATATATGTATGTATGCATATTTTTATGGCATACACCTTACGCAAACAGCACAATCATTTGTTAGATAGATACAAGCACACTCTCCAGCCAACACACACTAGATACACTCGGGTATAAATATCATTTTTGGGGCTGTGTAAATATTCGCAATTTGCTAATTTTATTGCCCGACGATGCGTATGCGCAATATATGCCGGCAATAGAACAACTATAGACAACAGCCACGGCCACTTTGAGCTGCAAATTAAATTTTAAAGCGCGTTGCCTTCAGAATGGGGAAGTCAGCATTAGAAACACACAATCAGAAATCCTTGCAGCAGCCATTTGAAATGCAAAGCTCGTGCGCTGCATTTGGAAATCTGCGACATTGTCACATATACGAGAATTCAGATGTTCTCGCTCTCAACCTAGTTAGCTCTCCGCGCTGCTACCGACTAAATGCCAAGAGCCAAGAGCCAGTTCTGTGCGTGAGTGTGTGTGTGAGCGATCTAGGGAGGGGATGGCAAGTGAATGTCACCCGAGAGCCGAGCTTAAAAGGACCTGTATGCGCATTACGTATACGCAGCATATGCAAAATGCTTATAGCAAGAAAAAATAAGAAAAAGGCACATGAACCAAATACCCAGTAATTGTATTTTGCATTAATTTATGGTTTTAGTATTTTATTTCTTTTAAAGTTTATGAAAATCGAATCAAGATTTGTAACACCCCAATCAACGTGAAAAATATAAACAACGAATGGAAGCATTAATAAAAAGAATATTTTAAAAATATCAGTTTGCCTTTTAACATCATCACTCCTGCTCTCAATAGTTTTTCGTTACAGGGTATATAAGTATAGATGTTGAAATTTTGATGCGCTCCATAAAGCAGCCAAAATGTTGGCAGTGCGGCTCGTGTAGGTGGGCGCCTGCCTGAGACACAGGCTGTTAATAGTAATTTCGAGTCGTACTTGGTGCAGCATTTCGCAGTGCGGCATTGGCACTGATAAATTGTCAACTTGCTGACGTTTGTGATAGAGTAGGAGAGTCACAAAATCTGGAGTTTCTGAACACTATCTGAGTGCACGTTTTCGGTCAACATGTTCTTTTAGGTTTCTTTGGGGCTCTTTAGATGGTGCAGCATGGCGGGCAAGCTGAATGTGGGGTAAGCCGCAGCCATAGCCAGTTAGTAGCCAAATAAAATTTTGCCATTACTTTAATAGCCCCGAGAGTTGGCTGGAGGCTTATGCAACCTTTTTCCGGCCCAACCAAATGCAGTTTTGTGGCTTGGCTCGAGCAATGTCTTTTATAATTAATGCGTGTCTGTGTGCTTTAGTAAGAGCTAACAACCTAGACATAGAAGCATATACCAGGCTTAGACGAGCTCTACGGCTCAGGAAAACATTGCGGCATTTAGGCAAATGAGAGACTCAAACTACAGTAAACCCTGCACCCGCACGAACACCCCAAAAAGCCATCAACTGGGGCAATTATGTAGACAAACAAACAAGCTGGCATTAGAGTTGTCACTTCACTCCGCCTATTGATGTGTGTGTGTGTGTCTGTGTGTGAGTGTGTCTGTGAGTAGGCTCTAAGGGATTACAAACGAAATTGACCAGCAACATAACAAGACAGCAACAACAACAACAACAATAACAAACAGAGCAATGGGCAACAGCCTTCTGTCTTGGATTTGCAGTTTATAAAATCACGTGACAAATGAGGGTAGGCTAAGCTGCTTTTGTCCATCCAGCTATCCAGCTATCCAACTATCCATCTAACTGTCCAACTAACCGCCTAGTTTTATCCTTGCTGCCAGCTGTCATTTGTCTTATGGCCCACATGTGATTCGGCCTAACGTAGGTGCACGTCCCAGCCAATTATTTGAGCTCCTCCAGTGCCCAACAGCCATGCGTCTTCAACCAAGTTGTAAATAATAATGGACCAAGTCATGATGAGACTGGTCCTCATGTACGTGTATGTGTGTGTAAACGTGTGTATTTGTTTTTAATGATAGTTATCGCAAGGCATGTAAATTACGTTATATGCATATGCTAAGGGATCAACTTTCACTTAAAGTTTTTAAGGCAATGAAAATAAAGATAGCTCAGTAGGAATTTATCTGGTATTTAATTGACTTTCATTTATTAATTTTCTGATATTTGTAATATATATTTGGAATGACTATAAAGTTGCTAATATTATAATAACTTTAAGCATTTTTTCACAATAATGATTTTTTTAATATAAATATATTATAAATACAAAACTGTGCAAAAAATTTGTGTAATAACTGCATTTAGATATAACAATTTTGTTTCAATCTGCTCGCGGTTACCTATCGACCGAAAACAAAATGCTGTCTGTGATTGAGTATAGGTATGTATATATATATATATATACATGTGTATGTGTCTGTTGGTATTTTGGCTTACACTCTGGTTACATTCATTATAATGGCTTATTGTAGCATGAAAAGTGTGTCAGTCGTGTTAGCTGCAAAGGCAATGCTGGCAGCAAAAACAACAAGCTTAGCTGTGGCAGGAGCAGCAAAAATAAGGAGTATGCTAAGGGGCGTGGCAATGTGTGGGGGCTGCCATGACAGTTCACTGCAGCTCACAGTTACAAGGCACGTCACGGCATTGTCCTTTGTTTGCATTGCACTAAGCAAACACAAAAGCCAGACAGAGACACACACACACACACAGACCTACACACGCGCATACAAATACAGAGTCGTATATGAAGAGGGCTTAGTAAGGACATGTTTCAACTACACACAAATTGATGAGCATCGCGTGAGCTTTTGTTACTTTTTTTTATTATTTTTCCCTTATGTTCTCAGTATGTGTGTGTGTGCTTTTTGTAATGTATTTTTCTTTTTTTTGTGTTGCGGCAATTTTGATTGATTTCTTGTGG
Source organism: Drosophila buzzatii (assembly GCA_035045845.1). Classification (NCBI taxonomy): domain Eukaryota; kingdom Metazoa; phylum Arthropoda; class Insecta; order Diptera; family Drosophilidae; genus Drosophila; species Drosophila buzzatii. The sequence continues at coordinate 575,109 of JAWNOS010000373.1, read as the reverse complement.
CAAGTCAGCGACGTCTCCCACAGATTGCAAACTGCCAGCGCCCACTCGCCACTTGCTCAATCTTGTGCCAGGCCCACAGCACAGTGACACACTTCTATCACTGTGTAGGGTGTAGGGTGTAGGGTGTGAGGGTGTGTAGGTGTGTAGGTGTGTGTGTGTTTGTGTCGTAAATTGGCAAAAGTAAAAGTCATAAAATGTTACTGGCAAATTCCTCAGAGCCAAGTTTGTGGTACGTGCCGTAACAGTCAACACATTTGTTGCATTAAAATAATTGAACAAAATTGTAAAACAAATAAAACACAAGATATATTTATATATATACATATAAGTATATATATATATACTGTGCTATATATATACAGAAACATTCGCATCGATTGATGTATTGCTTTGCGAGCCTCTGAAGAGCCCCAACCAGCACTTGACTGACTCGCAACGGTTACTTACAGAGACGGAGTGGCGTCGGAGGGCGGCGATGGTGTAGGGGGTGTGGCAAATGCTTTTCTTACATTCTCATGTCAGTTGCTGCATCGCAACATGAAATGTTAGCAAATTGCAGACAGCAATTCGAATAGTAAGTACAATTCAAGCATCAAGTGTGAGTATGTGCCAGACATTCATAATATAATAAATGTACGTGTGTGTGTGTGTGTGTGTGTGTGCACATACTCCTCAAAGTGCCAGTGTGCGTGTGAGTGCTTGGCACTTGAGTGATGCTAAATGTCTTGCAAGAAAGCAAAATGACATTAAAGCACAATTTACAAGTGACTGCGCTTCAAGCCAAACAGACATTGAACATATTCTCGAAATCGAAAAGTTACAAATATTCAGAGTTCGATTCGGATTGCCAAGCACATTCAAAGTAAAAGCAGCAATAAAAAATGTTGTTATTGTTACATTCGTAAGTTATTCACTCAACTTGAAATATAGAAAACGAGAACATTCCATACATTTTAAAATTATATTCAAAAGTAACATAAATATTTATATTCAGTTTTAGTTTAGTTTAATATCTGGAAATTAATATCTAGTTTATATTAAATTTTACTTAGTTGTTACAATCGTTAATATTCAGTGAACAATGGAAATAAATTTGTGTTGCATGAATTCATTTATCACATTGACCACAGCTCAAGTATAATTGCAGCTGAATAACCTTTGCTTAAATAAAAGGCAAATCGTTAAGATAGCCATATGCTTGGCTTACTTCACATAGTTAATGATGAACGGGAATTGATTTTTGCTCAGCTGCAGCAGCTTTGAAGCAACAGCATTTGCCACAATACCAGTAAATGAAAGCAATTCCAGTGAAGCGAAGCAGTTGAAAATTCAAATGGAAATCACATGTCAGCTACACATACAAACATATACAATATATATTTATTCACAATCAATGATTGTGCCTGTTGTTGTTGCATGTCCTTTCATATGCGAACAATGCAAATGCAATCAAGCAGCACCGATGCAGTCCAGACATCAATTACATAGAAACCACTTTTGCAGCTGCTCTTAGGAAAGTAATTTTGATTTCGATTTGGACTTGCATTTGAGTCGACGAGATCGAAGTTAAATTAATTAGCATAGGAGACTTTGTGGCTTCTAACAAATGTGACTTAAAGAAGAGGATACTAACGTCCTCGTAGATGATATAAATGGAAATGACGAGCTAAAAGATATTGAGTCCTACAGGATGGTATATAAGTATATATATATATATTTATATATATATAAAATAATTAAACATTGTAAAAATCCCATTGTAACAGCAAATATGAACTATTAATTATTACAAATAGTTTGTGTAGTAACTTTTATATTTTTTTGCTAGTGATTTCGTTTTCTGATTTCTCTCTTTCACTCACACTCACAGAGTATTCGAATGCGTCGGTTCTTCATCGAGTTAGTCCGTGTTCAAGCAAATTGTTTTTTCTTCTTGCTCTGGCTTTCCCCTGAACGTTAGCTTGAACTTTATCGTTTGTATGTATTAGTATTATGAAAGCGCATCTTGTGTTCGTTAAGTACATGAATAGCTTACGTGAGCTTGGATGTGTATATGTATGTAAAGATGGGATTTCATACACTCTTTTATCTGCTCACTTAGTAAAGCTCGTTGTGTGAGCGTCAATCGTATCGCTCCCTAAACCATGTTCGTTAAGAGAGCGTCATACGAATAGTTCAACGCAAGTGCTCAACCGAGAGCGAGTGAAAATATTTTTGTTCGGTTAACGTTTACATATGAGCTCTGCTTGAAAGACATTCTTAATAATATATAAACAATATAATTGAAGAATTTTTCAGCTCATCAGACAAAAACACAAATCGTCTTAATTCCAATCAATTATTTTTCTGGCTCTTACAGGGTATAATTGCAGTCAATGTAGTCATATCGCCCACCAAATGCAAAATGAATCAATAACTTAAGCGTCAGGCACAAATGTATTTGAATTACAATTTCTGAATATCGTGTCGGCTACAAGCTTCAGTTAGTGGGCGTGGCTGCCCGGCCAGCCTAATTAGCATTTATTTAATTAATAAATTGGTTGTATTATTGAACTGGCGATTGCGATTGCAGCTGACTTCAAATCAAGTTGCAACTGAAGTGCAAAGTTCAACAGAAGCTCGTTCATTATGCGGAATCACAAACACATGCATACATATTCAGCATGTGTGTCTGTGTGTGTGTGAGAGAGTATGAGTATTGTGCTCTCGCGCATAAATAAACAACGTAAATTTCCAAATATTATACATATAAAATGTACAAAATGGCTGCAAACAGTAGCGCCGCAAACTTTCTCCAACAACCTGCGCCCCCTCGTTAGTTTCAGCTCCTGCTCCTGCTCCTGCTGAACGGGTAACCAGTTTACACAACAAAATGGCGCTACACACGCCGACTACAAGTGCAGCGTGCACAGCGAAACTCCAAGAAAAAGGATCCAACTTTATATAAAAACAAAGTTTTGTTAAACGCAATGTTTATTGAGCGTCCCCAAAGTTTGTAACGCATCTTAAGGTAGCTCTAGTTGGAGATGAGGAATCAGCGTGAGTGTGACGTGAGAGAAGATAGTTCAGATTTAAATATAGTTTGCAGATATTTGAACAATTGTAATATAATTTTGAATGGAATTCAAACAAAGCAAAATAAATACTTAAACATTAACCGAAACAGACAAATTTATAATTAATTAAATGAAGTTAAATATAAATTTAATTAAAAATTATAAATAAAATTTGAACTGGGAATACAAATAAAGATTATTTTAACATTTATATTTATATAATACCTTACATCATTTGAGATTTTTTATTTTCAAAGTATATATTTTTATCAGCCAAAAAGTAGTCTCTCAGCTACCGCCAAAAGTAATTGTATAATTCAAATATAATTTTAATTTATAAAACGTAGTCTACACAGTTTGTTTGTTAACTCAACTTCCATAAATGTATTAAAGTACTGAAGCACAATTTCCTGCTTAAGTAATTAAAAAGAAATTTATTTAGATCATTTGAAATACATATTTGGCAATTTGAGAGGGCTTGCAAGGCTTGCATATACATTTTAAATGTTTGCCAACTTTCACATCACGCAATCATCTCGACATATATATATATATATATATATATATATATATACACGCATGTGTGTTTGCACATTGTCAGCGCTAGGTGGAGCCACTGGCAGATGAGAAGAGCCAAAGAAAATGCCATTTCACTGTTTATTTGTTTGTTTGCGAGTTGTTTGTTTATTAGTGGAATTTTTAATCAAAGTTGCAAAAGTTGACATACCTGAGCAGTAGCAGGAACAGCAGCGATAGCAGTAAGAGAAGAGGTCAACATTTTTTTCTTCACTTTTTTCAATTTTATTTTTTGTAATCAGGCGACCGCGCAGCGCTTTTTGGCTTTTCCCCACTGTGTGCACTATGTGTAATTCCTTTTGGCTGTTTTGTTGGCTAAACTCTTGAAACTTTGCTGCCATGTAAACTGTCAGCGACTGCGTGCACAAACACACCCATACACACACACACACACACGCTCAGTCACTCACTTGAGCGCTTATCTTACTAAGGTCTAAAAAACTTTTGTTTACACGTTGCGCCCTCGAGACACATACGCATACAAAGCAAAAATACTAACTAGAGGTCCACACAGAGAGAATTGTTTATGTTTATCTACAACTTTTATTTGTTGGTAAATATATATACATATCTATATTAAATAAATATTCTAGGATAAAGCTCTTGCCAAGTTCTGTATTGCTATAATAATAATATTCATATCTATAAATAAAATTCTTATTAAATGGTTACATACCTATGAATATCCAGAAATGCATAATATATTCATTGTGAATATAGAACAAAGAATGAAACAGTGTCAATAAAATCTGAAAGGCCTAAACTAAATAGTCATAATCATCTTCATTAATATGGCAATAACTGATTGTGAACCAAGATGCCAATTGCGAAAATCCTTTAGGATAGAGCATTTCCAAAAGTCTTTATTACAGACAGTTTAGCTGTTAAAGAACGGGCTTAGATAACTGAATTATAATTTATGACTTTGACTGCCATGTAGATATTAATACTTACATATAGATAAATACATATTTGGTATGTATATACATATATTTTAACTTTAAAATTGTACTCAGTATAATTCATGAGAATCGATTGATTTACATTGAATATGGGTAGTACATTTACGTTGTGTGTGTGCTGCTAACATGAAGATATAGATATACGTTGATAAAACATTTCTATGTAAGAAAAGTGACAGTGAGCAGTAAGAAATCAAGTTGCAAGAGAAAACATATTTTCGCATGAGGATTTGAAAGCCGAGGCGATCGCTTTTCTTATTTTTTTTTTAGCAACAGATCAGAGAGAAGAATGCGGGAGTTCAACTTCAATATATATATTTGCTTGCATACATATATTACAAATTTCTCTACGGGCTTAAATGTTTCTAATCATAACTGGCTCTACCTGTCTCCAGCTGTCTGTCTCCCGCAGCATAACTCGGAAGATCTGGTTTAAAAGGGAATGTAAACCTGAAGAGGCCGCGGAGTAGTCTTCGGCAATCAATTAGCCTCAGTTCTCTGCAGAATTTAAATTGTTTTTAAATCCAAGAGCTTACGTACTGCCTTTATCTGCAATCGCTGGGCAAGTCATTCAGTCAGTAGTCAGGACTCGCACATATATGACATATGTGTAATATTATCTTGCCCACATTTATTGAATATTTATGTCTGGCTATAACTGCCACATTTTTGCCAGATTGTTTTTTATTTTTTATTTTTATTTTTAATTTAACTTACTTGCCGAGATCGTTTTTTAATTAAAACGCCGTTCGGTACGCCAAATGGCATTAAAATTGTTCTCAATTTGCATATTGCAGGGAGGGCAGCATCCATACGTGATATAAATGATATACATATACATACATATATATTGATATATGTGAAAATATTACACATACATACGTCGGGTGGCCAATTGAAATGAAAATAAAATACGATAGCAAATTTCAAGTGCATGTAGAGAATGTGCATGTATGCTCTGGTCTTGTGCAATATTTTGTTCACTATTTACATTTTTAGCATATTTATGCAGTCCCAGCAGCAGCAACAATGTAAGCACGTCAACAACTGCAGATTTTTCGAGTAGTTGTTGTTATTGTTGTTGGTGTTGGTGTTTGACATGGATGTTGTTGCCCAGCAGACCGTAAAGGAATTGCAATGCAAACTGAATGTTAGACATGCTAGACGACGCTTTGAATTTCGAACTGCAGGTGAACAAAACTGAAACTCAAACTCGAAGCCAGCCGAATCGTTTGACCCCACTCGCTGGCCCCTGAGCTTGCCAGCTGCATCTAAAGCTTAAATGAGTTTTCGCAACAATTTTTCCAGCTGTTTAAATGGCTGGCTCGCAAATAGAAATAGTTGCATTGCTTTACTCTACGCTCAATCGAAATATGGCAACTATTTGGCAATTTAAGCGTCCAAAAGCCTCGAGCAAGGGACCAAAGTTTTAACCCCAACAACACCAACAGCAGCAGCAGCAGCAGCAGCAGCCGCATGAAAGTTGCGCAAAAACTAAATATAAACAAGCATATAAAAAGGGGCAGCTAGCTGCCAGGAACAAATTCACATAAAAGAAAACTTGGGAGCATAATAAAGTCGAGAGTGCACGACTCGAAGTTGACCTGCAGCTGGGGCTAAGTAACTCGGATTAAGCAAACACACGTTGCATAAGGGATAAGGCAGCATACCAAATGTGCTTGTTCCAGTTCTTATACTAACTGGATTTATGGAATTAGGCAGAGCTTGTCCGGCTTCCATAACTAAGCCTAAGTACAATGTTTACATTACATAGAATCAAGAGTTAGATAGCATTTTTCAGTATTCCAGTGCCACGTTCATGTAGGTGAACACAGCTGACCTTATTTATTATATAATTTGTCATATATAAACAGTCTAGTAGACAGATTTATAGATGAACTAAATTAGCTCATAGCAAAACCACCTGTTTCAATAGTAGAAACAGCTTTATCATACAACTGCTGCTGCTTCATGTATTACAGGGTGTACAAAATATGTGTGCCAGCCGCAAGTTGTTCAAGCCCAACAAAAGCGTAGCAAAAATTCATTTCCCAATAACTAAATGGAAAAAAATGGTATACAAACACAAATACTGGCGCAGGCAGCTGCGGTAAGCAAAAACCGCAACTGGTCAAAGGAAAAGAGGCTACTTTTTTTCTTTTTGTTAAAACTGGCTAACAAATTGTTAATGGGTTTGCCTCAAAGATATTCAATACATATATATATATATATAAATATATATATATATATATATATATATATATATTAATAAAGATGACGAGCCAAATCCCTCGAGTTAATCGAACGCTATGAAAAATAAACGAAATAAGCAAGATAACAAGAAATTTCAGAGTATTGGAGATTTCAATATGAGCGTATCTCAATATATTCCTCAATATCTTGTGAAATATTTCAATATATGTGTTCTCAGCAGTGCACAGCGAAGAGTGAAAAAATGCCTTTATATATTTCATAATATTATTATAAATATTAAATTTATTTTTTACTCCCTAATTACATTCTCGTATTTTTATGGAGGAAGACAAACAGTAATAAGGAGAGCCCTTGAGCAAACCAAACCACACTTTTCAGACAACAAATCTCAACTGCTCTCAAGCAATGGAAAACATTTGCTCCACAGCTCCAGCCAACCACATGTGGATATCTAAAAGTGGGTCAAAACACAATGCCGCATGCCAGTGCTGGTCTTGGCTGATATTTCTGTTGCTGAGGCATGTATCAATTCGAGTTTCTATTCCTCAATATTTTCCCACGTTTTTTTTATTTACTTGCCTTTATTATTATTTTTGCCGTTCAGTGTTGCCTGCAAAAATATTTTTATTACAAGCGGCACACACAGCCACGCCCACACACACGCCCACACACACACACACACACACACACACACGAGAGCAGAAATGTAATCTGTGGGCGCTGAGCACAAAGATTGGAAAATTCCTCATCCAGAACAACAGTCAAAAGAAAAGTCTGCACATAAACCAAGGCAAATATGGTGCGGCAATTAATTTTAATTAATTTTATGTTTTTTTATTTAAAATTTTTTTAGGCAAAAGGGAGCCATGAATTTAATAGATTTTTCAAGGAATTTATTGGCGGCTTTGCTCTTAATTTCAAATTGTGAAACAACCGCAACGAGCACTGCCCCAAAATGAAAGGGAAAGCGCAGACACAAAAAGGCTCTGGCACTTAACAAAGGCAAGGACCTTTGCGGAAAAGGATATCAATGTCGTTATGTCGACTAATGTGCCCCGGGAGCGTGGCAAGGCGGGCCACTCGCTGCATAAATGGGTGGCATTTGAATCGCTTCACTTAGGCGTCGTTTAGCGATAAAAGCGACATTTGGCATGCAAACAGTTTGTCTCCAACTTTAAACTGTAAACTGTAAACTGTAAACTGACACTGAGCACAAAAACAAAAGATAGTTGACACTTTATGTACTTCAGCTCATACCCTGTAATCTGAAAATGTCCTGTGGCACAGGCATATGCGTTGGTTAAGTGGAAGAGTTAGATTCTTATGGTCAAGAATAGATCAGAGACTCTTTCAATTCTGTATACAAAATCTTTAAAACTCTACTTTATAACATGATTGAGGAACATGGTAATCTAACCTTAGAAACTATGTATATATTGGAATATCATCTGCAATTAATGTAAAATATGAATAAGATATGTAAGTTCGAAGCACAAGCTCAATTTTTTAAAAATTTTTTAACGATTGCTTATCATAAATTTTAAGAAAAGAATAATTTCTTTATTAGTTGACAATATAATAATCTGTAATAGTAATAATAACAATAAATAAATGATAAAAACTTTTTAATGGAAAATAATACAATATTACTTTTATCTTATTTGGTCCAAAGGGTATTTGATAGTCGAGACACCGACTGCTCGCTCAGATAGCTTACTTAGCTTACATCTTGCATGTTGTTGCTGCTGTTGTTGTTGTGAAAACATATTCAGCAGATTCCGTAGATGGTTTTTAGAACGTTTGCAGCAGTCTCAGCAGCAGCGCCGGCATCAGCGACAGCATTTGAGAGTGAAATATCGTTAACCTAATTTCAGTTCCAACGGCTCCAGTGGAGTTGTTTTTGTGGCCAAGGCTCCGCACAATGCTTAGCCATAAATTTGCTTTATCTTTATGACTTGTTTTGCGTTTTGTTCTTGCTTTCTTTCGGCTGCTTTTCTAAATTTCACTTTATTTTTTGTCATTGCCGCCCCTTTTTTTTCCCGAGCTCGTGTTAAATAAAGCAGCACGAATTAGCTTAAAACCATTTTTTTTTTTTGCTCTTCTTTTCAACATTTATTTTCTCTCACATTTTCGGTGGCACTTAAAATTTATGTTTTTGTTTTAATTTTTATTGGCAGCCATTTTGGCAGCATGCGAAGCCAAAGTCTTGCTAAGATTTCTCACTACGCAACGAGGTGTTTGCGTGTGGGTGTGAATTTGTTTATGTGTGCGCTTATCACACCCGTGGGTCTAGTTACAAAGGCGCCCGACGCTTAAGAAAACATATAAAGATCGATAAAAAAAAAAAAAGAAAATTATAATATGGGAAAGGATATGTGATGGCAGAACTTCTTGTCGATGCTCTTGAGCTCTCGACTCAAAATTAAATATATATTTATTTTGCTCAAATGTCAATCAGATAAGCGGATTGTGGCACTTAAACTAAAACATTAGTGGAAATGATACGTGCGCGTGTCTGGGATTACACAAGGCTCTAGATAATTTAATAAATTCTGAAGGTATTATCTGAGATAGCCCCAAGTGATGCCTAATATTTTACAAAGCTTGTGTAGATATCGATATATATAATGTAGTCTAGTGATGGCAGTTTGAGCACGAATCTGTGTACGGAAATGTTTATAAACTGTAAAATTTGGTCTCTTGAAGAACGTTTAAGAATGACCGCTTGATGTTATTAAGAATTGTTCAAGCGCTATCGTCAGCTTTCTGACAAACATAAATGCCATCTATATATATGTATATCTATCAATAGTTTATTCAATAAATAAAGGTGGTATTAAAATTAAAAGATTATTGTAATAAATACAATAAAGGAAAATTAAAGCAGAATTTATTTATCACAAAATTGAGACATTAAGTTATTAAATAGTAAACGACTTGAAGTACTTAAACTTTTGAATTTCGTTAAAAAAATATTTATATATTAATTTTTTTTATTCAATTTTCTACGCTTTTTTACATACATATGTCATGCCTGCCCTTTCAAGAAATTTTCTCTGATACTACGGATATTAATAATTCGATCAAAATTAATCTGCAAGAAATTTCCACAATACTTAAAACTATCCACTATCGATGTACAGGAGTTTGCACGTTCCCTAGAATTTTCATGTTGAATATTTAAGATTTAATTTAAATAATACAAAAAGTTATGAATTCAGCAAGTGTCTAAAGCATTCTTCTAGATCTTCCTTAATTGAGAGCTGGTGCAAATAATTCAGTTATTTAAATACAACCCTGACCTAGATACTGAAAATTAACTGCCTCTTGCACAGCACCTTTATCGGAATCGGAATCGCAATCGTATTATGGCACCTGCTGCATGTGAAATTAATTTCATGTGAATTTGGGTTAATTGCTTAGGCAGCTAACTAGAAATTGACTAAAGGCAATTGAAAATCTCAGCTAAAAAGCAAAAATTGATAGCACACATGTGTGGCTGTTTGTGTGTGCATGTTAATTGCGAAATTGATGGCAATCGCAGGCATTTAACTTAATGGCATGTGCACGTTTTTGCTGCAACTGCAACAAGCAATGCAATTAAATGGGTTAAAAATTGAATTAAATTATGGCATATTAAATGGCAGACAAATGTCGTGGATGAAATGCGATTAAAATCATATAGTACGAAGGGCGTGGGGCCTCGCCCTCTAAATAACAAATGCAGACAAGCAGCTGCATTAGAAGTTAATGCACAACAAATCGCAAATGCAGGCGCATTAGCTATGAAAATTATAATTAAATATTTGATTGATATCCCAGGCCATGGGGCGTATGAGCACTGCGAGTGTGGGCAGCATGAATATTAAAGGCTAATTTAGTCTGAGGGTCGTGGAGAGGGACCTATCTTGGCCAACTGGCAAGTGCATGTGTAATTGAATTGCCCAAGCAAACTCAATTGCAGCAGCTGCATTAAATTTTAATACCCAGGGACCGCGCACAGCTAATTGACAGCAATGGACCGTTGTGTAAGCCGGTCCGAAAGCCGAAATGTAATCAAATTTATGCGAGACAATTGAAAGTACGGCTATAAAGCAGAGAACGTAATACGCATTCATAAACAAAGCAATAACAAAGCAAAGTGCGAAAGCAATATGCAAATGAATGAAAAGCGACTGTCAAATGCCCAAACAGCTGCTGGCAACCAGACGAACAGACCAGACGACTGACTGGCCATAAACGAAGATAACAACAAGGAGCTGAAAGCCGATTGTCAGTGGTCGAAGACCGCCTACTCTTTGCCAACTGATTGAATGGCTAGCAAATATAAGAGCAATTCAATTTCATTGACAAATGGATAGAGAATTCAACTTGATAAGTTAAATTAAAAAATTTAATTTTTAACAATATGTATATGTAAATATAAGCCTGTGTTTCGATTACCTATAAGAATGAGGCTGCAGAGGCTGACTGACACAAGGTGTTGCATAGCTCGTCACAAATTCATAAGATACTCTACATCAGAGCACGTTCCTGCGAAGTAGTCATGAATACTTTGGACTTTGCTCGTAACGTCTTTGAAGAAAATTTTCAATTAAAGATGCGCAGCGAAAAAGGAGTCAAAGCGAATGTTATTTGGAGCGAAATTAGGAATTAATTAAGGCAGCAACAACAGACAACAACAACAACAACAACAACTGTACAATGCCGTATAATTTCAAGCGGAAACCAGAAAAACAAACAAAACTACGCAAAAGCGCCCAGGGTTAGGCCATACAAAACATTGCAATAGAGTAGGGTCTGTCTAGAGCGATAGAGAGAGAGAGAGAGAGGGATGGATAGAGAGCAAGAGCTGGGATGGAAGTTAGGGATAGCTAGACCGAAAATTTATTTGTGCGTTGATTGCGCGCAAATGATGATCATTTAATTAAGCACGCAACGGCGCACAAGTCAGCAACGGGACACAGACGGAAGCAGCGGGCGGGCCGCCATCTTGGCCGGAAGTAGCGGCACCTTCATTTTGAACGGCCGCCGTGGCCGCAAAAAGAACACAATCTGTTTGTGTTTTGCATTTGGCCGCGACCGCAATTTGATGGGCCTATTATGAAATTCGTATTTTTCTTCAATTTTTATTTTTTTTTTCTGCTTTCTGCACGGGCCAAGTTTGGACTTTGATTGGTTTACTTAATGGCCTCTTGTCAGCGCTTGGGATTGCAATTTTGTTATTTTGATTTGCATTGTAAATTGGGCAGATGCCTACAAAAATGTCGAGCACTGGCATTGATTAAAATTGTATTTATTTTTAATTAAAAGCCATTTGTGTGCAAAATATATGGCCTCACAAAATTAGCGTTGAAAAACAAACTCAGAGGGAAAAAAGTAAATGTAACCAAAGAGAATGAAAATAATTTTTTACTTTTAATAAGATTTCAATAGAATATTTAATTTAAGTACTACGAAAACCGGAAAGTTAAACATTTCCTCTCTGTGTCTTTTGATGACCTTTTTAAGTTTAAAATCCTAATAATGTATTGCATAATGTATTTGTAGCTTATAGACAGACAGATACAGACTTATATAATTATTACAAATTCTTTGGTTACCGTCAAGTTAAGGATCAGAGTCAGAATCAGCTGCCAAAAAAAAAAAATAATATTAATAATAATAAATAAATAAAAGTACAGGGAGACAATCGACTTAAGCATATATTAATTATATGAAATACATATATAAATTATTCACAATTTAATTTGTCTATATTCAGTAAAATTTTCTGAAGAGATATCAGGTAAATCTAAAAATTGAAAATTGGGAATACCCAACAAGCATTGTAATTATATCTAGAGCTTAGCGAAAAATACTTTCAACATTACTGTATCGCAAAGTGTAGACAATTGCATTATATTTTCTATTTTCGAATAATTTATTTAATCAAAGCGATATAGATTTCCCAGTTGTTCTGAAACTCGATAACCAACAATTGTTATTTCACAATTGCACAGAACTTTCCCCGTTCGGTTCAATAAATTTGCATAGCCAATGTCACAGATCAGGCACACATGTAGATGCGTTGCTGCATGCATGTGTATATTGTATGGTGGTTACAGTCCTTAACCAACTGTGCTGTGGGTACTTAGACCTAGCATTGTCCTGCCATTTGCTGCTATCATCTAAAGCGGACTCCTGGGATTTTGCCAATGCCGCATTTTGCAGTCATATATAACGCTCCGCACACCAACAGTGCGGCAATTTGTGGGCACACACACACATACAGATATTAATACCAAATGAAAATTGAAATTATGTCTATGCCCACACTCGAGTGTGGCGTAAATGCGCAGGACAAACTTTTATGCCCCTCGCGAACAGGCTGCGAACTTAGTACCGGCTGTGTCCCGGTTCCCGGTTCGATAGTTGTTATGCCACCACACCCCCACACACTCACACTCACACGCACACACACACACACACGCACGCACAATCATATCCATAATCAATGATAATCCGCTGGCGTATTATAACCGCATTAACAGTTAGGCACGTTCGATACAATTCGTTACGTTTCGATAGATTTCAAGCTCATTTCAGTTATCGCTGCGTACGGGTGTGTGAGTGTGTGTGTGTGTGTGTGTGTGTGTGTGTGTGTGTGTTTGTGTTTGTGTGGCATAACAAATATAATTGTGTACAATTTGCGTAACATGCTTTTGGGCAAGTGAGAGTGGGTGGGTTTTAGTGCGCAAATTGAATTGCAACCAAGTTAGCTTGATTTACGTAAACCCACAAAAAGGCCCCACTCTACTCCACACTCTACTACCCACTCTACTACGACAACGCACCAACCGTCCGAAATTCTTCATTATTTCTGCTGCTGTCGGTGAAATGCGTGCGGTATATCATAAAGCGTAAACTGTGACTGCAGTCCCTATGAACGTTGATTGTTTTCCTAGGGCGTGGCAGGTGTGGGGGAGGGCTGTTAAAGAGCATTGCTGACGGGTATCGTGTTTCGGCTCGTTGCCAGCAGACATAACCACAAAATCAATCAAGTATGGCTGTTCGTAGCATTATATGCCAAATGAATCGAAAAACGCAGCTGCAACCACAGCCACAAGACAAATGACAGCTTAAAAGTCTGACAATAAATGATGTAGAGTGCCCAGCATCATATCCCGCAGAATCTCATAAGTTTCCCAAAATAATTGTTTCCCATTTCACTTTTCGGTGCAATCAAATCAAACCGAGCCACAACAATGTGGCTCATTAAATTTGGATTCAGTGCAGCATTATAAATTGACTTTGAATTGGTTCATCTTCGTCTCTGATTGTCTTATTTATATTAAAATTATTTATATGAAAGTAAGGTTCCTTAGGAAATGAACTGAACTTCTTTAAGTGATATATTTATCACTTATAAACCATTGAAAGAGGCGAATCGGGATAAAATACATAGTATTTATATATTTACATATATATATATATATATATATATATATATATATATATAAACTAAACTAAACTAAACTGATTCAATATATATGTATACATATATATTGAATCAGTTTAGTTTAGTTTAGTTTATTATTTCATGACAATGATTTATCCTTGCTTATTGTTCACTCTAAAATATTGTTTGCTTATCTTGAATGAACATAATTGCTTCTAATTAATATAATAATATAATAGAAGCTATATCTATAGATCGGATTTGTTACAGGACTTATAACTTGAGATCTGCTGCACCAATTTTCATGGTTTTTGATTTGTTGGATTTATCTCCGCCCCGAGTAGCAGAATATATCTTAAAAATAGTGAAAAATTTACGAATACTTGCAAAATGCGTTATTTTCCGAATTGTACTCTGCTCAGTTCATTTCATGTTTTTTTCAAACGCTTAGTTCACTGTGTTCACCGTGAAATTGGGAAATTGAGGTTAAAGTTATTTGTTTCCTAACAGATCAATACTGTAACAACTATTTATTTAGGAATGCCAACGCCAGATAGCGGAGTGAACAGCTGATGAGCTCACCAGCTGTGAAGCATATGTGTATATATATATGTTAAAATGCTTTCTGCCATCTTAGCAATTACTACTGAGCTATTACAAGCATGAATTATGCACTTGGGCAACATCAAACTTCTTTGCCGATTTGCCACGTCCCCAGTGGGCGTAGACGCATAATTTTTGGCCAGATCTTAGAAAGGCTAAAAATTATTTTTGGGTCATCGAGAGAGGAGAACATTAGTAACTCAACCATCAAATTTTCAAGCTTCTATCTCTAAAACTGTAGGAGATTAAACTTTTGCGGTTTTCCACGCCCCCTGTGGGCGTACATATATCTACCATAGCTTATTGATCTTGGGTTGTCAACCCGAGTATACATGCAAAATTTCAAGTCTCTAGTGTCAATAGTGTTCAAAATATAGCACAATTTGAAAAATCACTATATATTCAGGTTCGATTTGCCACGCCCCCTTCGCCCACAATTTGCAAAAAACGCATTTGAAATACTAAAGACTTAAAATTCTGCACATAGATACATTTAGAAAATTTTAATCTACTCTGATGATTTCATGAAGATCGTCCATCTAGAAATGGAGTTATAAGCGTTCAAAGTATAGCCCAACCCACCCCCAAGCCACGGCAGCAACTGCGCGGGTAGCAGCGCTCGCGCTCATGCGATCGTAAAGAAGAAGAGTATCAGTTTTTTTGCAGGGTTCAGGGTATCTCGTAGTAGAGCCGTCTCGACTAGAGCCTTCTTACTTGTTATAAAATGTTATTGCTGTAACTATAACGAATTTTTCATAGCTCATTTGTTAACTTCAATAGTTTAATTACAGCATCATCCCTTATTCTCATGTAACCGTAGACAAAATACAATCCGTTAGTTTGATGGCAATTCTCCCTCAGAGTTTATTCGTTTATTCACTTTCAGAATTGCATATGCTCCTCCAACTGCCTTATTTTCAGCTCTATCTATTCAATCTACAATCCCTCATTAAACAGTTCTCCACTGCAGAGTTCAATGTAATCAGCAAAAGCAAACGCAAAAATTGTGTCAATCGGAATTGACTATCGAGTATTTATGGCACTGTAAAAGTCAGCTAGAGAGTCTGTTGAACCTCGCAGTTGATAGCTTTAAATGTGCTTGTAGTGCACTGAAATGCACTTGCGAGCATCAATTTACAATTTGACAGAACAGCTTTTCTGCTGCTAGTTGCAGCGCACATCAGATTTGAAACAATTTCGGGAAGGGAGTTGGGCAGCTCAATGTTGGCTGGGTTAAACGAGAAATTTGATTACAGCATAGGCGAAACTGCATTAGTGCATAAATCCATGTCAAGTCGCTGAGAGAAAATTCAATTAGCTGACATAATTCTATTTATGCGCTGACAGCTGGCAAACGCTACACAATATACGCCAAAGGGGTTTTCAGCTTGACAACTACGTGTGGGTGGTTGTGTGTGTTTGTGTGTGTATGTGTTTGAATGTTTGTGTGTGTGTGTGTGAGTGTGAGTGTGTTGTTATGGTCTGATGGTATAACCAAGCCCATGACAACAACTTCGCTAGCAAAGTCATAAATTTGGCAATGGCAGCATTGCCGGCACGTAGAAATTAAGTGATGAATACCATAGGGCGCATAAACTTGCCAAAAGAGCTTCCCACACACACACACACACGCACACGCACACACATACACGCATTTAGGTCGCTGTGCCCGGCCATATAAATTGTGAAATTGTTGAAGCGCAACGTTGCGTCCTGCTCCAGGCACCTCCTCGCGCATAAACATGCACGCAAAAATATTGAAAAATATGGCGAACGCTGAACATTTTGTAAAATATTTTTATAAACACACACACACACACACACATGCACACGGACGAACACTGTGTGTCTGCTTCGCTGCGCAACCAACGTGCCGTAAGCCCTTTGGGCACTATTAACCCAACTCCGCGAGCTGCGCAACTGTCCAAAACTCCCTGACAGCTCCACAGCAAATGATGCGCTAATCCAATTATTATCAATTCAGTGACAGGATGAAGGAAAGGCTCACTCGTCCGGCTTCAGCTGGCTCCGCTCCATAAACGGCATCGGCCCCAGCGGCCGATTGTTAAAAATAAACACGCCGCTAAGTTGATTGAATATAATAATCCAGATTTGCTTACCTACAAATAGACAGAGAGTAACAGAGAGTGAGAGATGGGCATAAATAGCAGAAATACACTTGAAGCTATATATGTACATATATATGTATATAAGTATGCATAAATAAGTATATTTGTATTTGCATTGGATTGGCTGGCACTTAGCTACCAAATTGCCCTGTCCTTGGCAACTCTTTCTTTTGGCCCACATCAAAGCCAAAATGCAAACTTTTCCGTTTACCATTTAAGCTCATTAAAAATGCATAAGTCTTCAGCAAATGCTGATCAGAATTTAAGATAGCAAACAAAATTTCTAAAAAAAAAATAAAAAATGCGCATAAATTCTCATTTCCTCCAACCTAAAATTGATATAATGCCAGAATAAACAGTTTCTATGTAGTATAATAAATAAAGAATTATTTTATTTGCGGTTTCCATCTAAAAAAGTTTCTTTAAACATTTATTTTATTGGTTCTGAAAATAATAAATTATTAAATAGTACACGTATTTGTCATATATATCACACTATGTTAAAATGTGTCAGATTTGGATAACAACACTTTCAGATATTCAAGGAATTTTCAAATAATTATAATGTTCTCTCCCATTTGAATTTAGCTGAAGCTCTCGAGATATGTTGAACATGTTTTGTAAAACTCCTGCAGAGAAATAATTTGAATTTCTAGCTTTACCTTCGTCAGATCTTATTTATCACATAAATATACAACTCTGTGATTCTAGTGAACCCTTTGCTTCACTATCTCATAATATAATATATTAATAACCAAATTAGCTCAAACAATAGCTTTAAGACTACACAATTTATGAATAGAATTATTAATCAGGAGAAATCCATTGCAATGTCTAATTTTCGCAGTTGCTTCGCTTGGCTAGGCACTGAATTCGCGGGTAAAGGGCAATGGCCTACCTCAAGGCAGATTTGGAGACACTTATCAAAGTCAACTCACTTGTCAGCTGGCCTTAAATTTTAAACAAATAATAATATTTGCCACGCTGCCGCAGGCGAATACCAAACACAGGCCCAAAATCCAGGCAAAACGGTAAAATGCCAAGGCAAACAAACAAATAAACACACACACCCACACTTACACACTCACTCATACATACAAACAACATGACTGCAAATTATCTGGGGAACAGCAGCGTCAAACGGTGGCAAAAAGGGCTTCAACAGGAATGCTGTGGGGTTATAGGGTTAGGCGTTGGGGTTGGGGTTGGCATTGGAGTTGTGCCAGGGGGGTTGGTAGGTGTTGATACCGAAGCAAAAGTGTTTGGCTCTCTGGCTGATTGTGAAATCGATAAAGTAAATCGGTGAAGCGATAACATAATAAATTCTACGTTTCATGCTCAACTACACATTGCGCCACCGCCCGCCCACAGGTGGCGCTGATATTTATACCCTATATAGCTTCGCCAATCACTTCAGTTCACACAGAAGCCTTTGTGTGCGTGTGTGTGTGTGTTAAGGGCACATCAATTTTTATGATCTCAAATTGCAAACGTATTGTAAAGCAACGCATTTACCCTTCCATCTCGCCCTGCGCCACTCACACACACACACATGCATATATATATATATATACATATATATATATATATATATATATATATATATATATATATATATTTGGATGGAAAAATGCGAACTGAGCAATGCAACAATCAATTTTCTTTTTTTAAGCCTGTTTGTTTGTTTACTCTGTCGAACATAACTCAATGGAGCTCACACATACACATCGTATATACACACACAACAATAATAATAACAACAATCAGCACAACCCTTTTGAGCCTTTTGTATAGCCCTTGAGAAAGTTGCGCACTGAAAGTTGGCCACAAAAGCCAAATGGCATATGGCCATGTGTGCTGCTAGTTCTTCATCTTCATAGAGATGAGAACATTGAAAGTTGTGAATGGCTGTGAGTGGGTCTGTGACTGTGATTGTGGTTGTGACTCAAGCAGTGACTATTTAAAGGCTAAAAGGTAGGTTAAATCAGGGTGTATTTATTATATATTTGGATTTACATTAACTAATAATAAAGTAATCATCAAGGCCATTGTAGTACAGCTTTGAATACTCTGAGAACTCTTTGCCTCAAAGACCTACTAGAGCGGGTGCTAACTACATTTTCTCAAAGACGTACACATTTGTCTTGACCTAACCTATATATTCTGTATTCGTTTTGCATATACTCAAATATATTATTTGTATTTGTATTAAATTAAATTGCGTATACACTAAGCAAATCAGAAAATATATAATCCATTAAAAAAAAAAACACAAATTAAACATAAAACAAATTTATATAATGTATTTATTTATTATTTTTGTAAATTTAAAATCTTAAATTTGTATGAAAAGAAATACTTTCTTTAAAATTCAGTATGCTTCCATCCATATTAAACCTAATGCAATCAATTTCAAAACTTTAAAAGAAAGAATTTTTGTACATCGGTTTTGTTCTTGCCCTATTTATATTCGAATATTTCTATAGTTCTTCTAATAAACCAACAATGCGCCAACTGATTACCAGTACATGCACAATTCTACGTGAACTATTTACTCAAATATCATCCTTTAATACAACTATTTGAGTTTGAAGCTTTGCAATTGAATCTAGATTCCAAATTTATCTAACAAAATCATGATTATAGTTGTACAGACTCCATTCATAATATATATAATATATAGACTTTGCTTATTATGATTAGTGTAATAGGATTCACCGTCTCAATCAATGTCGAAATCACTGTCTATATCACTTATTCCCATTCACCGTGCTTTACGCATCACCAATCCAATCCCTTCAATTTTTTCGATGAGAAAAACTCAGCTATAATTGAGCCGCAGCAATTCGGATAAACTTTTCATATCTTTGGGCATTTTTTTGTGACATTAATGCCCTATACAAACTCACACACATACATGCGCGCGCGCACACACACACACACACACATATTTTTGAGTATTTGCTGATTTCGCATTTATTTCGTTGGCACTTTTAACCTTTGCGCATTGTGGGCATGAAAATATTATGAGTAGCGTTAAAATTTCATGTTGATTCTGCTTTCAGTTTTCCCTCCCCATGGGGCCTGAACGCCTTCTTTTTTGGCGTTACAAGCAGACCGACTCTCAGATGCTGAATGCCTCCACCAAAAGGCCTTCAATTGTCGGCTACAAATCATGTAGGGCCATCAACGCCAGCAAAGCCTCTCACTGCCCTCAAGTACAGTTGAGCTCGACAGTTGGCGCAGCTCCACTGAGCGCTGCAGAAGTACAGTTGTCAGGCGAAATTTATATCAACAACTACAACTCAGCTCCAGCTTGCACTTTATAAATACTCTTTCTATGGCACGGAATATGACTTATTTATATACAATTGTAGATAGACCTTTAATACCTTGGTAAATATAGATTCGTGATCTTGCTTGCGTAGCCACGGCCATGTTTCTTTCTTTCAGAGAAACCAAAAAACTTTCTCTCAAATTTATTTTGTTCTATGTCATTATTGTAAAAACTTTCTCCTTTTATTTCTGGAGACTTTATATGCAAATCAAAAACTATTTCAGCTACATATATTAAATGCCACTTCAGCTCCTCATTCAGGTAAGGCTAAGAAAACTAGAAGCTAGAAGCTATTTGAAGTGAATTTTTTTCCTTGAAAATTAAATTATATTATATAATAATAATTTATATCAAAGGACTTTTTTACATATTAAATAATTGAAGAATTTATTTTTGGGTATAATGACTTATACGAAAATGTAGCCTTTTTACTTTCCCCAATAAAGAAGAAATTTAAAAACTGTTCAGAGTGTTCGTCCTTCGACTCAACATGCGAGCAGCTGCTTCAGCTGCTGGTGTTTTAGTGGCTTTGCCTTTGGCAGTGTCATTTAATTGCTGGCCCGGCTGACCAACATAAAATGCGCCAACATATTTCAAATGTCAAGCGAGAGCGGGGGCAAGCGGAAGTGCAGGGCGGGGTCTGAAACGGGGACTGGAAGTGGAGCATGGCAGAGCTTAAGGCCCAAGTGAAAGTGTTCTTTTTTCGCACGGTGCACATAAATTTGTATTTAAAGAAGAAGTGAAGCCCACAACATCAACAACAACAACGAGAACCAGAACAAGAAGAAACACAAACCACGCAGTTTATTAGACTGCCACTTGCTGGGGCTGGGCAGCGTTGCCTGGGGGGATGTTTAAGTCGCGCCGGCTAGTTGACCTTTTGGGCTAAAGTGCCACGTGGACGGCGTCGCTAATTGTAAGTTAATGTGGCATTTTTATGAGCGCGTTAATTAAGTGAAATGTGCTAAAAAATTATGCAGCCGCTGGCCAGCGTGAGCCACAGTTAAAGCCATCGACTTATAGCCCAGTTAATGGAACTAAGTAAAACTAGTCGCAGCGCAAAAAGAATGAGAGAAAAAAAAAAAAAACAAACAAAAAAATGAAGAAAACTTTTTGACCTTAACAATAATTTACACTTACGCAGCTGGCAAAGTTAGCGCCCTAGCCACGCCCCTCGCCACACCAGCGGCTGCAAGTCGTTGCGGTCGGTTAACGCGACAATAAAAAACACTTTAAAAAATGCGCCCGTGTTGTTGTTGCCTTTGTTGCTGTTGTTATTGGGCGTAGGAAAACTTTTAATAAAAAGTAGCAGCAGCAGCAGCAGGAGAGGCCGAGCATGCTCCCTGCCCATAAAGTGAAAGTGCCCGAAACTTGGGCGTGGAAATTGCAATTTCTCCTGCTGCCACTCTTTAGGGGCGGTTGGTGCGGCTTTTGGGGCGTGACGCATTGAGGCATAAATAACAGCAACATTATTCACACCAACAGCACCAACATCAACTGCTCTTACTTCTGCCTTGCTCTCTCTCTCTCTCTCTCTCCCTCTCCCTGTCTCTCCCTCTCCCTGTCTCTCTCTTTCTATCTTTCTTACCACAAAACACGCCCCGTTGTATGCTATGGTTCTTGTTTGGCTGCTAAGCAAACTCTAAACTGTCTCAAAACCAAACTTGAGCACAACTTCCGTTGGCCAAAAGAACAACAACAACAACAAGACCAACAGCAACTACAACAACAACAACCACAAGAACAATCTTCTTAGTCAACTTGACTTTTTCGGGGTTCGCGTTGCTTGCGTTAAGTTTATTTGCTTTATTTACGCTTAGCCAAGTTTTTACTTTTCTAACCGACCCCCCAACAAACACAAAGACTTTCTTTCTCTGGCTCCTCCTCCCCCCGTTCCTGCTCCTGCTTCTGCTCCTCTATAACCCCCTCTCAAAGTATATT
Organism: Drosophila buzzatii; assembly: GCA_035045845.1. Classification (NCBI taxonomy): domain Eukaryota; kingdom Metazoa; phylum Arthropoda; class Insecta; order Diptera; family Drosophilidae; genus Drosophila; species Drosophila buzzatii. Next base: position 552,850 of record JAWNOS010000373.1, on the reverse strand, counting down.
TTTTAACGCTTTAGCGAATTTTCTTGCACATTCAAGTTGTTCATGTTGCGCTCTTTTATTTTATTTTTATTGGCCCAAACTTTGAACGCACTTCAAATGTGCCACGAATAGACCCCGTGCTAATAGACCCAAATTAATTCCTCACACGTTGTCAATAAACTTTAACTTCAAATAAGAGAACAATTAAAGTATTTCTTGCATTTCAAACTGCAAAAATTGTTTCGCACATAATGATATAGGCTCAGTTATCGAACACTCAACAATTAAATTGTAACTAGTTCTAAATTTTATTAAATATTAGATTCATTTGTTGATTCAGTATTTATGAAATAAAAATCAATCATTCGTAGCTCTATAAAATCTATAAACAAATTTGAGGTGTTTTCACACATGAAGAGAAAAACTTATTATAAGCGAATCATATATCTTAGTTCAAATTTAAATACTATATCAAAATAAATATATATATATATATTTATATATTTGAATCGAATCAATAATACAAAAGCGCTTTCGAATCTGCACTATATAAAGCATGGCCCAATAATAATCATTATAAAAAATAATACTTTATTCCTAATATACACATAATTGTATGTGGTATATAACTTCAGCTTCAGAATTTTATATTATATTTCTAACCACAAATTTGTGCACCTTACAATTGCCAAGAGCCCCAAGAGTAATTGGTTTTTCAACCCATAAGAAGGGTTTGTCAGACGACGGCCCTGTGAAAATGTACTTAATATTGCGGGCGATATTGAATCTGAAGAGTTTTTACATTTAATTTGCTGTTTTCGCTTTGAAGTTATCCACAGCTTTGCCGTTGTTTTCCGGCGGGTTGACAAGCACCCTAATGGGAGCTACCCTAGTCTGCTTCATTCGCAAGTTTTTTACAGATTGCCCACTTGAAATGCATTGCGATTACTCGAGGGGCAACGGTTAATTTGTTATCTGAGCAGTCTATCATCTTATCTATCCCATCTCCGGCTGTCGAGCTGGCCATCTATCTAGCCATCACGCGATGTGATAGCAATGACTTTATCTTATTATACGCCTGATTGACCAGCAAAATTGAGCCGGCGCATGGCCATAAAAATGAAAAGTTGTATAATTTTCACACAGCACACTTTGATGTTATTTCAGCTTCTTCCAGCTTTCATTGCCTTTTCTTCGCTTCCGCGATTAACTGGAGCACAAAATATTGCCACTCCCTGGGGTCGAATGCGCAGCAATTGCTCACTATCAAAACTTTGGCATTTTGGCCCACTCTTCGCTCTGCGGCTTGGCAGCTTGTTAAATTTTATGTTTATGTCTATGTCTTTGAGTCTTGCCACATCACATTGCTTAATTAAATGAATTTATGTTTTATTGCTTCATTGCAAGCACTCAAATTTGATGCGAGGCGCCGCCGGCGACTCCCAACAACAATTTATTCAGACGTGTCACGTAGCTCTGCCTGGAGTTTCCTTCCAATACATAAAGATAAATATACATATGTATATCTAGAAATATGTATATAAATATCGCATTTAATACTTGGCCGCGTCTGCTTGGGGCTCTGCTCCTTCGATGTTTCCTTAATTATTTCGTTAAACTGTCGCATGCGCTCCGATAACACCAAGAGTGAGACACGCGTGCCTCGGCATAAGCAAAAAATATATATAGAAGCCCAGACAAAAAATGTCACAAATAACATTTAGATTGGGGCTAGGTAAGGCACCGAAAAATGCCGAGAATGCCAAAGGAGAAATATATACAAACAAGAAAATACTTCAAGGCATATTTTTACAGTACTCAAGTCAAAAACTTATTGAAAAAGAGACGAACAAAATATAGAAACCTAGCAGAGCACAGTTAAAAATTAAATGTTAACAATATTATATAATAACTTTAAACATAATCTATATTAATTTTTAGTTTTTAATAATGGAAAGCCAAATTAAACATTAGCAAAGTATTTAATATATTAATTATATTCATTAATAAATATCCCAATATAGCAATTGAACGTTGAATTAATTCAACAGGCAATATATCAAGTATCTGAGACCATAAACCATATATGTATAATCATCACCCATTTGTCAATTTCAACTATCCATTCATATATCACTCTATCAATAGTAATACTTCATTTTCTTATAAACAAGTTATCAATTGATTAAAGCCCAAGTTATAGAATTATCTGAATATGATTCAATATACAATCAGACTTGAACTTACCTAAAAGCAGATCATAAATTCATAATTCCTTTTCCAACAACAATAATGTTTAAATAGTTTGCTGTATACTATTATTGTCTTAGCTGCCATAAATACTTAAATAATTGAAAAGCCTTCAGCAAGGCTCCAAGACAAAGTTTTTGGTCGGGTTTGTTAGTTGAGAGTGAACTGGACTCTGTTTGCCACAACTGAAACAGTGCCTAACACTCAAGCTGAGTAAGCTGTTCCGATGAATAAGAGATTCGCAGCTCGCATTAACTTGAGCCGAAACTTGTAATACCCACTTCGTCGGGGTTTACTCTCTGCTCTCCTTCTTCCTCTTCGGTAAAGGTCTAAATAAGCAGCAACTGTGCTATAATTTGTAGACATTGCTCATAGAGCAGCCGTAGGGTGCAAACGAAACACAGACACAAGCAGACAGACAACCGAGTGTCACACCCACACGCACACACACACACGCACACACAGACAATCAGAGCGCATTAAGCAAAGACAGACAAAGTTTTGTGCGTCGCGTTGGCTTTGCCACACGCATGTTGTCTGCGCCTTGTCTGCCACATAAAACGTAGGAGGGGCGCGGAGGGGGAGTGAAGTTCACGCCCGCACACAAAACGCACCCACCTGGCCAAGATTTATGTAGTCCAAAAGGTGCGCGCATCTTAAAGTTGCCCGGAAAAAGCAATGAGCATAAATTTATGCGCCAGACAAGGGCAAATACACGAGAAAGGAGAACCGGAGCAAACGAAGGGGTTACAAAGGGCGTGAGTGTGCGTGTGTGTGTGTGCGTTCGCATTCGTTGTGGTCAGCATAATTAGGCTGCCATTAGCAGCGACTATAACTTGTGGCCCCGGCATAACTCAAAAGCCAACTCCAAGATATCTTGGCCAGATTTTTATATGTTGCGAGCATTTGTGTGGTCAAAAGTTTTAAGGGCCTCAGCCAATTCAGTGGATGGAGCTCGCCCTCATAAATAACCCCGGCAAACATAAAGAGAGAAAAAAAGAAAGGAGAAACGAAAGGAATTCTTCGATTCGGGTTTCATTTGTCTACCACATGCAAATGCATTATTAATGAGGCGCTTTGTAGAATTCGTGATTTATGGGCAACACTTAATTAGGATCTTTCAAAATTCGAATAGATTTCCATTCCCAATGGACTTGCATACATTTTTATTGTGTGGCCTGTAGCCTACTTTTAAGCGCCGAGCATTAAATATAAATAAAATTACAAAAAATAAACATGCACACACACACGCACAGTCAACAGCATAAATTGTAAAAATAAAAACAAGAACTCTGTAAATATAACATTTAAATCAGAATCAGGCTGTATCGCTTAAACACCAGCTGCCACAGACGTTGTTGTTGTTGCTTTTGCTGTTTTTTGTGTGAATTTGTGTCATAAATATTGCAATTAAAATGTCATGATTTTTATGCCACACAATAAAACAGGAATAAAATTGTGAGCTGGATCAATAAATGGGGTAATATTGGCAGTGGAAGTCCTTCGGCTAGATGAGAATCTACTGATGAGTAACGTTTTCATTAGCAAAAGTAAATGGTTGTATATATGAAATAATATTAATCAATACCAATTATTAAAATAATAACTGATTCAATGCATTCAGGCATTGCAAAGAATATAATCCATTTATCCATATAGATGTAATATATATGTTATATATAAATAACATTATTCAAAAATTAAAATCTGTCTATCCCAATAGAATATACTTGTACTATTCTTTTTTTTTTATAAATTTTATTTAGTGTGGAAACGGTACAATCAAATTTAGTACTTTAACAACACATTTATGTATATTAGATTATAACCAAACCTCATTCAAAATTATGGGGACTTAGAATATATTAGTATATATATTATAAATAAATTATATTATTTGTATTTATATTATTAGTATATGTTTACTATATGCCCATTGTTTTGGCAAAGCCTTGCCGTTTAAGACGTCTTAGGGGTCTGGCAGGAGTTAGACCTCTTGCTAGTAGGCTTCGATGTCGTAGCAATCTTTCTGCGTATCTGCTTGTATGTCTGTTAATCTGTTCTTCGACGGTAGGCAGCTTGAGGTCTCTATGCAGTGTTGAGCCGCGTATGTACCAGGGAGAGTTTGTTATCTGCCGTAACACTCTGTTCTGCAGAACCTGCACCCTATTATAATTTGATTTTGCAGCGATCCCCCAGATTTGCACTCCATAGAGCCATATCGGGAGGATACACTGCACATAGACAGCTCTTTTGCATCTCAGCGGTAAGGTGCTCTTTTTATTGTTGAGCCATCTTAGTTGTTGCAGTCTGTGACGACATTTTTTTACCGTGGCTTTGAGGTGTGGCCCAAAGGTGAGACGCTTGTCCAGTGTGATGCCAAGATATTTCACCTGTGCAGGTTGCTGAAGATTTACTCCGGACATCTGGATTGGGGGGGTATGTATTGCCGACCTTTTTAGGGTGAAGCAGGGGTTTAGTGTTTTTAGCGGGTTAACTTTTAGATTCCACCGCTTGCACCAACCAGCGAAAGTATCAAGGTATCTCTGTAGTCCAATACTTGATTCTGTAAGGTTTTTTGAGCTGTATATGATTGCTATGTCATCAGCATATGTGGCAATGACGGCTTTAGAGGGAGCATTCATATGTTGGGAGGACGGGCTAGGAATGTCCGATGTATACAAGGAGAACAGCAGCGGACCAAGAACACTGCCCTGCGGAACTCCTGCTCTCATAGGATATGTGGACGAGAGTGTATCCTTTACCTTGACTTTAAACTCACGGTCTTCTAGATAGGATTTTAAGAGGCTATAGTACGGAGCAGGCAGAAGGTTTTTTATTTTGCACAGTAATCCATCGTGCCACACCTTGTCAAACGCTTGCTGCAAGTCAATGAAGACAGCGTTGGAGTATTCTAAGTCATCAAAGGCCTGCAGGATGTGTTTTACCAATCTGTGCACTTGTTCCACTGTGCTGTATCCCGCCCGAAAACCGAATTGGTGATCCGGTAGGATATTGGATTGTGCTATTATTGCATTGATTCGGTTAGCGATGGTTCTCTCCCATAGTTTAGACAGGGAGGGCAGTAGGCTTATAGGCCGATATGAGTCTGGATCCTGTTCCGGTTTGCCCGGTTTATGAATCATCAAGATAGCCGCAAGTTTCCATTGCCTTGGGAACTTTTGGAGCCTGATGATGGCATTGAAGAGTAGTGCAATGAAGAGCACCGCTTTTGTAGGCAAGGCCTTCAGCGTTGCATTGCAAATCTTGTCAATTCCAGGAGCTTTATTTTTCGGCAATATTTGGATCGCTTCAGTTATTTCATCAATCCGTATAGGCTGAATAGGCAGGGACATCTGCAATGGGGTCTGCAAACTTCTATATGTCTCCATGGTCTGCTCCGCTGTAGCGTAATTATGTGGAGTAAAACGATCCTCAAGATGGCTTCCGAATGCGTTAGCCTGTTCCAATTCGCTTTTAGCAAGTTCGCCACTAGGGCATCGAACAGGTACCTGTCTAAATGGTTGTCTTTTAAGCGATTTTGTGCATTTCCATAGTGAGTAGTTTGCATCTGAAGTGTAGTCCATGGAAGCCAGTTTTTGCTCGAAAAAGTCACCTCTGATTTCTCTTAAGAGATTGCGTAGCTGTCTTGCTGCACGGTTCCACAGAATTCGGTCCCAAGGATCTTGGGATCGAATTGCTCTTCTACGAAGGAACCTTTTTGTTCTGATAAGTTCTTTGGCTTCTCTTGTTAGAACAATGCCATAATTATTGGGACGAAACGCGGTGTTTATCGGCGTTGTAGCAGCAGCAGCTCTATATATGTTCTCCGCGAGAAGATCAACCGCATTCTCGATATCTTCACCTGAGTTCAGACACGGATTTAATTGGATGGAGTCATCTAGCTGTTGTCTGAAAGCCGCAATGTCAGTACGGTTGGTTATTAGCCTTGGGCTTGGGCTGATATTAGAACCATCAATGTGCAACTCGGCAATGAGGGCTAGGTGGTCAGAATCCAAGTCCTAGTTTTGGTGTATATTTACTTGGTAATGCTGTATCCCATGGTATAATGCAAAATCAATGCAAGAGGGAGTGTGATTGGATATATACGGGTATCTAGTAGGAGATCCTGTAGCAAGAATATTAGCGCTTCTGGCTGTAATGGCTTCTGCAAGTTCTCTGCCCCTGGGAGAGTTGTATGAGTCTCCCCACAGCCAATGTCGCGCATTCCAGTCGCCACCAATAAAATACCTTTGGCCACAGGAAGCGAGTATGTCGCTGAATTGCCTTTCATCAATTCTGTTCCTTGGTGGGCAGTATATGGCGCAGAATTCAACGTCTCCCAATCCTGTGGCAACTTTAATTGCAGACATTTGTATATGTTGAGTTTCGATAACTCTTTGTGGGAAGTGGCGCAGAGAATTTCTCACGAATATAGCCGCTCCTCCCATACCATGGTTATGACTTGATGGTTTGTAAGCCGGATAGAAGGTATAGCCATAGATTTTGGCTGTATCTCCACGATTCAGTCTAATTTCATTTAAAAGTAGAATGTCGACGTTGTTGTTGTGCGCGAATAGCTCTACATCTCTGGCTTTTCCTGCAATGCCATTGGCATTCCAAATGAGAATCTTTAGTGAGCTCATTGTGAGGCTGAGGCGTTGTTAGGAAGCTGGCGAGTCATTGGGCCCCCAGTCCATTGCTTGAGCATGCTGGCCATTTCGTGGACCATTTTTTCGAGCCGTTCTAGTCGATCACTATTTCTCTTATTTTGTTGTTGTTGTTCGCGTTGTTGCGCCTGAAGCCATGAAAGAAATTGTTGCTGCTGCTGAACTTGCAGCTCTTTTTGCCATTTCAGAAATTGTTGTTGTTGTTGTTCCAATAGAGATTGGACATCAACTTGTTGCTGCTGCTATGGAATATTTCCTATAGGTGTAGCTAGCTGGGCTTGCGCTTGGATATTGTGTATGCGGCTCTGAGCAGATACGTATCTTGCTATTGCGGCATAGGATCGACCGACTCCAGATGTATTTGGTAACTGTTGTGGTTGCTGACGCATTTGTTGATGCTGTTGCTTACCTTGTAGCTGTTGCGGCCTTGCTTGGTTCTTCTTGATCGTAGAAGGACCAGTTGAACGTCGATAAAAGTCTTGGTACCACTGACAGCCTTTATAGCTTGCCATGTGGTTACCTCCACAGTGAATGCAGGTAGGCGGTTCATCTTGTGATCGTGTGCACAGAATTGTGGGATGGTCCTCGCCACACCGTGCACAGTTTGGATGGCGACGGCAGTATTTGGCTGAATGACCATATTCCTGGCATCGTGTGCATATAACAATTTCGGAAGCTTTACGCATCCTTTCTACTCTCACCATTTGCCGACAAAGAGTTTTTATACTGTAAATATCGTTAATTTTTTTGCAAGGTTTTATATTTACAAAGAATATATTTAATTTTTCCTCTCTGTTTGACCTTGATCTTGGGTTGTGCACTTGCAGAGCATCAAAGCCATATTTTTTAAAATTGGCAATTATTTCGTGATTCAGAGTACTATGGTGAAGCCCTTTTACTACGATTCTGTAAGGTTTTTCTTCCTTCATTTGGTATGTGTGAAACTCAATACCTATTGTATCAAAATGGCTTACTATAGCTCTGTAGGTGTCGCTATCTTTGGCAAATATTCTAGCCGTTACTCCTTGGTTGACTTTGACTGAAACGTTGTCAACGCTAGTGACCTCACTGATGATTTCAAATAGGTCATTAAGATCAGTGATGCTCACAACGATTTGCGGTGGCTTCTGTGGCTTTTTGTTGTTGTCGGGTTCTTGATTTAGGTGGTTGTTGCCTGTGTCAATTGCATCAGCAGCATTACTATGATCAGCAATCACATGATTATCAATAGCGTTCTCGACATCTTCGCCTTCACTGGTTACGTCCATGTCCATATCCAGTAAAGCAAAGGCATTACTTGATTTAGCCATATTAGTTGAAGCGGAGTGGGAGATCACTTCTCTGCTTGCTCTTTTATTATTTTTATAGGGAGATATAGGTTTCTTCCTTTTATTTTTAAGCATTTTTTGGGCTGCTGCCAGTTTTGAAGCCGCTTCTGTGATTTTTGCGGAGTCAGGTGGGAAACCGGCTGCATGGCTAACCCTGCTTCCGCTAGGAATCACGCTACTGATTGCAGTAGTAGCGGTGGTATATACTGTGCTAGCAGTGCAGCTAACATTAGAGAATGTTAGGGTGCTCGTTGTAAAGGTGCTTGTGCTTGTTGCGACCAAGCCCACTTTACTTTTTGCCGCTTGTAATGTTGCTTTCAGTTGCTCTTCGGCCAGTCGGGTGCGCAGTTCAGAAGGTGACGCACCTGCTACTTTCTTCATAATCTCAAACCTGTCCTGCTTGATATTAAGCTGGGGTTGATTAGAAGATCCTCCATCCATTTTAGGCAAAATTCACAAATTTGGTCGGCCAAATTTGCGACTGCCCAAAAGTATGCAACACTGATTGTTACCCTTCCTTGGGCAGCAACCAGCCTTCCGTGGACTTCCGTGGACACCAACCAGTGATCAGCTGTTTTGACACGCTGTCGCTGGTAAGCGGAGCCCGGAGCCCGACTTACAAATTGTACTTTGACAATTAGATTGCGAAATGCACGAGTATTTTTATCTTCACCGTGTCTTTAAAAGACACTGTACAAGTTCTTTGCCACTAACGCGGCCTTAGTTGAATTTTTAATTCACAATTTAACAAAAATCACACGACGAGCTTCAGAACACCTGTGTGCTTATCAGCAGTCGCGACGAGACTCTGTACTATTCTAAAGACTCTAATTACTAAAGATTATTTGGCTACAATTAGAATTTTCAGAAATCTTTTACTCCTTCTATTTTAAACAGGGTATTCCATATTCAGTTGCTCTTATTAAGCTATATTATTTATATAAAATATACGCTTTATATGTCGTCTGAACTACATTTAAAACGCTTTATAAAAATTTCTGAATTTATCGCCGGCAAAACAACAAATATTTTTTACGTGATTTTTTTCGGAAGTTAAGTAAGCCATAAAACAAAAAATTAAATTGATTTAGTTATTACTTAAGACATCAAATACTTTAAGATAGCTGCATTTAAATACTACACAACAAGGTAATAAATATATAAAAATAAAGCAAAAAGAACATTTTAAGCCTTAAATCAAATTAACATTTTTGAGAAAATAAAAGTTTTAATATTATTTCTTTTCCAATAAAATTGGATTGTTATACATTTTAGTGATTCATTCGAAATAATCATACTCATGTTGAAATTTAGCCGATTCATTATAAATCGGTTTAGAAGACATGTCCCTCTTAATAGAGTAGAAATCTAATAGTCAACAATTACTTGAATTTTTGCATTTTGAAGGACTACAGTTGAATAAGGCTTTAAGGACACGCATATATTTATAGCTTTGAATGTTTTCAGTTTATTTAATACTTTTATTAATAATATACAAAATGCTTAAAGTTATGGCAAACAAAATATAAATATATATAAAATAAATTTATTATTCATTATTTTATATCTGATCTATAGAAAAATAGTGAAAAACCTGCGAGCAAAATATTATTGCAGGCACTTTGTAAATTTAAATACGCAGAGCGTGTGAAGCCTCAGTTCAGCACATCTGACTTATAATTAAATTGTAATCATGTAGATAATGTAATCACATTACAATAATAATTGGCTCCGTTGTTGTTGCTTGTGCTACAAAAACAAATTGCGCAATTTATTTGTAATTAGCGCGGCTAATTTATGCCAATTTACGTAACGGAAAGGCGACAAAAAAGAGCTAAGTGTGCAAGCGTTTTTTATTTATATATGTATATTGTATGTATTTTATTTATTTATTATTTTATACATATATATATATATATTATTTGTTTTTGCTGGCTCCTTCACCATACGTTGTTAAATTAGCAAGCAAATATAATTAAATAAATAAATATATATATATATATATATATATATATATATATATATATATATATATATATATATTTAAATATATCATGAATGTGTGTGCGTATATATAAAAGTAATAATTTTAAATTGATGGCAAATTAAAATTGGTTTAAAGCGCTGAAATGCCGCATTAAAATAAGCCGAACCTTCCGCTATATGCGTAGCACGTGCGCATAAATTAAATTATATGCTGATGCGGATGGTAACCCTGGCAGCAACAGCAACAGCAACAGCAACAGCAACAGCAACAGCAGCCTCGCAAGCCAGTGTTGGATAACTGACAGTATATCAAATTTCATTCATTAATTTCCATTTGGCAATGCCGCCACGCCTGTCGTCTGCCAGCAGACAACAACATTGCCGCCGACTATCCATCAGGGCTTTTCGGCAGGAGTCGGAGCGAGAATTGAGAATGAGAAGGGAGAAGAGAGAAGGGAGGGGTGGGCGGCTGATGGGGCTGGGGTTGGATGCGCTGGCAACACCCTAGAGTCCGACGCTCCTTGGCAGCGTGTAATTCAAAACCTGTGCGCTGTTTGCTGTTTGCTGTTGTCTGTTGTCTGTTGTCTGTTTTGTGTTTTTGTATTTTGTGCTCTGCTCTGTTGCCTAATCATGTATGAATGAATAATGACACGAATTTGACAAAGCACAAAATGTGTAGACATAAAAGCCAAGCAACAGCAACAACTACAAGCAAATTTATTCATGCACGTAAATGCGCAGCATAGAAAAGAAGTAGAACTTCAAGAAAACTCGAAAAAAGAGAAAAAAGCTGGAAAAGGTGGGTCGAAGACATAATATCCTTGCAGTTCAAGGACGATGCATGTCATTTCGTTTCAGTGACAACAATTTCTTCGGCTGAGATTTCCAATTATACGAATTTTGATATGATGTTCCAGAACTTGTCTCTATCACTGAACTATTTCGAGTCCCCATTGAATGACGAAACTGATATACCCGGTTAGTCTACTAGCCGTATAAAAATCTACTTTCAAAAAAGAAAATGTGATACAACAAATTTGTTTTGGCCGATCCCTGCGTGCGCTGTGATTTACCAAGGACGACAAGTAAAAATTGCAAAGCGCGTTTCAGCTTACAGAAGAGAAAACAGGAGCTGCTCGGATGGGGGCGTAATTTATAACAGGGCGTGGCCATTTGTAAACTAACGCCTAGCTAAGCATATCAAAGGCGAGACGAAAAGTTAAGCAGCGGTTGCTTTTAATTATAACACTTCGGAGCAGGACACAGTTGGCTAAGTAGCTGCGAGTGGCAAGACACCATGCCGACCCCCTTCCCCTTTACCGCCTAAAGCCAAAGCTGGAATGGCTAACAAAGAGAGAAAAAAATGAAGCAGCAAATTTACATTTATTATTAATGTACTTATGCTGCAGCGCACAAAGACGAGACGAGAGTTTGCCCCAAGTTTGTGCTATGATTTCAGCTCTGCGTCTTGGCTAAAACGCGCATAAGCACACACACGCACATACAGATACATAAATACTGCAGGTATGCTACTGCGAGCATTATGAATTTGTAATGACGCTTGTTACGCACACAAAAATCCCCCGAGATGCAGACCATCTGCAGAGAGTCAACGTAATCAGCACATTGAAATAAATTCATGTTTCTTATTGTCTCTGTAGGATAAATATTTTGTTTATTTCGTGCCTGCGTGTTCTGTTATTATTTATGGCTTTTGCAAGTTCAATTTAACTAAATAAAATATTTTTAATAAGAAGAACTCAAATAAGTTACTAGTAAAATATTAAATTGGCTACAATTGGCGACATTTCTGCAATGAAGTGAATTAAATTTTATATTTTATTTTTACTATTTATAGTAAATAATTCAAATGTATATTTCAATATAGTATTCAATGCTTACGGCAGATGTAACGGAATAAATAATCTTTAACAACAAATCAGAATATTATTAAAGATTCACATGAGTATGTTGAATTTAGTCAGTTGAAATCTCGCCAGGACATATTGAGAATATATATGAAAATAAATATAAATGTCAGCATAATGGAAATAAATATAAAATTTAAAATATTTATGTTTACATACCTAATATGAATGTATTAATTATGCACTTTGAAAGTTCTCAATTATTTACTTAAGTACTATTTATAAGAGAAGAAATAAGTTGAATTGCCAAAAAAAAAATATATATTTATTTATTTATGCTCACAATTGTTTTCCTTCTCTTTTATTTTGCCCTGATATATGTACATAAGTTTAGGGCTTGCTCGACAAGCATTTCGCTGACTTATTTAGAAGAAAAGTATGCCCTGCTCCCGAATGCACGAAATATATGAATCCAAAACTTATTTCTAGCACAGAAAGAGCAGTAGCAGCAGTTTCTTTACCCACACCCCAGCATACACACACACACACACACACGCACACACACATATATGCATAAATTGATTGCTATTGCAGTTTTCCGCAGAGTTTGATTGGGCGAACAGCAGACAAGCGCCTTATGATTTCCTCTTTGTCTCATGCTTCGTTCGTCTTTTCTTGTGAGTGCTGAGTGCGTGTAAAAAATTGCACACATTTAAAGTTTGTGACGAGACGAAACGCAAAACTTTGCCACGAACAACAGCAAGTGCAAAAAAAGGCAGAAAGCAACCAGAGAGGTGCACTGACATGACACAGACCAGACAGAGCAGTAGCTAGAGTGGCGCTGAATATGTGTCTTTGGGGGTGCATAAAATATAAAACACACATACAGGCCCAGGCTGTGGGTGGGAATTAGGCGCATATTATATTTATGAAGCAGACATATAAAGCTGCGGAACTGGCAAAAGCTTTTTATAATTCATTTGCAAGAAACATTTTTGGCATTTCATTTGCGTAACTAGGCGGCTTTTGCGACGGAGAGGGAGGCAGGGAGGTAGTGAAGGTTGCTTGGAACAATAAAAAACGAGGCGTGAAAAAGCCGCAGGCTCAGCATTTAACACCAACTACAGCAGCACGCACATCCCAGAGGCCAAGGCCTAACAGGATAATGGTCAGGACACGCAGGCAATTAACGCAACGCCCAGGCAGCCATGTGCATGTGGAACAGCTGCAGTAAAATGTCGAAAGGAATTAAGGCCTACTTCAAGGTCTCAGCGTGAGTAGCTTGTACTTGTCTATATACCCAAGGTTATTTACCATCCAGTTTTATTGAAATAGTCATTAGCATTGCCCGTATAACACAGAGGGCCCAGGCGTAGGCCCCGCAATTTGCATTATGCCAACGACATGAAACTCTGTTTCTCCCTCTCGGAATCAAAGTTTTTGTTCGAGTGGCTCGATTTGAAATGCACTTGCGAACGGGCCACATTTCATTTCATTCCAGGCGCACAATCAAGGCTGCAAGCAAGGAAAGGCGCATCGCGCATATCCTGGCGAAAGCACTTGAGAATTGAGAAACAAAAAGCTTTGGCAATGCAATAAAAATGGCAGAAATAGAGAAAAAATTTTATTTATTTTCTGAGAACTTGCGCTAAACAAAAAGTGTTGAATGCCCCATTCGGACCAAAAAGTATCCAGCACAAAAAGCAAATAGCTTCAAAGCAAAAAAAAAATATATATATATATATATATATATATATATATGATTTTTGGCTGATGGTCAAGAGTTGCACAACTAAAAGATATCCTTGATAGAACAGAAGACTGCTCAAAAGTTGCCTACTACATAATTAGGAAAATAAAATGAAAATCTCCATCAACTATTATATAAATGAATAAATATAAAAAAATAAAATTGAAATGACGATTTTAAGAAATAGCTCTGTTTGATTTCAATCTTAGCCTCGCAACCGACTCTTTTTTATGTCAGTCTTTTATGTTATTATTTTTTATACTTATTACAAGACCTTCGCCATTCGTTAGAAATTATAATTAAAAATTATAATAAACTTTACATTTTTCCATTTTTCCTCAAATAAACTTTCTCTAAATTAGTATCCCTCCCTTAAGATTATTTTATCGTTTCGTCATCATAGCTTACTATATAATCATTCATCTATAATCATTCTTAAATATTTACTTTCATTTATAAATATTGCATTTCAATAGTTATCCCGATGCCCTAACTTCAAGAACTTCTCGATCATGTTGAGACAAATTTAAGTAAAAGTTCTGAAAGATAAATGTATTTCTCCAAATGAGCACAACTATGACGTTTTCAAACCGAATATACCCCTTCAAAATGCATGTTTAAGCGGGTATTGGAAAATATGTCGTTGGCGTTGCAACTGGCGCAATGTGTCCGAATTGCGTTCGGGTTTGGAGGAGGCAGAAAACTTTATTTTGGTTTCAATTTGGGATAAAAACAAGCTGCAAGTTGGCCAAAACAGCGGCGCCCAGGCAGCGGGCAATGTCACCAAATGAAATTTAACAACTCGCTGGGAATATGAGCGCGGGTGCAAAGGACAAGCCGGTCGGCGACTTCGTCGTCTTGGGTGCCATGACTTGGCACAAAAGGCACAAAAAATGCATTTGCCGTTGTCGCTGCTTGTTTTTCAACATTCATAATAAATTTGCAGAGCACACGCCCTCGCCCTCGCCCTCGCCCTCGCCCTCGCCCTCGCCCAGGGCGAGAAAAGTAAAACAAGAGCAGCTGCAGCTGCAGCTGCACAGAACACTTTTTTCCTAGTCCTGCTGCTGTGCTAGCTCAGTGCTCGCCAGTCGAAATGTAACGGATGCTGAAATGTATACATCTTTATATAAAATATATACATCTATATCTATTTATATATATTTATAAACAGGATATGACTGGCAGGAACCTGTCTGCCAGCTATCCCAAGTGTATCTTCTGCTAATTCAACTGGTTTTTTGCCTGAATTTGCAGCTTCAAGCAACTAAGTCGCCTTTGGCGTTGCCTCAATGCATCGTGCCGAGTAGCAAGAATAATTCTCCTAAATATTTGATGCCCTGCATGAACTGCAACGCATATTTATTTACAAATATGCGCTTTTAAAGTAAGCGAGAATCCTGTGAAAATACTGCGCGATGCTCAACTGCTTAGGACATCTCATCTCATCTTAGCGTAACTATTATTATTTATTTCATTGAAAGTTTTCCTTTTACTTCTTGGTTCTTTGAACATTCTTTTCCGGCCTTTGCAGTTGGCACAGCACTTTACATGTTCTCCGTGCTCACTTTACATTATAATACTGTGGAACTAACTTCCCTTGGCGACTTGAAAGACAGAACTGTGTATACAAAGCAGCTTTCTCATGCCAATGTTCCTCAGCACACTTGTCACCACTACTCAATCTTTACTTGAATTTTAAATTGATTACAATGAAAGCAAACAAGTATCGATTCGTAAATCTAATCATTTATATATTTAATGATATATATTTACTAATCAAAACTCTACTTTTTAACATCTACTTTATCAGGACTAATCAAAATATATAAATATTTCAGAAAGATGGAAGAAAAATGATAGAATGGTGGATGCATAAAGCTCAAAGAATACGTTAACAATCATGGGGATTGGGGAAATAAAAAAAAATAACGTACATATCTCAGAGACTAATTACCAATAATTTATAGTTTGTGTATTGTGGACCCAGACTCAATTAATTTCTAATTATACATTCACACTTATGCGCGTTATAGCGAATCGAAAAAAAGCAATCTATTTCAGAGCTAATCAGGCTGATCCGTCAGTCATGCCGGACTGCAAAATGTTCACTTTGATATCGAATATTTTATCAGGTTTTATATATATTAGTTTTTTATTGCGTGCCCCCTTAAATTTTTTATAACATTCACGCTAAGTTTATTGGCGTTTTTTAAGGTCAAATAAATTTCAAAGAAATAAAGCCAAAATAAGAGCTATATGTAGCTAGGCACAAATAAAAGATTGAGTGGGTGTAAAAATTTTTATTTACTAGCAATTCACATGAAAAGAGAGAGAGAGAGAGAGAGAGAGAGAGAGAGAATCAAGTGGGAAAAGTTATCGACAAAAGGCAACAAAAATTTATCGCTCGCAATACTCGAAATTGTCAAGTCAATATTTTAAACATAAGAAGCGCATTATACGCATTATTTGGGTTAGTTACAGCCGGTGGAGAGTACGGACTGTAAATCTGTGGACACACAACTACTAGCACGAGTTGCATATAAATCACGTATACGCAATGTTTTCCAATTGCTGAATACTATAAATTACAGCGTCGACACAATAAACAACACAGACAAGATGAAAGAGAAGGTGCGAGATGGGAGATGGGAGAACGCTCTAAAGCTGAAAATAAACCACAAATGGTTAAATGAGAGGAGAATAAAAGCGAGCAGCAGAGTGAGAGAGACAGGGACAGGGATAGAGAGGGAAAGAGAGGGAGAGTGGAGAGGAAGAGAACTCAGCATTGCTGCATTTAATTAGAAACGACTTTAAAGTAGTTCTAAGAATAATTTTACTTAAATAAACTTGTCAGAGTTTTTAGCCAAAGTTTTCGCATATTTTACATATAGTTTAGTTGAGTTCCTGATGCTTTGTTTACCGTTTGTAATGCTCGGATTATAATCTGGCAAACAAAATCATAAATAAGCAAAAAGCTGCGCTGTCAGCTAAGTAAAAATCTGAAAACAAAAAAGAAAAAACTCACGCTAAGTGCAACAGCACAGAAATCAAAACATCAAAACCTAGTAGAGCCTCAACAAGATGAGCAAGAAGAGGAAGAACAAGATGAGCCACAGCAACAACAACAATAATTGAAAAGAAGCAGCACGAGCGTAGCTGTTGGGCAACAACTTTATCCAATTTCTAGCTGCGCCCAAGCGTTTTCTCTGGGGTATCCTCGTTGAGCGAGGGATGATGCAACGGATGAAGGTTAAAGATATTTTTAGAATGAAATATATATACAAGGTTAGCTATAAAGTTATAAACAGCAACGAAATTATATTATATTACTTTGTTTATCATATATTAGAATCGATGCAATGTAATCATATTTAATTATTTAACATTAAAAAAAGAATTCAAACTGAAGCATGGATATAGAAATATATATTTTTATTTGGAAAATTATATATTAATATTTAAGTAGAAAATATTCAGTAATTTTTTTCGGTTATATGCATTTATTATTCAGAATTGCTGTATTATAGAGTGAAATTAAAAAAAAAAAAAAAAAACTTAAATGCATATAAATTATGAATATAACATAATTTATTTAAATCAGTTTTTTATATTATGTATTTCATGTAATCGAAATTTAGTTGAACCCAGAAAACAGATTTATTTTCCAAATGCTTTCATTTGAAAGGCAAATCTTTTAGGCATTTGGTTTCTTTCTAACCAAAAATTGGTATAGATGAATTGTTTTTCATAGATAAAAGTAGACTTATATAAATATATAAATATATAAATATATAAATATATAAATATATAAATATATAAATATATAAATATATAAATATATAAATATATAAATATATAAATATATAAATATATAAATATATAAATAAAGGCTTATTCGTTGTGAAGATTCAGCTATACAATTTTCAAATAGATATTGGAAAGCGATTTTAGTTGCTGGAATTGAAGTTTTAGAAATTTTTATAAGAGTAACTTGTTTTTGTTTTGTTGATCAGTTGATCAATATCAAAATAAATCAATATCTAATCAGCAAAAAAAAATCTACAAAGCTAAACGTCTGTTAAACAAATATAAATATGTAAATTCTTTTAAATATATTCTGATTTATCTGGACGTAACTTTCAATATATATATATATAACTTATTTATTTATTTATTCATTTATGTTTTTTAAAAACAATTATATAAAATTAAGAGTATTTACACTTCGTTATATTTTTCACTTTATTTCTTGTTCTAGTTTCCCATTTTTTTCTTATTCAGCGCTGAGGCGAGGCATATAGCGCCTAAGCACGTACAAATCGCATTTCTTAGGCGCTAGTCTTATCCTTTTTTATGTGCACGTGTATGCGTGTGTATGTGTGTGTGGGTGTAAGTATGCTACGGCAAAAGGCAACGCTTGTTTGGCTGTCAGATTTACTTGTCTCCTCTCGCATTGCCGTTCCCTCGCGCTTGTTCCATGATGCTGTGCATTTATTTCTCTCCCACTCATTCTCTCGCTCTCGTTCACTCTTTTAGGCTGTGTGTGTGTGTGTGTGTGCTATAAATTGACAGCTAAATCTGCAAAAACATGATAAGACAAGCGACATGCCAATGCGGCCAA
Organism: Drosophila buzzatii; assembly: GCA_035045845.1. NCBI lineage: Eukaryota > Metazoa > Arthropoda > Insecta > Diptera > Drosophilidae > Drosophila > Drosophila buzzatii. The sequence goes on along the minus strand of JAWNOS010000373.1, from coordinate 534,398 downwards.
GGACTCCCTTCGCAACCCTGCCCCAATGTATTTGCTATCTGTGTTTATATCTGTATCTCATCTATTTGGGCCAGGCCTCTATATCTATCTAGTTAACCCAACAACAATATACACAACAGCAACAACAACAACAACAACGAGAAGAGCAACAGCAACAAATACAATGAAATGTTTTGGGCTGCGAAATTGCTTTTCGATTTATTTTTATATGTCTGCCAAGTTGCGAGCATTGTGACAAATTAGTCTAAACTTTTTTTCTTCCTGCTTTGTTATTGTTTATTGTTGTTGTTGCTGTTGTAGTTAGTGATGTTGTTATTGTTCTCCTTTTGCCAACTTGGCAAGTTTTTATAAGATTCTCATCAGGCTCCCAAGCTATATAGCAAACAGTTCAACTTTCAGTTAAGCGTAGCCAATAACATTGTCATGATTAAACTCTTGATTATTGGCCTAAAACAGCGAACAAATAATGCATATAATATTTCAATGTATTATTGTATATTGTTATTATTATTTTTTACTGTTTTCTTATTCTCAATATGTACATACAACATGTGAAATGCAAATCATTCGTTGTTGCTTCCGCCCACATGGTAAATAAATATTTAGATAAATTTACATCAAGATACATCGAGATACAAATTTCCTTACAAAGGAAATGCAATTTGTCATTTAAAAAATGCAAATAAAGCGAAATAAATTTGAAAATGTATATACAAATTTAAGCAGGCGATATTACAAAACATAATTTAACAAAAAATAGAATTAAAATGCGAAATAATTTGTATTATTAATGAATTTATTATTTTGTTATATTTTTTTCGCAATATCTGAAATTCGCATCAAAATATATTTTAAAAAAATAATATATATATATATATATATATATATATATATATATATATATATATATATATATATATATATATAGGTGTAATAGAAAATTGAATACTTTATGTAGCAAAAGAAATTAAGCAAGAAATTTGCAGATTTAATCACTTAAATTTCAATGTTAATTTTATATTAGTATATTCATATATTTAGAAATGTTATTGTAATAAAGTAATCATAAGTTCGTTCAAATGCTAAATAATGCTCTATTGCACAGTGATAAAATCTGATTGTTCTATAAGATTTATTTAATAATAGTAAACCATTTAGTTCTTCACAACTTTAATCACTGATGTGATTACTAAGGCATTTAATTGAAAAATTCATTTGTTAGGAAGAATAAGATGGAAGGCAGTTTTGTTAAAATTTCGTAGTCTAAATACTAAAGTATTTTTCGAAATTTTTCGAAAAGTGATTTCTACTGAGAACAGTTATTAAATTGGACCTTGGTTAAATTTAAAAATCTTTAATTGAAGTAAATAAACAAATTGAACTATTTTATATATGACTATTAAATATGAATATTAAATATAAAATAAAATAATTATTAATTATTTAATAATAAGCATTTAATCTAGTATTTAATTTTTTTTTAATGTATGAAGTTTGTAAAAATATAATATATATATTAATAATAATGTAATATATAAGTAATAATCATGTTAAAATCGAACAAGTCCACATCATCTCAATCACTCCAAATTTCTTTTCAATATTATATTACTTTAAAGTGTCAAAGAAGTTTCCTTTTTTAAGCCTGGTAACATTTTTATTAAAATTTCTAGCCTATCTTTACACATGATGCAACCTATATACTCATTTTACACACTTTTGAATGAGTCGTAAGCTAAAAATAAATCGACAGACTATTCCAGCAACAGAACCAAAGCGAGCTCAATAAAAATTAAATTTCAGTGTGTTATTTCAGGTGTGTCTATGTTATGTCTTCTATGACGTGGACGAGAACGAGGACAAGGATGTGGACGAGGGAAACTTTTTGGCAAAGCGAAAATTGTGCACAACGTGAAGAAATAAAAACATAAACTCTGGGCGCTCTTACCTAAGGTCTTGGTCCATTGGGCAGTGGGCCGCCAGTCGGGATAGTGCTTGGGGAAGAGTTCTCGGGTCCAATAGGTGTGCAGGACAACCTTATAGACGGCCAGGCGATCCAGAGTGCAGCCTGTCAGTGGGGCTGGCTGGGTGGCTGCGGCCGGGGCTGCACTTGCGGCAGGCGTATTCTGCGTGGGCGTGCCATGGGCATCCGTATAGTAGTAATTGCGGTAATTGCCATTCACATTTGCATTCGAATTGCCAGCGTCGAAATTTATGAAGTTTTGATTGTCGAGATTTTGTCTTTGTTGCTGTTGCTGTTGCTGTTGATGTTCTTGCTGTTGCTGATTGGCAACGGTATAGGCATAGATAGCCGGATTTGATATGAAAGAGGCGCCATAGCCGTTGCCCGACTGCGCTTCAGGTGTAACAGCGCCGGCGACGGCGAGCGCAAGCAGCAGGCAGAGCGTCGCTGCCATCAGCTGTTCGTTATTGAATTTCGCTTTCATTTCGCCTCGATTTCGAATCTCTTGATTTCTGCTGTTTTTGTCAACTGCAGCCGCTTGGTTTATTTATAGATTTTGGATTATTTGTTGCTTTCTATATCTTTCCCTACTTTGTTGCACACTTTTACATTGGCCGCCGCTTATAAATAAATGCACGCACACACGCACCGACACAGTCACTCACACACACACATATGGGCGCGTACATGTGTAACGCGCGCGTGCTTATTTTTGGGTTCCTTTTTTCCCTATTGAAATTCACGTAGAAGCGACGACGCGTTTGGCTATTGAGTTCGACGAGAGCATCGACAACCGTTTGCTTGCAAAGTTCGTTGCGTACTGAAGGCTGAGCGCATGTTGCGACAGCCGCGGCGACAGCCAAATATCACACAGCGGCAGCATAACGGCACTTATGCAGCGAGCAGTGAGCAGTGAGAGACAGAAAGTGAGAGAGTGAGAGAGTGGCGGCCGGTAGGTACTTTTACGCTCTGTGTTGGGGAAATTTCTTTTTGTGTGTTGTGTGCGAACTGAAAAACGAAAAAGCAGCCTGTTGAGCTTTGGCTACAGTAATGTGCGTATCGCTCGTGTTGTTGTCGTTGCTGCTTCTACTGTTGTTGACCTCAAGGCTTTGGGCACATTATTGCACATTTCCTTTTCGGCATTTGAATGGGCAGCGTTAATGAAGCGGTACTTGTCATGCAATTAACGGTAACTGCCAAAGCGCCGACTGGTATGCAATGCCAACTGTACTTAGCAGCACTAACGACACACAGAGCGAGAGAGAAGGCAACAACAACAGTCGTCAACAATGAGCACAATTTTCGATTAAAATCAATTGAAGCACTTTAATTGCTACAATTCAATTAAACAACGCGCTAATGGACAATGCACAACTAAGTAACAACAACAGCTATACCAACAACAACATAAACAATGACATCGATTTGAAGCGTGGGCCTTCACACACATACAACCACACACACACACACACAGTTGGGAGCGAAGGGAAATTCTCGTTAGTTTTGCGTCGAAATTACTTTTCAATTCTTTGCGCATTGTTTGTGGCAGCTTAAGTGGAGCTTGTCAAGCCGAAACTTTTAGTCCAGGAGCAAACACAAAAAAAAAAAAAAAAAAAACAAAATAGAAACACTTACCTGGATCTAACACCCAAAAACTAACAACACTGAACAAAATATTGTCTTTGAAGCGAGCCTAGACAAATAATGAATAAAGGGAAAAATCTCAGCGAAATCTATTCATTACATTATCTGATCTTGAGCTCGAGAAGCGAACTAAGCTAAGAGAAACCATTGTGACCTGGGGAAAAGTCCATAAACGGAAAATATTTCTATCGATTGCTAACTTCATTTTATTGTTATCTTTCGGTTGTGCTTTATTCCAGTATTCAATTAATCCACATTTGTTCACAAAGTATGAATGAACCTTAAAACACCTTACTGAAATTTCAACGACAAACGTATTTTTAATTAATTTATTTTTATTCAAAGTTTTCAACTTTTTTTTACTCATTTCCAATAATTTCTTATGTAACACTATAAGTTAAAAGAAAAATAAATAAAAATAAAACTAAAATAAAAATAGTTTGTATGTAAACTATATATTTTATAACTCCTATTTTTAAATAGTACATATATCGATTAAATTAAAAGTAAGATAAATACTTTTATAAATATTTTATTTTATTTTTACCTAAATATTATAATAAATAATTGATGTACATACATATATCATTGATTTATTTATTTTAATTTATTGACTCCTCTGTTTTTGCTCAGTGTATTTGCCAGCCAATCTCTATCCACGCTGCACACATAATTGCTATTGACACACACCTACACTAAAGCACACTTATACACACACACACACCTACGCTCAATACAATTATACTATCCGAAAATGGCTGTTTTGGGGTCCTCGAACAATTATGTGTTGCACTTAAACGATTTGTACGTGATGTAGATTGTGTCGTCAACTCCCACATGAATACGACGACAACGTCAACCACCACACAACCGCTCCATTACCCAACCCCCCCCCCCCCCCCCCCCCCCCCACCACACAACTTCTCCCTCTCTCCATCAGAGTCCTCATTCAGTATAATCCTCTGCACGCTCGCGTGCCTCTCTCTATGTAAATTGTGCGTGCGTGAAATTTATTGCAGTTAATAATAATTGTCCATTTACAATTCGTATTGTCCGGACTGTCGTGGCCACGCCCCCGACGACCACAGCGCCCACTCGCCCACTCGCCCACAGCGCCCACTTGTGGTCAATTATAAAGGACAATTTGCTTTTTGTCTTAGACAGGTTGGCAGTGCCCGCGCGAGAGTGGATCGTGGGCGACGGGCGGGGTGTGGCAGTTGCCCTTTGGGAGCTTTTATTGCGGCTTAAATGCCGTCCATTAGTTGGAAGCTTTACTGTTTTATGAGCCACAGTTAAATTTATGCTTATGATGTGCTAATGTTTCTAATGTTCATTTTGTGCTCAGCTTGCTTAATGGCCAAATAAAACCATTTCTAAGTCCAAATCGCAAATTGTGATTAATTTGGAAATATATGAGACGACCGAGAGAGAGGTCATTAATAGTTTAATAAACTGAAAACAAATCAAATATTACATAAATAATACAAAATTAACTTGTTTCGAATACATTCGATCAGCAAACCTGCATTTCAACTATTAACATTAACGCGCGCCACCAGTGTTAACTGCTGTAGCAACCAATATAATGGGAAATTGTGCTCAGCGATTACGCTCTGCACAGACATTGCACAGGCGCACTGCGCACGTACTCTCGCCTTCTGCTCTCGCTTACTCTCTGCCTCCACCCGTCTTACCCACACCTGTACACACACGCACGCACACAGCTGCACGCGGCATTGCGTTTCATTGAACAAAACTGAAATCGGAAACAAAAAAATTCATTCGTGCATATTACACGCAAATGTACTGTACGGATAAGTTGAGTCAAAAAATACATATATATATATATGCATACAAGCAGCGCCAATGAGCTTTGGCTCTGATTCTTTCATCTATTTGAATGCATGCACCCACACCAACACACACACACGCAAACAGCTGAAAATTCCTAATAAAGTTGGCATTTGCCAAACAGAGACACAGACGTGCAGACAAACAACAACAGAGCAACAGCATAACCCAAGGGCCGCCCCTCCCCTTCCCCGCTCCACCCCTTCCCCTTCCCCTTCCTCTACCCCTTTCCTATTCACCTTGCGCGGAGCACACACCTGTACCGTTATTGTTGTTGCTTTTATTGAATGTTGAGCAAAAAGCAGCCAAATGCAACAATAGAAGCAGCAGCAGCAGCAACAGCGGCACTGCAGAGTCGTAGCATACGTGTGCATTCCCCACCTGAGACGCCTAGCATTTGCATAAAATAAAAGCTTGTGCGGGTGCTGCTGGGTATTTTTTTGTGTGCTCCTCTTCTTGCTCCTTTTATTGCAGCGTATTTTTTAGTTGATTTGCGTTGTTTTATTGCGCTTTATCCAATTTTTTGCTGTTGTTGTTGTTGCACGTGGCGAAGCAAATAAATAAATCCACTCAAAGTAAATGCAACCACAACAACAATAACAGTTGCAGTAAGCATACACAGCTGCAACTGTTATTTTTTCGTGACGTCACATTACTTCTTCTTGTTGCTTTCATAGACTTTGACTTCAGCTTCGTCTCTGTTACATTTTACAGTTATTTATGCGAGGCAGTCAAAAGCTCCACAGCAACAGCAACAAAAACGTCTCAATTCTCTTCGTATGTGTGTGTGTGTGTGTACGAGAGAGAGAGACATTACTATTGCTACTTTATGGTTGGCCATTTCTGAGCATTCGATTGCGCCGCGTCTGCCCTATGAGTTAGCTGTAAATTTGACAGCTTTTGAAGACTGGGATATTCGCTTCAATTTACTAATGATTTGGATATATCACTTGGCTATAATATTGATATTGATAAGGATTAAGCTTTTAATGCTTTTTGCTTTATTGGTTTTGCTTTCGCTGCTGCTTGTTTATTTGAAATGTGTTTATTTATTAAATTAAATCAATTGATTTATTTAATAAAAAAAACACACACACAAACAAACACTCACAAGTATTATCGCAGCATATTTAATAATTAAATATTTACGTAGAAACATGTTAATTGAAATTAAAAATGGTCTGCTTTAACTGCTATTTAAAAAATGAAAAACCTTTCAGCAAAATGAATTTGTTGAAATAAAAAAAAAAAAAAATAAATTAATAGATATAACTATATAGATAAATTATATTTATTAATTTATTTTGATTGACTATGCGCTGTTTTTTTTTTTTTTTAATAATTTTTTGCTCTCGTATAACAGTAAATAGTTTGGTAACGTTGCCAGACTAATTAAACAGCGGCATTTACTTAATTCTTGTTAGGCTTCGCTGGCCATAAAACCGGTGCATCAACGCTTTGGCAAATGATGGGCATTAAGCTGTTTCATAACGGTAAATTTAAGCTGAAACAAGAAGAAAAAACAAGCGTTAAAACTGAAGGTAAACAGCGTTGGCAGAGTCGCTTGAAGAGGGCGAGAGATAGAGTGAGGCAGACACGGGGAGGCAGAGGCCAGATGCCTGTGTGCATTTTAATGAAATGGCAACTGATTTAAAGCACTGCCCCAAAAACCAGTCAACTGTGTGCGTGTGCCTGTGCGTATGTGTGTGTGTGTGTGTGTGTGTTTGTGAGTGTGTGGCAACAGGTCTGAGTTGCAATTTCATAGCATACTTTTTAGCGGAGCCAAAATGCGTTATGCATGAGCACTTGCAACTGCAGCCGACCAGCGCCTGACACAGTTAGGCATCAAATTATGACAGAGGGCAGACCCAGCCCCGCCCCAGCCTACCACGCCCAGTGACGGCGCCAACTATAAAGGTGCTGCAGCTACACTTAATGACTTTTGCCTCTCGTTCGGCTCCGTGCCGTCCCGCTTGCTCTTTAATTTGCGCCGCATTCAGTTCAAAGCGACGTCGAAATTTATGCAATTAATGTGCCGCAATGCATTTCCCATGCACTTTGACACTTGCAACATTTTCCTCACTTTTCTCTCTATTTTCCTTTTTGCGTCCTTTCGACTTCTGCCAAATAAAAGTGGCCAAATTAGCTTTGGCTCAAAGTGGAAGCCAAGCGGCAGTGGCAACGGCTCTCGGCTCTCGGCTCTCGGCCAAAAGCTGACAGTGACAGCATTTTGGTTGGATTCGGGTCTACGTGAGCCCCGTTTTAATTAAGCGTGCCAAATGCCCCATCCAAAAAGTTTGTAAGCCGCCCCTTTCCCTCCCTCTTCACCCATCATAGCCCACATTCATCCTGAAGTGCTGCACTTATAGGACGATGTCACATCTCTTTCTCTCGCTACTCCTCACTCTATCTCTCTCTCTATATATAGATAGACATCTCTCTCTCTCTCTCTCTCTCTCTCTTTTAAATGGTTCCTGTCACTTGCTCGCCCTCAAAACGCATTTGTGGCTTTGTTTATTACTCCTACAACCCGATGTTGTTGTTGTCGTTGTTGCTGTTTGGGCCACAACGAACATGGTCAACAAGTTTTGTCATGTGCGGTTAGCCAGAAATGTTATTGTTGGCAGTGCATTATAATATATAATACCTGCGTGCCCCCTACATAATTAAAGCAAATATACATAGATATATAGGGTTATGGATATGTTAGTTATATGGTTGAAGAGTTTCGATTTCATATACGTCCGTCCGTATGAACATCGAGATTTCGGAAACTACAAAAGCTAGAGAGCTGAAATTTCACATGAACATTTGTATGTTAGTTACGCAGTACGAGTTTATTTTGTTTTTTTTCGATAACTCATCCCATTTCCAAATTATCGCATTTCAAACACTAGAGACTAGCAATTTATCACAAAGATAAGTTTAAATACTATTAATCTATTTCATGAAGATCGTCCATCTAGAAATTGAGTTATAAGCGTTCAAAGTATAGCTCAATCCACCCCCAAGCCACGGCAGCAACTGCGCGGTTAGCAGAGCGCGCGCCTATACGTGGGAAAAGAAGAAGAGTATCACCTTTTTTGGGTTCAGGGTATCTCGTAGTTGAGCCTTCTCACTTGTTTCTTGATAATCTTTATATCCTTATAATCTTTTCTTTAAGAATTATTATTTTTAAATTTTCAATTCTATTTTTTCATAGTTTCAATAGTATCACTGACCATTCTTGGCTGTGAATTGGGGCATAGCTGGCCGGTTCCATTGGGGATATTTCTGTATTTTCTTAGGCTTCATGAGAAAACATTTATAGTTTCTTTAAGTTTGACTCTAGGAGTGTCAACGCACTAAAAAAATAAACGCGTAAGCCCATGAAAAAGGAAAGGAAAATGAAAACAGGAAGGCAAACTCTAGATCATGAAAATAGAAACCAAATTGCTGAAGGCTAGGTTCTCACCTAACTATGTACATATAGTACTGTTAAATATATAGAGCGTGTTAGAGGAAATAATCGAATCGGACCAATCAGATAGAGGACATGAATGATTGATAAAGAGAGAATGAGACAGATGAAAGAAGAGAGATAGTCAAATGCAGAGAGAAGGTCGTCTAAAGAGAGAAAGAGAGAGATGAAGGGATAGAGATTTAAAAACTTAGCGAAAAAAAGTATGTAATAATATAAATTGAAATCGAACTTCAGATATAAACGGCGATATGTTATAAAAGTTAAATCTCTGCGCATACATTTCGAAACAGATTTTACAAATTAACAGCATTTCGAGCAGAGACCAGGACAGCCAAGCGAACTATGAGATGGATGAAATATGAACTGAAAGCAATATTAATTGAAATATTATTATAAAATATATATGTATATGTAATCATCGCCACCACTACATTCATTGGTCCTTCGAGCCGGATGAATGTAGTGGTGGCGATGATTTCGTCGTGGGTGTCTTCTGCCTTGGATAATGTTTGAGGTTTTGTATAAGAACACCGGAGGTTTTATAATTCGAATGTGCGAGGTTTATTTCACCGATCTCGTTATGAAGCGTACAAAAGTTAAAGTGAAAGATGCCATTACATGGTATGTAACAAGAAGAGGTCACGTCGCGCCAGCCCAGAACTCAAAAGGGTTATGTTAATAACAGTTATGTTATTAGCATAACAGGTGTGCGGATGAGGAGGAGCAATTCTGTTAACGCCATCTGGCGTGAACATTCACCCCCCCACAGCATGCAATGATTGCAACAAGGCCCTATTGCTCACGTGCAGGTGCCCGACAGGATCCACCCAAACTTGGTGTTCTGAGCCAATGGACACCCATCCGTGCTGGGAACGATCCCCGGAAGGATGATGTGAGAATACACATCCGCCCCCAGCACCATGAGCACCGAACTGGGCAGAGACCAGCGGGCGTCGGCGAGTGTGATTCTTAGAAGCGGAGCTCTGCGCTCGACGGCTCGAACGGGTCGGCACCTTAGCGGGCCTCGAGTTGCAGGATCATATCCAATTGGACGGACGTCGGACGTCTTCGACAAGATGAGAGCCGTGCAGACCTTCCCCGGACCAACGCTAGTGACGGAGAGACCGAGGGTCCGTGCCAAATCAGCGTATATCCGACTGGTAGGGCTGCACGGATCGATCAAGACACGTATGTCGAAGACCTTGGACGGGGACTGGAGCGCGACTGAGGCGGTGGGCAAGATGCTGATGACCCGATGTTGCATCAGCGTCGATAGCGGAGGTGAATCGGCCGTCGCAGAGGCTGGGGTGCGCCGACGTGTACGACGGCGACGTCGACGGGCTCCGGAGGCTGCTGGATGCGCTGGCGCACTGGCGGCTTCGTGTTGTCCTGGGGTCGCCGATATAACATTGGCCGCATCTGGAAGGGCTGTGGGACGGCGACGACGAGCAGTTCGGTGGTTTCGACGCAGTCCGGGCATGTGGTCTTGGCCACACATCTTGCACCCTCCCTGAGTGCGGCAGGACTGCCCGGAGTGTTGATGGGCCAAACATCTTGCGTAATATTTGTTAATCAGCGCCGCACGCAGACGCTTCTCAACAGGCAGTCCCATAAACCGCCGGCACTTTCACAGCGCGTGTACTCCTCTACACACGCGACAGCGGAAGGAGTTGACACCGGCTGGAGTTAGTAGGTGCGGTGACGACGTCATAGCTGGAAACAAGCGAAGATGTGAACGTGATGAGTGATGATCGTTACGACATGAATTGGACAACACAGGAGTTAGTTGGACAACGCTGGGATGGCCTCGTCCGTTGGTAGGATGACCAACTTATGGACGGGCCTGCGGATGATACCCCGGGCAGTGAGAACGTCTGCCACTCGAACCATTCCGTCCATGTCCAGGATAGGTGAGGTGGATTCTAGCGAGCCGCCACTCATTGATGGCGGTGTTGTCATCTTTGACGATGACCATATCACCAACTTTCAAATCCCGGCGCGGGGTTTGCCACTTGTTTCGCTTATGCAGCTCTTTCAGGTAGTCTTCCTTCCAACGGAAACAGAACTGTTGGTGGAGAGCCTTCAGACGCTGCCAGCGGTTCAAGACCGACATATGATGATATGTATATTTAACGCTTAATTATTATTTCCAAATTGTAAATTTTTGCTATATTTCCATATTCTTCTCTTTACTCAAAAACTCCCATCAATGCAGCGAGCACCTTTGGACCTTTTGGCCCCACGGCTCGAATGGCTTCGGGCAGATATTGCCGCGCCATAATTAATTAAATTAAAATGATGACACAGCAAATCGCATTTGTCGATTGTTCAAAATTCGACCGAAGCGCAATTATCGAGCATAATAGAAAATGTGTTTTCCCATTTCCTCGGTTGTCGCCCTGTAACAACATTTTCCGCCAGCTCTCGAATCTAATTGAAATTATGCAATTTGCGGTCAACCAATTGAGCAGCCAATGGGCAATGCTACAACAACGGCAACTGGAAATCCTTTATGCGTGCATAAATAATTTTTAATTGATTTCCGATGATTTTGACAGCAGTTAATGAAATCAAAGAGAGAAAAGGAGCAACAAAGAATGAGAAAGCATGCAAAATAAATATGCAAAAATATATGTACATGTTTTATTATTAAAAAATACTTTCACAATGGCCGTCTGTTACGTCATTAGCCGGAGCGGAGCCAAAAATAAATGAATTCCAAATTTATTTGGGAAAAGCATAAAAAAGCATATATGTACATACATATATCAATGTACATATATACACAAACATATATATATATATATATATGTACGTATATATTTATCATTATTTGCTTGGAAGCAAACAAAATGAAACGAAACGGAACGGAACGAAACGAAACGGAACACACACAACACCGCACGACCCATAAAGATCCGCAAAGAATAACATTTCTGACAGCCAACAACACAAACAGCATAAAACAACAAGCGAGGCGAGCGAGGCAGAATGCTAGCCACTGAGATACCCTGCGAAATGAATGCCAACTGCAGCGAAAGGCATAAAATCTTGAAAGATAAAGAAAGAGAAACATATAAGAATATTACTTATACGAAATATTAATTAATATAATAATAATTTGTTAAAATTAATGCACTGAATCATTTTTCTGCCTCATATGCAACTTGTAAAAAGATGTTTTTTTCTCATAAAAACATATTTTTTTCTAATATATTTCTTTGTATTTTTAAATCAGAAAGCACCTATTCCACAGACAAACAGTTGATAAGCTCTGTAATCAAAACACTAATTGTTAAAAAATGCTTTCCAATTATTACGTCCTATCTATATACATATATACCACGCTTATCTCTACTTTTCCTTTTCAACTCGCATATTGTCGCATATTTACTCTTTAAGCACAACATTCCCCTTGCATCAGCATCATCTCTACAGAGCATAGGAACCGCAGCATATTTAGAAAGTTTATGGCCATAGACACACACACACACACACACAGACAGACAGACACCCAGGAATATATGTATGAGTATGAATATTTACTTAAAACTCTAAATAACATTAATTATGCGCTAAGCCTTTCAAAACTGACAAATTTTGACGTTGCTCTGGATTAAGTCACATTTAACGAGACATTCGACAAGTAGCAAACGAATTTTTAATGAACTCTGGCCACACACACTCACAAATAACACATAAATATGTACATATATATATATATATATATATAAATATATATATATGTATGTATATATGTGTGTGTGCGGGTTAGCAGATACTATGAAAATGTGGGACACACCTGCCAGAAATACATTGGACTCATCGTAAATGAATCGAAATGTTTGGATTAGTTGATCAAGGTTACAATATTAATTAATGAATAAACAAAAGCTTCTCACACACACATATATACATGTACATATTTCCATTTATATATTTGTTTATATATGAATTTTTTAATTTGCAAATTTAATTTAATTTGGGGCTGCTTTTTTTAAATCTCTGCATTAATGAAATAAATAAAAACAAATGTTAATCAAACAAAACAAAAAAATAATAATAATAATAATAATAATCTTAAGAGTAATTTTTTTTTACTAGAAAACGCAATGTAAACTGAGTGGGAATACTCACAGCTATATTTTATGTGAATGCATAAAAAAAAAACTAAAAGAAAAAATTATAGCAAAATTAATTTAATAGCCAATCAGTAATTAGTTAATTAATATTTTTTTAAAGATAATAAGTAATAGTAATAATAGTTTATTAAGAGCGAATCTATTAGAGTAGAATATTGTAACAATAAAATCTTAATTAATAAAAAAAAAAAGCTTATCTTAATATTAATTTCAAATTGTCGTGAATTTACTATTATTTAATGAACTTACCTCTACTCTTGACCGTGCAATACCTGCTTATCTCTACTACTACTACTACTGTCCTACTGTCCTCTCCCCAATACTTTCCTATTACCAGTTAGTCGTATGCCGTCAATTCTAATATCGATTACTTATTCCAGTAGCTTTGGTTTGACTACATGATTTCCCTTTACCTATTCCAAAACCTCAATTTATAACTATAATTTGCCTTTTCCATCTACTCTGGTTTATTTGCAATTAATTTTCCTATTCCATTTTTGCCTAATTGTATTGCAAGTCTTGTTTCTTTTCCTATTTCTACTCAAATTTCCATTCATTTTCCTTCTTCTTTTTTCTTTTCTTACTTTCCCGCATTCCTTTCCTTTCCGACTTTAATACTAATTGAATTTGCCAACTAAATTTAAACCTCAATCGCATGACAAGCCACAATTTCATCAACGTGCATAAATAGTTTTGCTTATGAGTTCAGTCCGTGTTCATCGGGTTCATCGGCTCATCTTTCGCATCTTTCGCTCACTAATGGACCTTCACAGCTTCAGGCGCGCCTTGACATTGCCGGGTCGGCACTTTTCGTGTAAGTAAACACACTTCATACGCTGTGCTCAGCCTCATTAAGTCAGTCAAAAGTAGGAGCACTCATCACATGACACGAAACAAAACTAAACTACAACTGTCCCTAACACACGCCCCTCAGCCAACCCAGCCCACATAGCCAGCTCTTTGTATTGGTCTGCCAAATGTGTTTTTTCCTTCTCTTTTGCTAGCGGCGCATAAAACTTACGAAAAGTTTTTACTATGCCTTGCCCGGGTCTAGCGATGGGCGCGTGACACATCCAATATACTTGAAATTCCTTCTCTATTTGCAATTAACATGAATGAACAGAAATATACAGACTATAGATAATATTTATATGATTCCAGCTGAGCTCTACCTCAGTAGCTTCAGTGAATGTTTATTTCTCAGTTCAAGTATACTAGGCCCATGTCCTTGATGGCAATATGAAGAGATTTGATTCAAGTTTGAATATCTCATTAAAAAGCTGATAGATGCTTCGTGTTTAGTTTGGTTTTGCATTAATATATATGTATATTTTGGTCGTGTCACGACTTACTTCTATCACATCACACACCCATACCAAGTGCAGATACAAAATATATTTCGCATATTAGGCGTGCGTATTGTGCGTATACAAAACACAAAAACTAGCGTATCTAATGAGCAATTCAAAAGTTTGCATTTTCATGTTGCTTTCGTCCCTTGTTTGAGTTTTCATTTTCCGCGCACTTTCCACAATTCGTGTTGTTGTTGTTTCTGTTGTTGTCGTCGTCTTGAGTAGACCCTCGTTCGTCTGCCAGACGCCCAAGTGACAGCTTGAGAGCTAAATTTTCCAACGCTGCGCTACTTGGGATCATCTCGGTCAGAGCTAATAGGCCGCCGCGAGTTAGATGCGAAAATAGTTTTCCATCCTTGCCCCCTCAGCGCCTCCTTAGCGCACCCTCGGTGGCGTCTTGAGTGCCTGAGTGAGTGATTCACGTCAACCAAGGCATGCTTCTATGAAGCTAAATGAGTTGTCGTTTTTATTTCTGCGAGTGGGTGTCTGCCGGGGGCAGATGCAGAAGGAGGCGGGATCTCTTGCACGCTCTAGCTAATGCTGAAATGTGCTCGTGGCACAGTAAACAGTAAAAACTCGACAAGTTGAATGAAAAACTTAAGCAATTAAAGAGCTGCACGCAAGGCTCAGCTGAAATTTAAGTTTAAGGGTTGTAAATTTAACATTTAGTGCCAAAATTGAAGAACAAATAGACGTGATATGTAAAGTTGTTGAGAGCTTTCGGCATACAAGAAAAAATATTCCGACCAAATTATATATAAATAAAGAATTCTAATTTTACAAGAGATTATATACAAAATACAATTAAAATACAATTTGCTGAAAAGAGTCGAAAGAAGGAAATGCAATTATTCGATAAATAAAAAATGTTATAAATTTAATAAATATTATCCAATAACGTGTACATTCCGGCAAAAACCATCTGAAGTAATACCAAGGCTTAGAATTGAGATATAAGATTTACTTTACGAAAGATCAAGCAAGGTGTTTCCAGGCATCCCAAAACATTAATGTATATTATTGCACATATAAAATATGTATATATGTATATTTAAGTGTATATGGATTAAAATTAAATGCTATTTGCTGATTCTTTAGAGTTTTGACTGTGTTCACTATTTTGCTATAATTTCATTTGGCAAATTCGTTGAACGAATTTAAATTTTGCCAAATATTTGCAAGTTAATTTCCTCATCTTCTGCCACTTCACTGTAGCTTCAGCTATGTAGTTACTTATTTAATATTTGTAATTTTTCCAACAGCTAAAATTGTTTTCCGAAGGCGAAGAAGCAGCAGAAGGAGAGGACAAAGAAGACGATGCAATCGAGCAGCTGCAACAACTACAGAACAACTTTAATGACACATTTTTCGATGAAATATGCAATCAGGAATCCGAGCAAAACGCTTGGTTGGAAATTAATTGGCATACTCTGTAATAAAACGTAGTATTACTTGGGGTATGCTTGAGTAAGGTAATTTTATATGTAAGAGGTGATTGATAGAAACAAAGCTGCGAGCTTCTGCTATGGATGATAACGAAAGATAACATATATTACAGGGTATATACTTGTAGGTTAAAATCACATGAATTCTCTTAAAATAAAAAACTTCATGGTGTGGATATATCTCAGCTCCCCATTATTGCATATATTCACAAGATGTTTCTTAATCAAACGTCTTTTCTCTTGTTTCATAAATAATTTATTATTTTTATTTATCTATTCGTGGAGTATGACTTTCTTAATTCACTGGGTATTTTCGAGTCCTAAAATTTGTGTTTTTATAAATTTTCTGTGTGCATTGCTGCTGACTAGATCACTAATACCCGTATCCCAATCTTGCGAATTAGATGTACAGAGTATTTTGATAGTCGACCTTTTATAGATGTTTTGTAATCAGTATTATTTAGCAGTCATTATAGATATAATTTTGATTGAAATTTCAATATTGAAAGTTGACTAAATTTTCTATTAAATTAAATTTCCCATTTAAGATTTTGAATTTTAGTTTTGGTTTCTTTCGTTTATTGTAATATCCTTTCCTTCTCGCCTACCTCTGCACTTGTTCATACACTTAATATTAAATGTAGATGAATGTAATGGGTATTTTCTGACCAGTCAGTCATTCATTGCATTCTTAATTTCTGTATTTTTATGCATATTATTTTTAGAGCTCAACGCGGACTTCAAGAGTTGATTTGACGGCAGCGCAAGGCCACGTTGCCTTGCAATGGATTATGGCTAATTTCTTGGAATTATGTGGCCCGGCTAAATGGAGCGAAATACTTCTAGAGCGTCGCGACGGTGCTGCAACGTGGGGCAGCTACCTTTGGCGCCTGTTTCGTGAAGCAGTTGCCTTCGCCTGTCAGCGGCAATTGCTTTTTTTTAGCATTTTAATTGCCCTGACAGGCTAATTGCCTCACCGAGCTGCTATACCCTTTCCAGCCAGCTGTATCGATATGCCCAGGCCCAGTCCACCAAAAAAAGTGTCTCTCGGGTCGGGAATGGCTAATAATAAAACGCTCGCAACTGCTAGTGACAAGTGGGGCAGCTATCCGAGATGCCGAGTTGCCGAGTTGCCGAGTTGCAGAGTTGCCACAGTTTCAGTTTGCACAATGGCGGCTGTCATTTCGTTTATTGTTGTTGACTTTGTGCAGTCACTGAAAACCGAAAGCCCCAAGAAAAAACGAAAACAACAAATAAAACGACGCAAATATGATATTTTAAGCGTCTCGTGTATGCTCCGAGTCACGTTTGGGACATCAGGCACAGGCGGTGCCACATTCTGTGCCCAACCAGCTCCACAAAGTTCGTGGCACGCAGCAAATGATTTGGCCAAAAACTATTTATTGAAAATTATCGTGTAATGTGCAGTCAGCTAGCTTACGCTTCCCTCTCCCTCACTCTTCTCTTTGCCCCTTCTCGCACTCTCGCCCCCTGTGAATCGCTTTTGATATGGGTTCACGCTTATCGCCTAAGCCAGTCTCAGTTCCTGCGAAAACAGTTGCGGCAAATGTCAACTGAATTCATAAAAGGAAAATGCTTTCAATTGGCTGTTGCAGCTATTGAAAAGTGCGTGAAAATTGTTCTGCTTTCAGCTTCCTCTCTTTCTATCTCTCTCTCTACCTCACACTCAGCATCCCACTATCGATTGTGGGCCAGGTTCAAACAGTTTTGTATTTCTGTGTCACATGTTTTGGTCATTCGAAATGAAATTGCCAAATTGAAAATGCATTTCCGACTTTAATTTTCCTGCTGTGTTCATTTCATAATATGAATTCGGCTACAGTTCCAATTTACTGTGGGAGACACAGGTGAGCAAAGGCATTCAAATATTTCTTAAATCTAAGAGTTAAAATAGTCTTTTACAATAAATATATTGATCACATTTAACAATAATGTAGCTAAAGAAAATACCATAAAATTATATTTTTGAATACTCTTTTTCTTTTTTTTTTTTTGCCTAAACCTACTTTTGAAATAGAAAAAAATAAATAAAATTTTTTTATTTTAATTTTTTTTTATACCCTGAGCCCATTGAAAATGGGAAATCAGGGTATAATGGTTTTGTTAAAAATATGTAACAGGCAGAAGGAGGCGTGGCAGACCCCATAAAGTATATATATTCTTGATCAGCATAAAAAATAAGTTGATTGAGCCCTGTCCGTCTGTCTGTCTCTCCGACCGTCCGTCAGTTATAAAATTATATCTCGTTCATCTTTAGAGTTAGAATATCCAAGTCTTTTGCATATATATAGATACTAATTTTATATAATTTCGGTTTTTGTCAGATTTTCGATGCCACGCCGCCCCTCATGCGTTCGTAAAGAAGAAGAGTATCAGTTTTTTGCAGGCTTCGGGGTATCTCGTAGCGAGCCGTCTCGACTAGAGCCTTCTTACTTGTTTTACTCTGCTATTGTATTGCAAAGAAATTATTAGAGAAATAGTTAGTTTTTCTTATTAAAAAATTGAATTGTTTAAGCATAAGCTTGCTCTTTACGGCTCTACATCACGGTGGGATAATCTTGCAATGTATTTTCACCTACAACGATTTATGTTGAAATGAACTGTGATGTTTTTCCCTCAACATTTATAATCTTCACGGAAAAAATATATCTTTACTTGATTACTTGCATCGCTAAAGTAGAATCTATGGATTGAAACCTGAAACGGTAGGCACTTCGCATAAAGACTTAATATATACTGTAAATATTCACAAAAACTCAGTACGTCAGAAAAATTTCGCTATACAATTAATATTACAACTTTACCAAAATTTTATACCATGAAATCCACTGAAAATAAAAAATCAGGGAATTACGCTGCCGCAGCACCAACCTGAACCACTCAAGCCACTCTCCGCCCGCTACTCCGATACAAGCATCTAGCTGTTGCAACATAGTTGCAGTGATGCTGATGCCCTCAAGTGTCGGAATGCGGAATTGTCACTGGAAAGTCGGCAACGGTCATCCGAAACTACTGACGTTGCTGCACCCGCCGCCGTGTCGTAGCCGCGGCGACGCGGCAACCGCTGGCATGACGGACGCCGCTGCCCACGCCGCTGCCGCTGCAATGACGGCGACGCAGCTGTAGATCCAATAGAAGAATGGGCCGCTTGACCAAGGGTGCGGCAGTCCTATTCCAGAAACGAGTCGGACAAGGTGAAATATTTTGTACTAACAAATCAAAATGAAGTTTACATCGTTATCCAGATTGACTATTTATTACATCTTGAATATGCATATTAATCCAAAGTAAGTATGCAAGGATGTAGCAGCACTGGTGTCCTGTGGCACACAATTCTTAAGTCTCTGTTCCTTCCCGAACTACTAGAAACTATCGTCCGTTACATTTACCACATTGCACCACGGATTATTCTTTAAATTTAGGTTTCCTTGTTTTATGTCTTAACTATAATAAATATTATCACGTATTCTTCTTAGAGCTCTCTCTTCCGCTAATAAAATCATTGCTTTCAGCTTATCTTAGGGAACTTCATCCAAATGCCCGGATGTGAACATAGTTTTTGTTCTTGCTCTCTATTTTATTTCTCTCTCTTCATCTCACTCTGAATTTTGTCTTTTTAATATTTCCTTTTATTTGCTAATCTTTAGTCTAATTATCTATTTTCAAATTGTTAGTTCATAATTAGTCCTAAGAACTTTTAATACTTAATTTTAAGTTTTCAAATAACACTATTTTGTCATACTTTCATTAGTATCATTGACCACTTATGGCTGTGAATCGGGGCATAGCTGGCCGGTCTGGCAAATAAAACACCCCATCGGGTTGGTGATACTAATGATTATTTAAATGTTTCTGTACTTGTTTTTTTAGGCTTTATTAATTTAAAATTATATTTGTCTTAAGCTTGACTCTAGTTTTGTTAACACATTAATTAAAATAAAATATATCCCTGACCGTCTGTCCGTATATGGGAACGCGTCAATCTCATATGAGCTAGAGACATACCTTCCTTTCGAGCGCATATCGAGTTTGTTTCAAAATATCAATAACTCTTCAAAGCTATTAATTAATAACGTTTATCGAGATTCAGTTAAAAATTATATCATATATATCTTTAGAGCTAGAGTCTTCTTCTCTTTTATGTGGTCTTTTTACAAATATGTAGATACCATCCGGCTACTGTTAGTTATTGCTATTTGCTTATTGTTCACTATGAGACAGATTGGAAATATAAAGAAATATAAAGACCCAGACCAGCCA
The DNA here is from genome assembly GCA_035045845.1 of Drosophila buzzatii. Lineage (NCBI taxonomy): Eukaryota > Metazoa > Arthropoda > Insecta > Diptera > Drosophilidae > Drosophila > Drosophila buzzatii. The sequence goes on along the minus strand of JAWNOS010000373.1, from coordinate 514,257 downwards.
AGACATCAACCCAATCGTTTTTTATACCCTGAGCTCATTGAAAATGGGAAATAGGGTATATCGGTTTTGTTAAAAGTATGTAACAGGCATAAGGAGTCGTGGCAGACCCCATAAAGTATATATATTCTAGATCAGGGTGACGAGAAAAGTTGATATAGCCATGTCCGTCTGTCTGTCTGTCCGTATGTTTGAACGCGTCGATTTCCGAAGATACAAAAGCTAGAGAGTTCATTCTTTTTGTGTTAGGTTCGTATATTGCACGCGCAGTACGAGTTTGTTTCAGAAATTCAATAACTTTTATATTTCCAAAGTTATCGATAAAACACTTTATCGAGAATCAGTTACAAAATTATATCTCCTTCATCTTTAGAGTTTGAGTCTCCAAGTCTTCTGCATATATGTATATAGATACTAATTTATTACAATTCAAATTCAATTCAAAGTTTTCTCATCAAAACCCATGCGGCGCAGCAGCAAAGCAGCGAGACAGCAAGACGCTTGCAATGCTTACACACATGCATACACACATACATGCATACAAGTGGAGATCACTGTCTATGTGTGCGCGTGGTTTTGCATGCGTGCAGAAACGAATCGAATAATTCTTGGAATATTATTCGTTCGAAGAAGGGCTCAGGGGATTTCGTAGTCGAGCAGTCTCGACTACAGCTTTCTTACTTGTTACATCTTAGTTTAAAAATTGTAAAAATGCTTAGTCAACATCTAATTATAGCCAAGAATCGGAAAGTATGGCTCTAGAAATGAAACGCCCGTAGATCTAAATTAAATCTCCCCACAAAGATTTCCACTTGAATTGTAATCCTTCTTCACAACTACCTGGAACTGCCCACAAATTAAGTTCTCGATGTCAACGTGCAATTTCTCAGTGCGTGCCGCATGCCGGACGTCTCATGACTCAGCGTGGCATGCGGCATGTGGCATGTGGCATTGAGTGGAATTGTTTGTTTTAATTGCCTCCTTTTGGCTTGCATGTTGTTCACAAATGTGTATTTAATTTATGCAGCTACTCTTGCTTTGACTAAGAATGCCTCAGTGTTGGCAAACGTTGAAAGCAACACGGCCATGGCCACGCCCACTCCCACGGCCACGTTCACACCGCACCCTCACCCATTTTACTCTAGCCCGCAGTCAAGGAGAAGCCGAGTCGCCTTGAAACTCAATATTTTGACAGCTTGTGAAATTTGAAGCTACAAATTTTTGCTTTATTACAAATTTTTTTCGTTGGCACCGAAACTTTGCTGCTCGATCGGAGTGAGACGCGGCTGGGCGGCTGGGCGGCTGCAAGGGGCGGGGCTGGACTGTCACACACACAGTGGGTCAAGTTGTCAACGCCACCGTTGCCACGTCACTGTTAAGCCACCCATCGGCAACCACCCAGTCGGCAACTTGTCGCCACTTTATTAACTGTCAATCTGCGCTTGTTTTGAACTTCCACTTTCTTGGGGCTCGTTCATTGCTCTTTTCAAAGCTTCTCCGTGGAGCATATGCGACATGGGGTGGCCTCTGACTCGAAAAGAAAAGAGAAAGTGTGGGCAGTGTGGAAGATCAAAGCATTGGGTAGAATGGTAAAACTTCATTACAAAAACATTTCATTTTTATTTGACTCCATTTAAAATACAAATGATTAAAGAACTTCTGAGTATCGTTAAATAATATGAATAGTAGACATAAGTTGAGGTTTTTCATAGTTGTAGTTTTAAAGTCAATCAATATTCATGGGGTTTTTAATATAAGTTTTTCTCCTTGTGTTTTTCCAATATGCATATATTCAAATTGTGCAAGTAGAACTGAAGAATGTAAAATACATTTTTGTATAAATAAATTTTAATAAAAATAAAGTGTCCCATATAATTAAAAAATAATAAATAAATAAATATAAATATATGTATATGAATGAAAAATATATAATATATATAGAATCGAAGTATAATAAAATACATTTATATATTCTGTACATTTTTCATATGCATACATGCATATATAGCCACACAAAAAAGAGATATTATAATAAACAAAACAAAACGTTTTACTTAACATTAGTTAACTAATAGTTAAATATATAGCAAATCAAGTAATCATATTTTAACAAATGGAAATGGAATTGACCAAAATTTAGTATATTCAATTCACAATATTATATATGTATACATTATGATATATTATAAAATTCATATATTCAGCATTCGACTATAAGCTCTCAAAAATTAGCACTTTCATAATGCACAATTTTAAGAACGTGATAGCTAGTTAAATAAACAACCACAGCAATATGTCAAATATTTAACATCTAGATAAGCGCTTCATCAGATGTTAACAATTCCAGACTTAATGATGCCCACGAGTTAGAGTATTCAAAGTGCGACTTGCTGCTGCTGCAGGGGAGACTCTCGAGGCTTGCTTTAGTATTTTGGCAGCTACTTAAATTGTTTTGCCTGGCGCTGTTTAATTTTATATGACAAGGCACGCACCTCGCACCTGTCTCCTCCGGCTCGAAGCTGTCTCCAGTTGCGCCTCACAAAACACGTAATTTAATATAAAATCTCGTGTTTTTGAGAAGAAAACGGAAGCTGAAGCTGAGCCCGAGAGCATGCTCAATATTTTGGGTACATGGCATATGGGCCATCGCAAATACCCTGTGTTCAATTTTGATTGTTCTTGTTGATGTGGCGCCATGCGGGCGTGGCATTGAGGGCGTCCCAATCGCGCGTGGCATTCATGCCATTAACCCAGATGCCGCAAGAGCTGGCTGCTGCAACATCAAAGCGACAATTCAGATGATGCTCGAAATACGCTGAGTGCGAACACGGCTGCGAGTGCGGCGCACAGTGAGGAGTCCCCAGTGGCCAAACGTGGCCAAACGTGGAGCCGAAGAGCGGACGGGGACGTCTGCAGCACGGCAATGGCCGTATATTGAAGTACATGACACACTTGCGGACAGCAGAATAAAAGCCAACAAAATATAGAAAAAACTAAATAAATACAAATACATATAGACCCACATGCATATGTATGTAGTCGAAACAATGCAATGCACTGCCAAATGAAAAAGTGTACAACTTGCGCTTCATATACGATATGTTGTATATAATTTCGTGTTGCACACAAACAAATTGCAAACAAATACATTTTATCTGTTGTCATTTTTGTTTTGTTTTTCTGTGAACTGTTTTGTCAGCATTTCATGGAACAGCCTTGACATGCCACGCAGGGCGCTTGCAACTGCTGCTCCTGCTCCTGCTCCTCCTGCTGCTTCTACTGCAGCTGCTTGCCACATACTCATGGCCCACTCGAACAGCGCATAAAGACAGTTCAGTTGGCAGTCCTGTCAAAAAGAGATACTTGATTTATTTTCAACGTCTTGCAAGCGAAGTGGTCTTGAAGTAAACGAAGATCGACAAGAAATCGAATTTTGATGGGATATATGAAAATGAAAAAGGATTTCGATTGTCATGTAAATTCATGAATATATGAACTTTCATCTATTGAACTCTGACTCAGATTAGGCATTCATTCAGCACATTCTCTACTTGTGTTGCATATTGTGTCAGATATTATCAGCTCATTAGTCATCGTTGACACTTCACCAAGGAACTCACTCAAGTATACTTTTAAGTCTTTTTATATTTTGAAAAAAAAAAAACAAAAAAACATTTCTGTTAAAGTTATACAATTATACTTCTATTTAATTTCACATTAATTGAAGAAAACTTTAATACATATATTTGTCAAGATTTATTGTAGGTTAATTAAAAGCCATGCAAATATTTGCTTTCCATTTGCTAATCGAATCTGGTCGTAGATTGAAACCATAATAAAATCAAAATATAAATTATTTGATGTTCTATTTTCTTGAATACGTTGCTTATTATCCAATCGTGAACAGCAGTAGTTCGACGTATTTTTAAGATTTTAAAAATCTTTTACATATCAAGGGAGAGGATAATTTGATTTTCGAGCTCATGATTTTCTTTATCGGCTGCCACTTGAATAACAAGTTGTGTCCGCTTTTGGTAAGGATTTTGGCAAACAAACCGATGCCATTATGGGTTGCTTCAGTTGCCACAGATTATACTAAGCATAAGCTGGCAGCCTGCCCCACAGCAACTTCACATCGAAACGAAGAAGAAGAAGAAAATGAAGAGGAAAATCTCTTGGCCACGATAACAATGGGCAATTGTACGGGCACATGTAGCTACTTAGAGAGCCACCAGGCAGGCATTCAGCATTCAGTCAGCGGACCCTGCTTGGCACATTTGCGCTTTGAGGCTGTCGACGCATAATTGGCGCAATTCAAGAGCCGAGCTGTGAAAAATGAATCCAGCTTACGGCGGCAGATGGCCAGGAGAGTGTGTGTGTGTGTGTATAAATAAATAAATGTGTCAGAGGGCAAACGATTCAACAAACGAGGCTCTCAATAAATAACAAATTTGATTTTGATGTGCGCATTTGTTGTGGCTGAATGTGGCTCGATGGTCGACCCTCGGTGTTGGGCGTACCTTCGCCTGCCTACAGAATTCGGGGCCAATTAAAAATCTAATAAGCAGCAGAAGTTATGACAAGGACACAAGTTGCAATTGCCAAATGTTTGGCTTAATTAGCCTGGCTAGGACCAGGACCAAAGCCAGATGAACCAAAGCGTAACCAAATGCCAACGTTTGTAATTTAAAACTGTCAGCGACAGGCAAGGACTAGAGTCCTGTCCCTCGCCTACAGCACCATTTACTCCTCTCTCTCTCTCTGTCTCTCTCTGTCTTCATCCAATTCGCTCACTCTTTCAGTGTGTGCGGCACATGTCCAGGCCCAGCTGAGTACTATAATTTATTAGCAACAGTCACCGCATAGACTAGCTCAGCGCCACGCCCACTGCCAGTGGCACATCCGCCCACCCACGCAACACGCACCACCCACCACCCACCACGCTGCTCCGCTATGATAAATAGCATTTATATTGGGTTACAGAGCGTTTTGTGCTAACCAACGGCACACTTCTTCTGCCAGGCATAATTATCAGCATATAGCATTTCGCTTGCCAACTCATTGTCGTCGTCATCATCATCATCAGCACCATCATCATCAGCATTGCCGCTGTAAGCTGACATTTGTAATTATTTGCCGTTATATGGTATTACTTATGCACACTTAGTGCTAATTCCGTTAAATGTCTCCCCGATAAAAGAGCTGACAATTTCTGGTTAGAATTTTAATTCAAATTGGAAATGCTGTAAGATTAAATTTTACCTTGAATAAATTAAGATTTGTCTACTAGAATTATGTGTATAATAATTATGTGAATAATTATTAACATCGAATAAAATCGCTTGGATTAAAATACAAATAATACTTACAATCGGAAATGTCAAAACTTCATCTTTTGACATAATTATACATAATTATGAATTAGTAATTAGTAATTACCTAAAAACAAAGCTTCTTACAATTCAATCAAAAGAAATTTTTTAATATTTCCTGTTTGCTTAATTATATTTTAAAATTGTCTTAAGGGCACATATAACATAAATATAAATTATTTATTTTTTTAAAGAAAATATTCTTATCATCATCAGTACGTCAGTCAACAGCATTTGACATTAAAAATTACTGACAACGCCATGCTGAAATTAAATGTATTACAATCTCTAACCACTTTTAAATCTGATCAATAAAAATGTATAGTAAAATTTTTAACTAATAACATGTGTGTATATCAATATTTTTATTTACATACATCAAGTTTTTGGGAACAATAAGAAAACTACAAAAATTGTTATAGAACATTTTTCTTTAATTTCTTCTTCAAAGACAATAATATTCTAAAATTCTGAACCCTATATAATTCTATATAATTCTATGCTACCATATCGACTTCTGATTTTAAAGTAAATCTATCTTTTCTAAAACCCTTTTGAGCCAATCTTTAGTCAACCCTAAGCGCCAGTCTTAGTGAGGGTTTTCCTAACTGTTTGTATTGGGTGGCAAGTGCCATGAGTTGCAACAGTTTGCAGCGCTGTTTCATTTGCGCATTGTTTCATTTTCCATTCTTGAAAATTACAAAGCAGAAGAAGAAGAAAAATTATAAAATAAGAGTACGAATTAATGTTTGCTCAGCGACTTTGGCCGTGGGTTTAACTGTTGACTTAGCAGGCGGTGTTGTTATTTACACACACACACTTAACTGTTGCGCATGATGACTCTAACACGCACACACATGGCTGTTTGGGTGGCGTGGAAAATCACAAAAACAAATTAGTTGCGTGTAATTTAATTTGAAATGCTCGCGCGTTTATCAAACAAAATGGAAAGCTGTGCAATGGAGGAGCTGCCGCTTTCCTCTTGGCGCTTGCCTCTTGCCACTTGCTACTTACCACAGTTAAAGGGGAAGAAAATGCTAATTGGATTTTGCCTTAACATGCAAAGCAGAGCATCCTGGCGTTCCTTTTAGGCCGCTAAGTGTGTGCGTGCGTGTCTTTGATGACCAAGTTAATAAACATTAAACGCAATTATGTTGTTGGTTTTTTTTTTTTTTCTATCTCAAGACTTTCGCCTGGGCTGCTTGCCGTCTGACGTTGATGCTGATGTTGACGTTGACGTAGCAAAGGCAAGTGGAAGCAAATAATCTGTCTTGGATGCCTAGGCCGATGCTCAGCCGAATCAATAATCAGCAAAGGGCTGCTCCTGCAAAGAAAATTAGAGTACTTAAGCCATTGAAAAAGAATAAGCCTAACTGACAAGACAATAGCTCCTCCTCCTCTATGCGAGGATATATCGCAATTTATATCAGTTAGTTGTAGATCTTCATATTCGGATGAAGAATTTCGTCTTTTTCATTGTTTTGTGGACAGAAATATATATATGCCTCAACATTATCATTCCGGATTAAAAGATTATAACACGAATACCTTAACGCCAAACACTCAGTCGAAGATGGAGACGGAAAAGACATAGGTCTCTTACTCTCTCATCATATCTGATTCATGCCCACATTTATACGCTGAATCCATTGAAAAAGGGAGAAGTCGCAGATCCCATAAATTATATATATTCTTGATAATATATTCTTGACGAGAAAAGTTGATATAGGTATGGCCGTCCGTCCATATGATCCTCGAGATTTTAAAAACTACAAAAGCGCAGTACGAGTTTATTTATTTATTTTTTTATTTCGATAACTCATCCCATTTTCTTATTATTGATAAAATACGTGAACGATATATGTAGTTATCTCTCTCTCTCTCTCTCTCTCTCTCTCTCTCTCTCTCTCTCTCTCTGTCTCACTCTCTCTCCCTCTCTCTGTCTCTCTCTGTCTCTCTTTCTCTCTCTCTCTCTCTCTTTTGCTCTTCTGTATCTCCTACTACCTTTCGTTCTCTCTCTAGCACCACCTGTTCGGCTTCCCCTTTCTCTCTACCGTCCTTTGACTCCACATATCTCTAGTTCTTTCACCCCATATTGGTGCTATAAAGTACTTATAAAAACGTAGATATTATAAATTTTTGTTTTAATTTTCGTGGCTGTCAAAAAGTTCTTGCGAAACTTCTCCAACAGCCCGTTAATCAATTTGATGGGGGCACTGAAAACCCAGGGAGAAATCCTGTGTTGATTTCTGTCTTGAGCTTTGCTTTTTTTGCGCATTATTCGCAAGTATTTTGTTGGCTGCCACACAGTTGGCTAATTAATACGATTAACTACCAAAAAGCAAACACAATTGGCTGCTGGGCAAACAATAACACAAAGCACTCAACTTTTTTGGTAAAGGGAGTTGGCCTGATGGGGGTTTGCTGGGGCTGTTGGACTGCAGGATTTCAGTTTTGTCAGGCCACTCAGCGGGGGTGGCAGCTCCTTGAGCAAACATCATTACACACACAGGAAGGGGGGAGGAAGGCTCGGCTGGGGGTGGATGGTGCGTTTCAGATGTCGGCACCTAACGCGCTTTAATGCAGGTGATTAATTGCTTTTGAGGTTCGTCGGCTGCGTGTTGGAAAATTTTCAAAATTTCATTAGCTACGAGTGTGTGTGTGTGTGCTTGTCTGTGTGTGTGTGTGTGTGTGTGTGTGTGTGTGAATGTATATGTGTGTGTTTGCTGAACTTTTGGCAAGCTTACGAGGAACGAGAGCGAAGGCCATTGGCGTGACTTTTGCAGACAATGCCAGCCCCATTTCTAGTTGGCTTAGACGAACTAATTAAGTTAAAGCCGCCCGATTCAGCTGCTGACATACCCTGCCTGGTTCTGCTAATGATGGAAGCAGTTTCTCAGCACTCGGCACTGGGCTCTCGGCACTCTGCACTCAGCACTCAGCACCTACTCCCCCAATCGCTGCTCCCCTTTAAATTGTTTTTGATTTACTTATTTCCGGCCTGATAAATTACATTTGCCGCCAACGACAAAGTTCAGGCCGCCAGTTTTGGCTAATGCGCAAAGTTTCGCCAACTTTTGCTTGTAGTTTCCTATTTTATTTTTATATTTTCTTGCATTTCACTTCCATTCCGTCTTCTCCCTCTTCACCCACTTCCTTTCCTCGTTTTGCGGCTTGTCAGAAATGTTGAATAATTTATTCATATGTTACGTGGCTGACAAATCGCACGTGGCGACATTTTCTGGCATTTTATTGTCTGATCCCCGCTGCGCAGCGCAAATGCAAATTTAATTAGCCTGTGCAGTCTATTAAACTCCCATTTACCATAAATATGCTTATATAAATCACATCCGAATCTCCGACAAGCGAACCAGAACGTGATTTAAATCCAAGCAAATTGAAGCTGAAAAACATCTTTTTCCACTTGTTAAAAAAAAAAGTGTTTCTTTAGAGAGCTGCCAGTAAAGCGGGTCAAGCAGGCACTCTTCATACCCTTTACTATTTGACAGTGACAAAAGAAATGTTATAAGATTATGAATGAAAAACAATTGGATTTCTGCTCTATATGCTGACATCTATATGCATACAAATATTATAATACATAAAAAAATATAAATAAATATTTGAAAATATGTTTTAACGAACTGAAGTAAATCAAGTAAAAATGAAGTTGTAAAATTAATAACATGGGTAGATATGTATAATTAATTTTAGAATGGAAAACGGTAAACATATGTAAAATCCTATATATTAAATATTGCAAATGATAGTTAATGAATATACATTATATAATTTAAACAAAAATATAATAATATTTCAAACATAGTATAATAGTATTACAAACAAAATAACAAAATATTATATATTATATAATACAATAATAATCAAATATGTTTGTAACATATTACATATACACGTTGGTCTATGTCATTTAAGCACCTCAGGTACAGGGTATTTTCTAGTCAATTACTTTAGCACATCGCTTCAATTCTCGTTATAATTTGTTTTTGCTGCACTTGAGCAAATAATTGTGAAGGAGAGATTTTTTTTATTTTATTTGCTAACCGGGAAATTGATATTTTAAAAATGCAAACTGTTGACAAGTGAGCAACATTTTGTATTTGAGTGGAAGTCGAGGCGTATGTACACAGTTATCGGCAAGTAGAAGTGGATGTTAGTTTTAAATGCCAGTTTATGGCGCTGTTATAAAACAGAAATAAAACTGTTAAATAATAATGAAAAAGCAAAATATATACATATTTTCACGTATCTCCCTTAATGCTCAGATTTTGTAAATAAACTTTATTAAAATGGTATGCAACATCGGGTTAATAGGTTTAACTAAAAGAATCTATTTAATTTTAACAATTATGTTCAAATATTATATATTACTATTTGTTAACGAACAACATTTTTATATTACTCAGTGACATTAACTCAGAATTCAAATTTAAATATTATCGAATTCGTTATAGAGACGTTAAGAAAGATTGGACCGATAAGTGACCGATAACTAATTTTAAAATGATTTCAGACAATATGTCGCATTGAACCAGAACGCTGAAAGAGCGATAACAAGCAGCTAACACGATTATTACCACTCTCTTGCTAAATACACAGGCAGGTCAGTGCCAAAGCGAATTCAGTATGCGGCGAGCAGCTGACGCGGCGAGTATTCTAAAATAAACTTAACTGTCAGCAGTGCTGCCACTTTGCATCTTTTATTTCTTAAATGCTATTAGCCTCAAATCTAGCAATTTTTATTTATTTATTTATTTTTTTTTAGTTATTTCGGCAATTTTATTATAAAACTAGCAGTTATTATGTTTTTCTTCAGTGTTTTTGCATGTTGTATACCTTTTTGTCATAGTCTGCTCAAATTACGATAAAGATACTGGAACTCAAAATTTTAGAATATTTTGAATGTCAAAAGATTGATCATTTGATTAAGTGTGCGAGGACACCGTGAAATTTTGAATATAAGTCCTAAATTATAAGGACGCTGGCAATAATAATCTATTTAGTGTCTTCAAATTCTTTCGTTGCTATAGTCAAATGCAGAAGTGGAGCGTATATTCTCTCAAATGAATATAGTAAAAAACAAATTACGCAACCTCATGAGCTTGAAAACGTTAAATGCGATATTGTGTGTATCATATATATAAATACAAATTAAAATTAAACTTAAATTATTTGAACATGTATCAATCAATATTTGTATGGTTTAATTATTTTTAGCTATTTTCCCCTAAACATCTAGCTATTTTCGCTTAGGAGATTCTGGCAGCACTGACTGTCAGTGCTCAAGAAAACAAGTGTAAGCAAAGCTGAGTGAAACGAACTGCATGAGCCAAAAGAGCAAGGCGTGTGAGCGAGACACAACGAAAACAAAAAGCAACTCACAATGACACAGCTAGAAATACATATGCGATAGCAACTACCGTTATAAAAAGTTGACAAGCAACAACAATGCTTGACGCCACAACAGCAAAACAGAAAATGTAACAGGTATGTACATATGTGTAATGCAGCCGTATACAGAACAGCTCATAAATATAGAAAGTGTTTATTTTATTTCTTAAATACTTTTTTATTCGAATTCTTTTCAATATACAGCGTAATTTTTTCGCTGAGCAAACTGCGAACGGTGTACCAAAGAAGATCGCTGATTATGTGATGAAACTTGGCCAATATTCATATACATTCCCTTATAGTCCACTAATTGAATTACTGCATATAATTGAGCTCATTATGTAACGACCAATTAACTACTTGTGGATTAGTCGCACTTTGCTCCCTCCACACACAAAAAAGAGTCTAACACCCGCAAAGAAGAGCAAACGCAAATGCATTCGAATCGCTGAGAGAGCGGGCAAAAGCAATGCCGCCGAACGTTACAATTAAATTGCCTCTCTCAGAATCAGCTGCTACTCATGTTCATTAAATACATATTTGGAGGGTCAGTGGTAAAGCAAATTCAGTATGCGGCGAGCAGCTAACTCGGCGACTTGCCTAAACCCAGTCATCTGTTGAAGTTACGCCGCGCTTGAAACAAAATAAATAAATAACAAACAAGAGAGTGCAAGAGAAAAAGAGAGCAAATAATAGAGACACAAGCGAGATGATGCAGCTTAAAGTGCATTCTAGCAGCGCTGTTATAAGATGTTTGCAAGCAACAACAAAACATGGAAGCGCCGCAACGGTTGCGCAGCAATGGCAGAAGGTGTGTGCACAGTACTGCGCATGCAGTTAGAAACATTTTATATTGATAGTTTATTTTTGTTTTTCTTTCTAGCGCCACTATAGCGCAGAAGCGTCGGCGAAGCCGTTTAATGAGATGCCGACTAATAGCGTGTTGAAAACAATTTGGAATTTTATGCCAGGTGGCAAATACAGAGGAGTCGATCTCAATTACATAACTAATGATTTGCTTAAGGAAAGTGGTGGTAAAATAGTAAAGCTTAAGGGCTTCTTGGGCAAACCGCCGATGATTTTTACGGAAAACCCAGATGATTTCGAAACAGTATTCCGACACGATGGTATTTGGCCCAATCGTAAGGGTTTCGAACTCTTGAACTATTACCGCAATGTGCATCGTCGGGACTATTTTGGCTCTGAGTCAGGGCTACTTACCACCCAAAACGAGGCCTGGGGCAACTTACGTTCAGCTGTAAATCCCATTATAATACACCCCAAAAATGTCAAAAAGTACTTGGGCTCGCTGGATCGCATTAACCAGCAGTTTATAGAGCGGTAAGGCTAACGTATAAATAAATCGATAAATTCATTGTAAATCATCATTAAAACACTTATCGCGTTATCATCGAATATAACTATGCCATGCAAATAACAGTTATCCGCGTCAATTCTCACATTCTACTCATAAGAGAAAAGGAAAAAATTGCGTTTCTGTCTTCGTCTAAGAGTTTTCCATGGAGCTATTCGCGTTATAATAGGAAATGTATTTCTCGAGTTTTACGATACACGGAAAACCCAAAAACAGATACATCCTGTCTGAGTACGTGAGAGTTCGTTGAGAACATTGCAATTTGTTACTCTTTGGGTTTAGATAATTTCAAAGCGACTTTGATGCTCAATGGATAATTGGAATAATTAATAGATAACTAATTGATAAATCTGCCACAATTGTAATAAAAGATTCTCTGATTTTAGCATTCGAATAATTCGAGATCCTGAAACTTTGGAAGTCCCCGAGAACTTCAAGGATGAAATCAGCGCCTGGACTCTGGAATCCGTAGGCCAAATTGCACTTGACTGCAAGTTGGGGGTTATAGACAACACCAATCCTCAAGGCAGACGCCTCTTTCAGCAATTGCAGCGTTTCTTCGAGCTGTCCGTGGATCTGGAAATAAAACCCTCGCTCTGGCGCCAGTTCAAATTCAGTTCTCCCAAATTGCGGGAAGCTCTCAGTGTGTTAGATGAGGCCCTTGCACTAACCGACAAACTAGTGCAGGACGCCATGGAACGCATCGAGAAATCAACCACAGTCAAAAGCCAAGAGGAGAAAAGTGTTTTGGAGAAGCTCTTGGCCATAAATCGAAAATACGCTGTTATTATTGCCCTGGATATGCTTATGGCTGGTGTGGATACGGTACGTAGTAGATCTCTCCATCAGTCCAGTTACTAAGGCTAAATCTTTAATTGCAGACAACCAGCACGTTTTCGGCCATTCTGCTAGCCCTCGCACTGCATCCCGATAAGCAGGCCAAACTGCGAGCTGAAATTCTTGGCATTTTGCCAGAGAAGAGCGCGCCCCTCACAGTCGATTCGATGAGGAACTTGCCCTATCTGCGTGCCTGCATGAAGGAGGCTCTGCGCTTCTATCCGCTCATCTCGGCCAACATACGGAAAACAAACCAGGAACTGGTGCTCAGCGGTTACCGTGTGCCGGCGGGCAGCGAAGTAGCCATGATCCACATAAACCTTTGGCGTGACGGAAATCATTTCTCGCAGCCAGACGAGTTCATGCCCGAGCGATGGTTGCGTGAAAAGCAACAGGAACACGGCTCTGACTCCGGCTGTCCGATGGCCACCAAGTCGAGTCATCCCTTTGCCTATTTACCTTTTGGCTTTGGCGTGCGCAGTTGCATCGGTCGTCGCATAGCCGAAATGGAGCTGGAAATTGGAGTCGCTCGTTTGCTTAGGAATTTCCAAGTGGAGTTCCATCATCCGGCGGAAAAGCCCTTCATTGCCTATCAGCTGGCCACGCCGCGCATTCCGTTGCAATTCAAGTTTATCGATTTGAAGGATTGAATTTGCTTCTGACTCTGTGCCTCTCTATATAAGCTAACCCATAGGGCTTAGCTAAATATAAAATAAATAATTCTAAATTTAAATATGTCCCTTCACATTATTTGATAACTAAACTAATTCTAACTTGTATGCAAGTGATTAACTAGGGAGTTTTCTTTACATACATTGAATATTGAGTTGAGATGTTAATTAAGTGTTGACTCATAGACATATATCAGTTCTACTTTAAACATGATCAGAATTAAGGCAAAATGTTCTTTTAGAGTCATCAGCCACATAGTATAAACATTCACAGAGGACTTTTTACTCGCTTTTCAAAATATGAATTTGAAATTCTTTGCACTTTTTAGTTTCTAATTAATAACTCGCCGCCCTTTGACCTGCCCAATTCATGCGTTTGGCCTTTGTCTGAGCTTTGCTCGGGGCCAGCTTAATTATAACTTTATGAGCTGCAAAGTTAGTTGCATGCCCCAAAGGTGTTGCGAAATGCGCTAAAAAATATGCAACACTTTCTTTCTATGCCATGCATATTCTCATTCCTGTGTGTGTAAAATATATATATATATATATATATATATATATATATATATATATATATATATATATATATATATATATATGTGTGTGTGTGTATGTGTGTGTGTGTAGCTGACTCTTTGTTGCGGTCAGATGGCCACAACGGGTGGCAGCATCTGCTGCCTGACACTGCCTGCTGAGTATATATATTTTTATATAGCATATGCAGTAAATGGAGGGGGCGTGGCAGGATAAATGTGAGTATGTGTATGTGTATGTGTGTCGTGGCAGCGTTCAAACGACAACATAAATCTGCTGCGCTGCTGTTGTCTTCCTGGTTATTGTTCATTATACACATACCAAAACACACACACACACACACACTCACACATAGTCTCTGGTTAACAAACACTGTAGACAGCATACGTGGGCGCAAATAGCGCATACGAGATGTGGCTCGCACTATATAAATATAAATATAAATATTTTAAACGAGACTTGCAGCATCAGCAGCACCAGCTGCAGCCTGCAGCTGCTGGAGCAGGAGGAGCAGCAGCATCTGTATTTGCTTCAGAATTTGCATTAGCAATTAGCTCAGCTCTGCTGTTGGCTTTAAATTCAATTAGATTTCAATCGAAAATCTCTTCAACTTGATCGATTTGTTAGTTTTTGCTCGCAATTTCATGTTCATAAAACATTGCAAAATGTATATTAATTAAGAATCCACAAAACTCAACTGCTCTGCTAGCAAATACCCTGTAAAGTAATTTTAAATAAGTAATGTTCCTTTTACGAAATGTTGTATAAGTACAAGTATACTTAAGTATACCTGTCCTAGATTTCCCGCTCTTTTGTGAAGCTCTTGATGCTGCTCTTGGCCCACTTTCAGCATAATGCAGGGTATTAAGCGCAAACATGAAATCAAATATTCTCTATATGTATCTCATGTTAGCTAAAAATGGAAACGTCACGTTTGGCACATTTAAAGTCGGCAAACGGCAGTCAAAAATTCAATTTGGCACAAAATAAACTCAAACAGCAGAAAGTGAAAGCATGTTCTTGTTCGTTCCCTCCTGCCCTCCCTCCCACTCCCACTCCCACTCCTACTCCCACTCCCCTACTTCCACTCATGCCTATCTCACTCTCTCCTACTCTTTGGCACTTTGCACACATGTCGTATGCGTAATTTCAATTTAATTGATTTCTAGAGCAATCACTTTTTGCGCTGCTGCTTAACAAACTTTTTGCCAAAGCTTTTAATGCACCAAGGACGCGTTTATTTATTTATTTTGATTTTCTGTATACGTAAATACTCCGGATAGTGGGTATAATTATTGAGTGAAGAAGTTTGTAACAGCTGCCACCATCACAATTTCAAAGAAACATTTTTAATTAAATACAATATTTGTTAATCTCTCAAGTTCTTATAATGTAAGAAATTTTAAGAAAGTATCAGCAAAAAGTATAAAACTTCTTTATTAAATTCCATAAGTTGAGTTTAATTCTGAATGCAACTCGAATAACATTTTAATATTTCATCTAGGTTGAATTTTTAATGGATGATTGTATTTGGGTAAATTCTAATCAATATATGCTGAATTTTATTTAATTTAAAGTAAGCTCAATTTTAGACTGTTGCATATTCCATATTTATTCGTCAGCATCAGTCAAGGCAATCCTAAGCCTGATATGGAGTTTATGTTATTGAGAAATATAGATCTGGGCAAGAGCATTTCCCTGTCGTCTACCCGAAAATAGTTGCCCCACTTTATATTTTTTTTCCACGCTTGTGCTCTCTACTTAACTTTGACTGCGATTTGCTGAAGTGGTTTTGAAAAATCCACGTTTACGTTTACCATTTCTTCTTTTTTTCGTACTTTTTAGCGTTTCCTCATTTGCCTTTTTGCAAATAAATGAGCAGCGTTCAGAGCTGTGCTGATTAATGCAACTTGAGTGCCAGTTCGACTATGTGAATGTGTATGTGTGTGTTTGTAAGTGCTGAGCTTCATGTACAGCACAATTAATCAAACCGCAATTGAGTTTTGCCCTCACGGCAGAAGCTTTGAAATTAATTTGCAGCTGCTTTTCAATGTAAATTAAAAGTTCAAAACCAGAGAAAGGGACAAAGCCATGGCAAAAGAGAGAGACGGAAATAGTGGGTGAGTGAGAGCTATGGAGAGGGTTTAAGGTTGAGCTTCACTCAATGAATTTTTGCGCTGACAACTTAATCTCAATCTTGATTTTTTGGCATTTAACAAACTTAAAACAGATTGCCAACTCCGCTCCTTTGGCTAAATTTAATAAACTAAAACCATTTGCAGTTCACTGAACTGACAGTAAATAAATTTAACCTAATTCGTACATGTCAATAACAACAGGAACCAAGACAAGACAAGCTGCCGTTGCTACCGCTGCTGCTCCTGCCCGTTGCTACTGCTTTCTTCTTACTTCTTTTTTGCTCTGATGCTAGCAAGGAAAGCTGACTGAATAGCACTAACACAAACACATAATACGTCCACACACACACACACACATACACAGATATGATGCTGAACAAACAGCAGAGCATTTGCTTCACTGCGTACAATGGGCTTCAAATGGGTTTCTTTTAAAATTGTCTGAGAATCGCATTTATCCCTGCTATTATATATCAAACACATTTGTGATACACACCTAATCCTCAAAAATAAATAAATATGTATGTTTAAGCATGTGATATTTGTCACAGTATGGAATAAAACACATTCAATTTCAAATTTATGATTTTAGCTGAATTTGATAAAAATATTATTGTAAAATTAACATTAAGAACAACTTTATGGCTTACATATAGATGCATTAAAAAATTAATATTTTATTGTCTAAGTATACCTACAAAAATATAAAATATAAATATTAAAAAAAAAAAACAAGTTTTGCATGTCTTTATGTAACTCATGCATGAAATCAATCATGTTTTAAATGTAGTTTCAAAATTTGAGATTATAACAAATATAGTTTTAGAATTGTCTCTTAATTAATAGATTCATTTCTGATTGAAATAATTTTCCCTTTTAGCTGTTAATAATATCAAAGTACAAACATTATGATTAAAGCATGTATTAATAATTGAAATTTCAATTACAACTTATTAAACTAACGAATTCATAGTTTTCTACACTTTTCTTTCTGTTTTCTTTCTAATTGAAAATTTCCACGGTGCTTTTCCATTGTCTGTTATGAAGTGCAAAGTGTAAAGCAAAAGCCAAAGATGACGACCATTTCTTAGTGTTCGTGTGTGTTTGTGTGTGTGTGTGTGTGTGTGTATATATGTGAGTTCGCTCTCCTCGTTGACTGTGTCCGTATTTGGCATTTTGCGTTTTGTGCTGTGGCACCACATGCTTCTGATGGGCTGCAGTTAATCCACTTAATGACCTCGATGATTTTATTGATGAGCACCTAACGCCAACGCCAACGCCAACGCCAACGCCAACGTCAGAGCCAACGGCAGCTCCGAGCCCAATGCCAACATATGCCGCCTGATGATGAAGATGCTGGGCGCCCATATCGTTCCGGTTTACTTTCCACTCCATTCCATTCAATGTCATCTTTTTTTCGAGAATACTCTAACAAAACTGGGCATGCTCGGTTGAGCAACTTTTTAGAAAAGGCTAACATCGAATCGCCACATGTTGTGATTATTATATTTTAATTTGACTGCAAGTCAAGGATTTAATTCAATACATATATTAAAAAAAAAATTAAATGTAATAATGTCTTTGACAGCTGCTCCAAATATTCTCATCGATATTTATCGATAATATTTAAGTTTTATGTTTCGTTATGTTTATTCTGCTAATAACTAACTAACTAATAAAAGTAAAGAAGCTTATTTATGAATGAAAGGGCATATCGACTACATCATGTCGAGCTAGGCGAATGGTTAATTTTTTTTCCGTCTGATGTTGTCAACGCCTCCTGTGCAGCGAGGCGTGGCACTGCCACTAAACGGTGTTGCCATCACTATCACCATCAGCAGCATCAGCATCAGCATCAGCATTAACATCAACATCATCATCATCAGCATCAGCATCATCAGCAACGTCGTTGCTATGTTTGTTTCCTGTTGATTTTTCGGCATTGCCACGGAAACCCACTAAATTAGTGACAGCGACTTTGGCTTCTAGCTCGGATTCAGCTTTTGATAAAATGGCAGAGCGTGGCTCCCAAAGTGTGAGTACCAATGTGTGTGTGTTGTGTGTGTCCTGTTTGTGTTATTTATGCGCGCGCATTAAAATACAATTTTTATGCTTGGCATTGCCAGACTTATCCTTTGACTCCCGCATCGCCCATCTGTCCCCAGTGAAGGCAGCATCTTTATTGAGTGTAAATGCGCGTGGCGAAAGCATATTTATTTTCGTTGAGCTGCTTATTTATTTGGCAAATGGTTTTGCATTTGTCAACAACAACAACAACAACAACAACAACAATGACAACCAATCCAGCCATAACCATTCCCCATCCACGTCGATTCCTCAAGCGTCGGCGACAACTTGCATTTCAATTTAGAGCATTGGACTCCCCATTGGTCAGACCCGAGGGCATCCTCAGCCATCGCGCTACGAAGTGAAGCTGCTGAGCTGCTGAGCTGTTGACAAATGCGAGAATTTCCCCGTTTGGATATTTCATTTAGTTGACTAGTTTGGTTTAACATTCGCGTACTATTTGGCTAGAATTTTGTCCCTAAACTTTCCAATTGGACACTCAATGTTTCTATGTTTATAATTGAGGATTCCAAAGCAGTTAAACTGACAATAATTAACGAAAAGAGTTAATTGGTATTGAACTCACTGCAAAATGTGAAATTCAGAATTAAATACAACAAAGTATTACACAAAAATAAATAAAAAATTATTTTCGATCAAAATCGATCTTATTAATCCAAGTATTTATTATATTTAAAATAAAATAAACGGTGTAGCTCTCTCTCTCTCTCTCTCTCTCTCTCTCTCTCTCTCTCTCTCTCTCTCTCTCTCTCTCTCGATATTTTCAAATTAAGCAGCCTCAAACTGAACTTTTTATCTATATATGTACTATATGCAAAAAGAAGACTTGAAGACTTTAGCTCTAAAGATGAACGAGATATAGTTTTATAACATATTCTCGATTGAGGGGTTTAATCGATAACTTTGATTTGTTTTGGGATTAGGGATGGAATTTTCTGAAACAAACTCTATATGCGCGTGTAGAATACATTACATCAAATAAATATTTTACTCCACTTTACATATCCCTTAAATGTGTTTCCCATACTCCTATAACTTGGCGTTAAATATATTTCTCCATAGGAAACGGAGATCTTTTCCGTTTAAAAATTGTCTTTGTTTTTATTATTTTCTCTTTTGGTTGTCGTTTGACGGCCTGAGTGTTGACCGAACCAAGCAAACGCTAGCGTCGCTTAATGATGCATTAAAGCGTTAACATTAATATATGCTGTACGCGCCCACACTCACACACACACACACACACACATACACATAAACAGAAAGGCTCGAAACACACTTTGTGCTTGCAACACTTGGCGCTTTAATTAAATTTTCGATAATTGCTTGCAGCAACTGTGGCGAGCAGCTCGTCGACTGTCGACTGTCGACTGTAGACTGTCGGTGACTGGCGACAACTGCAACACAGTGCGAAACGAAAATATTTAAGTGGCATTTTTAATTGATTAAAAAATGGCGCCTACATTGGCTTCGTACAAGGGCGCAGAAGGCTGGATGGAGCGGCAGGAGCCAATGGAATCGCTAACCGAATTCTGTTGGACATTTCACATTATGGCTAGTTGTTGCGGCGTTTAATTAACGGCCCGTGCAAGCAGTCCCACTTCATTTTTTTTAATTTCTGATTTTCCTCCTCCTTCTTTTCTCAGCGACATTTTTAATTTCCTTGAACGCATCGGATGTGGCGTCAGGTAAACCGGAAGTGGCACCGCACGCAGCAAAGCGCACGGCGCATAATTAACTTGTAGGCGGCTACAACTGACAACCTGTCCCCGCCCCGCCCCGCCCCGCCCATCCCGCTTCTTGCCACTTGTAAAAGTTGCGAGTAAAAAGTACCCGCCACACAGAGCAACAACAGTAAAAAAATCCAAGTTCTGTCGAGCTGTCAAGTGATGCACTAAACATTACCCTAAGATGGCTAAATGTCAAGGATCACAGCCACAAAAATCTTTTCAAACCCAGTAACAGTTTGATGAATACTTGTGATCTATGATAATACTTATGATATATGATAATGCACTCCAAAACTTATAAATATAAGAGATACTTATGCTAATGCATATTAATTTTAATAATGCCATTTTAACAGCAACAACATTGCTATTCGATCCATTGCTGTCTGTGGAGAGATTTGAGAATTTTGAGATTTTCCCTCTAAGAACAAAGTTAATAACAATCGGTTAATGAAACCCTTTTAATATGATTTCAATTCTAAATCAATTCAAATTAATATTTGATATAAACTAAAACTATGGCAAAATTGTTCATTAACTTAGCCCGAATTAAAGTCAGGATTAAAATTATATATTGAATATTTAAAGACAACTATAGTTGGCTAACTTTAGTATGGTTGATGTTTCACTCAAAATGTAGGCCGGACTGGCCGCTTTACAAGAACGCTTGTTTACAGGATATAAATGAAAAATAGGAAGAAAACAACTAAGAAAGCTGTAGTCGAAACTGCTCGACTAGTAAATCCCCTGAGCCCTTCTTCGAACGAATCATATTCCAAGAATGCTTCGTATCGAAGCATGCAAAAACACGAGTATTTGAAATACATTTTTTACACATTTGGGGTTTTGGGGGGAGTGGGAGACCGGAATCCAAAATCTGACAAACATACGGACAGACGGACATGACTATATCAACTTTTCTCGTCACCCTGAACAAGAATATATATGCTTTATGGGGTCTGCCACGCCTCCTTCTGCCTGTTACATACTATTAAGAAAACCATTATACCCTGAATTCCCATTTTCAATGGGTTCAGGGTATAAAAAGGAAATAGGAAGCCAACTTTCACTGCATCTAAACTTGGCCAAGAGAATTGAGAAATGAGCAGACGCCGGCATCACTTGAAACTTTTGCCATAGCTCGAACATAATTATAAAAGTTTCGACAAGCATTTGCCAGGTGGGCAAGTGTTGCCACAAATCTCTACTTGCAACGCACAACGAACGGAATAGAAACTTGCGACTTGGACAAGAGCCCAAAATGCCAAAAGCCAAGATCCAGTTCCATTTGCTATTGCTGTTGTTGTTGCTACTTCTACTCCCATTGGTACTGCTACTGCTGCTGCTGCTGTGTTAATTAGCCTGCCATTGGCATTTATGCTTAAACACTTAATGAGCTCGTTGAAATCGAGGCTACTCGCCCAATTTAGCCCCGCTCTCGCGCTAATTGCTTTCGGCCAGCCTACATACGGAGCATGCTTGACAGAATCCTACCTACACGTGTATGTATGTGGCATGGTACGACTACGTATGGGTATTTGTGATTTCTGGCGTGTCATTCAACCAGCCGGAAAATGGCTTATAGCGCTCCTAGTCTGGTTAATAACAAAGCCCTGGCTGTCTCTGTCGTTGACAACAACTAAACAACAAACAACGGACAAGAAATGTGCACAAATTGCTAACTGCGAATTCTAAATACTCTACAAAAATGGAATTTACATTTTACATTTTGTATTTAACTATAAGGATCTTTTTAGCTTGGCTACTTCATTACTTTTAACATAAATAAAGTATATATTTTCAGAGTATTTATAAAATACTTAAATATTCATTATATTTAGTCTTACTTATATGCATACATATATAGTAAATTGATTATCCCAATCATAACCATACAGTCAAAATATGGCAATATAATATTTGTTAGCTTATTTTTAATTTTAAATTTCAGAAATAGGACTCCAAGTATCTAAAGTAAATATTCAATTATTTGCTCTGCATCTTTATAGAACTGACGCTATTTACCAAGTTGTCGTACAAAGCTAATATACCCACTCAGCGCGAAGGACATTCAACTAAAGAGTTTTCGTATAAGATAGAAAAAGAAAAAATACACACAAAGAGCAGCCACTTAGGCGGCGAGTGTCGCTGGGAATGGAAGCTGTGGAACCTATGCTCCAGCGCCAACTGCGAGTACTTTACCTGTGGACCAGCAGCACTTGGAAATTGCTTGGACTTGATGTGGATTGGGTTGGGTGCTGCTTTCTTATCACACAAATAGGCATTGTGCTCGCCTCGGTCTGGGTGTGTTTGTAGGTATGTTTTCCTTTGATTTTTCGCATGCACGCATGAAAATTGTTTTCCTTTTGTTTGGCGCACAGCACCAAACAGCAACAACAACAACATCAACTACTATGCTCACTAAGGCAAAAGGTTGTTGGCTGCGCAGCAGCCAGGAAACTATGAAGGATTATGGATCTCTCTCTTTCTCCATCCCTAGTTCCTTCCGCTGCTCTAAGTGTATGCTCGGTGGGCGTTCCAGGCACCAAAAGGCCGCATAATGACAATGGACAAAGTACAGGCACAAGAGATAGAGATAGAGAGAGAGAGAGAGAGAGGGAGACAGTTGGAGATTGAGAGAAACAGAGACAGAGACAGCCCATTCAAATGGGTCACGAAACCGAGCAATGAGCATTAAAGGCGATGAAGGCATCCAGAGTGAGAGCTGCGGCAGGTGAGACGTGATTGAAAATTGAATGGAGCCAAGGCAGAGGAGCAGTAGCGGGAGTAGAGCCATGAACAGAACAGAAGACAGAGTAGGGTACGACACTTTCCCGGAAGGATAGAAAGTGCTGTTATCGTTGCATCAGTTTCCCTTCTTCACATATGAAAAGCCAGCTTAAAATATCGAAGCGAAAGTGCTTGACATAAGATGAATTCAGGCATTGCGAGCTAGCTATGATAAGTCTAATGAAATTTGCATTGTAACTGAGTAAACTACAAAGTATATCGAAAGCCTTAAAGGAAATTGGAAAGTGAGGAATCAACAGAGTCTGTGAACTAATTCAATATATGATTGAGCAAGGTTCAATTCTCCAAGGCTTTCATTAAATATATTATCATTTTCGATTAACTCTTCGTCAGTTGATTAAGTAAACGAAATCATTCTAGAGATATATATGAATTGAACTAGACTAACTCTTTAACCTTCTTTGGGTGAGGAGTTCTACGTTCTGAATGAGTCCGATGATGGTTGACTTATAAATAAGTAAAAGGTCTCTAGTTCGGAACTGTCCGACTAGTAGATATGATGAGCCCGGCTGGCACGAGTACAAAATCAACTAGTCATGGAGAAACGTTAAGTCAACAATGACCTCAACGTATAATATTCTTAAGAACTTTTGCTTATGGATCAAAGGCCAGTCACATTCTCTGGTATATCAAATTTGAATTTCTGATGCCCAAATGACAATTCTTCAAGCGCATATGCCTACAAATCAAACTAAGTCTTGCCGATTTGCCCAGCTTGATTGTTTCAGCTTTCAAAACACAAGTAGAAATGAGGCTAATTCCAAGAAATGTAAGCGAGGTATTTATTATGATAGTTGGATAATTTATAA
Organism: Drosophila buzzatii; assembly: GCA_035045845.1. NCBI lineage: Eukaryota > Metazoa > Arthropoda > Insecta > Diptera > Drosophilidae > Drosophila > Drosophila buzzatii. The sequence continues at coordinate 490,486 of JAWNOS010000373.1, read as the reverse complement.
GCGCCAAATAACAAGCATTAAATTCTGATGCAAATCTCAGGAGCTGAAATCCACATAAGACTTTGTATTTATATGGACGTGTGCAAGATATCTGTGACTGTGGCTCAGGGTGTGGGCAATACGCAGCGAATTCAACGAGGGAGACAAACGGCAGCCACTTAAAACTGTCACAAGTTAAAAACCGCAACACTGCAGCAGCAGTTCCCTATAACAAGGATAAGAGGGCATAGAAAGGCGAAGAGAGAGAGAGAGAGAGAGAGAGAGAGAGAGAGGGGAGAGAAGAGTACGTAGTGCGGCCTGAAGGACGTGGCAAAAGAAAGACATTATGCGCCGGCATACCGCACAACAATTTCACAGACAATGAATACATTGGCAAAATGAGGCAAGACATGGACCCGTACACACACACACACACATAGTCAGACAACAAGAATTTAAATAAATGCATGTGCACGAGCTGCCCGCAAAAATAAAAATAAAAAATATAGAAGCAGCAAGAAAGAAATCACAACAATTGCTCGGGCGGAGCTGCTGCTGCTGCTTGTGCTTGTGCTTGTGCTTGTGCGGGTTTGCTAGGGGCCAGGCAGGAGTCAGCTGCCATACCACGCCCCCATTTAGGCGAGGCGGGGGCGTTGGCAGCGATGACTTTGCATTTTGCATTACTTTTGCTGGCGACTTTGCTTTGAAAGCAGTTTCGAAATTATTGTCTCTCAGCTAACATTGCCGGCGGTCCTGCTACGGCTTCTCCTGCTGCTCCTCCTGCCGCTGCTGCTGTTGATCCTGCGTGGCCTGTTGGAAATCCAGCTTCTACTCCAACTCCAAATGCAACTGCTTGTTGCCAACTTCACCACATTTCAATGTTGCGTGTAGAGTTATTTCAAGTCATTGTTATTGTTAGAGACAGTACCCATTGATAAGAGTAGACAACAAGTTGGGTATCCTGCCTGCATGAAGTGGATATATATCATGCGTTCACATTTAAGTTATGGAACTTGAAACTCGAGTTATTATTAGACCAATATTGGAATGTTGTATTAGTTTCCCTATTTAATATCAAAAGTATTGTTACAGGCGAACAAGTCATGACAACCAAAAATCAGTCTATGATGTCTATCTATCTATCTATCAGTCTACTATGATAAATCCAAAATATCAGCACTTCTATTAAAGTTGAGCAAAAGAAAACCTTAGAAAATTATATTATAAATATAATGCATACTATTTGGCCTTTGCTAAAGTGTATTCTTTTAAAAATATCCCTTTAACATTACTCGCTCATTAGGAGGCCTGGGCAACTGCATAAACAGATAATTAAATATACATACACAATCACATAATTACAAACATATTATATATTATCTGAAACGTTTAATGCGTAGATTATATATATGTATATATGTATGATCTAGCCCCTTTGTGTCAGAAGATATTTCAATTTGATTATTATTTCAATTTCTAAAATAAAAATCAAGGTATACAATTTAAAATAAAAGTTATTATTTGAATTTTTATTTCAAAATTAATATGTAATAATTATTTTTGAGTTTTATCATATAAATAAATTTTAATAAAAAATATATATTTTTATAACTTAAGAAATAATTATTATTTCTTAATTTTTTTAGATAAAAATTATAATCGATACGGTCCCTAAAAATACTGATTATAAAAAATTTTTGTGTACCCTGAACCCATTGAAAATGGGAATTCAGAATATAATGGTTTTGTAAAAACGTATGTAACAAACAAAATTAGACGTGCAGATTCCACAAAGTATATAGATTCTTGATCAGCACAAAAAAATAATTTGATTGATCCCTGTGCGTCCGTTCGTCCGTCCGTTCGTCCACCCGTCCGTCCTTCCGTCCGTATGAACGTCCAGATTTCGGAAACTACAAAAGCTAGAAAGCACTGAACACTCGTATGTTAGTTACGCAGTACGAGTTTATTTTGTTTTTTTCGATAAGTCATTCCATTTCCAAATTATCGATAATAAATCGAAAATTCGTTCACATGTCTTAGGTTTTTTCGGCATAACTGATACACCGTTTTAGCTAGAGTCTTTAAGATTATGTAATTTTCAGATTTTGGATGCCACGCCCCCTTCGCCCCCAATTGGAAAAAACACATCTTAAATACTAGATACTTGCAATTTGCAAATAGATACATTTAGATACTCTTAATCTGTTCTAAAAATTCCATAAGGATCGTCCATCTTGTTCAGCCCAAGCCACGGCAGCAACTGCGCTGTTAGCAGAGTGTAAAGAAGAAGAATATAACTTTTTTTGCAGGGTTCAGGGTATGTCGTAGTCGAGCCGTCTCGACTAGAGCCTTCTTACTTGTTTGTTTATGCATTATTGATTCTCATTGATGATAATCATAGATAAATCGAAAGTGATTAATGTTCGTTATTGGTAATTAGGATAAAGTATAATTGAAATCTTTGATAATTGGCTAGAGCCTATTCAAGATGACTGATAAGTTAAGAGCATGGTATATTTAGTAATCCCCACTATAACAAAATGCAATATAATTAAATTTATATATTATATATGAAATACTTATTTATGATTAATTTTATTCATTATTTACTTATAATGTGTTACTCTAAAAGGATTTGTCGATTTTATCCATGACTAATTATAAACAATATCTAATTCATATTACCATGTTTATTACCTATTTACGTCTTATTGGACGTGCTCCACTTTTCGAGTCTCATTTGACATTAATGAAATCGAATGTTTGCATATCTTTCAGTTTACTTATATACTTTGTGGCAGCCAACTCGAAATATTATTATGCAGAGTATCTCTGACTCGAGCTACATTTGCTTAGACATTCTATTGTTGTTCTTGGTGTTGTTGTGGTGTGTGCTTACACTCGCAAATGTCTTATTTATGCTCAGCACTTTTCGCTATCCCAACGACAACTGCGTTTTTGCTTCATCCTGTGGCTGCAGCAGCACAGATCACAGCAGGTGGGCGGGGTGGAGTGGTTAAAGTGAGGGCACTGGGTGGATGCCTACCTCCTTGGCAATATATACACTGTTGTGGCTGTGGCTGTGGCGCGTCTCAGTGCCGTCTGCTGTTCTTGTGGCTTCACTTGCAAATGTTGCCTCCACAATACACTGTGTGTATCTTACAGAGGGTGTGCCTGCGTGTGTGTGTCTAGTGCTCTACGCCATTTGCATTGACTTGGGTCACGGAGGTAACTTCAGTTTCAGCAGTTAGTTAGCATTTGCGGTCATGTTGCATAAAGCTTCACACGCAGAACCCAAGAAATTAACGCATTTTTGTTTAGGCATTGTTTAGGGAGAGACTAGCAAAACTTGTATCGCATTTGATCAAACCAAGTTTATATTATATTATATTTATTTATATATATATATATATATATATATATATATATATATATATATATATATATATATATATATATATATATGGTTAAAGTGATATATATATATATATATATATATATATATATATATATTATATTTATTTACTTTTAGTTATTACCATAAGACGAAGCATATTTGCATATTATTTTTCATAAATAATGAATAGAATAGCTTATAAAAATTCAATACATTTCATTACAAAGAAAATATTACAGAAATATTTGGATCGGAATCCAAAATCTGACTAAATCCGAAATTGAAATAAATTAATATCTATATATAGAAATAGAAAAGTTATTTTAATTAATGTGTTGACAAAACTAGAGTCAAGCTTAAGACAATAATACTACTATACTACATACTAATGAAAGTATGACAAAATAGTGTTATTTGAAGACTTAAAATTAAGCATTAAAAGTTCTTAGGACTAATTATGAACTAACAATTTGAAAATAGATATTTAGACTAAAGATTAGCAAATAAAAGGAAATATTAAAAAGACAAAATTCAGAGTGAGATGAAGAGAGTGAAATAAAATAGAGAGCAAGAACAAAAACTATGTTCACATCCGGGCATTTGGATGAAGTTCCCTAATATAAGCTGAAAGCAATGATTTTATTAGCGGAAGAGAGAGCTCTAAGAAGAATACGTGATAATATTTATTATAGTTAAGACATAAAACATGGAAAGCTGAAAGAATAATCCGTGGTGGTATACAATTTCTAAAACACACTCGTACTGCGCGCGCAATTTACGAACCTAACAAAACAAGTAAGAAAGCTGTAGTCGAGACTGCTCGACCGCGAAATCCCCTGAGCCCTTCTTCGAACGAATAATATTTCAAAAATTATTCGATTCGTTTCTGCACACATGCAAAACCACGCGCACACATAGACACTGATCTACGCTTGTTTACATGTATGTGTGTGAGCATTGCAAGCGTCTTCCTGTCTCTCTCTGCCTTTGTTGCTGCGCCGCATGGATTTTGATGAGAAAACTTTGATGATTAATAATTCTGTTTCTAGATGGACAATCGTATTGAAATCTTCAGATTATGATTATGATATTAATATCTAAATGCTAAACCAAACTGCATGTCTCTAGTATTTGAAATGTTTTTTTTTTTTTCATATTTGGGGGTGGTGGGGCGCAGTGGGGACCGTAATCCAAAATCTGACAGAAATCGAAATTGTATTAAATTAGTATCTATATATATGCAGAAGACTTGCAGACTCTAACTCTAAAGATGAATTAGCTAGAATTTTATAACTGGTTCCCGATAAATTCGTTTATCGATATCTTTGCCAATATACAAGTTATCGAATTTCTGAAACAAACTCATACTGCGCGTGCAATATACGGACCTAACACAAAAATAATGAACTCTCTAGCTTTTGTATCTTCGGAAATCGACGCGTTCATACATACGGACGGACGGACGGACGGACGGACGGACATGGCTATATCATCTTTTCTCGTCACCCTGATCAAGAATATATATACTTTATGGGGTCTGCCACGCCTCCTTCTGCCTGTTACATACTTTTAACAAAACCATTATACCCTGATTTCCCATTTTCAATAGGCTCAGGGTATAAAAACGAATAATATATGTTTTGGAATCAGTTTATATATTATTATTATTATTATTATTATTATTATTATTATTATCATTACAGAGACGATGAATCGATATTTTATACTTTCAAGAAAATTCGCCTAAAATGAAGTGGTTTTTGCAAAGTTTTTCAACATCAATATTATCAATTTAAAATATTATATAAATCCAACAATATGTATGAGTGTCATATATACATAAGTATGTTTAAATATGCATATAGAAAGCTTTGGCAAATTTAGCATATTCAGCTAACCCATTCAGGTAAACCATTTTCTTACGGAAATTTAATGCAAATTAATTACATATCGAAATAATATTTAAGATAGAGATCTTTCGTTATCCTTGTTTTTGGCAGGCTAAAAGACTTTTCCGAGCTTCTGCAGCTTTTCGATTTCTTTGGGTTGTTGCCTGATTTGAGTAAACGAAATAAAATTCATCGTTCTTATGTTTTATACCAGCAGCAAAAAATATATTTTATCAAAGAATAGTTCGTCGAACAGAGCACATACATAGGAGTAAAAGCATTGTTGACAATATCGTTTAGTTGTCAATTAAATTTGTACCTAATTTTTAATTTTTCTTTCCCAAACACAGCATAATTGTCCGCTTGGGCACTCGTCTGAAGGTAAGTTGGGAAGGCAGTCAAAACCACACTTGCCCTGTCCATTGAAACAGCTTATAGAATCTCTGTTCTCATCGATTGCCTTGCTGTCCGCACAGGCAAATTTCAGTATCAATGCAGATACCAGGCAGAAGCTCAAAATATATATTTTGTTCAACATATTTAGTCCTTAGTTTTGGATCTGTATATATGTATATTGGATTATTACGGTAACCCCGACAATAATATAAGGTAAAGTAAGTAAGTCCACATATTTATATAGAATTCGCGAAAGGTGCATCAAATGAAAATCAGTTTATCTACACCTCTTAATAGACCATAACTGCTTACTTTAGACATGGCTGAAATATACTGAATCTTAAGCGTATCAAAAATACCAAAAACTCTTTCAAATTACCTACAATAATTGAAACAACGAGTAAGAAAGCAACTACGAAATCCCCATGATCCCTTCTTCGAACGAATCATATTCCAAGAATGCCTCGTTTCGATTCTCCACGCGTAAGAAACTATACATGCAAAAACACGAGCACACACACACGCTGATCTATGCTTGTACGCATGTATGTGTGAAGCATTGCAGGCGTCTTATTGTCTCACTGCCTCTCTTGCTCGGCTGCTTGGGTTTTGTTGCCATAACTTCTTTGATTAATAATTCTGTTTCTAGACGGACAATCGTAGGCAAACGTTCAGATTATGATCATGACGTTAATATCTACATATATGCCAAATTGGATCGTAATCCAAAATCTGACAAAAAACGAAATTGTAATAAATTAGTATCTCTATATATGCAGAAGACTTGGAGACTCTAACTCTAAAGACGAACGAGATATAATTTTATAATTGATTCCCGATAAATTGTTTATCGATAACTCTGAAAATATAAAAGTTATCGAATTCTTATCTTATTCTTGGAATATGATTCGTTCGAAGAAGGGCTCAGGGGATTTCGTAGTCGAGCAGTCTCGACTACATCTTTCTTACTTGTTTTAATTAATTTATTTATGGCTCTTTTATATAATTTAAAAAATATTTTTTCCACCTTAAATAATTTATTTATTTACTTAAATTTATAATAGGTTTATCTATTTATCATTATAAGTTATATAATTATATAGTACCTAATTGTAAATATAATATTTTTCCATATGCACTTCCTTATTGTTAAATCATAGCAATCCAAAATTACTTTCAGCTTCATCAATGTTAGGTCTATTATTAGGTTTACAATAAGACTTAAAATTAAAATTCCACAAGTGAAATTTAATATACGTTCATAGGTTACATATATAATTATAATAATAATAATAATAATAATAATAATAATAATAATAATAATAATAATAATAATAATAATAATAATAATAATAATAATAATAATAATATAAGCGCATAACAAACATCGCTATGAAGGCACAAGTTTCTGTTGCGGGCTGTTTATGTGGAAGGGCTAGGAAAAGGTGCAACTCTCTTTATACCCTGAGCCCATTGAAAATGGGAAATCAGGGTAAAATGGTTTTCTTAAAAATATGTAACAGGCAGAAGGAGACGTGGCAGACCCCATAAAGTATATATATTCTTAATCAGGGTGACTAGCTGAGTCGATATAGCCATGCGCGTTTGTACGTCCATCCGTATGTATGAACGCGTAGATTTCCGTAGATATAAGAGCTAGGTCTTTTTATTTTTTTATTTTTTTTTATAGAAATTCGATAACTTGTATATTTCCATAGTTATCGATAAAACACTTTATCTGGAATTAGTTATAAAATTATATCTCTTTCATCTTTATAGTAAGAGTCTCCAAGTCTTCTGCATATATAGAGATACTAATTTATTACAATTTCGGTTTTTGTCAGATTTTGGATTACGATCCAATTTGGCATATATGTAGATATTAACGTCATGATCATAATCTGAACGTTTGCCTACGATTGTCCGTCTAGAAACAGAATTATTAATCAAAGAAGTTATGGCAACAAAACCCAAGCAGCCGAGCAAGAGAGGCAGTGAGATAATAAGACGCCTGCAATGCTTCACACATACATGCGTACAAGCATAGATCAGCGTGTGTGTGTGCTCGTGTTTTTGCATGTATAGTTTCTTACGCGTGGAAAATCGAAACGAGGCATTCTTGGAATATGATTCGTTCGAAGAAGGGCTCAGGGGATTTACTAGTCGAGCAGTCTCGACTACAGCTTTCTTACTAGTTTTTTGCTGCTTTGCCTGCTGCTGCTTTGGCCATACTTCAACTTCACTTGCTGCTTTTCTTATGCAGAAATCCATTCAAGTTGTTATTGTTGCTTGTTGCTTTTGTTGTGCTCGCTTGTTATTTTTGCATAATAGAAAATAGTTTATATGCAATACACACAAATATATGTATAAATGTATGTATATATCTGTATTGTCGTATGTATGTATGTCTGCAGAGAGTAACTCTGCAGTTGTGTCCCTGCCCAAAACAAAAACGAAGCTTTTTATGCTGCTTATTATGGCTGAAGCACAGCCTGACCTGACCTGAACACCAAGCCAAGTCAAGCCAAGCCAAGCCAAGTTCCGCATGTTTATTGTGCATATTTTAGAAACTTTGAAGCTGGAACGAGAGCTAACACCAAAATGAAAATGAAAATGAAAATATTAAATTGCATTTAAAACGAACGCATAATCACATTAACTGAAAACTGTCGCCCTAACTTAATAAGCAGACAAGTTTGCAAGTTGGCCAATGCAGGAGCCCGGCGGAGCTGAGGAGCGGTGCGAGGTAACAGAGCCTAGGCTTGAGCCGTGCCATGTTGGCACGTTATAGAATTTAACAAAATTATTTAAAATTCCGCAACTTTGGCTGTTGCAAAAAGTGGGCCAACAGCAAAAAACTTTGCAGCACAGCAGCTAGGGACAACAAGTGCAACAGCAACAGCAGCAACAACTTCAGTTCGCAGTCCAAGGGTCAGTTTTGCGAGCAACTTTTAAATTAACCCTAATTCCGACAGCAGCAACAACAAATTTATATGTATATACGAAATATATACATATATACTTATATATGTATATTTAGTGCATAAAAGTTCACAATATTCTTGCGCATTTTTCAACTTAAACAATTTATTAAATGGGTCAAAAGCCACTAAAACTTCATTTATCATTGCATGAGCAGGCAACACGCCCACTATACAACATTCAACGCCTCCCTCGACTGGCTTGTCCCTATATATTTAGCTGACGCGCAGCACTCGGTACAATTATTGCTGGCAATGTCGTTATAACCTGTATCTGAATGTCTTGTGGGGTATATAGGGTAACTATACCAAAAGTTTCAAATTATAGCAATATTATTTCCTACTACTACAATTGCTTTAATACTCATCTAAGGTTAGTAGATTATTTTAATAGAGAATATTATTTGTAGATCTTAATTCATATATATGTATATACATATCTCGTCAAATTTTTTACGAAATAAATCTGTTCTACATTAATCTATATATATATATATATATATATATATATATATATATATATATATATATATATATATATATACATATATATATGTATATAATATTCTCTATTAAAATAATCTACTACATATATACATATATATAACTAAATACAAAGTTTTCATAGTTGATTATTTATCAACTTTTTTTTTCGATTGCACTCTAGATATTTTATCAACAATTTTTGATAATATTTTTACTAACTTAAGCATCCACAAACTATCCCAAATATATGTGTATGTACACATATGTTCTATAATATTTGTTGTTGTTAGCTCTGCTCACAGTAAATACAGCCCAATACAACTCAATATATATTATTCCATCAAAAACCAATTCAATTTACTGAGTATGCATAATTCGGTCATACCCGACGGGGAGTCCAACTTGTTGGTCGCGTTAAAATGCCAACAAATCGCAGAGACGAATGAGCTCAGCAACTTGAAGTGTTTCCGGTATGCCGCAGCAATTTTGTTCGCCTGCATTCCGTCTAGTGGAAACCTGCCCACTGGAGCCCACCCACTTGTCCGGCGCGCCAGCAACCGACACCCACGTCCAACCAGCACCACTAGCACCACCACCACCTGCAACCACCGAGGAATGCACAAAGAAAAAACACGGCACAAGTTTGTCGAGCCAAAACAAGCGCGGAGTTGATTAAAAAAAAATGACAAGAATTATACAATTTATTAGCACACTGAGAACCGAGTGCAGGACGAGTATCAAAACCGGGGACTGATGGAGATAATAGAATTTTAAATATGCATGCACGCCCAGTTCTGTTCTTTTCTAATTTCTTTTCTTTTTTTTTTTTAATTTCAAAGTTCAACTCGACTGCCGCTGAGAAGTCTATTAAAAATTAAACATCACGTGGGGCATTTTTATGTTACGCAAGTATAGAGCAGTTGGACGTAAGTCGGAAGTGGGGTTAGTACGAAAGGAAGGCGCAGGTCAAAGTCTTAATAATTGTTGTGCTGCATATTTCAAATAATATAATTGCTAGTAAGTATGATGGGGTAATTGCATATGAAAACTAATTTAATAGGAAAATGTTAAAGTATAAAATGTGGTTATGAAATGGTATATATATATATATATATATATATATATATATATAATATATATATATAATAATAAATATATATATATTTATTTATTTATTTATTTATTGATACATATACATATATATATAATAAATTTAAACAGTAGCGAACTACAAGAATATTCGAATTTAAATTTAACTGCAGCTTATGTGTGCTTTTAACAGAACAGAGCTTTTAAAGCTTTATCGCCAAGCTTTACGAAACTGTGGCGGTCGAATAAGAAGAACGAACCAAACGAAACTCTGTTGATTTAAATCAAGCGATCTGGCAGCACACTCACTTAGTCGACATTCAAACGTTGACATAGATAACAACCATGTGCAACAATTAAGTGAAATACCTTGCAATTAAGCTCATATATTGAATTATTACATACCTGACTTCAGCAATTCGAAACTTATAAACAAGTGAAGTCTGCGGTATTTAGTTTGTGGTGGCCAGTCGATAAATTGAAGTTGGCTGCGCTTAGCCATTCAAATGGCGCGATTAATTGAAAATCTCACATTATTGCTAACATTTTATTTTTATTGCTAATCACAATATTACAAATAAGTCATATATATGTTCTATATCGAGACTTTAAAATTCTAATGCATAATTGCAAAAATCACATTTGTTAAATTAACAGGAATTGAGTTCAGAATATTTCTTTTTGGTGATATATAGGAGTTACTAAGGAACACTGGAAAAGCGCTAAGATCACTGCTATGAGGTACTCCATCGCTTGCATAATACTAGCCAACAATCTATGGAATCTGAGAGCCCTGTATAAAAACTAAATAAAAACCAATCTATGCTTAGGCATATTCAACGTTGCGCTGCAATGGACGATTCTCCACCAGGGGCTCCAGGGGAAGCAGCTTGACCGTCTTGTAGCCACGATCACGCTTCAGCCAGAGCCAGTTGTCTCCATTGAAGTAGTCCTCGATGTGCTCCAGACTACGTCCCTTTGTCTCAGGCTGGAATAGGCACATGAATACTGTCATCAGGAAGCTGGAGGCGGCAAAGACCAGGAAAACACCGCGCATCTTGAGGAATGCTTGCAGCGCCGGGAAGGCCTTGGCAAATATGAAGAGAGCAACATTCATCGACGCGAACACACCGCCCGCTGTGCGTCCACGAATGCGAGCAGGAAACAGCTCCCCGATCATGATGCCCGGCATTACCATTAGAGCTGTATTGAAGACAATGTAGCCGAGGAGGCAGCCGCCGGCCACGAGCACGTCGTAGGGCATCTTGGGCTGACCCATGCGGATGTACATGAACACGCTTAGAGCCAGGCAGAAGACGCCCGAGCCAATTCCCGAGAGGACCATAATGAGACGGCGGCGCACAAAGATCAGGATGCCGCAGAAGATCATACAGCAGACCACACGCACGGCCGCCGTCCAAATGGCCGCCTGCTTCGTATCGAAGTCAGCTCCAAACTCGGAGATGATGTCAATGGCATAGAAGATCACAATGAAGGTGCCGGAGAACATCTGCAGCAGCGAGAAGACAATCACGATGAAGAGCGGCTTGATGGCCACACGCTGGCAGCAGAGCTTAAAGATGTTCTCGTTCGTCTTGGTCGTGGCTCGCTCCTTTTCCAAGCGCACCTTCATGTCGTTCAGCTCCTTCTGGGCAGTGATCTCGCTGCCACGCAGAAAAGTGAGCGCCTTCAGCGCGCGCTTCTCCAAGCGATTGCGCAGCAGCCACGCCGGAGTCTCCGGTATGAAGTAAATGGAGATGACAGCCAAAGCGGGAAGAATATTGGCACACCAGGCCACGTCGCGCCAGTACAGAATGGTGCCCAGCGAATAGACGAACAGAATGCCACACGAATAGGCCACATACGGAGCGCCAATGAGCAGACTGCGCAGATTCGGCTCTGCTGTTTCGGCTATATAGACCTGATCGGCAAGAAGAAGAAAGAGTATAAGGAAGGATAAGAAAATGCATTTGTAACAAAAACAGAAGATTATTGAGATGCATTAGAAGAGTATGGGATAGCTTAATAAATGTATCCTGTTTTAGATACTTTTGTTAGTCTATACAGCACTTTCAAGAGAGAAGTAGATTGATCTTGCGTATATAGAGTATATATACAATAAATAAGGTCAATATCAAAGTGAAAAATACTTTTTATTAATGCCTGCTGAAGAGTTTGTTCAGCAGCTAAAGTCTACCTGAATAATTACTATATGCATTATAATGTTATAGTATTAATAAAATATTAATACACAATATATAAATAATATATATATAATATAATAATAATAATATATATATAATATAATAGTACTCCAGTATTATAAAGTATGACTTCGAACTCAGTTTCAGCACTTTTTTAAAAAATTATTTCAATTTGAGTTACTTAATCCTATGTGTTGGAGAACCCGGACATATTCTTTCTATATGGTTTCTATGAAATAATTGAACTATTGCTTCATTCCTTGCTAATAAACCCATTTTGGAAAGTTCATTAACAAGGGAATTATGAGGATCAAGGGAATGCTAATATCATATCATTTATTAGATAATATGATAAAAGCTATTCTCTCTAATACCATGAATATTTGATGTCTTACATAGAGTACAGCATGTGGAAGATTCCCAGAAAACCCGTAAATAATTTCTTTGAGAGAAGGTCAAATCATGTTTATTAGAATAAGATATTTTCAAATTTTAACAACAAAGTTTTCATCTCTCCATTCATCTCTCGGCATCTCTATATTTCTAATCATCATAAAACTTACTATTTTATTATTAGGTTTAATGGTCACAACCTATTATCATAATTAACCAACATCACACTCCACTAACATTTGTTTCTACTCCAACTCACTCTCGCAAAGTCTTACAGATAGTAAAACCACCCAAAGTAAGATCTTAATATTTTTTCCTTACTTTTTGAGATAGTTAATCTATTCACTCTTTCGGCAGTTTCTTTTATATACACAATAATATTGAGTTGTTCACGACAGGTCTAAGTCTGTCGAATAACTCAATGGAACTTGACTTTCATTGCACTCTGAGCAGCAAACATAAATAGAAGAAGAATCCAAGTTGGAACTCTACTGAATCTGTTAATAGAATATTTATTGAGAATCTATTTTAATAAATCTCTATAGAGGAACTCGAGTGATATCTTCTTTAGCGAACTTTCAGAGAAAATACCATAGCTATGCGTAACCCACCTTGACCTCGCACAAGTTCTCGAGAAGTCCACAAGCGACAATAACTTTTCCTTAATCTTGAAGCACACACACACACACACACACACACACACACGTACACACACAGGCGCGTACACCCGCATTCTATTGTCTATAAACAAACAATTTGATCAAACTGAATGGCAAACAGGGTCACAGAAATATCAAGCAGCTGTATCAACAATATCAGCATAATCAGAAGCTTAATCATAAAATCATAAATCTTCAGCCACTGCCGCAGACGACAATTAATGAAATGCTTTTTCAAGGCACACGCGCATCAAGCTTTGTGTTTGGGCGGGGGCGCAAACGCCCCTGCTCGTGACAACAAACTTATTATAGACTAAGGTCAAGAATCCGGAACTTGATGCCGTGTGTGCGGAAAGCGATTTGCTAATGCAAATTGACTGCTTTCGTTATCATTTTGGCCGCTGGAAGAGTCATGGGCATATCCATAAGATAAATAAACAAATGCCGGCTGTGCAAAAATTGACCTGCACACTTAGGCGACAAGCGAGAGTGGGAGGGCACATACGACGCAATGAAGCACTTGATTATAGTCGGAACAATGGAATTAAGTGAGCAGTTGACAGCCAACTGACAACCGACAAAAGACACGGCACTGGTGACAAGCTGACAGCTCTGCTGCGCCTTTTTGTCACACACTCGTCTGCGGCATTTGCAGTACAACAATTCCTGCTGGGGCATCATGGCACTTTCATATTAATCTGGTTAATGTGTCAGTCAGTTGGGCAACTGGCAAAGTGAACGAACTTTTCGATATTGGCATTGACGCGTCTTTATTACCTGACCGGGTCCACCCAGAATTCCAGTGGCAAAGCCGCAGAGGAAGCGCGCAAATATCAAAGCCTTCACTGAGTTCGACATGGCCATTGTGCTCCAGCCGAGGAACAGGGGTATTACCGATACCAGCAGAGTCTTACGACGGCCCAGGTAATCGGCCAGTGGTCCAGAGATTAACGAGCCAAACGGCGTGGCCAAGCTGTGAACGCTGGCTGCGAAGAGTACAAGAAGAGAAAGCAGAGATGTAATTGAAAGATAATTAATAAATAATTAATATAGCTAATAAAATTGCAGCCATTTTAATTAATAATTATATATACATAGATAAATAGATGAATATTTAAATAATAAATCGATAGCATTATTGTTGAGCTTAAAATCTGCTCAATTGATAGGAAACTCACCTATCCAGGAACCGGTGGCAACATCTATGGCCACCTCAGTCGAATTCATGCTAAGCTGTGGCAACAGGACCGCCGAGTAGCCAATGGGCATGCCACATCCAGCGGAGAGTAAAAGAACAGCGCAAGTGGATAAAATCTAATTGGAAATAGAAATGAAATACCAATAAAAACTATTCCAATATGATATCGAAAGGAGCTAATGAAGAGTGTGCTGTAGAAGGGCAAATATGTAAGAGGCGATACAACCTATATATATATCAGATATAAATTGTACGTTCATATGGGAACAGAAGCTATATTTAGCTTGGCTGCAAACTGATTTGAACTTGAAGCAATTTGAAATGTTTTATTAAGACATTGTAGAAGCAATTAAGAACTGCTGAGTCACATCAAAATGGATGGATAAAAACCAATGGAAAACTTTCTAACTCTTACGTAGAAGGTGAAATGGAAATATAGATAGATTCGGTAGTCGTATGGGACAGTTTACAAAATGTAATAGCAGGACAAATTTCTATATTCCCTAGTTGACAGTTGAATTGGTTAAGAGCAAGTATTTACTTGAGTATTACTCATATTTATATAGCTGAAGAATTTATTTTGCCAAAGACCAAGACGAATACATTAACAGCAATGGGTTTAGCATATGTACATACTATCTATCTACATACTCCTGAGTAGCCTTGCCTGTAGCCTAAAGCTTACAAAAGAGCAGAGTAATAAAAATAATATTAAGAAATATTATATTAAAGAAAAAAAAAACACAATAAATAGAAAAACAAAGTTAAATGAAAAACTAACTCTATGTGTTCATTGAGATATCAATCGAAATATGCACGCAGCCACAATTTAATAAGAAAGAGACGTGTTAGAGCCAATAACTGCAATTGATACTTAATTGATTGGGGAAACGATACTGTTGCACGCGGATGGCGTTTCGATTGAGAGTCGAGCAATTGGCGGCAATTGAAGTTGCGACACGTTGCAATTAAAGCAACTGCGTCTGACATGCAGCTGACCCTCTTTCCACTTGAGGAATCAATGGTGATAAACGATCTGCTATGTCGCAGAAGTAAAGCCTCCTCCTTGCGTGCCCGTCACTCAAATTTGCCATGGAGCATTCGAAGGTGCAGTCCGAATCTATTTGGGAAGACGAATTCACGTCACACGTTGACCACTGGGGCAACTTGTCATACTTTCTAATCATGCGAAGAAATTTCAATTTATATCTTATTTTTATATCGTTGTGCCCTTCACGCTCGTTAGTTACAGGACAGACTACAAACAATGTCGTTGCTGTTAGCTGGCATAATTGTGTGAGAAACAGTGACAGAGACAGAGACAGAGACAGGGGAGAGAGAAAGCTAGATTTTGTTTGGTCTTTACTTCTCACATTATTTTGCTGGGAACTGGAAAAATTTGTAGACCTGTTGAGTTCATATACATTAATAATTACAAATATCACGATTCCATGAAAATTAGAAAAAAGGATAAGTGAGTTGAGAGAGACAAAGAAACAGAAAGAGACAACGATTCTATATAAGAATTGTGCTTGATCTGCAGAAATACTGTCACAGAATATATGAGAAATAGATAATGCAAGGGTAAAGGAAATATATGAACAGAAGAAATAAAAGGGAGACAGAAAGAGCTCGAAGCAAAACGATTAGAAACCAACTTTGCTGAGAGAACAAGAGGGAGAAACTGTGAACATGAGTAAGACAGAGGAGAACGCTGAAAGATGTTTACGGCTCAAATAAGATCGATGACAAAAGAAAGATATACAGAGACAGCACGATCAGAAATGATGAAATTATTGCTATACTGCGTATGTCAGCTTCAAACAGTTTTCATAGTATCATGCTAATAATAAAAATATTATATAATGGAATGATATCTAAAATATGATTGATTCATGATAGTCAGCCACAATCGTCTGATTTTATACTTTTATTGATTTATGTTAGTGAATGAACAAAGTACATTTCGCCAAGACTCCGTTGCTGTCAGCTATAATGGGCATTTATTGTGAGGAGCACATTAGTCAGCCGGAATCTGTTTTCAGTTGTTACATGGCTTTGCTGTTTATTTATTCAGTTTTGATGAGTGCAAAGAACAGACGAAACTTGTTTCCATGCGAAGCTAATTATCTGTTTTACTGGATTATCGCAGTGCCCACGCCAACTCTTTGGGTTGCTGAATGTGCTGTACCTCAAACTAAACTCAGACCAATTGCTGCAACAGCTGCTGCAACGCTTACTTCTGCTGCTGCTGCTGCTGCTGCTGCTGCTGCTGCTGCTGCTAAAACTAATGGCAGTTCAACTGAATTTCATTTTCAAGGACAGCCAAAAAAGTTGCTATAAAAGAGAGCAGCAAGAGACCACAATTCTCTCTTAAGGTCAACAGTTGGGAGAGAGCTTAAAGCTTCAGCAAGTTGTTGTACAAAGAGATAAATCTGATGCCAACCTGTTTTTCTTGCAGTCAAGCTTTATTTTTATGGGCTCATCTTACCTGATTAATCATGCCTCGTCTATTGGCTGCATCGTAGTCCTGCTCGTCGATGGTCGACAATTTGCGCACCTTTTGCTGCGACATTGGCATTGGCATCGACATCGACATCGACATCGACATGGGAACTTTGCACTGGAACTCCGAGCCGGGCACCATGTGATATGCCATCCTCTGCGGCACGATTTTGCTATACTCCTCATCCCTGAGTCGCAGAAGACAAATGAAACAATAATAGCAATTAAATAGTTGACAAATCAATTGAGACTGCAACTCGTTGTCATTGCGACATCTCGCTTTTATTGTCACGCTGTGCCTCTAATAGGATCACAAAAGCAGTCGAGCTGTCCACAAGAGCCACATGATGTGGCTAAGGATATTGCTGAGAGGGGCGAAAGTGCCTAATGAACCTCAATTGAGTCTCGATCATTTCTCAATGTCATGAATTTAATTGATTTTATTTCCTTTTAATTTGTTTTACATTTTCAGTTAACATCAAATATTGATTTATATCATATTTAATTACAGAACATCTTCCGAGCAGCCTTTTCAGTTCATTTCATTTCAACGCAAAATCAAAGTTCAACTCACGCAATTTTCATTTCGCATTCTCCACAAACCACAGCCGGTTCGTAAAGCACTTTCAGTTAGAGAGCATTTTGACTGCTTTAAAAGCCATTCAACTGCAGCTCGAGCAGCCGACACTTGTTAAGCAATAAAACAGTGGAACACATGTCATGGATCCAATATACACAATATACACGCATTTGTAACTTAGTTTGTGTGGGATGCAGTAAGAGATTTGCAGATGATTTTAACCAAGATTGTTGAAGCAGGATAATAATTTGCATCCGTATCCAACTGACAGAACACTGATCTATGCTTGATATTAAGGAAGTTTCGATGAACATGTAAATTTTCCCTTGGATCGATATAAATACTTCCCTTCCTATGACTACAAGTATTTGAAGTTTATTTGAAGATAGCCATCAGATATTGAGATCTTTCGTTAAGACTCTCTACATCCTTATAGAGGCTTCACAATCTCTTTATGCTCGCCCCCACATTCTCTATCGATCGAAATATCGATAGTTCATTTTTGATTTGACCACAGTTAATAATGAGAGCATATAATATACATTAATTTATTCTGCAACATTTCATTTATTAATAGAAAATTTAAGCATTCTTGATTTTCAATGTTTCACCCATCTATTTTTTGTTCATGTTGAAGCAGGGTAAAGTTAGCTGGACATGGCTTACAATCATTTGCTTAGCTGACTCAGATGCAGCAAAAATAAAGAAAACAAAAGCGGGTAGCAGCTGGGAGAGACAATTAGCCGAGTCGGCGTACGCTGCGTATACGTCATAAGCTCAAAAGCGAAGCGACGGAAATTATTTGTTTTATTTACTTAATTTTTTTGTTTCTCGCTTGATAAGCAAAAAGTAACAAATGCCAAGCGGCGCCGAAGCTAAAAGACAACAACAAAAGCAAACAACATTTTAGCGGTGTTTCGCAGCGCGTTTTGTTTTCAGTTTTCGGTTTTCAGATTTCAGTTTCTTGCGCACGTTTTTTATTCGATTTGCCTAATTGACTGGCACATTTTATTTTTATTTATTTCATTTGATGGTCTTTGTTTTGGTTTGCGTTTTGTAATTATTTTGTTCGGCGAAATAATTATTATCATTTTTTGTCGTTCAATTTTGCTTGTTGTTTGTGTTTCATGTTGTTGCCCTGTTTTGGCTGAACAGCTGCGTGTGATGCGAATAACTTTTGGTGTTTGGTTGTCAAGGCAAAGCTACAACTCACCTTGGCTCACCTGTTTTCTTTTATACATGTATATACATACATATATATCGTACGAATTGCATCTGCATGATAAGGAAGCGCGTGTGACACACTTTGCCAAGAATCTCCCAAAGTTTGTTTGAGTAGCATTCGCTCTACCAGGAATCCAGTTCATTCCCCAAAGTCCCAAGTCCAAAGACGAATTCCCCTTACGTTGATCGGAATTTATGCTATAAATTATACATTTTCCGGTATTCAATTTATGTTTCACGACATTAGTGGAACACAGTTTTAATTCCGTTGTTGAGAACATTTCAATTGCAATCAAAACGTGTCGCTAGGAGGCCAATAGGCCCGAATCTTGAACCTTGAACGTTCAACTTTATAGCACTCTTGTAGCATTGGCCGAACCAAAATGGAACGACTATGCGTGAATTGCATATAAAAGATTATAGAAAATTGTAGAATAAACGAAGCCACGACAAATTCCCTAATTCGTATTATCAATCGAGCTGCTGGATTAATGCTACAATATATACAATAGAAACGCATTGGTTTCACAATCAATAGCGCCCTGCCCTTGTAGTTGCCATGACTGTCAAACGCGGCGTATGCGTAATTCAAGTGGAGAGCCCTGCACATAGATAAGATAACTACTGCTCACCGTGGGAACTTGTAAGGAATAATTTATAAGCGCACACACGAGTGTAGAGAGACGGCTCGATAGTAGCTATTGGAGCTCGTCTTATCGCACTAATTAACAACTTCTTCAAGTGAATTGTTAACTACCAAAGCAAACAAGGCCAAGCGAACTGAATTTGTTTCCAATTAGAAGTTCTCATTATGTATTATGTAAAATATTATTTTACAATCATTTTTGTTGGTTCCCCCATTAAAGGTTCAATCAATACACGTTGTCCACTAATTGGGCAAAGGCTCTTCCAATTAGGAATATAATTTAACAATATTTTGCAATCCATTTGACTTGGAATCGATCACAAATATTTACCAATTGCAAGTGCTTTAGTGGGGAATTTCATGCAAATTTTATTTACTATGTGTTCCTTCCACAACGATTCAGTAATTTTCTATCAATCTGAATTGATTTATAATCTTGTTAGATCACCAAACAGTCTATCAGCTCTCTGTCTACGGCGGCTGATCTTTGCTCGATAATGAACAACTGCAATCGCTTCGATCGAAACTAGCAGATAAACCCAGGGACTCCTCTTCACCCCGATGAGCAATCAGCATGAAAGTATTTGCAAATAACAAAACAATCAAAACCCTCCACAAATCGTTCGTTATTTATACAATTATCTGATTGTAAATATTAGCTCTTAACTCGATGTTATGTGCTATAAATAAAATTAATAAGCTGATTAACAGATTAACAGATAATTCGGCAATGAATTAAAGCGAAATTAGTTTAGTACGTACATATATGGAGAGTGCATTCACATGTATTTCTGGCATGATTACCATCAATTTAAACTACCAATTACAGCTGAGTGAAAATGTCCGACGAGCGGGGCTCTACTATACTCTTTATATACACTTCTTTCTACTGCATTTACCTTTAAGCATTCCAAGCATTCCAACTATATGTTTTTTAATAGCAATTTCTGTACATTATACGCTCGTACATTTTAAGTGAGCTAATCACAAAGTCCAAGTTTTAAATACATTGAAATTGATGCACCGTTGCCAAATCATCCCTTATTAACTTCAAAAAAACATACATTTGATTAATTTTGGAATTTGGTAATGCCAATATTATATATATGTTGTTATACATATTGCCTATATAAATTGCAGACCTCACAATGTTGAAGCGAAACTTGATAACTAACTGAAAATGGTCATTTTTCTCTTGATAATATTTACTTCTGTTCATAACCTGCTCAATAGAATGATTGATTGACGGATTGGCATAATGTGCTCCACAATAGATAATATTGATAATAGTTTTGTAAAATGTGCTAAATCATTCTGAATAAGATTTCAACTGGACATTGTGAAATATTTGCTTTGTTGAAAGTAAAGCCTAATATTTTATATGAGAAATGAGAAATACTCTTATTTTTAGCAATACATATTTATTACCTTGTACTTAGTTAATTGCTTGAAAATAAATTGGATTGAAATGCCAATTATTTTCGTAATATATGTATGAGCTGTATGCAGATAGAAGTTTGTTTATAGAGTTTTTAGATTTACGTTGATATTCAGCAAGAGGAAATACCTTTTCTTTCAACAATAAATATATAATAATAATAATTGTTTAAATAGCTTTAATTGAATGTAACATTCATTAATTTAGTCGACTGTCTGAAGGTCACAGAAAATGATCTACATAATCAATATTTTATGCAGATCCTCAGAGCTACCTATCTCAATATCTGCATAAATGATACAAAGCATAGCTAAGGAACTCCTACGATCTCCACTCATGAGATTTTTCATTAATCAATTTCTATTTATAGCTGCAATTCTCATCTGAATTCGCTGCCTTGATTCCATAGAACAGATAGATCTTATCTGGTTGCTCAATAACAATTTACACTCTCAACTAGCAGTGTCTAGTCACAAAAACAATCAGTGCACGAATCCACTATGAAGTTTCACGATTTACGTCGATTGTCATCGAGTAGCAAGCTCAAGATTAGGCATTAATTAAAAGGAAATCAATTCACCGAAATTTGATGTGCATATATTTGCCCACCAGACAGAAAGTTATGCAAATCTTTATACATATAAGTATAAAAATTTAAATTTTGCTTTATTTATTTCACTTTTTTTTCTTTTTTTCAAGATCTTAGACAGACGCGTCAGCATATGGCGGCTGCTATGTTGTTATCAACTCGAAACTGGTCGGGTATTGGATCTTCTGCTCAAAATCTCAAATACTCGGCTGGGATCTTGTTGGAACATAGAAGACAAAATTATATACACAAACAAAACCAATTCACTGTAAGATTCGCGGCTTAAAGTCTATTCAGTTCAATATGCTAAATATGTCAGTGAGCAGACTGAGTCGGACAGCTGAGTTTTGTAAAAATAATTTCTTGATATTCTTGCTGTTATATTACGCCTCTCACATTTACCTTTCGTTGTTCATTTTGCAATTAATTCAGGCAGAACACGCAAAGTGCAATTGCACAAATTTTTATATAACTCGGCGATTTCCCAGAGTCAGAGTCAGAGTCAGAGTCAGAGTTAATTTAATGCACTACTTAAAGACACATTCGATGTTAACATTAAAAATAAACGCTGGCATTTAACACACACCGATACACACACACACTAATACACACAGCAAAGCAAACAACACGCGCTGATAATGCAAACACGCCGCGATCTCACGTCGATTTCTTTTGCTGCCAAACAGCGAAGTGACTTCGAAATTTTTGCAAAGGCGGCTTTATATTTATGAGCGTCGAGTCGATCGTCCAATTGATCCCACACGCACACAAGCGAATGAATGCGAGGGCTGGGTGAAAAGTTGATACATACGTGAAACTTGTATGAATGGAAGAATTACACGGAAGCAGAAATCGTTCGACATGTTGTATAATATATATTTTTTTTTAGAAAAAGGTAAATAAATTAAACCACACATTATTTATTTGTTGATTAAATTATTTATTTTATTTCTTGAAATCAATTTTAATCACCATAGATACACTTTGACAATTAATAATTAAATATTATTTTTAGTATTACGGAAAATAATATAAGTTCTTTAATTATTTAAATCGAATTATTTCATATTTTCTATGAAAAAAGAACACGTTTGTAACATCCCTCGTCTGCAGCGTTCCGGTTAGCATTTGTGATAGCGACGTCACGCTCTTGCTCTCTCTCGTTCTCTCTCTCTCTCTCTCTCTCTATCTATCTCTATCTCTATCTCTGTCGTTTGTCCTCTCTCTCTCTCTCTCTCTCTCTCTCTCTCTCTCTCGCTCTCAGTTGCTCAGCTTGTCTTACATATCTATCGTATGTCTATCTTGTATATCTTGTTTAGCCGGTAAACACTTGATCAGCTGTTCGAAGCGCAACTGTTGCTGTAGGAGAAACAGAAATTCTCTTTGCATACGAAGCTCTCTTAGCTGAACAATTACCTAAGCTACTTAACCGCTCCTCAAATATCGTTTACTGCTGCTGTGGTTTGAGTACGTGCTAAAAGCTTAAATTACAGTTTTGTGATCATAGCTTAAGTGCTAGAATGCATTTATCGCGAATTCAAATATATATTTAAATACTATTAATAATACACGTACATAAATAATAAAATCAATCAACGAGCAGATACTTTTATTGCAAAATTCCATCAATTCACACACTTGAAACGCCTGTAAATTGCACATGCACACATCAGCTGCAAAATCTACCCACAATTGCTAACAATTATAACTCAATCGTCAGCCGTAGTTATGCCTGCCAGGCAGCTTCTGCTCTGGCGCTCAGTCGCTCTCCTGCTGTCCCCTTTTCGTAGAGCTTTTTAATGCCTTGTTAACGAGCTGTCAAGGTTGTGTGTTCCTTGCGAAGCTCTTTTAGCTGCGACACAATCGGAAATGTTGCCGAAGGACCACCAGATGCTGAATTGAAAAAGCTTTTCATTCATAACCTTGCACAACAACAACAACAGCAGCAGCAGCAGCAGCAACAACCATAAACACAACAACAAACATTATTGCAATGCAAGCTAGTGTAGCCTACAAATGCTTGCCGCTGATTCGTTTTTGATTCGTTCTTTGAAATTATTGCTGTTGCGTTTATAATTATAATATTTTAATTTTTGTTTCTGTTGGCGCTGCTTTGAAACTTTTATTACGCCCGTGGGCGCTTCGTTTATAATCGCCTTATAGTTTTACCCTAATGAACGGCTGTTCCTGCCGGTTGCTGCTGTTGCTTGCTCTTCTTTTTTCACGTGCTTCGCCTGCTCCTACGCAATAAATGAAGAGGACAACGACGGCATCGATAACGACAGAGACATCGACATCGACAGCGACAGCTTTTTTTAAAGCTTTAGTTAAAGGTAGCAATGTGTGTTGGTGAATGCATATCTGTGGGGAGGCTAGTGTATATATATATAATACTCAGACACAATAATACGTTTATATGTGTGTATAGTATATATAAATAACCTTTTTTG
Organism: Drosophila buzzatii; assembly: GCA_035045845.1. Lineage (NCBI taxonomy): Eukaryota > Metazoa > Arthropoda > Insecta > Diptera > Drosophilidae > Drosophila > Drosophila buzzatii. The sequence continues at coordinate 466,380 of JAWNOS010000373.1, read as the reverse complement.
AACCCTTCAAAAAACTGCATTAATTATCTTTGTTTATAGCTGTCAAATAAACTCGAGCAATTTTGAAGCATCCTCTGCTGTTTATTTAGAAAAGCAAACTTTATGCCCAAGCGCGCTGGTCGCCCACATTTATATGCAACATATCCTGCACAGACACACACACGCACATAATTAAGCGAATAAATATTCAAGGATGCCATTTACAATAGAGCATACACTCGCACACAAACGAACACAGATACACACACACATTTACACTGACACCTACACAGCAGAGGCAAAAGCTTAATGTGCCTCCTCTGCCGAAAATCGAAGCGCAAGTTAATCAAATTGTAAATCAAAGGGAGCTACAACGTTGACTGCGCTGCCAGCGTTACTAGCTGCTATAAAATATACACTTTATGGCAAAGGCAGCGCGCGCGCTTGCCATAAGCTTTTTTCGCGCTCACGCAAAAGCTTCACTGTGTGTGGGTGGGCAGTGATGCTGACGCCGACGTCGGCGTTAGCATTTCGCTCAGTTGCTTTCGAATTGTGCGCCAAGGCGGTTGTCCCATGTTAACCAACAATCAATTAACACCATAACTAACAACAACAACATCCACAACAACACGAACGACTATAGCAACAGCAACAGCAACAACAACAACACAATAAAACTTTTGCGCTGCAACTGAAATTGTGTAAGTCGCGTTCTAAAAACGATTTCTAAATTTAATCAAATCAGAATGAAAACTTTTTAGTCCTGCGTGCGTTTTATTCCCGTATCGTATTTTTTGTGCGTGTCCTCACTGCAGTGCGCGTGTCCTTCGTGCCTTTTGTGTCGTTCAAAGTGTTGAAAACAATTCAAAATTCAATTCAAGTGACAGCAGGCGTCTTTTAATAAAAACCCCATAATTTGAAGCTTAAATACAAATATAAGTCAATGTATATATTTACATTTATATATATATATATATATATATATATATATATAAACTCAGCGTCAAGAACATTTCCCTGGCCAATTAGCCAGTCGTCGTCATAACACTGACGGCTGCATAAAGCGCTCAAACATATGTCCTGTTGTCTGCCATGCGTTGTCTGCGTTGCCAACTGGCCAACTAGCCAACTGTACCTGCCCTAGTCTGTTTTACGATGATTTCATTAGCAGCTAATTAACTGTGCTGTATACAAGCTGCACTGACCAGCCACAACATCATTTTCACTGACCTTCGTTCCATGCGTTGCCTGGCTGAGCTCTTAATTTGCTTCAATGAAAATTCTGTTTTTTCCGCATGCGTGTATCCATCGGTTCTAGAACGAGACTCCATAGCTCAAGCATAGCGTTAGTTGACTCCAATAAAGATGATCTCTTTAGTTTTTCTAGTTAATATCCTGTTAGAGTGTTGTCCAATAATTGTCAATAATTGTCATTTTACATACTCTAACTCCCTAATTACAGTAGAGTAATAATCATTTATATTATATACTATTTGTTTGGTCTATTCTCACACAATGTTTGGTACAATCTTCAGTACAAATAATTCCTCCACGATGTTATCAAATTAAACTACAAAAGAACAAATTTCGCTATATATTCTTATATTTGGGGCATTCCTCTATTAGTTCGAAGTCTTTAGTTTTTCCAAAAGCTTTTCGAGGAACTGCGTAAAACTTTTCTGCTTGTTTTCTGTTTTTGCTAAATGAGAAAGCCGTCAGATGTAATCCCATTCACCTGAAATTTACAGAATCTGCAAATTTCACTTCCATGAATTTATTTCTTTAAATAAAATTTATGTCCGTTTTGATATCTCCTTGAAAGCATCTAATAGTTAAGTTTTTTGTGCTTTTGAATTTTATTGACACTAGAGACTTGAAATTTTGGGTTGACAACCCAAGATCAATAAGATACGGTAGATATATCTACTCCCCCAGGGGGCGTGGTAAACCGCAAAAGTTTATGTCTCCTACAGTTTTAGAGCTAGAAGCTTGACAATTGGATGGTTCAGTTACTAATGTCCTCCTCTATCGATGACCCAAAAATAATATTTCAGCCTCTTTGGGGGCGTGGCATATCGAAAAATACTCTGTCATTTTCGAATTTTTGGAGTGTAAGCGACCAAATTTTGTAGTTATGTTAGCCTCGGCTCTTTCTAAGAACTGGCCAAAAATTATGCGTCTACGCCCACTGGGGACGTGGCAAATCGGCAAAGAAGTTTGTTGAGGCCAACTGCATAATTCATGCTTTTAATAGCTCAGTAGTAATTGCTAAGATGGCAGAAAGCATTTTAACATAAATATACAATTGTTAATGAATTTAAAAAATAAAATTTATAAGTTTTCGATTAATAAACAAAAAGTTTCCAGCGGGACTCGAACCCAGGTCATTTAAAATAACATGTAATCGTTAGCTAAACATTAATAAAGTCACAGCTGATGAGCTGATCAGCTGATCAGCAATTTGTGAAGAAACAAAACAATGTATACACACTTGGATGTGTATACACTTACAAACAGCTGTTTTCACATGCATACATTTATACATGCATAGAAAAACTGGCGTGGCAAATCGGGAAAGTTATTTTAGTTTTTGCTTAAATGCGCAATTCATATGCGTATAAATTATTATCAATTGGCAGCATGCATTTTATAATAAATATACAAATATAAAAAAAATTATAATTTTTGAAAAAATGTTATTTGCGGGATTCGAACCCGCGCACCTAATTATAGCTCGCATAGCGCTTACCACCAGCGCCACTGCCCTGATGTGGGTTTTATTAACTAAAGCCAAATAACCCACTGCTAGAGCGCATTTTGGCATGCAAACTTTTGTATGCATACATAGAAAATTGTGTGTATACTCGTATAGTGTGTACATGTGTTAATCTGTAAGTACATACATATGTTTAGGAAAAACGTGCCGAAATATTTCGTTAATTAAATGTTTATTAAATAAATAAGATGCACCTATGGGAACAAAGTATTTCGCAGTTAGTTGCGCCTAACTGCAACGTTCTTACTTGTTTTAAATAGTTTTCTGAGAATTTCTTGACTAAGTAAGCTATCTGTCTATACAGAGTGTTCCGTCGCCTTGAGCTTAAAATGTGAATTAAAATTTCAATTGGCCCAGTTGTGAGGAACTTTTGTTTGTCCAACGCAAATTTGCTGCATATGTCATATGCACTTCCTTTAAGTGATCCTATTGTTATCCCTGGGCCATAGAGTATATATGTATTTCATTCATATGCGCATGTATATGCACCTAAGCCTGTATGGACTGCTGACAATTGCAATTGAGTTGTGTTCCAAAATTTAGGAGGTCTTCAGACGTTTTGAACCCAAAGGTAGTAGACAAATATTTGGACAAAGTTTTTGGGCAACCTGACCTCTACAGCCACGACCCGTGCCTGACCTCTGCAGGCACCCATAGGCTTTACTGTGCGTGGCCGAACGCAAAATTAATTCCAGCTTCCGCTGTCCTGGCACAACCCAGCAGCAAAGCCTGGCAAAACTTTTTCCTGCCGTCTTCTTTGCTATTCTCAGCCAAGCTCATTGTTATTGGAATGTCTATGCTTTCGCTGCCCTTCCTCTTTCACTGTTTTGCGCACGTCCTTGCTATCCTTGCAATCGGTATTTTAATTTTCCCATCAAATATGTAACGCACAGTGAATGGCATTTATTTTATTAATAGCTCTTCCAAACTGAGCTCTTATGGACTATACATTATTTATATAGAAGTAAGTCTTTCACTTTTCGTTTTTGCTACTCCCATTGTCTTTGGCTTGTGCATGGTCTTGCGCCTGAATGGAACCTTCCCGTTACAGAATGTATATATGAGAGTGGGTAGACAGGAATTGATGTATCGAACACAAAGTATTATTTTACATTCCATTCTTATTCTTATTTTGAAAATATTTGTACTCTGTTTAATATAGTTTCAATATAAACAATCAACCTAAATTAAATACAATTTTTTCTCATCTATGTATACACATATATATGTATATACAATTATTTAATAATTTTGTTATAATTAAAATTAAAATAAATTACTTCAAATAATCGAGCTATTAAAATTACAAAAAGGGTTTCAGGGTTCTTGTTTTTATTTCTTTTTTTCTATCCATATCCAAATAAAAAAGAGTTTTCTAATATGCCACATAGTTAGGGTATTCAGTCGTTGTCACTCTGAGGTGGTATTTTTTTTTTCGTTTCACTTTTTTATTCTTTTTCCCGTTTGCCTTTTGTTATAGTTATTGCTGTTGTTACCTTAGTATCCTTGTCCTTGGCTGGCGCTCGTCAATGCTCGATGTCGCTTTTTGCTTTCCTGTCTGTTTGCCTTGTGCCTGCTTCCTTCCTGGTTCCTGCTCGACGTGAACGTTCGTTGTTTCCTGCTCACACAGATTCGCTTGTCCTGCCGTGTTTTGTGCCGTATGCGTATGCGTTTGCCTTGGCTCTATTTTCCCGCTCGTCTCGGTCGCCTCCTCTCGTCTCTCGTCTCTACCAGTGCCTTTGGCATTATTTCTTTCTTGTTGCCTTTGCATAACCAACAATTACCGACTTAAAGCCGAGGAATTAAACACAATAACAATTAAAAAACAAAAACAAAAAACAGCAACAATAACAACAAAGATAACCAACAACTTACTGGTAAGTTTCGCAATTAAATATTGTGTATTATATAAATAAATAAATATATATAAGTTAATTGGGACAACAGGTGTTATGCAAGACTTAAGCGCGCAATTTGATTGATTGGCCCAACATTTGGCATCTGCTCCCATTTGTCACACATGGCCTATGCGTAATTTGAGACAACTCAGCCAAATTCAATCAATCGCAGTCACTTTCAATTTATTTCTGTCTGGACTCGTCTTGCTTACAGTTTGACCAATTCATGCGAATACTGAATAGAAAATGAATAGAATTATCTCAACAGAAGTGAATACGTAATTTATATAAAACTATAAATATAAAGATACATTTATTTAGATGATTCAAACATCAAAGGGCCAGAAATCCTGAATGGTAAATTATAAAATTAAAGAATAACTACAATTACAAAATTAATCATATCAAATTCATATATTCTTTTAGCTTGGATTCAATTAATGTAAATATGTACGATCCGAAAGCAAATTTCAAATGTTAATATTTTTGTTAAATAAGTCCTTTTAATTCAAATATTTATATACTTATATATATAACTAGAGATTTACTTTAGCGCAGCTCGTATTAAGCACTATACGATGTTTACATATTATTTGTAGTTTTTATACCCTGAACCCATTGAAAATGGGAATTCATAAAATATATATATTCTTGATCAGCATAAAAAAATAAGTTGATTGAGCCCTGTCCGTCTGTCCGTCCGTCCGTCCATCCGTCCGTCCATCCGTCCGTTCGTCCGTATGAACGTCGAGATTTCGGAAACTACAAAAGCTAGAGAGCTGAAATATCACATGAACACTCGTATGTTAGCTACGCAGTACGAGTTTATTTTGTTTTTTCGATAACCCATCCCATTTCCAAATTATCGATAAAAAATCGAAAATTCGTTTCAATATTTTTGGTTTTTTGAGCATAGCTTCTCCACCGTTTTAGCTAAAGACTTTGAATTTGTATATTTAGATAGATATTATGAATACGCAGATTATGTAATTTTTGGATTTTGGATGCCACGCCCCCTTCGCCCACAATTTACAAAAAACGAAATTTGGCATATAGATACATTTAGATATTCTTAATCTACTCTGAAAATTTCATCAAGATCATTCATCTAGAAATGGAGTTATAAGCGTTCAAAGTATAGCCCAACCCACCCCCAAGTCACGGCAGCAACTGCGCGGTTAGCAGAGCGCGCGCCTATACGTGCGTAAAGAAGAAGAGTATCACTTTTTTTGCAGGGTTCAGGGGATCTCGTAGTCGAGCCGTCTCGACTAGAGCCTTCTTACTTGTTATTTTTATTATTATTTATGTAATACTTTCAGCTAAACAATTTCGCCTTAAAATCGAGGCTTCAATCGGAAATCGCTGCTCAGGGATGTGTAAAGCAAGGTTCGCAAATCAAAGCAGGGATTGGTTCGAAGCGTACATATATCGAGCCACAAATCGTTTTATACACCCTCGATAATTCAATACAATTATTTTTACGGGTCAGTGAGTTCTAGGAAATCCATAAACGTTTTTGAGGTTTGCTTCCATTTAACGCAACGCAAATAGAACGACAAATTCATGAGTTTACGTCATTTTCATTCATCAAATGGAAAATAACTAAATAACTGCAAGGCTGCTAAGGCGTTCTTCTTTTGATAAAAAAGCAAATTTCCATTGAATGCTGACAAAGTTATCTTATCCGAATTTATTTCTATTTTTCTATTTTTCAATTTGCCTTTTCATTGCAACTGGATTTCTATAAATATTTGTATTCTTGGTATTCGAAAAGGTTGTAGAAGGAAAGCGAAAAATTTTATAATTGAATTATTGTTACACAAACAGTTTTGGCCACAGCCACCAAATTTATTCATTAAAATTTATAAATTAAATTACTATAAGCCGCTGTGGACGCATGTCAAACCGCCGAATTCGCCTTTTTTACGGTTTCCAAGCTAGAAATTTGAAGATTTGTGGCTGTAATAACTTAAAGTTAGATATAACTAGCCTTTAAAGTGTTATATTCTTAGCTCTCTCTTACGATGACCTGCAACAAATTGGGGAAAATGGAAATTATATATTAAGCATTGCATAAAAAAGAAAAGGCTAGTCTATAAGACTAGAAAAAATAAAAATATCAAAAATATTAAGGCATATACGTTTCAATTATACTTCAATCACTTACAAAACTATTAAATTCAATTCGCCAACCTTACTTAAACCTTTCTATTAAACGAAGATTTAAGCTGGATCATGACTTTCTTAAGCTCTCTTAGCCCCGATGCGAAAAGTTTATTTCAATATTGTGTTGCGTATTATAAATATATGTATATATACATATATTCACGTCTGACGTGCGCGGCTTAGTGCCAAGTACACAGGATGCACGTCCTATAGCGGACACTCTTTACACTGAGTAAAGGTTGTGAACTTTGACCTTAACGCAAGCAACCAGCCGCACTGCCATTGCCACTGCAATAGCAATAGCCACCACAACAAGAACAACAACAATGCTAAGCTAAGCTATAAACAGTTTGTGCATGTCCCCTTATATCCTGTATTCTTTCTATCCGACTCTTTGCCTTGTCGACAACTTCAAACAGTCCTCTGTCACGCCCCCTTCACCATTACTGTGTATTTTTACTGTGTGTTTTTATGGCTTTTACTGCAACAATTTTTACGACAACTGCAATTGCACTACATTCTCTCTCTCTCTATCTCTATCTCCATCTCTTTCTCTCTCTCTCTGTCTCTATCTCCATCTCTTTCTCTCTCTCTCTCTCACTCTCTCTCTCTCTCTGCCTGCGTTCATGTATGCGGCTCACTGATTGTATTAGTTATTTGCGGCTAACATTGACATTTATGTACTTTTAAGAGCATGCTTAAACAATTGAAACAAATAGAAAACTAAATGAAATTGAATTCTGCTTTTTATGGGGGCAACTTCATATCATATTTTAAGAACTGCATCTTTACACCTTTAAATTTGGAGTAAAGTTCGCAAACGGTATTTTGTGTATATATATATGATATATGTATAATATGTATATATTAGCTAAGTAAACGATTGATTGAAATAAACAAAATATATGGGTAATTCTCCAGAAAAGTCAACTATTTGTCATGTTCGACACTTTGGTTTTTTGTAATTATCTTGAAAACGGATTAATTTGATGCGAGTCGGATAAGAATAAATTTTAAAGTAATATACATTCAATTTAAAAGTAATTTTATTATTTACTTAAATATTGTAACTATGTATATTATATTTAGCATATACATTAAACAGTGTAATAAAAAAATACTTTTTGTTTTTAAATTAGTAGATCCCTCTTATTTTTTGGTCAATTGTAAACACCTTTATCTGTATAGAAACATTTGTACAAAGCACACGAATTCATAGCGAAGTAACCAAATCCCACGTCAGTCATCCCAACGAACTATAACTTTGCTTAACCAAAGCTAATTTAGTCTAGCATAGCACTTAGCTCAAACAACCTATTAACCAACTTTCCAAATACAAGATATATTTACATTAAAAGATACTCTGCTTGCCTTAAAAATATTTAATATATAAATAGCATTTAAAATAAAAGATGCTTTGATTGCTTTGAAAACGTCGCGTCGTACATTTTAGAGATTAAATAAATAGTGTTGGTTTTTGGCCATCATCAATCATCGGCAAATTTACTGCCCCCAATGACATTTATTGCCTTGTGTCGTACTTTATACATAAATTGATATACTTATTCTTGCACATATATGCACATATAGAGTAGTTTTCCAAAGTCTGTTCGAATTTTAAGCTGTCATATGACTTGCAACCACTTTTACCGAATGACAGCACATTTCTGTTTTCCATTCACCTGCTTTCTCAGTCAAATGCACAAATGCATTAGATAAAACTGAGCACCTGACAATGACAGCAACAACAAAAGCAACACAAACAGCAACAAATGCAACAATGATGGCAACTTAAATTAAAATTGATTGACAAAAGCGAACGCTTTCAATTTATTCTTCAAGTCTGAATCGACATGCTCTATAAAAAGACAAAAACAGCCACGCCAAGAATTTTCTCGAACTTTCGGAAAATATATACAAATTCAGTGTAATCGAATTATCTTGCATAGTTACACGTGTGCTTATATTAAATATATTATTTTTACAAAGGTTTATATGTTATCATAAGAAATTCTTAAAAAAAAATAAATAAATAAATAAATAAAAAACAAAAATGTAAGAAAAGATTTTTTTCTGTTTTCGAATTGTTTGAGCGAGGTTTGAACCCTAGACTTGTTGATCTTGCTCATTTAACAGTTTGCGTACAGAAAAAAATGAAATTAAAAAAAAAAAAACATTCGACAATCGACCGTGACAGGACTCGAACCTGCAATCTTCGGATCCGAAGTCCGACGCCTTATCCATTAGGCCACACGGTCACTTGACGTCTGCTTGGCAATTATCATACTTTAACCAAACCCTATGAAAGCAGCAATAATTCTTAACAACTTTTATACCTTTCTTTGCACGCACTGTAAAATACTACTACAATTTTTATATTTATAATAAACAATTATAGTATTGTAGATATTTATAAACAAACAAAAAAATAAAAATAGATATATAATAAAATAAAAACAAAGTAAAGCAAAATAATAAGAAAATTTTGTTGCCAATCAATATATTTTATTGTTTTGATTTTATATTAAGCTGTTTACTGCCTTAAAGATCTTAAATAATTGTCATAGATGATGTTTGAAAAATTTTAAATAAATGAAAAATAAATCAGAATGTTCCCTTCTTAATTGCGAAACTAAAAACTGAGTTCGAATATCAACGATAAGGGTAAAATAATAATTATAAACTGCTACTGCATAGAGCGGAATTCATATTAAGACCACAAAAACTATAAATGTAATTAGTTCACTATCTAGACAATTGAACAAAGCAAGAAAACATTTATATGTATCAAATAAGCTCCTAACTTAAAATAAATTCTGAATCATCTCGAGCACGCTCCACGTATTCCTTGCCTAAAATAGTCAGATCGTCTGAGTGCTCATCGCTACTTAAATCATCTGAACTTTTAGCACGTGTTACCACTCTGCTTGGGATGTAACCATTGCAAACCAAATAGGATTCAAAATTCTTCAGTCGGCCACGGCGCTCCTTTTCCATTTGATGAAGTTTTTCGTAATGTGGTTTCATGAATTTATAGAAACTAAAATCAAGCGGATATGCAACTGCCAGAGCCTTCAGAACGCTCACATATACGGTGCGACCCTGCATACGATGACTGAGGTGCTTGTAAAGGCAGTGAGTGTTCAGTATAAATTGATAATTGGGCGTGGCTGGTGTCCGTAGTGTCCAAAAAGCAATACAGCAACCATTGTGTAGTAGAACTTCATAAGGCAGAACATCTTCCGGGAGAAGAATCTGTAGTTCCAGAGTACTATGCGTTTGATAGTAAATGACCTCAGGTCGAATTACATTTGAGGGCATCTGGAGCTGTATTTCGTTGAATTTTTTTATAACTGCGTCAACAGATATTTTTTTTGCAACGCATGTTGCAGGTTGCTGCCTAACTGCCTTCAGCGAAGCTTCAGGCATATTCTCGGTAGAATCTTCTATGAGCAGATCACCCTGTTCATCTTCGTGCTGCAACTGCATCATTGTGCATTTCATGAAGCAATTGTATAATGCTTTTATACTTTCCTCTGAATCTAGCTGCTTATCTGCCTGCACTACAGTTCTCATGTCATCCAGCTGTTTCTGCTGTTCCCTTTGCTTTTGCTGCAGGCGCAACCTATTCGCCTTGCCTATCTGCAGTGCCATCTTGGCAAAGATACCTGCTCTTCCTGCGAGAACAGTTTCTGTCTTTAGATTTAGGTTTTGTCGTGGAAGCACTGGTATTTTCGGCATATCCTGAGCACAACATATGTCCTTCTCCAGAAATTTTAATAGTTTCGCCTCGCTCTTTTTGCATTTCTTTGCCAATTGCTTACGCAACAGCTGCTGGCACATGGTCAGGCGGCGCACATGCAACTGCATGCTGGGTGCATAGCTTGTCACGGCCAAGTCGTGCACAAAGAGCGTATGCGACAGAGCCGTCAGAATGCGTGCCTGCAAGAAACTTGGTTGCGGCACAGAATTCAGCCAGGTTTCACATTGCTTGCCATCACTGTCATGCCAGTTGCGCTCGCCTGTGTAGGGCACCAGGCCCACAATGCGTACATCGATTGCTAGCGGCGGCTTATCGCGCAATTCTTCCGGACATATGAACAGCATGCCGCTGGTGGTCATAAACTGTCGAGTGTCCACATCCAATGCCTGTACCATTACAGCCACATCAGTCCGCGAGATATTCAGCTGAGCAATGGGATCCACTCGCAATATACGCACGCGTTCGTATCCATTCGGATTGCGATACACACAAATTTGTTTGGCCACGGGGGGCCAGATGCGCACGCACTCCTGTGATTGTAACAGCTGCAGCTTCAGTTCCAGCGTTCCATTTCGAGGCAGCATTTGCCAGCTGCCACCAGATGGCAAATGCTCTAGCAGACGAACACAATAATGCGTCGGTGTATATACGCGTATTAGCTGCAACTTGACATCCCCGCTAGCAGGCATCTGTGCGGGCAGCAGGCGATCTTGAGCCAGCAGCTGATGACGTTGTTCGCATTGCGTATCGACACATTCGCCCAAGCTGAGCATCAGATCGCAGAGAACCGACCCATTGCACTTGGCGCGCTCTAGCTCAATGCGTATGCTGCGAGCCAGCTGGATAACATGTTCATCAACGTTTTGATGCATTTGCAAGAAATCCACCAGACGCGGCAACTGGTTGTTATTGCTCTCATCCATCAAGACCAGCGAAAGTAAATGATCTGTAGAAAAGCAGTCAGTTATTCTAGTTTCTTTGTATGTGTTCACTTACTCTGCTCACACTGCTGGCGCTCCTCTTGCTCCTTCAGCTCTGCGGGCACCAATCGGTTGTGCAGATTTTCGGCGAGTGCTAGATGACGTAGCTTAAACAAACTCCAGCTATCGCTTAAGCTATAGTGTAACAGCGTATGGGCATGTCGAATATCCAGTTCAGGGCAGTGATCTGTGCAAAGCAACAGCTCGCCTCGACTCTCATGCATCCACCGATGCACATGATCGCGCACCTCCATGTCAGCCGTCTGATAGTATGGTAAACAATTATAGCCATGCAAAGCTAACATCTCCACGAGCTCACGTATGTCCGAATCTGTTTGGCAATTGATGACAGTTCTATATAAATGAGGCGGTCGCTGCCTCAGCACACGCAATACCTCTTCACACTTCATTTTACGCTGTTGAAGAGAGATCTGCAGGCGCGTGCCGCCGTAGACAGCCGCTTCCAGAACGTCCCCAAAGAGCACCATGGGCTTGGAGTTGAATTCGCGCAGCTTGGAAAGCAGCTGTTCTTTATACGATTGCGAACTGATGACAAGCTGTGGACGTTTTTGCTTGGTCAATGCCAGAAGTTGTTGATGAGCCTGCCTCAATTGCTCAGCTGACATCAAATCCACATCATCGTAAGCCACAAAGCGCAGATCAGGCAGCTTTATGTCATTCCCGCACATCCACAGGAACTGAGCAGGTGTAGCCACCAGGCAACCCACGCCGTTGAGCAGCCGCTGAAAGAACTCCGGTGTATAGGACGAAGGTACCGTCAGCACCAGCGTCAACCACTCCTCATTCCTCGACTTACGCAACAATGCAGTGCAGAGCGCACTCGTTTGCTGCACTCGAACCAAATCGGCGACCAGCACTAATGCAATAGGACCCTGCAATCGCAAGCGTGCTTGAGAACGGTGCTCCACCAGGGTGGTGCACACCACCTGACAAAGCGGAGGCACAAAACTCAACGTCCGTCCGCTGCGCGGCGCACTCACAATTACAGCGCCATGGCCTGCACCTTGATTGAGATGTGGCCAGGCGTAGCTTTGCAGTCGCAGCAGTTGCGTAAGTCTCAAGCGCCGCATAGCACCCTGAATGTGTGGTAAAAAGGATACCTCGTTTATAAAGCGTGCAGGCTGCAGGCGTACATTCGAATGGGCTACGGCATAATCAGAGCAATTTGCAACGAGTAGTGGTCGACTGTTCTGCGTGAATGAAAATCTTTCATTATTTTCGTAGCACAAGCTGTCCTCATCGCAATTATTGTTATCGTCTATTAGACACTTCGATGACCACATGACCAAACTATAAACAGAGGCTTTTCAGATATTTTTTATACTATACGTGAAGTTGGCTGCGCTTGCGCCAATAAATACTTATTGGACCAAGCATCGAACTGAGTATCGAAATCGATTGGTATTTTTGCAATCTTTTGGTATATATTATTGCCTAATTAAAAATTCAAATATTTTATTATTTGGATGACAAAGAACTTGCCAATGTTTGGATTTAGCTTTGCTAAGTTGTTTACTTATCCATTGAGATACCTTTATGGGAAGGGTGCTAAAACATTAATACACTTACGCACAACATGGCTAATTAATAATCTAAGTATTTAAATCATTAGCGCTCAGAGCGCTCATTAATAATTTGCTGTACTATCAGGCTGCTTAGTATTTGTCTCCCCACACGACAGCCATGGCAAAGACAGTTTTGTGTATTTGGTATATGTTGCAGTGTGGGTGGACTTTGAAGGCGTCGTTGGATCCCCAATAAGCGATTTTTATGCCCGCGTATCTTGCACCAAGCGACACTGTAGATGATGAGACCTACCAGTATTGCCAGATCAATAATATTATCGGCTTGCCATTCTTGAAATGAAACTTACCTCCACCTACAACGAGAATGTGCAGCATCAGGGCCGCCAAAGCCACTCTCCTCAGTGGATCCCTCGGAACATTGAGAATATTTTCTTCCTTAGAGTTTTTGATGATTGTATATCCATTAGACTTTGTTGTTGTATTATCAACTGCCTCTAGCAGCTGAGTCCCATTAAACCAGTCATCGGCTGAAACAGTCCAATTCAATTAAATATCTTTCAAATTGACGAACAATTAGTTTGCTTGCCTGTGAAGTTGTTGGCTTGCAATAATTGTGGACAGCCGATGAGAAGCAACAGCAGCAGCGGCAGCAATAACTCTGTCAGACTTTCTCTTAATGCCTTCATTGTTTGATTTACTGTAGTAGCTTTGCCTTTCGCTCACAAACTGAAGCTTCGATCAGCAACGGCTCTGAAATGAAGTCTTGCCCCGTTCACACAAAACAAAAAACAGCTGCGAGCAATCTGTTCAGTGCAGGTACGAACATTTGCAATTAGACCGTCAACACCATAGATAACGGAAGGAGACGTCTGGAAACATTTTTTTACTATTTATTTATTTATACTTAAGTCAATTTTTAATGAAATTTATTGTTAAGCAAATCAAAATCAAGTGGAAGGTTAAGATTAAGATTAATTAATCCATATATGAAAAAGGGAATTTTTAAAACAAAGAACTCTTTTTGTATGCGTTATTTAATAATTACATTTAATGCACAGATCTGAACATTTATCATTCACATTCTTACTTACGAAGCTTTATTGTTGCTCCATTAATTTGAGACCCATCTGCATTCTGTCTATGAAAGTATGAAATACTTAAAACGCAACAAAACATGATTTGAAATCGAAGAGTTATATATACAAAGGTTCATCAAAAACATATGTACCATTCCCAAGGGCTTTTGATTTATACCTTATCTTATCTGTAGTGAATAAAATTAAAATAAAATAAAATAGTAGCTATAATTATATAGCCATTACAAATTACTTTTAGCTGTAGCCATAGGTTTCCACATAGCTATAGATTAACATGAACTTACCTCTATTGCTAATTAAAGGTAAACGCATTCGTCTTTAGTCAGAAAACCAAAATTATTTTTATTAACTATATCATTGATAGTTACAACTTCGACTTAAGTATATGGATCTAAAATATCTAACAGTGGTGGAATTCTTATATATAAATTTATGATTATTTGTCAAACAACTTATCTACAATTAAAGGCTACGCTTGTCGTTGATTAAACCTAAATTTCAAAGACATCAAGATATTGACTTAGCACTCGGTGCCATTCAGACAATCCTCCAGGCAATGCTCCTTCCGCACCCTGCTGCAGCCCAGGCAGATGCAGTCCACGGCATTGGGAGTGTGCAGAAAGGTGAGCTCCAGCACACGGGCCGTCTCAGCGGGGATAGAGGGCCAGACAATGCTCTGGGTGCGTGGAGCGTAGACGTCCAGGCTGTCCGCTTTTCGTCTTGCCAGGCGTGAGCAGGTGCAGCAAAGGCAACCTATGAGGAAGTCAACTCTTAGTTTTCTTAACATGTGAAAATAACAGCCTCTAGACTTACCCAGACAGCCGAGCAGACTCACAGTTAATGTACCCAGACCAGTTAGGAAGAGTATACGATGGCTGTGGTAGACAGCACTTAGCGCGGTCGCAAAGTTCTGGCTCGGACTCTCGCCCACATATACCGACTCGCACATCGTTTGACAGACTATGATTAATAATGCCCATGTGATGGAAATGCATCGTGTGCGCTCACCCAAATCCATTTCGTTAATGACTAAAAGACTCGCCGCAGCTCCACTGCAAATGCGCTTCTGCAACTTGGGGCTACCCAGCGAAGTCGTACGGATTTCGAAAAAAGAAACAAGAAAACAGTTGTGCGAGCCACAGCGACATCGCAGGCATTCGATAAAGAGAACTTCGAGCAACTAGTTACAAGTGAAACACAATTGCAAATAAAAAATAAATAAAATGAGTGATTTAATAAGTAATATAGTATTATTATGAATACAGACAATATATTTAAATGAAATCTGTTTAACAAGATATATATTAAAGAAAATTAATTTATAATTTAATTAATGCATTTCTTAACAAGTAAGAAAGCTGTAGTCAAGACTGCTCGAATACGAAATCCCCTGAGCCTTTCTTCGAACGAATAATATTCCAAGAATTATTCGATTCGTTTCTGCACGCATGCACAACCACGCGCACACATAGACACTGATCTACGCTTGTATGCATGTATATGATTGCATGTGTGTACGCATTGCAAGCGTCTTGCTGTCTCTGTCTGCCTTTGTTGCCGCGCCGTATGGATTTTGATGAAAAAACTTTGATGATTAATAATTCTGTTTCTAGATGGACAATCGTATTGATATCTTCAGATTATGATTATGGTATTCATATCTACATATATGCTAAACCAAACTGCACGTCTCTAGTATTTGAAATGCATTTTTTTCATATTTGGGGGTGGTGGGGCGAAATGGGGACCGGAATCCAAAATCTAACAAAAACCGAAATTGTATTAAATTAGTATCTATATATATGCAGAGGGCTTGGAGACTCTAACTCTAAAGATGAATTAGCTAGAATTTTATAACTGGTTCCCGATAAATTCGTTTATCGATAACTTTACAAATATACAAGTTATCGAATTTCTGAAACAAACTCGTACTGCGCGTGCAATATACGGACCTAACACAAAAAGAATGAACTCTCTAGCTTTTTTTTCTTAGGAAATCGACGCGTTCATACATACGGACGGACGGACAGATGGACGGACAGACAGACGGACATGGCTATATCAACTTTTCTCGTCACCCTGATCAAGAATATATATACTTTATGGGGTCTGCCACGCCTCCTTCTGCCTGTTACATACTTTTAACAAAACCATTATACCCTGATTTCCCATTTTCAATGGGCTCAGGGTATAAAAATAATTAAAGTTTTCGTCTAGTTCTTTATGCCAAAGAAGGTAAAAACGAGTCTATCGTAAAGTTATTCTCAATACAAATCACTGCAGCTCAATTAAGAGCAACAAAAGAATTCAAACTATTTAAAGAGGAACAAGTAAGAAGGCTCTAGTCGAGACGGCTCGACTACGAGATCCCCTGAACCCTGCAAAAAAAGTGATACTCTTCTTCTTTACGATCGCATGAGCGCGAGCTCTGCTATCCGCGCAGTTGCTGCCGTGGCTTGGGGGTGGGTTGGGCTATACTTTGAACGCTTATAACTATTAAGAATATCTAAATGTATCTATGTGCCAAATTTCAAGTCTCTAGTATTTGAAATGCGTTTTTTGCAAATTTGGGGCGAAGGGGGCGTGGGATCCAAAATCCAAAAATTACATAATCTGCGTATTCATAATATCTATCTAAATATATAAATTCGAAGTCTTTAGCTAAAACGGTGTAGAAGCTATGCTCAAAAAACCAATTTTTATCGATTTTTTATCGATAATTTGGAAATGGGATGAGTTATCGAAAAAACCAAATAAACTCGTACTGCGTAGCTAACATACGAGTGTTCATGTGAAATTTCAGCTCTCTAGCTTTTGTAGTTTCCGAAATCTCGACGTTCATACGGACGGACGGACGGACGCAAGGACGGACGGACAGACGGACAGGGCTCATTCAACTTATTTTTTTATGCTGATCAAGAATATACGAATTTACTTTATGGGGTCTGCGACGTCTCCTTCTGCCTGTTACATACATTTTCACAAAACCATTATACCCTGAATTCCCATTTTCAATGGGTTCAGGGTATAAAAAAAGTCTAGTCGAGAGGTGAAAGATACTGAACCGCAAAAAAGGAACTCCTACGCACGTATAGCACGCGCTCTCTAACCGCGCAGTGCTCTTGTATCTTCGAAAATCAAAAGAAAAAATAAATAATAATAAAAAAAAAAATAATAAAAAAAATATAAATAATAAATATGAAGGGCTTAGGCGATGCTAGAACCTCCGACACCCTAACATTCGTTGCATCTGTCTAGCCATCTACACCACGGCTCACTTGAACGGCAGAGTAGCGAAAACGAATGAAATTCGCCATAACAAAGAAACACTAAAGCAGTGGCTGAAAATACAAATACAATCAAAGACAATTCTAACGGAATTCAAAAACAATTGTGATCTTAGAATATACACGCATACAACATGAAAACAGCCCAAGACTTTTTGTGTGTATACATACATACATACATACATACATAGTGCACACCATACGAAAATTGATTTGCATTACTCAACGTTGCTTGCATTTCCATTGTTATTTTATTTGTTTTAAAATTTTTTAAATATATAATGGAATGTAATAGAGTTCAACATATGATCTACATATTCTATTTAACATTTTAGGTTTTTTTAGAAATCATAACTCTTTTACAATTAGCTTTACATGCACAAATATGTACATATGTATGTATGATTGCAGCCACACGCTGATCTACGCTTGCACACATATACATACATACATACATACCTATGTACCTATGTATGTATGTATGTATGTATGTGCGCCCGCAATGCGTCTTGCTGTATCGCTGCCTTGCTTGCTGCGCCACATGGGTTTTGAATAGAAAACTTTATGGACTAATAATTCTGTTTCTAGATGACAATCATATTGATATGTTCAATAAGATTATGATATTCATATCTATATCCAAACCAAACTGTATGTCTCTAGTATTTGAAATGCATTTTTTACACATTTGGGGGTGGTGGGGCTAATTGGGACCGAATCCAAAATCTAACAAAAACCGAAATTTATTAAATTATATCTATATATATGCAAAGACTTGGAGACTCTAACTCTAAAGATGAATTAGCTAGAATTTTATAACTGGTTCCCGATAAATTCGTTTATCGATAACTTGCCAAATATACAAGTTATCGAATTTCTGAAACAAACTCGTACTGCGCGTGCAATATACGGACCTAACACAAGAAGAATGAACTCTCTAGCTTTTGTATCTTCGGAAATCGACGCGTTCAAACATACGGACAGACGGACAGACGGACGGACAGACAGACGGACATGGCTATATCAACTTTTCTCGTCACCCTGATCAAGAATATATATACTTTATGGGGTCTGCCACGCCTCCTTCTGCCTGTTACATACTTTTAACAAAACCATTATACCCTGATTTCCCATTTTCAATGGGCTCAGGGTATAAAAATGGGTGCCTCGTGTTCTTTGGTTTATATTACCAATTTTTTGCATATATATATAGGTATATATATATATATATATATATATATATATACCTATATATCTATGTGTGTTTCTGTTATTGTACCATACAACGTGCCAATGTTTGCAAAATGTTTTCGCGCAGGCACATAGAAAATTTCTCATTTCAATCGATGAGTTGTGGGCTGCCTTTTAGGCGCCACAGGCCAAGTGCCAACGTTGATTTGCATGAGAGTCTTTGGGGTAAGGATAATGTTATTATAATGGAACGTGCCTGTGCCCCGGCACGGTTGGACACAGGAAGCAAAAGTTTTGCTCTGCTTGTGAAATCTTTATTACCTTCGATTTAAAATGGGTTCGGTAGGGGTAATATTTTATATATTGACGCCGTGTGTAGCTAGCGGTCATCACTCATACTGTCACTTTTGAATAAATATATATATATATATATATATATAAAAAGGACGCCCATTTGCCCTGTCGCTGGCTGTTAAATCAGCGCGAGCGCACTCGTCATAAACCAAATAAACAGTTGAGAAATTACATTTAAATTGCAAATTTTAAGCACTGAAAAAATATACGCACACACACACACATGAGAGCTGAGTGAAATTTATGCGAAAGGTAAAAAAAAATTGCATAAAAAATAATAAAAAGTCTTTGATAAAAGCATTCATTCACTTAGGATATATCGCATAAAGTTATCAGTTCTTTGTTATACTCTGTTCCCAATGGGGAAAAGAGTATATTGGGTTTGTGCAATGTCCGTCTTGCTGTCCGTCTGAGCGCAATATTTTTCGGCGCTATTAGAGAGAGACTTGAAATTTGGAATATATACTCAGATATGCCCCCGAATTATAAAGTGTAAAAATTTTCCCGATCCGCCCACTAGGGGCGTGGCAAATCGGAAAACTCTTCCGCCCATAGGCCAGAAACCGTACTAGAGATAATCGCAATGACAATCCAAGTTATGGCGGATATCTTCTACACCGTTAATGCTAGAAAGCTGTAATTTGGCACGTGAATTAATGTTATGTGTTATGTGCTATATTTTGAACACAATTAACACTAGAGACTTGAAATTTGACATGAATACTCGGGTTGACAACCCAAGACCAATAAGCTATGGTAGATATATCTACGCTCCCTGGGAGCGTGGCAAACCGCGAAAATTTATATCTCCTACAGTTTTAGATGGTTCAGTTACTAATGTCCTTCTCTATGGATGACCCAAAAATAATTTTTCAGCCTCTTTGGGGGCGTGGCATATCGAAAAATACCCTGTAATTTTCGCATTTTTGGAATGTAAGCAACCAAATTTTGCAGTCATGTTAGCCTCGGCTCTTTCTAAGAACTGGCCAAAAATTATGTATCTACACCCACTGGAGGTGTGGCAAATCGGCAAAGAAGTTTGTTGTGGCCAACTGCGTAATTCATGTTTATAATAGCTCAGTAGTAATTGCTAAGATGGCAGAAAGCATTTTAACATAAATATAAATATATTAATGAATTTAAAAAATAAAATTTATAAGTTTTCGATTAATAAACAAAAAGTTTCCAGCGGGATTCGAACTCAGGTCTTTTGAAAATAACATGTAATCGTTAGCTAAACCCAAATAAATTCACAACTTACGATCTTATCAGTGTGTGACGACACAAAACAATACAATCGCAATTCTTGGAATATGTATACACTTGGATGTGTATACACGTACAAACATCTGTGTACATATACATACATATATGTATGTATAGAAAAACTGCTTGCCACGCAGCGTGGCAAATCGGAAAAGTTGGTTTAGTTTTTGCTTAAATGCACAATTCATATGCGTAATTGGGAGCATGCATTTTATAATAAATATACAAATATAAAAAAAAATTGTTTAAATAATAATTATGAAAAAATGTTTTCTGCGGGATTCGAACCCACGCACCTAAATATTGCTTGCATAGCGCTTACCACCAGCGCCACTGCCCCAATGTGAACTGTATGTATGTATAGAAAAAACGTTTGTTGCTTGCCATGTACGTTTTCCAATTGCCGAAATATTTCGTTAATTAAATGTTTATTAAATAAATAAGATGCACCTATGGGAACAAAGTATTTCGCAGTTAGTTGCGCCTAACTTTAACGTTCTTACTTGTTTTTCTTATAATTTTTACTTAAATCATATTTTGCTGCCTTCAGCTTTTGAAATTCAAATTAAATGCATTCGTACTCTGCTCTCAAGGCAAGGCGTTTGCAACTTTTCAGTCGGCGCCATTAAAAACTGATGACAAATTGAGCGGATTAAATGGAAATCCAATTTCTGTTGTTCCATTTTTCGGAGGGGGGAGGGGCCATGATGAGATAATATGTAAATACCAGCCACATTTGCGACTAGATCGATTCAAACCTTTCGTTGTAATTAAAATGTATTTAAGGGATAGAACCAATTTGGCAATAAACAAAAAAAAACATCAACACTAAACTTCACATCTTCCCCCCCCTCCCTCCTCTCGCCTCCCCGAACGTCTTCAACTTTTCTCTTTCTCCCCCTTCTCTCCTTCTCATCCCCTTTCCCTCTTCTCCCCCCTTCTCTCTCCCTCTCTCTACCTCCTCCCACCCTCACAAAAATAACTCTGCTTTATCTCAAATCGACGCGTTCATCTACGACGGACGGACGGACGGACGGACGGACGACGGACGGACGGACAGACGACATGCTATTCCTTCTCTCATCCATCAAATATATCTTTGGGTCTGCCACGCCTCCTTCTCCTTTACATCTTTTCAAAACCTTACCCGATTCCCATTTTCATGGCTCAGTATAAAAAAAAAACAAAAAAAAAAAATTCCATTATTAAATTCCATTTTATATTTCAAATTTGAATTTGTAGCTCATCGATTCCATGACAAATTCTATCGATAAATTGAATTTCTTTTATAAGATATAGTGCTGCCCATAGGAAATTAATTAGTGCTTCCAAGATATATCAAGATATGAAATTTTGAATTATTTGAGAATTTATTGAAAATCAACCCAGAGTAAGAGAATAAGAAAAACTTGTCATAAAAATGCACATTAGATGTTTTAAATTCGGATGTTCTTAAGTTTTAAATTCAGATGATGATAAGATAAGCAGCATAAGTATAAGAGTAGATACTTTGGAATGTTTCAAATCAATTCATAAAGGAAAACTGCGCTTGTATTATCCAATTACATGTATTTTTCACCGTCTTTTAATCGATACATTTCACTTTGATGGCATGCATATGGCATATACATATAATCCTAAGTATCTTAAATATTTAAACACGAAGCAATTGCCCATTTACTGAGCTTTTAGCGAGCTCGCAACGCTTAAGGAACTCTGAGCGAACTCTTGGTTAACTTGTGCGCTTAAGTAAAATCTTCCTTTTTTTCTTTTAAGCATTCAATCAACAAAAATTACGCATTTGGAATTCATAAAAATCAAGTGAAATGCCACTTTACGCGCATTTTGATTGAGATTTAGCGCTGAATTTGCGATTACCCACAACGACAAGGACTAACCCAGCGGACAAGGACATCTCTGGCATCTTGCACAGTCCTATGAATATTTTATGTAGCCAAGCAGAGAGGGAAAGACAAGAGGAAGCAATAGCTTTCAATGTAACGAAGCTTAAATACACTTGGCTGACCTGGCAGATGACACGAAATTGGATAACTTTTAAGAGTAGGAAAAATGAATTCATTAAAATGTTCAATTAAGGTTTTTAATTTGTAATTAATTAATTAGAATTTTAAAGTACTTCAAAATTAAATTTGATTGTGAAATTACCGTGCATCACCTAGAAAAATAATATACATACAAGACCTGCTCATTATGTGAATTCCGAAGGAAATCACTAACAGGAGATGACTTAATATAATCTGTAATTATGTTCATCATAGTGAGCATTTTTGATGATTGCTTTGACTACATAACTTTACCATCAATGCAAAATTGTTAAATTTTCATACATATTACTACTGTATATGATGAGTTGCTCTATTTTCTAAGAACTTCGTTAGTTAGGATTGCTGACAAGCAAATTGCAGATGCAATACTAGAATATAATACTTCCATTAGCCATGCAAACATACAGACTTGAGCCTTTGTCATTTCCAACTATATGTGCTCTCTGACAAAATATCTGTCAAAAGAGATATTTCTCATGAGAGAGAAGAGTATGAAAAATGGCAACGTTTCGTACGAAAAGCAACAGAAACACGATAAGGTTACCGAGAAGAAAAGAAAAGAAAATGCAGCAATT
Source organism: Drosophila buzzatii (assembly GCA_035045845.1). NCBI lineage: Eukaryota > Metazoa > Arthropoda > Insecta > Diptera > Drosophilidae > Drosophila > Drosophila buzzatii. The sequence continues at coordinate 443,435 of JAWNOS010000373.1, read as the reverse complement.
CGTGAAATTTATTTGTCAGGCAACACTCCACGCCCCATTTACGACAGACAGGTAAATTTAGAGAAAATTGGTAAAGGGAACTCGAATCGAAACTAATTTGCATTCCTTGTAGGTGGCTTCTCCTAGCCAATAATCTGTCAATAATCGATACAACCTCGCTTTCTGTGTAGCTGCAACAGGACAGCAAATAATAGAGCAGTTGAAAAGTAAGAAGGTCTAGTCGAGACGGCTCGACTACGAGATACCCAACCCTCAAAAAATACTCTCTTCTTACGCACTATAACACGCGCTCTAACCGCGCAGTTCTCTTGTATCTCGAAAATCAAAAAAATAAAAAAAAAAAAAAAAAAAAAAAAAAAATAAAAAAAAATAAATATAAGGCTAGGCGAGCAAACCTCCGACACCCTCTCTTCATCTTCGCCATCACACCACGCTCACTAACGGCAAACAAAACGAATAAATCCCAAACAAAGAAACACAACACTAAAATACAAATACATCAAAACACAACAATTCAAAACAATTTATCTTAAATATACACCAACAACATAAAACAGCCCAAACTTTTTTTTATACATACATACATACATACATATTCACACTATACAAAATTATTCATTCTCAACTTCTTCATTTCCATTTTATTTTTTTTTAAAATTTTAAAATATAATAATTAATAATCACATATATCACATATCTATTTACTTTATTTTTTTAAAATCATAACTCTTACATACTTCACACAAATATACATATTATTATTATATTCACCACACCTATCTACCTTCACACATAACATACACACATCCTTATATTTTCCCTCTCTTCTTTCCCCTTCTCCCCTCTCTCTTCTCTCTTTTCTTCTCTTCCCCCTTTCTCTTTTCCCTTTTCTCCCCCTCTTTCTCCTTCTCTCTCTCTCTTCCCTTCCTCCTCTTCTCCTCTCCCCCCCTCTCCTTTCTCTCCCTCTCCCCCACCCCCCCCCCTCTTCCTCTCTCCCTTCCTTTTCTCCCCTCCTCTCTCCCCCTTACTTTTCCTCATTTCAGTATAAAAATAGCAAATGTTGTCAGCCATTCGCTTGACGTGCTGATTTTGCTAAGCGTTGCAAAGACCATGCCAAATGCACGAGAATGGCTGAGGCCAAAGGTCGAGGCTGTTGTCCCTATTTGTTGATTGTATGCAAGCTTCTCAGGATCAAGTTCAAGCGCTTCAAGTGCTTATTCCTGCCCTCAATTGTGCAGCAACAACCCAAGCAGCGAGATGAGGCATAAATGAAGCCGACAAACGATTACAATCATGATGATGGTGATGATGTTGATAATATTTTTGATGAAGTTCTCTTGTGGGGCCAGTGTGTAAAAGAAAAAAACACACGTACAACAAGTTTTTACTTGTACACGAAATCCTCTGTCCCCACTCTCTCTGTCTCTTCCTCTCTTCCAGTCTCTGTCCCTCTTGCTTGAATGAGAGAATGAAGAGGCTAAACTTTTACAAGCAGCTCAAAATGGTCTGAAATGCAAATAACAAGTGAAATTCTAATATTTGAGTAAGTGCATAATGTGCTTTGATATCTGATATCAAATTATTATCTGATATCAAATATGCAAAAAAAAAAAAAAAAAAACCAATAACTGTATAATCAATGAAATAGACTGGAACTGAACTGAACTGAACTGAACTGGAACAATTAACTAACAAAATCAACTGTAGTTCAGTCAGTTGCTATAGAGATAATCTTCTCTCCTGAGAATATTATTCTAAAGCTTACCAATGTGGACGATATAAAATGAAACTAAATAAATAATATTATTATGCATATTATTATTATTATTATGCATATTATTATCATATTATTATGCAGCCAATGCACTGTGGACGGAAAGCCCGATTTTTTGGCATAAATTCCAATTTTGAAGATAGAGAGTTGAAACTTGGTACAGGTAACATTAATGCTATACATAGTAAGCGTGTAAAATTTTAAACGGATCCGGCCACGCCCATTCAGACCGCCCACATAAGTAATCTTGCGAATGAACTACTAGAGACTTGAAATTTCGCACATAGATACATTTAGATACTCTTAATCTACTCTGAATTTCATGAAGATCGTCCAGAAATGGAGTTATAAGCGATCAAAGTATAGCCCAACCCACCCCTAGCCATTGCAGCAACTGCGTGATTAGCTGAGCGCGCGCTTACAAGTGCGTAAAGAAGAAGACTAGTTTTTTTTTTTTTTTTTTTGCAGGGTTCAGGGTATCTCATAGTCGAGCCGTCTCGACTAGAGACTTCTTACTAGTTTTTTTCAAACAACAGTGCATTGCTGAATTCAAAAGTGGCTGCAATATGTGTTATCTGCAAAGTGGGATGCAAGAAGACGCAAATAAGATTATTACCTTAAAAAACTATGTACTTTTATTTATGATTTGACATATTTACTTTGTGGCCGGAAGTGGCCATTTATTAGTTCTACTCCATAATTCACGTGGACTCGGGTCTAGTTTTCAAGAAAAACATATACTGCAACATACGACACATGTCCAACATTGAACACATACTACACAATTCCAAATTGGAATTTATATTAAGCATACCTGGCTCTATATTTTCCATATTTCATAAAGCTATTAATGTTTTCTTTCTCTGAAAAAAGTCACCTCAAACATGAGCAAATTTGTAAAGCTTGCAAATGTAAGCAAAGCTCTGAGCACATGCTTGACTTTGAAGCCCTGGTTCTCATGCAGGGCTGCAACAATTAAGTTATACTTTATCAATATCACTAACCATACAACACAATTTTGTTCTAGTTGTCCAGCCTATGTGTTGTATGGTTAGTGTCAATATATAGTGCTTAGAGTGTCTCTAAATATATAACAATCGGCACCATATCGTTCCATGACTTTTTCGACTTTATGCCAAAAAATCGGGCTTTCCGTCCACATTGCAATGTGCAGATATGTTAACTGAATTGTCGTGCAGAGTTAATGTATTCGGTTAAAAAAAGAAATAATTATAAGTATTTTTTAATAAAAAAAATTATAAATCTAATAATTAATATTACGTAAATCTAATTTGCTATCAAAAAATAGATCATCAATAAAACCAATAGATTGAGCAATAATGACAAAATGTAAAATAAAAAATAAATATAAATATGAATATAAATATAAATATAAATATAAATATAAATATAAATATAAATATAAATATAAATATAAATATAAATATAAATATAAATATAAATATAAATATAAATATAAATATAAATATAAATATAAATATAAATATAAATATAAATATAAATATAAATATAAATATAAATATAAATATAAATATAAATATAAATATAAATATAAATATAAATATAAATATAAATATAAATATAAATATAAATATAAATATAAATATAAATATAAATATAAATATAAATATAAATATAAATATAAATATAAATATAAATATAATGGCTTGGAGGTGGGTTGGGCTGAACTTTGGACGCTTATATGCCCATTTCTAAATGGACGATCCTTACGAAATTTTCAGAGTAGATTAAGAGTATCTACATGTATACGTGTGCCGCGTTTTTTATACTTTGTTCCCAAATGGAAAAAAATATATTGGGTTTGTGCAATGTCCGTCTTGCTGTCCGTCCGTCTGTCCGTCCGTCCGTCTGTCCGTCCGTCCGTCTGTCCGTCTGTCCGTATGAACGCAATATTTTTCGGCGCTATTAGAGCTAGAGACTTGAAATTTGGAACATATACTCATACATATATGCCCCCGAATTATAAAGTGTAAAAATTTTCCTGATCCGCCCACTAGGGGCGTGGAAAATCGGAAAAGTCTTCCGCCCATAGGCAAGTTATCATACTAGATGATGAGCTAGAGAGTTGCAATTTGGAATGTATACTCTGTGTGACAACCCAAGTTCAAAAAGCTATGGCGGATATATCTACGCCCATTGGGGGCGTGGCAAATCGGGAAATACGTATCTTCTACACCATTGAAGCTAGAACGCTGAAATTTGGCATGTAAGTTAATGTTATGATTCTAAGAAGATCGATCAAAAATTTATATGTCTACGCCAATTGGGGGCGTGGCAAATCGGGCTTGAATATTTAGTGATTTTTCAAAATGTGCTATATTTTGAACATTATTGGCACTAGAGACTAGCAATTTGGCATGTATACTCGGGTTGACAACCCAAGACCAATAAGCTATGGTAGATATAGCTACGCCCACAGGGGGCGTGGCAAACCGCAAAAGTTAATATCTCCTGCAGTTTTAGAGCTAGAAGCTTGAAGATTGGATGGTTGAGTTACTAATGTTCTCCTCTATCGATGCCCCAAAAATAATTTTTCAGCCTCTTTGGGGGCGTGGCACATCGAAAAATACCCTGTAATTTTCGCGTTTTTGGAATGTAAGCAACCAAATTTTGCAGTCAAGTTAGCCTCGGCCCTTTCTAAGAACTGGCCAAAAATTATGCGTCTACGCCCACTGGGGGCGTGGCAAATCGGCAAAGAAGTTTGTTGTGGCCAAATGCATAATACATGCTTATAATAGCTCAGTATTAATTGCTAAGATGGCAGAAAGCATTTTAACATAAATATAATAATATTAATGAATTTAAAAAATAAAATTTATAAGTTTTCGATTAATAAACAAAAAGTTTCCAGCGGGACTCGAACCCAGGTCATTTAAAATAACATGAAATCATTAGCTAAACCCAAAACAAATCACAGCTAATGAGCTCATCAGCTGATCAGCAGCTTGGTTCGAAACAAAATAATGTATACACACTTGGATGTGTATACACTTACAAACAGCTGTTTACATATGCGTACATATGTACATATATATATGCATGCATAGAAAAACGCTTGCCACGCAGCGTGGCAAATCGGAAAAGTTGTTTTAGTTTTTGCTTAAATGCACAATTCATATGCGTATGTTTACAAATTATTATCAATTGGCAGCATGCCTTTTATAATAAATATACAAATATAAACAAAATAAAAAATAATAATTTTTAAAAAAATGTTTGTTGCGGGATTCGAACCCACGCACCTAAGTATAGTCTGCATAGCGCTTACCACCAGCTCCACTGCCCTGACGTGAGCATCGTTAACTAAAACCAAAAAACCAAATAATCCATTGCTAGAGCGCATTTTGACAAAACTAAAGTAATGATCGAAAAATTCACAATTCTTAGAATATTCTGGCATGCAAACTTTTGTATGCATATGTACATAGAAAATTGTGTGTATACTCGTATAGTGTGTACATGTGTAAATCTGTATGTATGTATAGGAAAAACGTTTGTTGCTTGCCATGTACGTTTTCTAATTGCCGAAATATTTCGTTAATTAAATGTTTATTAAATAAATAAGATGCACCTATGGGAACAAAGTATTTCGCAGTTAGTTGCGCCTAACTGCAACGTTCTTACTTGTTTTTAATTGTGGGCGAAGGGAGCGTGGCATCCAAAATCTAAAAATTACAAAATTAAATTTGAGCTCTGTAGCTTTTGTAGTTTCCGACGTTCATACGGACGGACGGACAGAGCTCAATCAACTTATTTTTTTATGTTGATCAAGAATATACATATGTATATACTCTGTGACGTCTCCTTCTTTCTGTTACATACATTTTCACAAATCCAAAACCCTGATTTCCCATTTTCAATGGGTTCAGTGTATAAAAAAAAAAAATAGTCTGTAGTGCAGCGCCACGCCCAGCTGAAGGCGACCCTGAAGCTGGGCACTGCGTTTTGTTCCATGCGCTTGCACATTGCAGCCCAAGGTCAATGGCTGTGCGCCTGTGTGTTAGCGAATGAACACCAACAGCAACAACAAGAACAACAAAAATAATGAAAAGCGCTCGAGAACATTTTCACACTCGAATTGACCAAACAAAACGAAACGAGCAGCCAAAGCAACTAAAAGAGAGCAGCAGAAGAAAAAAAATGCGAGCAAAGCCCAGCCTCAGCTGCCGTTTTACGCTGCGGGTACGGCTTGGCGTATACGTAACTCTTAATTGCTACTTTGGGGTGTTTAACACACACACACACACACATACAGAGATCCATTGATATGCGTGTATATGTGTATATATCCTGCACATTAATTATATGGTATATGCGCCATGATTCAGCACTTAAAGAAGTTTCCAGCAAGTTTTCTGGGCAACTCGTTCTCGTTCTCCCTCTCACTCTCTCTCTTTCTCTTTCTGGGTTTCCCTTTCTGGTAAACATCTGGCAACGCTGTCTATTATCAACTTTTATAAATTGTGCGTGTGTGTGTTTGTGCGTCTCTGTTGTTTGTGTTTGGCAACATTGCAATTGAAACGGCTTTGGAATGTAGCTATTATGAGTGATTGTTGTTTGTGCTGGGAAATTCGCTTAGCTTGCATGGGGAATCCCCTTTAACCGTTTAGACTTAACTCAAATGTCAAAGGCAGCTAAATTATATATGTACATGTATGTATGTATGTACATATAAAGGGCTAATTCTTATTACTACAAATTGAAAGAGTTTCAGCTTACTTCGAATCCACTTGAAAACTCTGAAAACGTAATTATTATACCGTGAGCCCATTGAAAATGGGAAATCAGGGTATAATGGTTTTGTTAAAAGTATGTAACAGGCAGAAGGAGGCGTGGCAGACCCCATAAAGTTCTTGATCAGGGTGACGAGAAAAGTTCATATAGCCATGTCCGTCTTTCCGTCTGTCCGTCCGTCCGTCTGTCCGTCTGTCTGTATGTTTGGACGCGTCGATTTCCGAAGATACAAAAGATACATAGAGAGTTCATTCTTTTTGTGTTTGGTCCGTATATTGCGCGCGCAGTACGAGTTTATTCCAGAAATTCGATAACTTGTATATTTGCAAAGTTATCGATAAACGAATTTATTGGGAACCAGTTATAAAATTTTAGCTAATTCATCTTTAGAATTAGAGTCTCCAAGTCTTCTGCATATATATAAATACAAATTTAATACAATTTCGGTTTTTGGAGGGATAATAGAGACATGCAGTTTGGTTTAGCATATTGATATGAATAACATAATCATAATCTGAAGATATCAATACGATTGTCCATATAGAAGCAGAATTATTAATCATCAAAGTTTTCTCATTAAAATCCATGCGACGCAGCAGCAAAGCATCGAGACAGCACACACATGAATGCCTACAAGCGTAGATCATCGTCTATGTGTTATTCTTATGCGTGCAGAAACGAATCGAATAATTCTTGGAATATTATTCGTTCGAAGAAGGGCATAGGGGATTTCGTAGTCGAGCAGGCTCGACTACAGCTTTCTTACTTGTTATTATTATTTTTGGCGTGCACGAAAACTCTCTTTAACTCTATTTTCTTTAAGCCTCATTCAAGGCAGAGCGTTTAGCCAGAGCCTTTAGCCAGTTTAACTTTCAGCTTATTTAATTAGTTTAATTTCGTATTTGTAATGCATTACATCACATGAAGCATAATTGGTGCAGAATTAAAAGGGAAATATGTTAATCTTTTAATTAAACTAATTTTAAAGAGACGCATATTGATTAAGTGTAGACCTGTGGGTATTATAAGCTATGGGTGTGTCTAAGCTTCTACCGAAGGAATCTCATCTGCCTAAGGAATCTAAAAAATGAATAAATAAAATAAAAGAAAGTGAATTAAAACATGTAGTTAATTTGATTGACATTTTTAAGCACTCATTCTCTTTTTTGCATTAGCAAATAAATCAATAAAATGAATTTTAAATGCTTTGCAGTTGAAAGCATTTAATGGTATTTTAACTGCCTGTTAACAACTTAATAGCTACCCCATTGCAGCAAACCCCCTCTAAAATCCCCTGACCCACGCCACTCGCTCAGTAGCCATTTAAACTATTTGCAACAAATGCCGACGCCGATGCCGACGCTGTTCCCGCACAATTTGCACAAAGCCAAACGATTGTTATTGTTGTTGTTCTTGTTGTTGTTGTTGTTGTTGTTGCTGCTGCTGTTGCTTTCTTGCGGAGTGTGAGAGTGTAAATGTGTGTGTCGAGTCCAAGACTGGGTTATGTGGCTGAGTGTATATTCGTTAACTGCCCACAACCATTGGAATCATTAAAAACTGTTTGCTGAGCAAATGCCACAGCACAAAGCCGCAGCCACAGCCGCTGCCACAGCCGCTGCCACCGCCTCAGACTCGGACTCAAACCCACTGCCAGGACGAAAGCTTGAATGGGAACCAGCACTAGAATCCGGCGCACTTCCAACAGACCGCCAATAGGGCCAACCAAATAAAAGAAACTGGAACAAAAACAGATACAGATACAGCTGCAGTGCGGTTAGAACCCAGTATAAGCTTAAATACCAAATAGTTGTGTTTCACAAAAGAGCAAATTAACAAATGGAATTTTTGGCGTGAGCGAGAAAATAAAAATATAAATAAATGTGGCATTTTTATACCCTGAACCAATTGAAAACAGGTAAGGCTCTAGTCGAGACGGCTCGACTACGAGATACCCTGAACCCTGCAAAAAAGGGATACTCTTCTTCTTTACGCACGTATAAGCACGCGCTCTGCTAACCGCGCAGTTGCTCTTGTATCTTCGAAAATCAAATAGAAAAGAATAAAAAATAATAAAAAAGAAAGAAATAATAAAAAAAATACAAATAAAAATAATAAATTATGAAGGGCGTAGGCGAGGCTAGACCTCCGACACCCTAACATTCGTTGCATCTGTCTAGCCATCTACACCACGGCTCACTTAAACGACAGAGTAGCGAAAACGAATGAAATTCGCCATATACGAAGGAACACTAAAGCAGTGGCTGAAAATACAAATACCATTCAAAGACAATTCTAACGCAATTCAAAAACAATTGTGATTCTTAGAATATACACGCATAGCAACATAGAAAATAGCCCAGGACTTTTTGTGTGTATACATACATACATACATATGTGCACACGCATACGAAAATTGATTTGCATTGCTCAACGTTGCTTGCATTTCCATTGTTATTTTAATTGTTTTAAAATTTTTTAAATATATAATGGAATGTAATGAGAGTTCAACATATGATCTACATATTCTATTTAAAATTTTAGGTTTTTTTAGAAATCATAACTCTTTTACAATTAGCTTTACATGTACAAATATGTACATATGTATGTACGATTGCAGCCACACGCTGATCCACGCTTGCACACATATGCATACATACATACATACATAGGTATGTATGTATGTATGTATGTATGTGCGCCCGCAATGCGTCTTGCTGTATCGCTGCCTTGCTTGCTGCGCCACATGGGTTTTGAATAGAAAAATTTATGGACTAATAATTCTGTTTCTATATGGACAATCATATTGATATGTTCAGATTAAGATTATGATATTCATATCTATATGCCAAACCAAACTGTATGTCTCTAGTATTTGAAATGCATTTTTTACACATTTGGGGGTGGTGGGGCTAATTGGGGACCGGAATCCAAAATCTGACAAAAACCGAAATTGTATTAAATTAGTATCTATATATGTGAGAAGACTTGGAGACTCTAACTCTTAAGATGAATTAGCTAGAATTTTAAAACTGGTTCCCGATAAATTCGTTTATCGATAACTTGCCAAATATACAAGTTATCGAATTTCTGAAACAAACTCGTACTGCGCGTGCAATATACGAACCTAACACAAAAAGAATGAACGCTCTAGCTTTTGTATCTTCGGAAATCGACGCGTTCAAACATACGGACAGACGGACAGACGGACGGACAGACAGACGGACATGGCTATATCAACTTTTCTCGTCACCCTTATCAAGAATATATATACTTTATGGGGTCTGCCACGCCTCCTTCTGCCTGTTACATACTTTTAACAAAACCATTATACCCTGATTTCCCATTTTCAATGGGCTCAGGGTATAATGAGAAAGCAGGGTATAATGGTTTTCTGAAAATGTATGTAACAGGCAGAAGGAGACGTCGAAGACACCATAAGTATATATATTCTTGATCAGCACAAAAAAATAAGTCGATATAGCCCTGTGCGTCAGTCCATCCGTCCGTATGAACTGCGAGATTTCGGAAACTACAAAAGCTAAAGAACTGAAATTTTACACGAATACTCGTATTTTAGTTACGATAACTCATCCAATTTCTTAGTTATCGATAAACATATATTTGATTACTTTTTTTATAGGTTTTTTGAGCGCAAATTCTATACAGTTTGAGCTAGAGTCTTTAAATTGGTATATTTAGATAGATATTAGGGATACGCAGATTATGTAATTATCAGATTGTGGATGCCACTCGCCTGCCAATTTGAAAAAAAAAAAAAAAAAAAAAAAAACATATCAAATACTAGATACTCACAATTGGGCAAGTAGATACATTTAGATGTTAATAATCTACTCCGAATTACATGAAGATCCTCCATCTAGAAATTGAGCTATAAGCGTCCAAAGCATAGCTCGACCCAGCATCAAGCAACGGCAGCAACTGCGCGGTTAGCTGAGCGTAAAAAAGAAAAATTTTAATTTTTTTTTTTTTTTTTGTAGGGTTCAGGGTCTCTCATAGTCGAGCATTCTCGACTAGAGCCTTCTTACTTGTTTTTGTTATATTACTCTCGACAATTAGATAAATTACTAAACCCCACTATACTAGGTATTAAGTCAGAATACTAATATGTATGTAAACATAAATATAGTACTACGCTCGTCTATAATTTATATATAATTTTAATTATACTTCAAATTTATCTTCATCTTTATTCAATTTTAGAAATTTAACTCACGGGCCATTTTATATAATTCTCAGCTTTTCTATAACTGGCAATATATTTTAACAATATTCTCCAACTACTACTTAAGTACATTATGTAATATTTTTGTTGAGGATTTTCTTGAAACAAATCAAAACACAGTTTTTAAATGTAGCTGCAACACGATAAGTTTATTTTAATAAAATCAAATTACCGAGCCGACACTTTCACAACTGATCTTACACAATGATACAATGAACACTGACTCGATGTGCAGCATGCTCTTATACTTGTTCCTTTACATGTAGAATGTTCTGGATGTCTCCTTCGTATACTACTTCTCTTATATAGAATGTTCTTCTTCGTATGCTTTTATGATTGCTTCTCTGTATGTATGTACACAATCCAAAACATTCGTTTTCTTATTCTAGAGAAAATGTTCGAACAGCCAACGACTGTCTTTACCGTTACGTCAAATGCTTATTACTACAAAAGATGATGATGATGATGAGTTTTGTTCGAGATCATTTCCACAACAATTTGTATAACCAGTTTAACCTTTATACGTATCTTTTATACTTTACCTCTCTCCGTCTCTCTGTCTATCTCTCTCTTTCTCTATTTTTCTCTTCATCGCTCTCTCTCATTCTACCTCCCTCTCTATTTCTCTGTTTCGCTTTCTCTCTTTACACATAATTTATTTATCCCCATCAACCCAACCCCTATAGCCAGTAACCAACTATAGCAACCACCTCAATGACAACAATCACATAAAACCATTCGCAGCCACACACTTATATGCACATTTGGCTGCCTAATTATCAAACTTGTCAACAGATTGCCTCACACACATACACAGGCACACACACACACACTCACACACACACACAAACACACATACACACAAGCCACACATAAGCCAAAGGCATAAATGGTGCATAAAAACGTGACCAAGAACTAAACGCTGAGGCTTGCATCGTGCACATCGTATTTCAGATAATTCTATGGCCAACACAAACGCAAAAAGCTGAGTGTGTGTATGGGTGTGTGTGCTGTAATCTGTGTGAGGCGACAGCGTCAAGTGTCATTGACAACACGTCAGTTTCTCAAGCACTCATTAATCTGAAAATGCTTGATCAAAATGGCTCAAAGCGAACTGCTTAAAGAGCTTAATGCCAACAAGCTTATTCAAATCTCTTCCAACTATTAAATAATAAAAAGACTTAATAATATTTTATAAATTATGATGTGAAATTCAACAAAAATTACTAACCTGTACAACGATTTTTGCAATCTTTGCATTCTTTGCAATCTGACAATATCTCTTTTTATTATTAAAGAAAAAATTTAGATATAAGTACATCTAAATTTAAACTTAATCTTTATTAATTATAATTATAATTAATTATAATTATTAATTAATTATACAAATGGCAATTGTGTAATTGTTCATCAATGTAACTAATTATTAAATAATAAAACAAGTAAGAAAGCTGTAGTCGAGACTGCTCGACTACGAAATCCCCTGAGCCCTTCTTCGAACGAATCATATTCCAAGAATGCTTTGCGAATAGGGGACCGGAATCCAAAATCTAACAAAAACCGAAATTGTATTAAATTAGTATCTATATATATGCAGAAGACTTGGAGACTTTAACTCTAAAGATGAATTAGCTAGAATTTTATAACTGGTTCCCGATAAATTCGTTCATCGATAACTTTGCAAATATACAAGTTATCGGATTTCTGAAACAAACTCGTACTGCGCGAGTCGGAAATCGACGCGTTCATACATACATACGGAATATATATACTTTATGGGGTCTGCCACGCCTCCTTCTGCCTGTTACATACTTTTAACAAAACCATTATACCCTGATTTCCCATTTTCAATGGGCTCAGGGTATAAAGACCTGGGTTCGAATCCCGCTGGAAACTTTTCGTTTATTAATCGAAAACTCATAAATTTTATTTTTTAAAATTCATTAATATTTTTATATTTATGTTAAAATGCTTTCAGCCATCTTAGCAATTACTACTGAGCTATTATAAACATGAATTACGCAGTTGCCCACAACAAACTTCTTTGCCGGTTTGCCACGACCCCAGTGGGCGTAGACGCATACTTTTTACCAGTTCTTAGAAAGAGCTGAGGCTAACATAACTGCAAAATTTGGTCGCTTACACTCCAAAAATACGAAAATGTGAGGGACATAAGTAACTGAGCCATCCATTTCAAGCTTTTAGCTCTAAAACTGTAGGAGACATCAACTTTTTCGGTTTGCTACGCCCTCTGGAGCCGTAGATATATCTACCATAGCTTATTGGTCTTGGGTTGACAACGCGAGTATACATGGCAAATTTCATGTCTCTAGTGTTAATAGTTTAAAAAATATAGCACAATTTTAAAAATCACTATATATTCAGGTCCGATTTGCCACGCCCCCATTGGGCGTAGACATATAACTTTTTGATCGATCTTCATAGAATCATATAAGTCATATGCCAAATTTCAGCTTTCTATCATTAAAGGTGTAGAAGATACGTTTTTCCCGATTTGCCACACCCCAACGGGCGTAGATATATCCGCTATAGCTTTTTGAGCGGTTGTCACCGCGAGTATACGTTCCGCATTACAGCTCTCTAGGTCATCATCTATTATAATTACGGGCCTATGGGCGGAAGAGTTTTCCGATTTGCCACGCCCCTAGTGGGCGGATCGGGAAAATTTTTACACCTTATAATTCGGGAGCATATATGAGTATATGTTCCTAATTTCAAGTCTCTAGCTCTAATAGCACTAAAAAATATTGCGCTCAGACGGACAGCAAGACGGACATTGCACAAACCCAATATACTCTTTTTCTCTTTGGGAACAGAGTATAAAAAGTTGATTATATTCAAAAAAATCATAATAAGTTATATATAAATTTTGACAAATTAAGATCCAACACTTGGCGTTTTCGATCTGTTAGTCGAGACAGACATTTGATAAAATTCATATCAAGGAATAAATTCAATGCACTCGCAAATAAATGTGACAGGTTGACAAGGCAAACAACTTATTGAATTTCAGATTGAGTGGACCCTCTTTCCATTAGCATTCTGAAAACCAAAATGTATCAATTCCATTTGCCATGTTTCATTTTGCATAAATAATCTGCATCGAGGTTCAACTTGTATTTCTTTCTCTCTATCCTTATTTTGTAGTTGCTGTTGTTTTTCCTTGAGCGAAATCTTTTGTTAACGAACAGCAAGAACACCTGAAAGGTAAAACCTTCGCAATATGTAAACATATCCATAAAGCTGATGCCATTGTGGTTGCTGTGCACCTCTGCCACATCAGCATCAATTGAGTTAATTTTAAACATGCATATATATATATACATTTCATTCTTTTGTGAATGTCAATGTTAAAGTTTTTCTGTATTTTATTTTGCAACCTTTTATTTTCAATGTCAGCCAAGTGCAAAATAGATTCAAATTGAATCGGTGTAGCTTTTTATGACAACATTTCTCACACCCGATCAGGCGGCAAATGGAAAAACAAAAAGCGGTAGCAATAGTGGAAACATTTCGCTATTTATGCGGGTTAATTAACATGCTTTATTTAATTATTTAATGCAAATTGAGTGGTGAACTTTAGCAAGCGATTGTTGAATGCTTTGCAAAATTCTCTCACGAATTGCACTCGAAATTCTCGTTTTAAATTGCATTGATTGAGATTTAAATACTACTCTCATAATGCACACTGAGATGATATACATAATTCACACTTGCCTCTGTTTCCCATCATTAACAAAACCCTGTGTGTCCTTGTTTGCTTGCAGTGCCCACAGAACATGTCCTAAAGGCTCTGCTGTAGCCCCGCGCCCGTCAACTACCAAAACAACCAGGCGATGCATTCCAGTGCCATCTGTTACGAAGACTTGAATTTATGAAGCGAGTGACATAAATCACAAAATACGAAACCCGAGAAGCTGCACAGCAACAGCTGAACCGATAGGCAGAAAGTGCCAGAGCCAAAGAATAGCATGCATTAGGAGGAACAACTGAGCCCCAACATGGATAAGAAATCAAAGGCAAAATCTAAAACGAAAAGCCTCAAGCCGAACAAGGAATCAAGCACCCAGTTGGATGTGGATCTATGGGAGGTAATAACCCAAAATGGTAGAATATGAAATATGGAAGATGAAAAATAATTTATATGAATTGGAAGATGAAATATGCAAGATTGAAAATTTTAGATTTAATACGAATATATACTATAAAAGTTCAGAGATACAACAGGAGAGAAAGAAGATAGGAAACACAAGATAATGTAGTTACAAATATGGCAAATATAATATTGACTATGAGATCAAGTTAACAGAAGAAGGGACGAAAATACAAGATACAAGAAATATGGAAAATTGAGTACTGAAGATGGAAGACAGAATAAGGATAGAAAAAGATATAATAAATAGATATTTATATATATATATATATATATATATATATATATATATATATATATAGATCGAATTGCGTATATGGAAGATGGAAGATAATATGAAAATATAAGAAAGGGAATATAGAAGATTTAAGAAGATAAAAATAGGATGAAGTACTAAATATTATATTTAAATGAATCATTTTTAATTATTGATAAATTCTGCTGATGATCACATATAGAAATATATAAATTAAATAAAATCATAATTCTTGTACTTAACTCAGTTTCACACACATAATTTGTCAATAATTTGCATTGAATGGCATTCGTTGGGATACTCGAACAGCCAGCTCCGGCTATCGTGTCCCTGTCATGAATGGTTAACTAACAATACCAACATTGAACTCCTTGCAGCAAAATGAGGATCGTTTCACCAGCTGTGAATTCAATTCGGAGCCAAGTAAGCCAAACAAACTGCCTCAAGCCACGGCAACCGCAGCTGGAGCTGGAGGTGGAGCTGGGGTGGGTGCAGCGGCAGCAGCAGGCGGTGGCAGTGTGGTGCGTCCCAGTAATGCGGCGACACTAACAAAGACTCCAACACCATCGAGCAAGCAGGTGGCAGTGCCTCAGCTGACCACTACGCCCACTGCCATAAGCATTGCTGGCTGCGCCTCCGGCACGGCGCTGGTCACGCTGGACGCTGACGCTGTGGCCATTGAGACAGGCGACCCGGAACGCGGCAACTGGACGGGACGCTTTGATTTTCTGCTGTCGCTGCTCGGCTACTCCGTGGGCCTCGGCAACGTCTGGCGCTTTCCCTATCTGTGCTACAACAATGGAGGCGGTAGGTCACCCCTATATATGTATATTTTCCTTGCTTGAATGTCCTGTGCTGAGCCAACTTTTGCTTGCAGGAGCGTTCTTAATACCATTTACCATCATGCTCATCATAGCGGGTCTGCCGCTCATGTTCATGGAGCTTTCCTTTGGGCAATACGCCGCACTGGGCCCGGTGGCAATCTATCGACGCTTCTGCCCGCTTTTCCGGGGCCTGGGTACTGGCATGGTCATCGTGTCGGCCATTGTGATGCTTTACTACAATTTGATCATCGCGTGGACCATATTCTATATGTTCGCCTCGTTTCGCACCCAACTACCCTGGCAGAACTGCGAGCCAGAGTGGAGCACGCAGCGTGAGTAAACAAAGTTAAATTGAGTCGTAGCTGGCAGAGCTCTGCTCAAAGCAAACAATATTTGCTGTCAATAAATTAAGCAAACTGCAAGCTGTCAAAAGAGAAACTTTATCCAGACCAAAACTTTGGCCCCACCACACTGTGACAAACGTGGTCATAATGCCTAAACGACAAGGCCCATTAGAGCTAATAACCCAGTGCCAAATTGGGGAAGATATTTAATATATGGCTCGCTTGCGAGCAATACTATACAGTATATGTGTATGGATACATACTCCTATACTTCATCAGCCGCGAATCGAGTGCTATATTGTGGGTCATTCAATGACAGTCACATACGTCGATATCGATTATAGTTGCTGAGTCGCTTTTGCTGTATTTAGAATCTAATAATGACCAATTTACTATCTGATAAATGGGAAAGTATGAATTTCCAAACTGATCAGTGATACTATATCATTCACTGACTTTATGCTTATCGCTAACACAATCAAGAATATATATGAATGTTCTGAGAAAGTCGTCCTTGATAAAAGCACACTAATATTATGTAACTGAATATGGAGACATATGTAATAAGCTGAATTGATCGTGGAATAAATATATATTAGGAATACAGTCAGATATATACATTCATTATCAATCTTTGTTAATTTGATCAGCCATTAAATAGACTCTGTCCTAACAATTATATTAGTATATATATCAATCGATAAGAATCATTTGGCTTCCCCTCATACATTTTTACGTTCGACAGCAAAAGTTAGAGCTGCGCTGCTAAATTTTCTAGCTTGGTTTTTATATTTTCGCAATCAACGCACACGTAAACAATAAACTTCAAGATTTTTTTTTTATTGCTTTCTCTTGCTTCCTAAAACAGAATAAACAGCAACAACAAAAACAAGAGCAACAACAACGACAACAAATGTTGATCTGCAACGCGACAACGCCTTGTAGTAGGCAATTGTTTTTCGTGCGGCTCTTCGTCTGGCATCGTAAGAGGGGTGGCCGCGATGGGCGTGGCAGGCAGCGCATATTGTGCGCGCTTAAGCGTGCATTTGATTTCTTTACACACACACACACCCTCATAGATAAAGCTGTAATACAAACACACAGACATAATTTAAAATTTTGTCCGCCATGCGAAGCACATAAATCTTTAACAAGAATTTGAGAGTAGACAATAGGCTGTCAACGCTGTACGTGCGAACTAGGTGGCAAAAAGCAGAATATTAAATATAACTATAAAGTGGCATAGACTACAAAGTAAAAGTAAGGTCTATCAGTTCAACCAACACTAAGGTGACAATCACAAACAGCTGTTGCTGCCGCCGCTGCTGTAATGCAAATTACGTCAAAATTGTTTTAGAAAAACCTCTTAAAATTTATTAATATTTTTTTTAGCATTCAGAACAGCTGGATTTGTTTTGTTTACCGATATATAACAAATTTGATTTATAGTAAATCTTATATATTAATTATAAGTATTGCATATTGCTTACACCTGATATAGGTGATGATTTTCTGTGTTACCAATGGGCGCTTGTTTTGCTGCTTTTTTATGCGATTCAAGTTGCGAACTTTGCTTATTTTTTTGCGGCTGCCTCAGTAGCACTTAAACATGTATACACACATCCACGCGCAGACTCAAGTGGTGCTGTTCACAGGCTACAGACCGTACAAGTAATAATCATAGCAACAACAGCTAACGCCATTGAAAGTTTTTGCATGAGCTTCAGCAGCAGCTGCCACTACGCGCTACCCACGCCCATTGCCACTTGAGCCGACATGATTTAATATGGCCGCCATTGATGCAAAGCCATTGCCTATAGCTGCAGCAACAGTAGCAGCAGCAGCAGCAACAGGGAATAAAAATATGTACTCTGGCATTTCCGCTTTGTCGGTCGGCATTAGAAATCGATATGCGCAATTTCTTCGGTAGCTTCGCCCAGTACTATGTTGCTCTCGCTTGAATACCCTCGCTTGTATACGCTGTATAAAAAAGTTTAAAATAGTTTCATCGAATTGTAAAATCTGTTAGCAGAAAACTTGTAAGTCATCTCAAGTTGTGTAAAAATTTATTTTCTGTAAATTGTGGGCGAGAAAAACTCCTGAATACCACACTGTTCGACCTACCGATATTTCTTTCCATTAACCTTACATAAGAAATATCTGCATATTTCTGTATGTATTGGTTTGAGCCGTACATAAGAAACTCGTATAGCTTTATGGAATTGATTTTGGAGTAAGTTTCTTAAAGAACACAATAATTATACCCTGAACCCATTGAAAATGGGAATTCAGGGTATAATGGTTTTGTGAAAATGTATGTAACAGGTAGAAGGAGACGCCATAAAGTATATATATTCTTGATCAGCATAAAGAAATAAGTTGATTGAGTCGTGTCCGTCTGTCCATTCGTCCGTCCGTCCGTCCGTCCGTCCGTCCGTATGAACGTCGAGATTTTGGAAACTACAAAAGCTAGAGAGCTGAAATTTCACATGAACACTGGTATGTTAGTTACACAGTACGAGTTTATTTTGTTTTTTCGATAGCTCATCCCATTTAATACGTTTCCATTTTTTAGGTTTTTTTGCCATAACTTCTACACCGTTTTAGCTAGAGACTTTAAGTTTATATATTTATATAGATATTATGGATACGCAGATTATGTAATTTTCAGCTTTTGGATGCCACGCCCCATCGCCCTCAATTTGAAAAAAACGCATTTCAAATACTAGAGACTTGCAATTTGGCATATACATAGATACTTACTCTTAATTTTCTTTAAAAATTTCATGAAGATCGTCCATTTGAAAATAGCTGCAAAAAGTAACTATAAACGCAAAAATATGAACTAAATTAAAAGTATAATTAAATTAAAAATAATTTAAATAGTTATAAGTCCTTCCGTGTACAACAGAAGGTTAGTTCCTATATTATAGTATATATAATGTGTTGGTAAGTTATACAATTGCAATGTATGGGTTCAACGCTTAAATAAATAAATAAGCAAAACTCTCTTTTTATACTCTGTTCCCGAAGGGAAAAAGAGTATATTGGGTTTGTGCAATGTCCGTCTTGCTGTCCGTATAAATGCAATATTTTTCGGAGCTATTAGAGCTAGAGACTTGAAATTTGGAACACATACACGTGTACGCTTTCGAATTATAAAGTGTAAAATTTTTTCCGATCCGCCCACTAGGGGCCTGGCAAATCGAAAAACTCTTCCGCCCATAGGACAGTAATCATACTAGATGATGAGCTAGAGGGATTCAATTTGGAATATATTCTCGCGGTGACAACCCAAGTTCAAAGAGCTTTAGCGGATATATTTAAGCCCATTGGGGGCGTGGCAAATCGGGAAAAACGTATCTTCTACACCGTTAATGCTAGAACGCTGAAATTGGCATGTGAGTTAATGTTATGATTCTATGAAGATCGGTCTGATGTCTACGCCCATTGGGGGCGTGGCAAATCGGACCTGAATATATAGTGGTTTTTCAAATTGTGCTATATTTCGAATACCATTGACACTAGAGACTTGAGATTTGGCATGACAACCCAAGATCAATAAGCTATGGTAATTGCTAAGATGGCAGAAAGCACTTTAAATAAATATAAAAATATTAATTAATTAAAAAAATAAAATTTATAAATTTTCGATTAATAAATAAAAATTTTCCAGCGGGATTTGAACCCAGGTCTTTTGAAAATAACATGTAATCGTTAGTTAACCCCTAATTAGTTCACTGCTGCAAACTCACAATTCAATCGCAATTCTTAGTATAGCATTTAGCTTTTTGTATGTAAGCTTAGAAATCGATTGTTGATTGCCATGTTCGTTTGCTAATTGCCGAAATATGTCGTTTATTAAATGTTTCTTAAATAAATAAACGGCAGTTAGTTGCGCCTAACTGCAACGTTCTTACTTGTTTCTCTTTGAATTGAGTCTAGAATACTTTACTTCGTCTTTTTCCTGCATCTTCTTCTTCTCTAGAGAAAGATATAAAATAGAAATACGTAAGATGACAAAAATTATGTCTAAACACTTTTTGACTTTCAATCGGCGGCGACGGCGACTGTGGCTGGGGCTGCGTGCCGATTCACAGCCTTCTGCTCATGCTTTTTATAAGCTCTTTAGCTGCACATATATGTACATAGTATAGGCATAGACACTCATACACACACTCACACACATACTGTCACACAGCTGCAATCTCAGATGGCAGACAAGTAATTTCTTTAGGATTTCATCTATTGACACTTTCACCTCGTCTCGGCAGTGGCTTTGGCCTCGCTTTCATCTTCGCATTCGCCTGTGTCCTCGTCCTTGTGCTCAATTCTCGTCTCTCGTTTCTCATCTCATCGAATTTTAGATGATAAATGTTTACTTTAAGCCTCATGATTAAAATGTGTTCAACTTGTTTGTTCATTGATTGAATATCTTGCACTCTTAGCGCCAACCGCAGTTTGATTGGGACCCTCAAGACAAACACAAACTCGAGACATAATAGCCAACAATAACAACAACTCAAACACTTTCTCAGTCAATATTTTGCCGAGCGACATCTTGTTTTCATTTCATTCTTTTTATGCATTTCGACCATGCAGGGAAGGTAAACAAACGGTTGTGTCATTTAATTCCTTATTCATTGTTGTCATTATTTGACAGTATTAGTTTATGGGATAGACAATTAATAAATATGAGCAACTGTGAGCAAGATTATACAGAGTGAAAAGTAAAGATTATTATATTACGAAAGAGAAAGCGAGAGTGTTATAACATATCAGGCTTAATATATATAAATAATTAATTGCTGATTTTTCAACATGCTCAAAACATAGTCTCTGAAGACTTGGAGACTCTAACTCTAAAGATGAATTAGCTAGAATTTTATAACTGGTTCCCGATAAATTCGTTTATCGATAACTTTGCAAATATACATGTTATCGGATTTCTGAAACAAACTCGTACTGCGCTAGTCGGAAATCGACGCGTTCATACATACAGACGGACGGACGGACGGACGGACAGACGGACATGGCTATATCAACTTTTCTCGTCACCCTGATCAAAAATATATGTACTTTGTGGGGTCTGCCACGCCTCCTTCTGCCTGTTACATACTTTTAACAAAACCATTATACCCTGATTTCCCATTTTCAATGGGTTCAGGGTATAAAAATAAAAAATAAAAAAAACTAACAAAAACAAAACTATTATTTGGTACGATAATTATCGTTTACAAGCATGTTTAGTATGTCAATCTTCGTGATTGTTGTTTACTTTGCAGTTAAATTTGTATATCTGCTAATTGGAGCCGTAAGGCTGTTGAGCTAATCAAAATGGATGTTGGAATGGACATAGCTAACATGTGCCTAATACATGAACCAACAACAACAGTTTGTTAATGAAAAATTTTTTTATAGAACAAAAACCAAAAAGAAGAGCAAAAACAAAACTGTTGAAGGCCGACATCAAACTTAAAGGTCACAAAATTTAATGGCAATTTCCTCAGCTAGGCAACTTGGGAGCGGCTTATATAACAATCTTACCATAGTGTGCATGTGTGTATGTGTGTGCGTGTGGGTGTGTGTGTGTATTTGTAATCAACTGTAAGATGCCAACACGAGCACACACACAGGCACAGTTGGCTGGGTAGACACGCTCGAGTTGGCCGAATTGAAAGGCAGACAGCTTTAGCTGCTGCCGCATTCACATAAACTTTTATATGATTTGTATCTGCGAGTCCTAACAGGTTATCAATCCATCCCGCTCGCCCTCTTCCTGTTTCTGAGTGTGTATTCGTATGTTTGTAATAAAATTAATTGCATAACAAATAAAGGCAGACAGCCAAATTAAACGGCGTGTAAACACTTTGGAAAAAAGGAAAGCAAAATAAACCCAACTGCTGCGCGCGCAACAGCCCCAAGAAATTCCGTTCAATTTTCTAACTGTAACCGGTTGACTTAAACTTTTGATGCTGATTGATTAGATGATGAATATGCTCTAGAACACACAAACCTACTTTGAATACGTACATATGTATATGTATATACGTATGTATGCGAGGCACTCATATGTTTAACCTTGGCTTAAATGCCGTGAATGCGTTACGCGGGCCAATTGAATCAATGATCCTTGAGTTGGCTCGGGCCGTTGTCAGACTCTTTGACTAATTTGAATGGAGTTGAAAGAGAAAAAAATGTATCATATTTAAGCTAAAATTAGCTTGCAAATGCCTACACTCCCTTCCTAGAACGAACAACTTGGAATTCATGGTATAATGGTTTTGTGAAAATGTATGTAACAGACAGAAGAAGACGTCGCAGACCCCAAAAAGTATATATAATCCGCAGGAAAAAATAAGCTGATATAGCCGTCCGTCTGTCCGTCCGTCCGTATGAACGTCGAGATTTCGGAAACTTCAAAAGCTGAACTTTCATATGAATACGCGTATGTTAGTTACGCAGTACAAGTTTATTTATTTATATATATATTATTATTTTTTTTTTATAATTCATTTCCTAATTATGGATAACAAATTGAAAATTCGTTTACTTTTTTTTATGGCACGCCCCCTTCGACACTTTGGCGATTTTGTTCCAATTAAATTCTACAAAGTTTATTATATTAAATTGTTCTTATTATATGAAATTAGTTTTAGTTGCACTCTAGTTATGAAATTATCCTAAAGCGAATTCGGTTTTTCCTATTTTCAAACAACTTTGCAAACTTTTCATTTCTACGACTGTCTCGTACGGCTTCTACTCCTTTTTTTCTTCTCCTTAGTTATCGTTTACGACAACTAGTTCAACTTATGATTGCTACAAAAGCTCCGCCGTTTATTTGCCACGGATGTCATAACTTTTGAAATCCCACATTAATATATTACAAAAGTTTCATAAAGATCATCCGTCTAAAAATGGAGTTATAAATTATCAGCGCGCTCATACGTTCGTAAAGAAGAAGAGTATTAGTTTTTTTAGGGTTCAGGGTATCTCGTAGTCGAGCCGTCTCGACTTGACCCTTCTTACTTATTTCTTTTTCATTTTATTACTCTCCATACTTGCATCTTATTTTTAATTCTTCACAATTGTTCGCCCTAAAATTAAAATTGTAATTCCGAAATTTGAAAAGTTTCAGGGAATGGCAGTCTCTAGCTTCCGTGCCAAATCAGATAGTGATTTTGTTCTATGTGGAGTCTTGCTTAAAATTCCTCTAATCACATTTGTTTCACTCTAAATGCGATTATGCTTTGAAAAGGGTTACAATTTGCCAGTAATCAAACGTGAAATGTCGATCGTAATCACATGTTTGAAACACATTTCAAACATAATCAAGTTATCCAACTTCTGCTTCTTTCGCCCCGCCCACCCAGCCGACAGTCGACGTGGGCATCCAGAGTGGCAACTGTACCTTTTGCTGAAATTTGCTGTACTGTTAGCCCAACTTATTGGCAGCTACGTGGGCTGCATTGCAAATGTGAAAATTAATTGCATGCCGGATTGGCAGCAGGTACATGCAGACACGCTTTGCTCGTTGCAGTGCACGCCCATGAAAACCGTATTAAAATAAAATATTATTAACAAACCTAGGAGGACTAACAATAGCAAAGGGCAGGCAGCTACAAATAGAAATCCGTTTGCTCAATACGCTCTATTAGCCAATGACTTTCCCCAGTTGGGGGCAAACGGCTTCCACCTTGACTCAGCACTTGCTGCCACATTTCATTTCCGCAGCAAACACACTAACTGTCGAATGCCTCTAGCTCTAAACTTGGCAAACGAACGGCCACAAAGTACCTAGTCAGCAGTCAGCAGTTGGCAGTCAGTTAGTCATTTTAGCGGTCAACCGCTAGCCTCGTTAGTCAACTGAAAGACTCAAAAAACGTTGGCATTTCGCACACTAACCCACACACACACAAACACACACAAACACACACATACTCATACGCATACGCATACTTTCATGCAGATACAGGCCAGCCCATCATCCACTCATAAGCATCAGGTTACATCAGCTTTTTTATACCCTGAACCCATTGAAAATGGGAATTCAATGTATAATGGTTTTGTGAAAATGTATGTAACAGGCAGAAGGAGACGTCGCAGACCCCATAAAGTATATATATTCTTGATCAGCATAAAAAAATAAGTTGATTGAGCCCTGTCCGTCCGTATGAACGTCGAGATATCGGAAACTACAAAAGCTAGAGAGCTGAAATTTCACATGAACTTTCGTATGTTAGTTACGCAGTACGAGTTTATTTTGTTTTTTCGATAACTCATCCCATTTCCAAATTATCGATAAACAAAATTCGTTTCAATTTTTTACGTTTTTTGAGCATAACTTCTACACCGTTTTAGCTAAAGACTTCAAATTTGTATATTTAGATAGATATTATGAATACGCAGATTATTAATTTTCAGCTTTTGGATGCCACGCCCCCAATTTGGAAAAAACGCATTTCAAATATTGGAGACTTGAAATTCGGCACATACTTACATTTAGACACTCTTAATCTACTCATTTCATGAAGATCATCCATCTAGAAATGGAGTTAAAAGCGTTCAAAGTATAGCCCAACCCACCACAAGCTACGGCAACAACTGCGCGGTTAGCAGAGCGCGCGATTATATGTGCGTAAGGAAGGAGAGTATCACCTTTTTTGAGTTCAGGGTATCTCGTAGTCGAGCCGTCTCGACTAGAGCATTCTTACTTGTTATTATTTCGAGTAATAAGAAAATCCATTGAATTTTAAATAATCATCATGCTGATCAAGAATATATATACTTTATGGGGTCTGCGACGTCTCCTTCTGCCTGTTACATACATTTTCACAAAACCATTATACCCTGAATTCCCATTTTCAATGGGTTCAGGGTATAAAAAGTAAAAATGGCCTTGCTCGCAATCAACTTAGCCAGCGCTTCTATTGAACTTTACGCCCTTTCGTCGATATCCAACATCGATTTGCTTTCGCTTCAACTCCATAAGGCAGGCTCTTCAAATTTAATCAGGCCTGGGTCAACAGCTGAAGCTCGTTGCTCCCACTGTCATAGGGACTGACAAACCCTTTATACCATTTAACCCTTCTTGCATACCCCGTGCCAACAAAGATGTTAAACGGATGCATTCGACTCCAAATACATGACGTTATTATCAATTGAATTCAACTCATTCAATAATTATTGTAAAACATTCTAGTTCATTGACTAATGTAAGCCATCATCTATCTGTACATCTGTATGGATAAAATATTCTATAAACATGTGCTTCGTTTAAAAGATGTATATTTAAAGTAAAATGCATTAGAGGGTATCCTAAGGACGTAGAGAGCGGATTTGGGGTACATAATTAGATTTTACAATTATAATTTCAGATAGTTTCAAATTACAGTCAGTTACAGGGTGTAGTAATTCGGAAAATGCTTGACGCCAAATCGACTGTGGTACTTTTCTATATACCATATGATCTAATATTATACACATCATAGCAAACAAATTACATAAAATGAACTCAACTAAAAGTCCGGCAAGTGCAATTGCTTGCTTCTTTCACAGGGTGTTGCCGCGTTTCATACACCAATAGACTCTCAGTTCGTGTTTTTGTTTGCTCGCTGACAACAGTAGCAGCAGAGGCAACAACAATAACAGTCTACCCTTTTTATGTTTTCTACTGATTTGCTACTTTGTCCTTTTAATTATGAAGCCGCACAAAAGTTGACTGGCACGTCCTTTCTTGTTGTCCTTTCGCACGCATTCGAGTCCTTTTTCAGCGTTGCTATTTCCTTGTCGTTTGCGCCCTCCTGCTGCTCTTCGGGCAAACAGTTCATAAATATTAAAAAATTTGCTGCCCCGGTATGCATAATTGAGTGACTGGCTGTCAGCTTCAATTGCTCAGCAGAACAGGACTCCATAGGAGTCCTTTTTGTTTACGTTTCTGTTTCTATTACTGTTTTTGTTTACGTCATTGCCCTTGCTTAATTTGCTAACTAGTTGATGGGCCTTACAGATTGCTTCTCTTACGTGGCGGCCGATCAGTGTGATGCGATTAACGGCACCTACTATCTTCGGCAGTGCTTCAACTCCAGCTACGCAGAGGCAAACAATATTACGGGCCTGGCCTTGCATGCCCTGAAGCGTCCTCCGGCCGAGGAGTACTTCAAGTGAGTGAACATTCCCATATCATTACAGATTACAGATTACTCTATCCTCTCTTCTCTCTTCTCTTTTCAGCAACTTTGTGCTAGGCCTCTCCGCGGGCATTGAAGAAACGGGCAGCATTAAAGTCTCTCTGGCCGCCTGCCTGCTCATCGCTTGGGCCATTGTGTTTCTGTGCCTGTGCAAGGGCGTCCAGTCTTCTGGCAAGGTCGTCTATTTTACAGCTCTCTTTCCGTATGTGGTTCTGGTCATACTCTTCTTCCGCGGCGTTACCCTTCCGGGCGCCAGTACGGGCATATTGTTTTATCTAACGCCCGATTGGAAGCAACTGGCCAATGCTCAAGTGAATCATTCGACTCCAACAAAGCCCTTAACATTATATATAAATTGAAAAATATTTTCTTTACAGGTCTGGGGCGATGCCGCGGTGCAGATATTTTTTGCTTTGAGCCCCGCATGGGGCGGCCTCATCACCCTCTCATCATACAACAAATTCTCCAATAACTGCTATAAGTATGTGTAATATATTCCTCTACTATCTATCTCTGCATATAAAACACTTAACATTTTAAACATATTCGAAATTGATATGCATAGAAATAAATCAATCGTTTTGATTGAGGAATAATTGGTGGATTTCTTTTTAAATAATTTCTCATTTATTAATTTGTTGATATAAAACTCAAATTCAGATAATTAAGTAATACATATTGAGGTGCGATGTATATAGTCTTATGCGCGCAGATTGGATTCTGTCCGTCTGGCACCTCGTCGTTATACTATATATTATATTTCCTAGAGTCTTACCAATATGTTTAAACGAGAGAAAAACTTGTCGAAAACGTGAACGAGAATGGAACATTTTGAAAACATATTGAAATTATTATTCAGCTTAATCTGTAATACAAATCTTATTTAAACTCCTAAACCGTAACAAATCCACTTAGGTCAAGTGGGTGCTTGGTAATTGAATTTGTTGTTTGCCTTCACTTATAAGTAATATCAATAAAACATGAATAAAATCAAATATCAACAAATATAAATATATTTCCTTACATTTTCCAGGGATGCTCTTATTGTTGCCTTCTGCAACATAGCCACCTCGTTCTTTGCGGGCCTAGTCATATTTTCCATAATTGGATTTCTGGCACATGAACTGGACGTGGAGGTGAAAAAGGTTGTGGATCAGGGCGCCGGCTTGGCATTCATCGTGTATCCGGAGGTGGTCACACGTCTGCCCATCTCTCCTGTTTGGTCTGTGCTGTTCTTTGTCATGCTGCTCACCCTCGGCCTGGACTCGCAGTTTGCTTTGATGGAAACCGTAACCACTGCCATTTTGGACAAGTTTCCAAATCTGCGACAATACAAAACCTGGGTTGTACTCTTTGTGGCCATATTTGGTTATACGGGTGGACTCGGCTTTACCACGAATGTGAGCATACTTCAGATATCCCCAAAATAATAACAATAATTAACGTAACCTTCCTTAGAGCGGCATGTACTGGCTACAGCTGATGGACAAATACGCCGCCAACTGGTCTGTGCTGCTTATAGCCATATTGGAGTGCCTGCTAATTGCCTGGATCTATGGCTCACAGCGCTTCCTCAACGACATCCAGGGCATGATTGGCAAGCGTTCGCGCCTGTGGAACTTTTTCTGGGGCTTCATGTGGCGCTATATAACGCCAGCAACGTTACTGGTGAGCTAACTGATTCCGATGCTTCTGTCTTCTTGCAGGCGAGCCTAATCTCTCTTTGTCCAATTCTTCTGTCGATAAATCCTGAGAACAATTTGAGATATTAATAATCTCTACTTCGTTTCTAGTTCATTTTATTCTTCAACTGGGTAGAGTACAAGCCTGCACAATATGGCCACTACATATACCCTTTATGGGCGGATATTGTGGGCTGGATCGTGGGTCTATTGCCGGTGCTTATCATAATTGCTGTCGGCATCCAACAAGTCTGCAAGGCTCCAAGCCATCTGGGCTTCAAGGAGCGGCTCAAGCATCTGCTGAAACCCACTGCCGAATGGGGACCTGCTGGCAGACCCTGTGTCAATTTACATGCCGAGCGTTATCAGAGCCAGAATTACGATGGTGTGACCAACACTCAAATACTGATAAGTGGAGCACCAACCGAAGTGATTCCCTACGAGGATGCAGGCAATTGCAACGATAACGACAATGACAACTGCAACCTCAACGGCAACGGCAACGGAAACGGCAACGGCAACGGAAACGGCAATGACAACGGCTATCGGGATGAGGTATTGCAACTCTGAGAGCGGGTTAACGCATCCTCGTCAGCGATAGCCGCCAGCGTTGACGTTGATGTGTTGCCCATGACGGTGGGTAAACTACCTGGGCCGAGCATATTGAAGACATCGGCCAGGCACAGCAGCAACAGCAATCAGCAGCAAGCTCCAGCGGAGAATGGACGTAACAAATCCATACCAACGGCAAACCCCAGCCGGCAGGCGCTCATCGGGGCAGAAAATGATGTCAAAAAAACACCAGCAACAGCAACAGTTGCAGCTACCACGAAAGTGTTGTCTACAGGCACCATGAGCAGCGGACGTGAGTGCAACACCATGTCTACGTTTACTGCAGCTGGATCTGTACCGGAAACTGAGCCGAAGACATCTGCAGCTGTTGTTACCATCACACAAGCCAAAGCAGCAACAACTAGCAATATTGCTGCCATGCCAGCTGGCATGAAGCCAAATGTAGCGCTGACTACTTTTATGCCAGTCACAAAGCCCATAGCTACAGCTGTTGCAAACGGCCTACCAGGTAAACCTGCTGCAGCAGATGCAAATGGGGGTGTTGCCAGCACACCAGCAACTGTTGGCCAAGTTGGCGCAGCAACAACAGTTTCTGCAATTCAAAAGTCCCAAATAATAGACACAGCGAACGAGTCAATAAAGGTTATGTCAAGTGTGTCTGTTGCAAATAAAACGCTGAAGACAGCACCAACAGTTGCTGCGGTGACAGCATCCACATTAATTATAGCCAGCGACAAGTCAACAAAGATTATTACAACAATATCAAAGCCAAGTTCAAGCATTTCTACCAAGCCGGCAACAACTGTTGCTTCTACAACAGCAATAACTTTCAGTGTCACTGCCAAGCCTCAGGCAATGACGTCCGCAACTGTCCCTGCAACAAGTGCCGATAGTAAAGTATCTAAGCCAGCAGCATCAATTATTACTGCGCCAACTGCAACTACAGCAACCGAAAGAGTTGCTACTACGAAGTCAGCTGTACATATTGCTGATCCAGCGATTCCGATAACAATACCAAAACAAGCGGCATCTGTAGCCACACCAGCAATAGGGAAATTATCAACAACAGCAGCTACATCAAATACCACAACCTTATCATCCACAAAGAAAGTAATTGTAGCAGCAACAGCTAAGCCCACATCAACAACACCCACACCAAAGCCAGCATCACCTACTAAAAGCGCAGCAACTTTTCCAACAACGGCAAACACCACAGCGAGATCGCCTGCAAAAAAGAGCACAGCATCTCCGTCAACAGTATCGGCGGGAAGTCCGAAGTCAATAGCATCATCCCCTACTAAAAAGGCAACAACATTCCCAACATCAGCAACATCAAAGTCCGCAGCAGCAACTAAGCCCACAGCAACATCGCCTACTAAAAAGGTCATCACATTCTCAGCAACAACAACATCGCCCACAAAAAAGTCCACAACATTCGCAGCGACAGCAACGGTTGGTAGACCCCAAACAAGCAAGCAAGCAACGACATCCATCAGCAGCAGCAGCAACATGTCCCCAAAGCTGAACAAACCAACAGCAACAAGTTCGGCAAAGACAACATCAAGCACTACAGCCACAGTGAGCAAAACGAAAGGAACTGCAGCCCCTAAGAAATAAATGAAAGCTCAACTCGAAACCTGATGTAAGCCATAGTTCCAATATCGAACACTATTTTTCTAAGTACCTATATAGTCTACTGTAAAGGAACTCGAGCTAAGCAACATATTGGTTTTAAGCCTATATATAGCATAGTATATATATGTGTGTGTTATATATAGATATTTATATAAATGTTATTGCCTGTGTGTTTATATATGCGTAGATTTTATAAATATTTATTTATATTACTTTTACTTTGGCACCGAACAGCGACAGGAATTTTCTGGGAATTGCAACACTTTCAACAATTTCAAATAGTTTTCAAGACTCTACGAACATTTGCCAAAATATTGAAATTGTTTCAACAGATCAGACTTAATACAAATCGAAAATTTCGGAGTACCGAAATCTAAACGCCCTTGTAGCATATAATGGATTGATAAAGAACAAGATTTACAACCTATCCCAAAACTATTGTACATAAACGGTACAAATTTGAATTTATTTCAAATAATTGTAAATGTAAAACTTTATTTTATTATTTATTGAATTGAATTGTAAGAGGATTAACATGTGTATTTGCTGAAACCCAAATATTTACTAAATATTTTAGGTACGCTAGAGAAACAACATTTTAATATCGATTATTATCGATAAAAAATCCTGAAAGCAACCCATACATGTTACAGAAACAAAATTATAAGCCCGTAATCTGTATGGTCTCTACTTTGTGGGGTCAACGTACTTTTGGATTATACTTAAGGTATACCAACATTTCCAGCATGACCCGACCTAGATCGATAGCATGTTTGGGCTGAAGAAAGATTTGCATTAATTCGTTGCATGCAGATGGATCAAAGAAACATTTTGTAGATGATGATATTCTTAAAAGCATACAAACTATACTTAAATTAACTTAAAATTTGCAATTTCTTCTTATTAAAAGACTTTCATAATAAAAGCTCTGGATACTGTATACTGCAAGGGAATTTAAGCTGCACACATTTAAAACAAAATGATTCTTTACTGTAACACCAGCTATGTAATATATTCAAGACTCGTCTGCCTATCATGTATAAGTATATACACCAACTTTGTTGCAATAGTTCCTTAACAACTGATTTATCACTCTCTGTTCAGCTAAGTATTATGTTGAAAGACTCATTGCAATTACCAAAAAGTTAACGTAGTTTTTAGTAATTCATAGAATGGCTCGTCCCAATGTTGTGCGATAGAAAAGACGTATATTTAATATATAAATATATACATATATCCCGATTATATTTAACTATATTCTGTACCTATTGATTATGTTAAGGAACATTAGAAACGTAACCAAATCGAGAGCAATGTGCAAATGCAATGGAAGGAAAGAAACATTTATACATATATACAATATACCCTATATACATATATATTGAAATAACTACGTATACACAAATAATATTTATTTTTACTGCAAATGTTCTTTATAATATATTTTAAACCATTTTTAATGCATTTTATAAGGCTTGCAATGTGGCCAAAGGTCGAAGTAAGAGTTGGACTTAAAGAACTTTAATTTCAGTTTTAGTTGAACTTTTATGCATGCTAGTTAATACTTAAATGTCTGTATATTTAGAGTTATTGAAACAGTAAACACTTAAATGTATAACTCTATTCTGATAGGCCTAAATAAATGAATAAATGAGAGACTCATGTACCTAATGAAATGAAGATACGAGTGGATTTTTCAAAATGCATAAACCTATGGATCTTGCATCAACAGCAAAACTAAAAACCAAAAACTAACTCTAAGCAAATATTTAGAAATGTTTTATGTGTGTGTATGAGTGTGCAGTACTAGGATGAACACTCACCAAATAACTAAGTAAATACAAAAAAAAAAAAAAAACAACAAATAACAATAATTAAATTAAAGAAATAATAACAGAGGAATCTAGTTTGTTAGACAATTATTGTGTGTATTGTTATTGAAATATACTATTTATAAAAAAAATTATATATAAATAATATATATATATATACATATATGTTATTAGATGGAGAAAAAATCAAAAAGCTGTGTGTTGCCTGACAAAAAATATAAATTAAAACTAAAGCAAACAAAAAATAGTGTAAGAATTGTATAAAAATATACCTATTACATTTGTATGTGTTTGTACATCTAGCTAGAGAAAAAAATAAATAAAAAAAGATAATATTAAAATGAAAATATAATATATGATCTATGTAGAATCAAAAATATTTGAAATGTTTATATACAAAATACTGGAATTTAATTTTGTTAAATTTGTATGTTAAGTTTCCAACTAGCTTCTAAACTCTAAACCCGAAATTTGTGATAATTTTTTAAACTTTGTTAAATTTTGGAGCATTATGTATTGTCCACATATAGGAATAGAACTTAATTATATGCATATATAGTCAATGAGCATGTAAGAATATTACCAAAACAGGAATTTTATTCAATTGTTGCTCTTGAGTTGTTGTTTTTAGCGCAGTAGCTGTGACATAATATTACGAATCAAAGTACCTAGAATAAATTTACTGAATATGTATGTTAAATATATGTATATATGCATATATATGTACTTATAATAGTCCCACTGTTAAAGGATTAACCCATTGTCGCATGTCGTTTGTTTTTGTGAATGTGTCTGTACCTGTAAAACCAAAAAAATTATTGGTAGAAAATATATTATTATAAAAGTATTGAAATTATCAACAATAATCTAAATATGGAAATGTTCAATGGCTGTTAAAAACTTAAAATATGTATATGATCAAAATGCAATTGATAAACTCACATATATAAATGAGCTAAATATTTTAAGACATGCAAATCGAAAGCAATTTGCTCAAATCAAAATTTTTGTTGTCTCATACCTAAATAAAGAATATCTAGCAAAAGCTGTCAATTCCGGCAAACTAAATGTTCTGAGTATGCTCAACAATTTGTGAATGATGATAGCAAATAAGAAAGTTTACTTTAAAAATTATAAAACTAATAATAATAAAAAACAAATAACTAAAAAACACATTGCGAAAACACAGGAGCTTCAAATTTTTTACAAAACTTTGAGCTACGAAAGGAATAAAATAATAATACTTGGAGAATTTTCAAAATTTCAAAATTTCAAAATTCATATCGCTACATTAAGCCAATAAAAACCCAAAATAGTTATACGATGGAATCTGTAATCTGTAATCTTGAAAATATTTAACTACTCCCACCTTATTAATATGCTCGATGTACAATAAAAACAAAAATATATATATATATATATATATATATATATATATATATATATATACTGCAAAATAGAATTGATGTATTAACTATTAAGTAAGACAAACTTAATCGAATATGCAATTGATTTAAGTTGTTTTATGCAGCAGTCGGCACTGATCGACTAGGTAATGCTCTATGCCTAAATAACCTCAAAGTGTTGATATTACTTTAACATCTTCAGTGTTCTTAGAAAAACTTAAGAGTTGATAATTCAGTTTTAGACATGGGGCATACTAGAAACTAATGTTCAAATGTTGCCAATAATAATAATAACACTTGAGAACACTTCTCACTGTCCGCTCAATGTGTATATATAATATTTGATAACCCACAAAAAAATTGTTATACATATATCTATGTTTTAAGCGAGCATTGAGTAAATAGTTCAAATAATAATAATACAAAATAAAATACTTTGATGTTCTTGTAAATGGCCCATTAATATGTATTTGTGAATGTAAAAATGCAAGTATGATAAAAACTTCCAAAGCGGCCAACAAAACCAAATGTACTAAAAATATATGTCACTATATATAAGAAATATAATTGTATTAATAGATAATTTATGAATAAATATTTATGGGTTTTAACAAAACAAAGTGAGCAACTGAAAAGGGAATTGGAAAAAAATTAATTGTGGAGGGAAACAAGGATGATAGTTTTCCCACGGATTTGATAACCGTTATGGGCACCGAAGGCGTAATTCCCACCAATTTATAATCTGCCTACTCTCGCATTAACGGTATTAACCATATGTAAATTAATCCGGCCAAAGAGAGTGGCTCTATTTAAATAACTACGATGATGCGAAAAAACCTCAAATAAACACCCAAATAACCAACCAAGGGTTCTCACGAGTGAAATTTAATTTGAACCGTGGGACTCTCGCATCTTATTCAACAATAAGCGAACGGCACGTTGATGGACAACGCCACGGTCGCATCGTGGAATGCGTTGTCTAAATTTAGTTTTGTTCATGATTGATATTTGTACGTTTTCTGAGTATGTTTTACACTGCTTGTATTGAACTGCTTTAAATACTGCTTTAAATCTAGTCCATTTTAACTGCTTAAATGCTGAACTGCTTCAAACGACGTTGCAAATTTGATTTCATGGCAAATTAAAAAACATTAAATTGATTCATTATTAAGTTGTGTGACGTTAGGGCTTTTATATATATAAAAAAAACTTTACTGCATACAATAAGTGGAAAACTACCTTAATACCAAATGGCTTCCAAATCGCTCCGACTACTACTCCGCATAGCTTTTCCACTGATATTGGCAGTGGCTAAGCGCATGGCTACCAACTACAAATGGTGCACATCCGCCTATGCTGGAAGATGTACCAACTGAACACAAATTCAATTCATTATATGTATATTTTACAGTGAAATAAAAATCTTAAAACATAGCAGCTCACACCTTGTTATTTCTAAACTCAAGCAACATTTGAAATAGAGTAAGAGTCTCAAACTAACTCAAGCAAAATGCAAGGTTCCGATGCTCAGGTATTGTTTTCTTTTCTGTAAATTCACTTTCTCTACTGCATTAGCTAATAATTTGTATCAGCCAAAGCGTACTCAGAGCTATGTGAATGAAGCCTATCGCTTGCTACTCGAGAAACCTGGCGTGGAGGAGGTGCTCATCATGAATCATTCGGGAGTGCCAGTCAAAACTTCAATGTCGCGCCAGGATGCACTGCAGCATGCATGCCTCTATGACAATTTCCGTGAAAAGACTCAGGCATTCCTACAAAAAATGGAACCGCCGCAAACTCTATGCATGCTACGTGTGCGCACCAAATTGCATGAGGTCCTCATAACTCCCGATGCCAAGATTACAATCTTGGTTGTTCAGAATGCAAAGGACGCATACATGAAGACCTTAGACCCCTAGAGTCAAGAAACTAGAGGTACATATATCATACATACATGTTCATGATTAACCAATAAATTGAGAGTCGTCGCTGCCAGACTATATCACGCACATAAACACATTATTCTCACCAGACCCACAGCTGTTAGCTTATCAATAGGCCACTCTTGCAACGTGGATAAGCCTGCTTCTCGATAACACACTTTCTCAGCACTTGCCTAAAGTTTCTTTCAGTGCTCAGCTGTCAACCTAACGCATTCGTTTAGGAACAGTTGCTCGATTCGCAATCATAATAATGGATATTCAATCAAGTGTGCGACTTCTTCTATCAGTTCTTCTTTGCACAGGCTCGCGCCCTGCTCACTGCGACATTGCAAGTGAGGGTCGCTACCCCCAGACGATGGTCAATTCCATTCTAGATTTATATACAGGAACAAGCAGCAGCAAACACAGTGGAGCATCACCGACAATGATTCCTGATGATAACAAAGCGGATTTCGAGAGAGTGCCCATTGTGCCGACACACATTTATCCTTATTTATTGCTGTCGCTATGGGTAACATGCATAAGTATAAGGATTATGCCTTTGGACAGTATAGAAACTTATGCGCTTCCCTTACAGCCTGCATCGTCTGTTGCTGCTTGTACTGCAAGTGCCAGCAGGCGGACAGTATGACTACGTACAACTCAAATGGCTTCGAGCTACGGGAAGTTCATGTACAGGATCATCCTTTTCCGCACGCCAGGGGCTGCGTCTGCCTGGGCTGTTTGCAGCGACAGGTGGCCAAGGAGGAGCATCTGAAACGCGAACACTAAACACAGCTGGCTAAGTAAGAAACATAAGTGTATATTTAAGATTTGGCCATAGATATATATGTATACATATACATTATCAAAAATTAATACTAAATGAACATAAATTCGTCTTTTCATCGAATGTCTTCAGGAACTTTGCTCTGATTTCATACAGTGTAAATAAATTCTCATTCTTTGGATAGTTGCGTTGTGCAAGACTTCAAGAATAATACCTCAACTGCTTCTATTTAATCTGCAGCTTGGATAATGTAAGCTGATCCACATCCAGCGGTGAGAGAGTCAGTTTCATATTAAACTGTTTGGCCAGCAGCCGCAGCACATCAAACTCCTTGTCCGTGTACATTTTGCGACTCATATTGAGCGACTGCAAGGAGGAATTGTTGAACTCTTCCAGTTGCGATTGGAAATCGCGTTTGAGCTGTAGATTCGAAAAGTTTACTTCAGATTTCTCCACAGGTTGCTCTTTGCCGGCCAGCGCACGTGTCCAAATCTCACGCATAGACTTCTTATATTTGCTAACACGCTGCTCTACTTTGATAATCTCCTCACTTATCTCCTTGTTGTTGGGCTGCTTGGCCTGTGCTTGCACAAAGCATTTGCGTGCCTGCTCGTATTCTCCCAGAGCGGCTAGAGCGCGTCCCTCTTGGAACAGAGCCTTGCAGGAAGGCTGATTGTGAGTCAACAGCCGTAGAGCTTTCATGGCAATGCACACGCTCGCTGGCTTGTTCATCTTGTTGTTGCACACCATTAAATTGATGTAGAGCGTAATGAGCAGTTCCCGCTGCTTGATCTCATCCTTTTCGTCCGCTAGGCGGCAATAGTTGAGCGAAGTAATGGCTCGTTCAAAAGCCTTAACTGCATTGCGATAGGAACCACGTTTCACACAATCCTTGCCATGCAAATGCATATCCTGTGCCTTGGGAAAGACCACCGCAAACTTGTTGCGATCCTCGGGCGCAATCTTTTCTAGAGAATTCTCATCGCCAACCAATGTGAATTCGATTATTTCAATTTTAAACAAGGCATCGGCACATGGCTTTATGCGTGGCGGACAGCCCATCTCGTGGAACAATAAGTGGTATGAAATGATGAATTCCGATTGCTCGTAGACATACATGGTGCGCACTGCAGCCTCGAGACCCTCTAGAACCATTTGATGGCCCGTTTCGAACTCAAATTTAGTTCCACGGAGCATGGACGAATCAAATGGAGCGGTCTGGCCTTCCCAGTAGGCGGTGTAACGCAAAGCCACGCGAGCCTTGTCCGGGACGGGGCCCTGTTCCTTGACACCTGCTCGTGTAATTCGCTTGTAAATATGCTCTCCCATCGGAGTCATCAGCTGGCGCAGCTCATCAAAGGAACGCGTCCAGGGCGACACGAGCGCTTCATGATCAATTGCCTCCTCATTAATATCTTCATCGTTGTCATCCACAGCAAAATCATCATAGGCAGCATTATTATAGTTTGCCGTATCTACTTCAAATTGAGTGCCATTATTTATCAAATCTCTAAAAATTAAAGAATAATTTATACATATTCAATCAGCCTTCACGTTCTTTTCTTCCAACTTACGCAAATGACAATGGCTCCTTCAGCAGTTGAGGGTTTGTATTGTATGTGTCCTCCATTGCAACAGAAAACTTTAAAATCAAATTAATATTCGGAATTATAACGCGTTCAGCACACAATGCCGATTTCCTACGCAATAAGGAACACACTTTCTTTTTTCAAGCAGCCTTTCGATAATACGTTTCAGCGATCTGTCATCGAATTAAATCTGTGTTGGAAAACGACGTACGTAAAGCTGCATGTGCAGCAAATGCTACTTAATAATTGAGAATCGAAAAGTTCAGTTAAACGAGCGCTGCTCGTTAAGATATTCTTATTTACATATTTATTTATACATTTCTTTGAAAATGAACACTTATAACGCGCGAGTACCAGCTTATTGAAATATATTTTTGGGTGCACACATACATATAATACAAAATAACAAACAAAAATAATAAACAAGGAATGCTTAATGATGGCGACAAAAACCAAGATTGGTTTAGTGGTTCCCTTATAGACGGCGATATGATTAATATGCATTCGAATTTATGAGCTAATCTAAAGTATAATTATATAAAATCATTTGAAGTTTACCAATTGGACATCGAGCTAATACATTCACTTCTTTAGCAGCTTATTCATATCTTTGTTTTGCTTTGCCATGTTGATGTCCACGCTCTCAATTTTGTAGTTCATATTGTCCAGCAAACCGTTCTGCGACTCAATTTCGGTGCCCAAATCAGTGGCCAAGAACTTAAGGCGAGACAGATTATCGCACATCTCGTCGAGATTCGATTCCAGCTGCTTCTGAAAGGGATTCGACGCGCGTTGCTGAGCCACCGACTGACGCTGATGAAAGGAATTGCTATCGTCTCGTAAACGACTGACTGGATGATTGTCATAGCGCTCTGTTGGAGACATCGGCTGCTTGGGTATTGCGCCACCACCACCAGCACCACCTGCCATCGAATTGATATTTGAGTTGGTCTCCTGCGACATTTGACTGCCAGAAGGTGAGGCAGTGGCCGTCGGAGCATCCCGATTGCCAGACAAATAGTTCTTAAGACCGCCAAAAACACTTTTCAATCCATTCAAATGACGCTGACTAAATCTTAGTGTAGAGTTTATTTCATCCAACTGATTTGATGTCTTTTCTAGTTGCTCCCGCTGCCTGGCCAGCTCCACAGCTGTTGCTCTACCCACATCTTCCGTTTCGTAGAGCAGACCTGAATACGAGATTCTCTAATTAGTACGCCCACAAATAAATATGTATATTTTAATCTTGTGAACATACCCAAACTTTTTTGTGTTGAGTCCAGCGTACGCTGCTCTATTTGTCTGCGCTTCTCTGCATAGGCCTGTCTTTGCGCTGCGATTGATGACGATGTTGATATCTCGTCATCATCTTCGAATGGATTCGTACTGCGCTGTGGCCTGTTTTCTGCACTTGTTCGCGTGTTTCGCAAAAACAAGTCATCGTCAATGTCCGCAAACTTATCTATATCAAAATGATCATTCACTGGCTGCAGATAGTTGTTGGCCATAATTGAAGTGCGTTTGACCAATGAGCACAATTATTAAAACGATTTTATTATATTAATTTTGTTGTTGTCGTAGTGTCCAATTTACTATTAATTTTATATTTTTTCTTTGTTGTTATTCGTTTAGTTATCGGATATACAATCGTTATCTAATAGATATCGATAGTTGACTTACGATGGTTATAATATATTAGAATCATTGTAAACACTTACCTGTAAATATTCAAATAATCGATTGTACGATAAGTCATCTCTAATGTCAATGCATACTAACACATCTCTACTGTATTGGACGGGACGGCTCCGCGTCCGCAATTTTTACGTTTGTTTTAAACAAAAAAATCAGATCTAAGCAAACGAAATCATAGTGAAAATTTAGTGAAAATATAGCGAAATTGATAGCGTTTTATCCACAATATACACAGAACACTCTGCTAACATGCATTGTACCTTAAAAATTTTGGCCGCGTCATATGTCTTCGTCACGCTACTCGCTGCACAAAGCGTTGCTGGTGACCGTTCTTCGACGACGACCAAAAAAGTGTCGCAGGCAAATGGCAACTTAATCGAGTTGGACGAGGATAATTGGCATTTAATGTTAAATGGCGAATGGATGATTGAATTGTGAGTAAATCGAACAATAGAAATATACGAAAAAATCAACGCAGACGCAGTTTGTGTGGGGTGTTGCCGGTAAGCAGAAACTACAACACCAACAACAACTACAACAGTGAAGCTGGTGTTGGAGCTGGTTCTGGTTCTGTGGAATGTTGCATTCCGCATAGAGATGATGTGATGTTGCGTTGTGCTTTGTTGATTGGCGACGTCATTCGCTACCAGCCTGAGTCATAGCCCGGCAGTTGCTTTTTTACAGTTGTTTGCAAAAAAAAAAAAAGAAAAAGATAATTAAAAGAATTAAACAAATATTGAACATAACCAAAAATAATCAACTCGTGTCAAAGGTTTTCTGCTCTAGGACATGCAAAAATGTATAACTAAATCTGTATGTAATGCTAAAAGTCTAGGCATATAGCCAATATATCATATCATATATGTATCTGTCTTACGAGTAGAGTAGATTATATTTATGTATTAAAAAATATATATTATTTTATATATTTAATATGGTATTATGTCAACTCTTATTGCCGCAGTTTTGCTCCTTGGTGCCCAGCCTGCAAAAATTTGGCGCCTATTTGGGAACGCTACGCCAGCACAGCAAAGGATGTTAATGTGCATGTGGCCAAGATCGATGTAACCACATCGCCATCGCTTAGCGGACGCTTCTTTGTCACCGCTTTACCCACTATTTATCAGTAAGTTAAGAATATATACGAGATACAATTTTTAATTGGTATTATACTTTGCATTTAACGCAGTGTCAAGGATGGCGAATTCCGTCAATATCGTGGAGCGCGTGATGCCGATGCACTGTTGTACTTCTTGAAGAAGAAATCCTGGCAGAGTATTGAGCCGTTGTCCTCGTGGAAAAAGCCCGACACCATTCATATGTCGCTACTATCCTATTTCTTTAAGCTGTCACACACACTGAAGGTACATAACCCATGCAATCGCTTGTTTACGCTTGCTTCGGTTCGATTATGTCGTAGCTTAGTTCAATGGACGCATGCGGAAGCTTATCTCGCGAGATTGGGCCAGAGGTTATATCGCATTTATTGTATATGTCCCAGGCAACTGTAACCGGGGTGCAAAGTTTATTAATTATTTAGATTTTCCAAATTGAGCTCAATCAATGCTTTCTAAGTTTCCGCAAATTGCCAAGCTTTTGCATAATGAATATGATGTATCTTGTATATACTAATAGCACACACAAAAACTCTTTAAGGATTTCAACGCGCGCCTGCAGGAGGAATATGGATTGCCCACCTGGGGCTCGTACGCACTCTTTGCCATAGCCACAATATTTGTGGGAGCTGCCCTCGGGTTGATGCTTGTGTGCATTGTGGACTTTGTTTACCCGCCAAAGAAAGCACAGCGTCAAAGCTTCTCCGAGTCACAGGAGCATCTAGCCGAAGGCGTAGAAGACTTAGCTACCGAGGAAATCGAGGACGATGATGAGCAGGCGGAGGGACACAACAGCGATGATGAAGATGAGGAGGAAGAAGGCGAAGAGGATGTTGCCGAAGTAGACGTAGAACAAAAGGAGCAAAATAATGGTGATAATGCAAATAAAAAGAAAGCAGAAAATAAGGCAGAGAAGATAGAAATAGAAACGACAGACAAATCGGCCGGCGATGAGGCGGCCGAGATCACAGATAAACCCAATACAGAGCAGGTGCGCAAGCGTAAACCCCGCAAGGCGGATTAAATAATGCTCAACCCATGCTGAGCGAGCATTGCGTAGGGTGGCAACAAAAAAGACTAACATAATATTACAAGAGAAACAATCGAAACATTAAAACATTGTAACAACAAATCCGCATTCTGCAATTTGTTGCTAATTGTAATTACTAACCTGTTTTGAATTGTTCAATTTCGCGCACAATACACGAAGTAATTTTGTCTCATTTCAAAATATTTCCCATCGAAGCTGCAGCAGACTTCTGAACGCGAAGATTTAGCTGAGCATCGACAACCGCAACCGCATCCTAGCACCAACATGTATTTCATAATTATAAATGAGCAACAATAATTAAATATTAGTAATTTTATTTAACGTTTGCATTCTACATCGCTTTTAATCAATGTGTTCACAATTATTTTCAAGGAAAATCATATTTTCTCAACTATCTTAATTTCCTAAATAAAAACTGCAAACTGTATTAGATTTGTGTATTACAAATGAAATTTATGTGTCTTTCGTCAACAAGCGAATGCAAATATTGCATTTAAAATCTCTTGATCTTGACTCAAGATATATTAAAGCGACCAAATAACATTTGAGCTGAAAATTAATTAAAAATATAATGCAACGAGGAAACTAAAAAATATTAAGAATTCAATTCATTGAAAAACAAATAAAAATCATTTAATGTGTATTTTACTAAAGTGTAATTCTATGTAAAACAATCACCATTAAAACACTTTAAATAAAAAATTATATATATACATACATATGTGAGTTTTGGTTACTATATATAGATATACATGTATAGATACAAATGTATTCGATCGAAATTTATAATTAAAATATGCTTCGTTTTGATTATACGAGAAAAGTAACATTTTATTTTGCCTGCGTACTTCGATTACATTTTACGTTTCACTGGTGGCAGCCATCCCTTCATCCGATGCTCATCCGCCAGCGTGCTATCGAGATCCAGGCAGGAGATACGCGCTAAGCTCTCTTTGTACCCGAGCAACTGCTTCGCATCCAGGTCGGAAACGTCGCCCTGTGCTTGATTCCCCATGTAGAAGGCCCTGTGGCACTTGCGTGCGAAATCCTTTTCTAGAGTCTTGTCGACGCGCAGATAACGACGGCAATTATCAGCCACAGAGGAGGAACGCTTCCGTATTTGGATCTCACGGTGCGGGACGAATGGTGACAGCGGAGTATCCTGCAGCTGAGCAGTTACAGCGCGTGTGTAGAAACCATACTTGTTCATTGTATCCGATCTAGAAATTTGGAATATGCTTTTTTGGTTTTTGATTTTTCCAACACATTTATTTTCAAACAAAAGTCGGGAATTTTATAAATGAAACAGACTTATTTTTCATTTGTAATTTTGATGTATTTGTATTTTTGTCGTTTGTAATTTACAAGTTTGATCTAACTTAAATGTCGAGAGCGAAACTAAACCAAAGATTTACATTTTTATACATTTATTTGCATTTTATTAAATAGCTTTATTAGTGTATGAAAAAATCCCTGCAATTTCGTTATGTTTAAAACTACAATGATAATATATATGTAACTGTGAGTGTGTGTGTTTGCCAAATTCGTTATTTCTTAGAAATTCATATTAATTGTTGCCAAAGGAATATCTATTGTTTACCCATTGTTATTGTTATAGTTACTGTTACTGTTAAGGTAACTGTTACTGTTACTGGTATAAAAAAGTATAAAAGTTGTACATATATTTATGTATTTACTTCATTTGCGCCTGCACTTAAACGTAAACTTGTTTAATCTGCCTGCTTTGTTGTTGCTTGGTTTAAGTTTTGTTTTCGTTTTTTTCTTTTCACTTGGCACTTGTGATCAATGAATTAACTGTTGCTGGTTAGTTAGGTATATTAAAGAGAAACAAAATGACAACATTTTGATTGATAAACAAATAACAGATTCAACAAATGGCTATGGCTATTGTAGATTCGATGCGATTTAACGGTAGGGACTTTGAGGGGTTTGTAGGTACTTGGTGTGTGTGTGTGTGTATAAATAAATTTCTATATATAAAATATATATTTGATATATATTTGTTTGGTTGTAAAAATTGTACTATTGCAGCGTATGGAGGAAGTTTGTGGGGAAAAGGATGTAGGGAGAAGGGAATATTTTGTGTGTTTGTGTTCATGTTTTCAAATACTTTAAGTAATTGTATATGTATGAATGTGTGTGTGATAAATTTTGGATTTGCAGTTAATTCGTATGTTTCTTTTCTTTCGTGGTTTTAACAAACGCCAAATGCTTACACAAGTATGAATTTAGATGTCTGCATATTGTGTGTAAGTGGTTTTCTGACAGAAAAAACAATCGTAATTACTTTAAATATTTAAAAAGCATTAATCGTGTGCATTAAACATTTTGCAAATGCAACTGAAAGCAAAGAAACGGGCAAAAAATTTACGATTCAAGTATTCAAAAAAAAAAATATATATATTGACAGCTAGCAAGCAGTGTTGCCACCCATCTCAGAGTCTGGAAGCTATCGATAATAATTTAGCACATTTTTTGCATTGAGCTTTCAATTACACTTGTGGGAGGGTGTTGGTGGCGTTGCCATTGTTGTAAAATTAACTTTTGTATTGAAGGCGCGCAAAAGCTAATTTTAAAACAACGCAATTGTCTTAAACTACTAAATAACTGGTTAGTTATATATGAGGTATTTGTATGTGTTGAGTGTTGTTTGTGGAAATTTTGTGTGGCGAATTTGTGAAATTTTGTAAAC
Source organism: Drosophila buzzatii (assembly GCA_035045845.1). Classification (NCBI taxonomy): domain Eukaryota; kingdom Metazoa; phylum Arthropoda; class Insecta; order Diptera; family Drosophilidae; genus Drosophila; species Drosophila buzzatii. The sequence goes on along the minus strand of JAWNOS010000373.1, from coordinate 398,851 downwards.
CGGTCTATTGCATAAAATTGCAGGTCCGTCGCCTTGCAGTCGCAAAGGACGTGAAAAAATGTAGCAGTAATATTTAAAAAACTAGTTGCCGCCGGCTATGCGACAAAGTCGAGCGGCCGATTGAAGCCACCCTTGCGGTTCATATACTGGCGATACTTGCGCTTGAGGATTACATGCACTTCGCCAACATCGTTGCCCTCGACTTTCTTGTTCTTGGTGGTGTCAAAGGTGCAGAAGCCCATTGTCTTCAGCATCTCAACCTCTTCCGGCGATTTACCCTCCAGGTCTGCTTCATTGATCTTTGGACGCTCTGCAGCTGCATTCGCTGAATTGTTCCGTGTAGCGCGTCTCGATGTCGAAGGGCCCGAGCTGCTTCCTGCACCACGTGAACGAGATCTGTGAAAGGATATGCGAGACAGAGAGAGCGGTTCCTACTTAATGAACTGGAAGTTGATTGCATATAAATTATAAATGAAAATACATTCATATACACAGATGCACATACACAGGATATGCACTTGGACAAACTAGGGCAGGGTCATTTGTATATATGTATGTATAAATTAGACAGCATTTTGAGGAATTAATTATGAAACGTGACACCTTTCAATATTAATATTATACAACTGGTTATGAACCAAACTTATTTGTGGTTGTCTTGTATTTTTGCAGACTGTTTACAAAAGATAACAAAATAAATCTGTGTGTGTGCTTAAATATACTAGAAATCTATTCTGTTCGCTTAGGACATCTCCTCGATGAGTGTGGCACGTAGCTTTGTTGTCACCGTCGCCGGCTGTGCTTGATTTAACTTGAACACGCTCTCAATGACGGAAATCTCGGTGGCTGTCGTATTCATGCCCACAAACGAAATCCAATCGTTGACGACCATGCCGGCAGCGAGGACTTCGCTGCCACGATTCACAGTGCCTGCAACTAGAGGCACTTGCAGCAGGGACGACAGCTCATCTTGATCCTGTATGCTGGTCTTCGGATGTACCATGCCGCCCTGATTGCTCAGCACTGTGTAGGAGCCGACCAGTGTGTTGTCGGCAATGGTCTGGCGAAACACTTCTACATTGAGCACATCCGATATGATCTCCTCCGTTTCTTTATCCAAATCGGGATGAACCAGTGCCACATAATCATTGCACGCAATCACATTGCCCAAAGCAGACAGACGTTCCTCAACACGTTGTATCTTAACGGCATCCGGCAGACTGTTGCGCAAATGTTGCAGCTCCTCATCGGTGGTGGAATGTGGCACCAGCAGCCCGTTGCGATTGCCGACAGTGAGCCGGCCAATAATACGGCACCCGCCGATGTTGGCATGGATGACGGGTATGGTTTCGGCCAATTCGGCCTCGTAGGCACTATAGAATGTCTCTGAGCCGCCTATGGCTACCAAGCAGTATGTGTTTGTTAGTTTGCTAAAGACGCCGATATCGTCATTATTCTCGAATTGCACGCGTAGCGCCATTTTGTGGGTAATTTAGTATATTTTCTTTTTTGTCGTGTCTAAAACTTTATTCTCTGCGAGTTGTCGACTTTCTAATGCCCAACACCAGCCACTACCTGGTATTGATACAATTTAATATACTACTTTAAGTTGTATTGTGAAATTCGCGTATTTCGCTTCACGTGGTAATTTGCTAAACGGTTGCCGAAAGAACAATTGATCTGGAGATGGGAGACAGCGAACTAGTGAGCTGTCAAATAGCACACACAGCACAGACAGGGTTGCATTACCACATAAATAATTGAACTAGTTCTTTGAAATTGCCACGCTTTAAATTTAACTTTTAATCACCAAGCATACCAAATTCTATATGGTGGTGCTTAGTGATTATATATGTAATTAGTGTTTTAAAAAATGGCTAGTACTTTATACTTATCGTTGTGGTTTGGTACACTACACTTGCTTATTCACCTCGAACGCCTTCCTCTCGCACGGTCCCTGTCACGGCTGCGACTTCTTTCGCGCTCACGATCACGTTCCCTGTCACGGCGACTGCTGCTGGTGCCAATGCCAATGGCTTCTCTTTCTCTTGAGCGTCGTTCTCGCCGCTTTTTGCGCTCTGTGCGCTCCTTTTCCCTTCGTCTGTGCGCGGGCGAAGTGGGACTGCGGCTGCGACCCATCTTAATCCTTAATTCTTATGTGTACGTTTTTTAAACGTTTAGAAATATACAAAATGCCTGGGCAGAAAGTTGCATTTATAGGTATTTTTGTTAACACTAATTGATTATCGCGAACACTCACCGTTGCTTAATGCTGTGTCTAACTTAAATTGGATGACACCGGCATTAAGTCGAACGCTCTAAACCTAAAACTAAGCGTAAAAACGAAGCGCGTTCCTTCACACCCGCGACGCCAAAACAGACTGCAAATGGCCGCTTGTCACAACAGCTGATTTTTATTCGTATGGTGGACTTTTACCTTTTATCGGAATGTTATGAGTGTGACCATACTTGTCGATATTTCATATTCGATATCTGACAAAAATACCAAAGGCGGGAATTTAAATAAATATTACCACTAACCATACAACACACTAACCATACAACACATGTATGGTGATATTACTTAGTGATATTACTGAGTTAGCTACATGCAATAACCATATCGTTAGTACTACTTAAAATTAATTTGAAATTATTTGAATTTTCGAAATATTATTTCGAAAAGATTAAGGCATATCAATTGCTTCTACAGTTTTTCAGCCATTTTCATTATCCAATTATTACCGCCAAAAGGAGGTGATTATCGATATGCCTCGTCAATTATTTTCAAACATATATTTTAATATTTATATATGTATATAATTAGATTATATTGGAATACATTCTACATATTCAATTATTTGCCGCAATTGATTTCTATTCAAATGTGATTATTAATGTTAGATTAATTTAAACAGAACACTCCCAGCAAAAGTTCAATTGAATAAGGTCATCAATAGCATACAACATACTTGTATTTCTCTCTCTGTGTGTGTGTGTGTGTGTATGTGAATAGGAATATGCATCACATAGCAACGATCGCTTTAATATTACAAATTTATAATATTCTTTTCAACCTTTACATAATAAAGATTCTTTAAAATCGCAGGCGCCAGTTAAGTGGTAACGATTCCAATTAGCACATACATATATGCATGCATAGACGTGTTATCGCATTATCATCTACTGTTCTTATCAAAAAGAAGCTGTGCAACTTAATGCCATGTTGTTTATATACGCGAATAAGCACAACAAAACACAACAATGAAGAGGAAGCACGAACAGCTGTTACTACATGCCAAAAAGCTCTTAGTGAGAGCTTTTGTGTTGGGGCCCGCAATCGCTGTTCATCGCAGTTCTCAATTAGCAGGCAGCGCCGGTGGGTGCGCGAATTCTTTTCCATTTAGTTGATATTTCTGTGTATTTTAAATTCAAGTGATTTGCAAGATGGGCGACCCAATGAAAGTGGAAGTTAAGGACATTGACAAGCTGTTCGAAATGGATGGCTACCTAAAGCCTTTCGAGCGTGAGATACGTCGCCGGTAAGTTCGAATTTTTATCACACAGTCCTACATTTTGGGAACGACGCGGATCATATAATCCGAATTTGTACCGGCTGATAAGCGGCTCACAGCGGAATAGGGCAGTATGTTGTTATTGTTTCCCATATGCCCTACATAATCAAATCAACTTTGCAGTAAGCCCCAAGTGCAATTGGAAAAAATGCGGCGGTCAATGTCAGCTGAAGGTCGTGCGTCTATTTTGCTTCGCTTTATTGTTTTTTGCGTATGCGTACGATTTATAACCAGATGCAGCAAAAACATTTGGAACTGCCGTCGCATGATTCGTTAGCGTTGGCCTTGAGATCTGAACTTGATTTCCGTGTTTTGTTTCGTTAATTTTTTATGCAGACATGGCATACTGCAGGATTGGATTGCCAAGATTGATCAATGCGAGGGCGGCTTGGAAGAGTTCTCGCAGGGCTACAAATACTACGGCCTACACTTTCAGCCGGATAATTCAGTGATAGCACGCGAGTGGGCGCCAGGTGCAAGAGATGTGTATCTTACTGGCGATTTCAGTGAGTATGCAAACATACTCTCTTGAGGAGATCAAATGAATTTTATTTTGCTGCTCGTTAAGGATGTGCAAGCGAGCTAGCAACAGTTTTGGCCTTGCTTTCGAATTCGCCCTTAAAAGCTGTTTAAATATCGATAGTCGATCAAATTCAATTGGATAATATTATCGATTGAAAACCCAATTTGAATTTGAAAAAAGTATTTTTATGGCAATTTGCTGATTATAGTCAATTTATTACCGATTATGAGCGCTATTATCGATAATTAAACAGTCTCATTGAAAAGGTATCCTTGCTTATATGACACTTTTAAATTCGTCCAGACAATTGGCATTGGGAATCTCATCCGTACAAGAAGCTGCCCTTTGGTAAATGGGAGCTTCATTTGCCCGCCAATCCAGATGGCAGTGCACCGATTAAGCACCTCAGCGAAATAAAGGTCATCATACGCAATCAGCACGGACAGCTACTGGATCGTCTCTCGCCCTGGGCCAAGTATGTAGTGCAACCGCCCAAGAGCGCCAACCAGGGTGTCAACTACAAGCAGTATGTGTGGCAGCCACCAGAAGGAGAACGGTATCAACGACAGAATTCGCGCCCGCCCAAGCCCAAGTCGTTGAGGATCTACGAGTGCCATGTGGGCATTGCGTCGCAGGAGCCTCGAGTGGGCAGCTATGATGAGTTCGCGGATCGCATTGTGCCGCGAATCAAGCGACAAGGCTACAACTGCATCCAGGTGATGGCCATCATGGAGCACGCTTACTACGCCAGCTTCGGTTACCAAGTGACCAGTTTCTACGCTGCTTCCAGTCGCTACGGCAATCCGGAGCAACTCAAGCGCATGATCGATGTGGCCCATGCCCAGGGTCTCTATGTGTTACTCGATGTGGTGCACTCTCATGCGTCCAAGAACGTGCAGGATGGCCTCAACCAATTCGATGGGACCAACAGCTGCTTCTTCCACGACGGCGCACGTGGCGAGCATTCCCTTTGGGACAGTCGTCTGTTTAACTACACGGAATACGAAGTCCTGCGCTTCTTGCTCTCCAACTTGCGCTGGTGGCATGATGAGTACAATTTCGATGGTTATCGCTTCGATGGCGTTACCTCCATGCTGTACCATTCACGCGGCATCGGCGAAGGCTTCAGCGGGGACTATAACGAATACTTTGGCCTCAACGTGGACACAGACGCACTTAACTATCTCGGTCTCTCAAATTACATGCTGCACAAGCTGGATCCAGAGGTCATAACCATAGCTGAGGTAAAAATTGTGTCCTAGCTCAGACTGTTTTTGTTTCTAACTAGGCTTTCTCCTTGGTAGGATGTCTCTGGCATGCCGACGCTGTGCCGTCCCGTGTCGGAGGGTGGCATTGGCTTTGACTATCGCCTGGGGATGGCCATTCCAGATAAATGGATCGAGCTGCTGAAGGAACAAAGCGATGATCAGTGGGACATTGGCAACATTGTGCACACACTGACCAACCGCCGCTGGATGGAGAACACAGTGGCCTATGCCGAGTCCCATGACCAGGCACTGGTTGGTGACAAGACCATTGCCTTCTGGCTAATGGACAAGGAAATGTACACTCATATGTCGACAGTATCAGATCCGTCCTTAATTATCGACCGCGGACTGGCATTGCATAAGATGATACGCCTCATCACACATGCCTTAGGAGGAGAGGCATATCTCAATTTCATGGGCAACGAGTTCGGGCATCCCGAGTGGCTGGACTTTCCGCGAGTGGGCAACAATGACTCGTACCACTATGCGCGTCGCCAATGGAATTTGGTGGATGATAATCTGCTGAAGTACAAGTACCTTAACGAGTTTGATCGGGCCATGAATGAGCTGGAGGAACGCTACGGCTGGCTACACTCTGGCCCCGCCTACGTGAGCTGGAAACACCAGAGCGACAAGACAATCCACTTTGAGCGCGCAGGACTCGTGTTTGTGTTCAACTTCCATCCCACCCAGAGCTTCAGTGACTACCGCGTGGGCACCAATTGGGCTGGCACCTATCAGGCTGTGCTCTCCTCCGATGATCCCCTCTTCGGCGGCCACAATCGCATCGACATGAATTGCAAGCATCATTCGGACCCCTGGGGCCATGCAGGTCGCTCCAACTTCATTCAAGTCTACACACCCTGTCGCACGGCCGTAGTTTATGCGCGCATCAGCGACTAGCTGCACTTGTTGAATCAATTTGTTGATATCTAACTAATATATGCATATACTGGGTGAATTTCGAAATTAGTTAAAGTTCTTGTTTATGTTACGACGGTCTTCATTGAAATATATACACAACTGAGATATAGTTTTACAAGACATCTTTTATACCTTTGGGAATTACTTTCACAGCAGAAACTTTTTCGAAAAGGAATTCGGATAGTATATTTGGTAAGAATTCATTCACTTACCACAATAAATATTTCAATTAATTCCCATAGGTAAAATCTGATATTTTCATGTTTAAATTTTATTTATTTTAGTTCTTTATTTGCTTTGAATTTTTAAAATTGTATTTTTTTCGTTTATAATAAATATATATTTATATATGTATAGGTAATTATTACTCAGATTTTTTATACATATGTATTCTACTCATGTTTGCTTAATTATTTGCTTGCAGTTTCGTTAATTCGTTACGACTTAATCTAAATAATTATCTTACAAAAAGTGTGCCTAATTCTTTTGTTTTTTTTTTCCTTTTGCATTTTTTCTCAATCTTAATGTAAATATGGTTTGAATCTTTATCATTGTCTTCCAATAGTTATAGTTAGTTAGTCCTAGTTTAGCTTTTAAGTTTTTTTTTTTTTTTTTTTTTTTTTTGCACTGTGATTATGAAAAAATACTTTGATCTTAAATATGGTACCTCGCTTAGTATTAACAACTTAGGTCAGTGCTATGCTTCAATTCTTAGGCTTAACTTTATTGATAATCAATGAATTGTTCTTAGCATATGCGGATGGCTTAACAAAATTGCAAATAATATATATATTGTTTTCTTTTTTAAATAATATACAACATGTGGGGAAATCTGTGAAGATAGTCTGGATTTTTTTTTTTTTTTTTTTTTTGGGAGCAACAATAAAAAATAAAGTAAAATATAAATAAATACGGACAATATTTGAAATGTCAATAAATGAAATACGTTGCATAGCTGCCAGATAACCGAAGCGGCTTCATTTATATATAAAAAAGTATTTATATATAATGCAAAGGAACAAATTATTTATGTATATCATTTATATATGTATTTAAGAGTTAGTTAAAAATATTAAAATATTTAGTAAGCTGAAATTTAGTTTAGGTTTTTTCTTCTTTGCAAATAATACAGCTTAAGTTCGTTCTACTTTTACATATTAAATTAAGTTAAGCATAAATTTTGTCTGGCGCTGAGCTCACACCTGAGGCCAGCGCCTGGTCAAAATATGAATTAAAAAACTGGGCTCGGGTGTCGTATAGTTGGTTATTTGTTTTTCCACTTAGATATAGGCTACTTAATTCTTAAGAAATAATTTAAATGTTGTTTGAAATTTACAGAATTCGTTGCACAACACTGGATGTGCGTGAGTGTGCATGTGTATGTGTATGTGTGTATTTGTGTGTGTGTTTACATTATGAACAACATTTCCTTGCATTCATTTTACATTTTGCGCACAACATGAACATAAACATGAATTATATATATATATATATATATATATATATATATAGTACATATGTGTATGTATAGGATTCTTTATGCTTAACATATATAGAAAAATAAATTTGGTATGCATTTTAACATTATGTAATATCAGTTGACTTTTCCTCTAATCTTCTTCGCATAGCTTTCGATTGAGTTGTGGCTGTTTTTTAAGTTAACCTGGCTTTTAATTGTTTAAATATCATATTTAATTAGATTTGGTTTTGATTTGCTTTTGTGGTGGCCAAATGCGTCGATTTTTGGTAGATGCCCTAGCAAAAATAATATCGAATATCGGGGCAAATGGAATATTGCGGATGGAAGGGAATTCTAGGAATTTGTTGCAGCGGCGGCAGAGCAACACAACGAGCCGTGCCACGTGTTGCTCTGCGACAGGTGCAACGTGTTGGTATTTAAAAGAAATAGGTGGTTGGCATTATTGTGGCATTATTCAAAAATCGACCCATTTGGCCACCCATTAGACCCTACGCGGCAAATAGTTGCGCTGCAGCAGCAACAGCTGCAGCCTGTTGCTGTTGCTGCTGCTGCTGTTGTTGCTGGTGATGCTGCTGCAACGGGGCCATAATTGGAATGGCGGTGCCATCGGCCGTCAGCAACAGCGTTTGCGTTTGTGCTGGTTGAGCTGCTGCTGCTGCAACTGGCGGCTCTGCCAAAGCCATATTGGTTGTCGGCCAGTCAGCGGGCAACACGATCAGCTGCTGCTGCCCAGCTTTGCTGGGATGAGCTATGATACTGCCGTCGGCTGACTGAACCAATATGGTGTTCGGCGGCAAATTGAAGCAGGTGACAGTACCATTGGGTCCCACGGTTTGTAGCTGCAGAGCGGCGGGTTGCTGTTGCTGCGGCTGCTGCAGCAGCATGGCCGATGTTGTCGCTGCAGCTGCGACTGCTGCTGCTGCAGCTGTCGCATTGGGATTGCTGTTACTGCTGCTAGTGAGATCGAGACCGTCATTGTCGTTGACTGCTTGTTGTAGTACCTGCTGCGGCTGCTCCTCGCAGCCAGTCACCTCCTCGTCGATGACCTCCTCTACCAGATCATCTTCGTTAAGCTCTTCGATGATGTCGTCTGTATTGTCCACATAGGTAGCTGCATCTAGAGCTACGTTGGCGCCCGTTGTACCCATGGGTGGTGAAGGCGTGGGCGTGGGCATTGCCAGATAACCATCTGCCGATTTGGCTGTTAGTGCTGTGCCTTTAGGTATGCGAAATTTGCGCAGGATTTGTGCTGTAGACGAGCACAAGCTGGTATTCAGTGCGTCCGCATCATCATAGACATCCTCATCAATGAGCTCCTCCTCCTCCTCGATCAACTGCTGCTGCTGCTGCTGCTGCTGCAGATTAGATGCGTCTGGCGCTATGATCACCTGGCGGTTGCGATTGGCATTCGCCTTGACGCGCAGCAAGGTGACCGCCGGCTTTCCACTCGTTTGACCGCCATTGAGTAGGGCGAGAGGTGGATGCTGCTGCTGCGGCTGTTGTTGTTGTTGTTGCTGCTGCTGCTGATGCTGCTTCTGGCCTTTGTGAACAGCTCCACGTGCAGCGAGCAATATGACTGGCGTCTTCTTGCCAATTGTGGTTTTTATGTTACTACTGGTGCTGCTGCTAACGTTGTTGTTGATGTTGCTGTTGCCAGCGGTGTTGTTGTTGTTGTTGTTAATGGCACCGCTGTCGTTGCTGTTGTTATTGCCATTGCTGTTGTTGTTAGAGTTTGGAATGAGAGATGAGACAGCATTGGGATTATTAGTGTGTTTGATTTGCACTTGCAAGTCGCGTTTGCTTTTCAAATGGCTACGAGTTTGTGTTACAAAGTCAGCGAATTTGTCAACGAAACTGACCGCGGCGCTACGATTGCTGTTGCTGTTGCTATTGCTGCTGCTGCAACTGTTGCTGCCGTCGGTGGCAAAAAGAGCGCGAGAATTTGCTTGCTTCAAGACAATCTCTTCGTAATAGATGCGATTCGCTTCGCGTTGGCGACGTTGCCGATCATTGTTGTTGTTGTTGTTGTTGTGAATGTTGTTCTGAATGTTGTTGTTGTTGTTGCGTGGTGTGTATGGCAGCTTGAACTGGGCATTCTTGTTGTTTATGTTGTTCTTGTTGTTGTATGTTTGTTGTTGTTTAGAAGAACCTGTGGTTGTTTTTGTTGTTGTTGTTGTTGTTGTGGTGGCGGTTGACGCATGTTGTTGTTGTATATATGAATTTTTGTGTGCAAATCATAAAAATATGACATTAAAACAACACAAAACATAAACACAACGGGCGAACCGAAAATAGTTGAGAAAAATTATGAAAAAGAAAAAATATTTGGTTGAATAAACAATTTGATTAGCATTTTGCTTAATTTTTAATTTTTCAGATTAGTTAAAGGTTTTTTTTTTTTTTTTTTTTTTTTTTTTTTTGTTCAGTTCTTGGGTTAGTAAATCATAATACATGTATTTGTTGATATGTATGTGTATATGAAGTGGGATGTGTGAGCTATGTACATGATATGGATAGATGTTGCTGTGAGTTTTATAGAAAATGTCCAATTGCTAGGCCAATTAATGAGATAAATTAATTAAAAGGGAATACAAATGAAAGTTTCCGTATTTGTGCTGCCTAAGAACTGTTTGGTAACAGAAACTGCACTGAAATTCAAATTTGAACTTTTTCCGATATTTAACAAAGAGTAGAATAAAATCGATATATCGAACTCGCGAATAATCAAAATGTTAGAGTTAACAGAAATTACAAATTTTATAACTGACTGTTTGGTATATTCTTTCCGTAAAAAAATACATTTAAAGAAAAATACGATTTGTAAATTTAAAAATGATGTGGCATAACCTTGAAACTAGTATTTCTAATAATCTGCACAATTATTCATTTTCTTATTCAAGTCTAAGACTTAAAGAAACTATATCTGCCCTAACACTGCAAAAATAACACTGAAACAAAGGACGGCATGCTGGATGTGTGTTAATAATGGATAATAGCTCGTGTGATGAATGCGCATATACGAAAATTGGTGGAACTCAAAGAAATATAACAAAAAAAAAAAAATACAAAATCAACAATAAAAAAAAAAAAACGAATTGAAAAAAGTACACATACCTTGCACTTAAAATGTCCAATTTTATATTTACAATTATACAAATATATTTAAGTTTAAATAAACATATATGTATGTGTATTTTATTTTAGTTTTCATTTTATTCGAGTATGTGGGAAGGGAGTCCAATGTGAGGCAAATGCAAATGAAATGTGTATGAAGTGCGCAAAAGTGAATAAAATGTGTGAAATTTTCTTTCGTCATACACCCACACACACTCACGCACACATATGCACAAACACTCGCTCCTCGCTCGACATCCTTATGTGTTTGTGTTCAGTGTTGTAAAATGTGTGTGTTAAATGAGTATTATGAGTAGGCGTTACGATATTTTAATTTTTTTCTTTTTTTGCATTGTAAATGGCTTCCATTTGCGTTGCTTTTAATTTGATCATTTCTTCATTGTGTTCAAAAATTAAAATTGTTTTGTTATAATTTTTTTTTTTTTTGGTACTTTGGCTGAAGTTGTTGCTTTTATATATTTCGCGGTGGTGTTGCATGTTTAGAGCGCTAGAAGCACGGCTTCTGATATATCGTAGCTATAGTTTTATTATTATTGTTTAGACGAGTTTATATGTTTTATTGTTTGAATCATTGATTGGTTGGTTGGTGGGTTGGTTTTGTGTACATAAAATAAAACAAGAGAAAAAGAAAGAAAAAAGAACAAAATCGCATTGAACACATTGTAATTAAAATCATTGTCGGAAGTGAAAAATAATAAAACAACAAATAATGTCTATATACAACAATTACTTCTTCATTATATATGAGCTTTTTTCATTTCGCAGATGGTAAAATGTTAATTTGAAGTTTCCATTTTAGAGCACTGGAAAAGTTTACGTAACCGAAAGCAAAAACAAAGCTAAACTGAAAGATTTGATGAACACAATTTATACGACAAAAAAATACCATATAAAAAATGCACAAATTAAAATTAAAAACTAAAACTAAACTACTCAAATATAATATTATGATATAATTATAGTCAACTCAAAATACTTAAATACATAAGCTTAAAGAAAAACTACATGAAAAATTGACTAAAAACTAAAAGTAAATCTGGTTAATGCGCATTTGCGTTGTACTTTAATTCGCAGTTCAAATTTGATTCTGAATGCGATTTCTGCTTGAAAGTAGTGTGTTTTAGTAGTGGTCGCGACGTTATTCAACACTAGTTGAGAACAGAAGTGAAACGAAACGGAATTGAACACAATGTAACGGTACAGCGACAGCAAATACGCAGCGCCGCCGTCGACTACAGAATTGATAAAAGAGAGAGCAATAGACAGAAAGAGAGAGAGAGAGAGAGAAATAGACAGAGATAGCGAGTAAATCAAACCAGAACGCGTTACACTAATAAAGTTACTTAATTTGTAGCGAGTAGCATATATATATATAATTTAATATATACATACAAATGTATATAAATAGAAAGAGAGAGAGAGAGAGAGAGAGAATGGGGGAGAAAGAGTTATTTGAGTGTGTTTACCTAATTTCTTTGGTTTCCAGCAGCGATGAGGTGTTCACATCGTTCACCGCATTTATCATTGACGTGGGCGAGAAGGGCAGGTGGTACATGGAGGCGGCATCCAGCGTATACGCGTCGCTGCTCTTTATTAGTAGCTCGTTCTTTAGCTCCATAAACTGTTGATGCGGATTGTGGCTAAATTGATGCTGCTGCAGCAACTGATGCTGCTGCTGTTGTTGCTGCTGCTGCTGTTGCTGGTGATGTTGCTGGGCGTCTAGCGCATTCGCATTCAACGTGGGCTGCGTGCTCGCGTGCGTGGTGAAGGTGTACTGAGGCGCCGCTGTTGCGCTCATCGTGTAGGGACACAGATCGCCCAGCTCCCCGGCCTCCAGCTTGGGCTGAAAGCTCTGCAGGCCATCGGGCGTCAGGATTTGATAGCTCTGCACGGTGCCGATGACATGTTGTTGCTGCTGCTGTTGCTGCTGCTCGTTCGGCAGCGTCGGCGTCGCCGCTGCCGTTGAGCTGAGGTAGGTCACATTGTCCAACTCGTAGTGCGTGGGCTGCGTCTGCGCCTGGCTGCTGCTCACCTGCTGCTGCTGTTGCTGCTGCTGTTGCTGCTGCTGCTGCTGTTGTAGCTGCTGTTGAGTCGTTGATTGGTACGTTGCTGTTGTCGCACGCTGCTGCGGCGCTGGCGCCGTTGTGTATATGGTCTGCGTGCCATCCAGCTGCAGTGGCACCAGATTGCCCGCCTGATCCTGGATCATGATGCTCTGGCCATGCAGCTGCTGCTGCAGAAGCGCCTGCTGCAGCTCCAACTGATTCGAGTAGATCAATGTTGTCGTCGTGGGTTGCGCATTCTGCGTGGGCGTGGCCTGGCCACGCTGCAGCGTCATAGAGTTGCTGGCGCCAGGATTGGCAAGAGCTAGCTGTGCACCGCCTGGCAGTATCATCCCGCTAAAGTCGAGCGAGGGCAATGTTTGTAGCTGTTGTTGCTGAGGTGCAGCTGCTACCACTTGTTGCTGCAATTGTTGCTGCTGCTGTTGTTGTTGCTGCTGCTGTTGTTGTTGCTGCTGCTGCTGTTGCTGCTGCTGTTGTTGCTGTTGTTGCTGCTGCTGATGCTGTTCCGATTCTGCATTCTGTACATCATCCAGCACACTATCAATCTGCGCCAACCGCTTTTTCGTGGGCGTGCTACTGGGCGTGCTCGCATCGCCCGACTTCAGCTTGCGCACGCGCGGTGTTTTGGAGGTGCGCGCTCGTTTCGCTGCCGGCGTGCCCGTCGCCTCCACCTTCTGCGGCGTACTCGTCGCCGAGCTGGGCGGCATGGGCACGTCCCCGTGCTTGTCCTTTTTGTGCATCTTCATTTTGTCTGGTCGCGAGAACTCCTTGTTGCAGATGGGACACGCGAAGATCTTGCGATTCTGGCCTTCGTGGAAGAGGTACGCGTGCCGCTGGAAGCTGTACTTGTTCTTGAACGTCTTGAAGATGTCGTTCTTGGCACAGACCAGGCAGTAGGCCACCCCGTCGATGATGTGTTCGTAGCGCGCTATATCCAATCCACGCACACTCATCTTCTCCAGGTACTCGCCCTGCTCGTCCTCCGCAATGACACGCGTTTTCCGTTTACGCTTCTGTTTCGCTGCCGCCGCCTTGGAGAGCAACCCAGGCATTGCATCATTGATGCCGTGTTGCGATTGCTGCTGCTGCTGTTGTTGTTGTTGTTGTTGTTGCTGCTGCTGCTGCTGCTGCTGGTGTTGGTCGTCAGGGCCACTGATTGTGTAGCTGGTGGTGCCAGCTGCCTGCTCGGCTGCCTCGGCCTCCACCTCGGCCTTGATCACTTGATATTCCTCAAAGTCATGATCGTGCTCCATGCTCTGCTCCTCGTACTTCACTTGCAGTCCACTTTCCTCGTCCTCCTCCAGCATCTCCTCGTCCTCGCCCACATGCTGCGGCTCGTACTTGATGATGTCCGCGGCGACGGCACTGCTGCCATTGCTCAGGCAATCGCTGCTGCCATTCTCACTCTTCAGCACATGGTACTCCTCGTAAGTGCTGCCATCGAACTCGATGATCGTGCCGTCTGTGTTGACTAGCGCTGTGGTCGTTGTTGTTGTCGTTGCGCTACCACCACCTGCGCCTGTATCCACGCTGTTAACGATTGGAGTCGCTGCGGCGGTGCTAACCGCTGTCGTGGGCAAGCCACCGTTATAGTTCTCAAAGACTATCGTCGTCGGCGTCTGGCCATCCTCTCCTGTTGTGGTTATATAGTGATATTGTGGTTGCTGCTGCTGCTGTTCCGTGGCTCCATTTGTTGTGGCGTTCGTGTGCAGGATGGAGGACGAACTAATAGTTGTGACCACATTGTCTTTTGTTTATATTGATTGAAAGTACATATTCGGTTTGGTTCATATAAAAGATGTGTTTGAATGTAATATTTGCATAAATAATCAATAAATCAATTCGAAAAATCGAAATCGTAATCGTAATCGAAATCGAAATCAACAATTCACTCATAAATCAAATACCGAAATCAAATGCTGTGCAAAATGGTAGCTACAAATCATAATCGAACACACAGCTTCATTAAATGGGGCATTCCCAATTGGATATGCCCCAGAAATAGCTGTAGGCACTACATACGAAAAGAACTGAGTGAATTGGTTTCTATATTCATATTTTGTTTGTCGCTTCAATTTGTGTTTACTTAATAACTACAAATTATGTAAAAATACGTTTTTCATACAAGTAGCAAACGTTAATTAAATCAATTTTAATCTAAGAATAGTCAAATATAAAAAATATTTCAAAAATTACTTGTTTTTATTCCAATTCGACATTGGCCATTCCTAATTGTAGAAACTAAAAAAATACCTGAGTGCAAAATACTTAAGAATAATTCAATTCAAATAAACTACGCGCTAGCTTACAATGGAGTAGAGCAAATCAATGGGCAGCACTTTTCAGAATCACTGAACACTGCAGTGAGCAACTGCTGAAGTAAATGGGCAGCATTTTTCGTTTAGTTGAATTTGTGGATATTTTTAAATGGAGCTCGTCGACTGATTTTACACAAAGAAAAATTGTTTAAAGTTTTAACAATTTTTTTTTTTTTACTATTTCGAAATTCTTATCTAGTGCGCTTTCATATTTACCATCAACTCCATTGTAAATAGCAGAAAAAAAACTTAAGAACTAAACTAAAAAAGTTTAAATAAACTGAAAAAATACATACACTAAGATATTAAAAGAAAAAAAAAAAAAAAAGTTTTGAGCCGTTTGTCAAATGCGCTTTGCAAGGTTATGAATTATATTTATAAACATGTTATAAAAATAAATTCAATATTCAATGTACACTTATAGACGGGGCCTAATTTGTGCATTTATCTATATGTTATTTTCAGTTATTCATCGAATATCTGTTTTGCATTATAAATATAAAATAGAAATGAGACAATACGAACAAAAATGCTCAGCAAGAGACAAGTTTTTAATATATGGTGTACGAGGTGTAAAAAGTGTAAAAGAACTGAAAAGCGATTTGTTATTTGTTTTTGGTATGCATTTTCTCTTCTTCGCTTTTGATTTATTTTTGTACTTAATTTTTTTTTTTGTATTTAAAAACGACGCAAATGGAAGACCAACACATTTGATTGAATAAACAGATGTAAAGGAAATTTGTATAGGTTTCTTATTCTTTGTTTTTTGGGGGTAGCTGCAGTTTGATTTTTGGCCCAAAAAATAACAAAAATTCTTTGAAAGTTATAGAAAGAAATCAAGAGTAAATTGCTACAGAATGTTAATGCGTTGCATGATGGTAATGAATTCATTGGAGCACTGGATATACAGAATATATAGATAGATTAGATCAAACAATACGTATTGCCAATTGAAATGGTTAAAGTAATGAAAATAAAGAGAGTTAGTAATTTGGACTAATAAATAACAGACAACAACCAAAAAGACGAATACACAAAACGTAAGCAAAACAAACTACATAAAACGACAAACGCAATCGATAAGGATTTTCTTTACGGTTTGCGTTAAAGAGTTATTTGCGATTATTGGCAGAAAGCAATTGTAACTTACCGGCAACGCTGGTAGCAACATGTTGCTGTGGACTGCTATTGCTGCTGGCCACAGCAGCGGCCGTTGTATGATACGTGGCCGTTGCTGCGCTCGTCGCCTGTCCATTCGCATCACAGAGAATTTCGTTTTGCAGTTGATAGACGTTGCCATCTGTACCAGTATATTGCTGCGGCTGCTGCTGGTGTTGCTGCTGCTGCTGTGGAATGCCGTTCAGTGTGTTGGCTGCGGGCAACATGTTGGTGCTAACACTTTTCTGTTGCTCTCGCTGACTAGATGTTGTTACTGTTGTCGTTTGCTGCTGCTGCTGCTGCTGCTGACTTAGTTTTGGTATTTTGCCTTCGAATTTACGCGACTGTTGCATGAATTGCAACTGCTGCTGTTGTTGTTGTTGCTGCTGTGATTGCTCGTTGAGCGCGCGTTTGACATCTGTAAAAATGCGTTCGAAGTATTTATTACAAGAGCATTTAAAAGGTTTTGTTTGTGATGTTGGATGTTGGTTTGGATGTGGTTGTTATATGTCGGCAGTTAAGCGTTTGGGATTGTGAAGCGACACACACACACACATACACATAGTATATACATATACACACACATACATATTTATATATATATATATATATATATATATATATATATATATATATATATATATATATATATATATATATATATATATATATATATATATATATATGCAGCACAAGCGAACGAAGCTGCAGGGGAAACAAATCGAAACTGAAACTGAAACTCAAGCCCAACCAGAAGTCGAGCTGCGTGTACAGCCCATGCATAGAGTGTCCTTTTTTAGTAAAACAGTTTTGGTTTTTGGTTAGTTTTTAGCATAAAGTTTCCTTTATATATATATATTTATATATATATGAATAGAGTTCTCTCATATATTTCTCAGACGCTTACAAATTAGGACACAACTTTGACGACTTATTTTTAGCAAACATTTCTAATTTCAAATCAAATGTACAAATACAGTGAAAGCAAAAGACAAATAGGAGACAAGAAACTAAAACAACGACGATGATGACGATG
Source organism: Drosophila buzzatii (assembly GCA_035045845.1). Classification (NCBI taxonomy): domain Eukaryota; kingdom Metazoa; phylum Arthropoda; class Insecta; order Diptera; family Drosophilidae; genus Drosophila; species Drosophila buzzatii. The sequence goes on along the minus strand of JAWNOS010000373.1, from coordinate 381,371 downwards.
AATTAACAAATAAAAGTAAAACGCTGACAAAAGCGGCTGTGAATGGGGATCGATCGGATTAAAATGTTAGTCAATGGTTATTTTGTTGTTGTTTGGATTATGGTTGGTTGGATTAGCTGGATGTTGTCGATGATGGCGGTGACTGTGATTCTTATGTGACTATGCTTGTTGTAGTTGTTGTTGTTGTTGTGACTGTGGCGATGCAGAGGCTGTTGCTGCCGCTGATGTTGCTACTGTCGCTGCTGCTGCAGTTGCTGTTGTTGATCAAATTGTTGCTGCTGTTGCGCTCACCTGCGCCAACACTGCTACTGCTGCTGCTTCTTTCAATGGCTGCTGCAACTGTTACTGCTGAGATGTGTGATACTGCTGCTGCTGCTGCTGCTGCTGCAGTTGCATTGCTACTGATACTTGTAATGCTGCTGCTGCTGTTGCTGCTGGCAGTGGCCTCCTTTTTTCGCTTCGTGGGCGTTTTGCGTGGAGTGCAATTCGCTTTGGCGCGCGCTCCACCACCGCGTGCCCCTCTTGATGTGGAGGACGTGGACGTGGAAGATGCTGGTGATATGGAGCGATCGTCTTTGTTGGCGCGGGGACTGCGACCACGACTGCTGTTGCGAGAGTTATTGCGGCGCTTGCTCGTCAGCCAATCATCGTCGTAGTCTGCGTCGTATTTGCGCTTTTGCTTGCGCCGCTTAAAGTCCTCCTCCTCGTCGTCGTCCTCTGAAAATATTAGTGGAGAAAGAGAGCAAAAGAAGATAAGTATTGACTGTTTGGCTGATGGAAATGTTGGCAGTCTTCACGGCTTACCAGTGCCATCATCCATGTACTCCAGCAGCTCCTGCTTGGTCTTGAAGTCGGCAGGACTCTGCAGGCTCATTGTATCCTCGGGCGTATACTCAGTTTCCTCCTCGTTCAGCGTAAGCACGCTCTCTTTTAACATCGCCTTTACATCGTCGGGCACATTGGGATTCTGTTGGATTTCATCCAAGTCCAAATCAGGATTGCGCTCCTTGAAACTCTTCGCCTTGGTGGGATTGCATTGCTTCTTCATTCTGTGATTAATGGGGAATTGTTATTATTGGAAACTAGCTTTGGGCGCGCGGTAACAACCCACTTTTTATCACACAAGAGGACATCGAGATGCGGCGGCAGTGGTGCCGCAGTTGGCACTACATTGGGCGGATCCTCCGGATGACGGCCCAGATCGCGCCCCTCCAGCCATGCATCGTAGCGCTCGCTCTGGAAGCGCTTGACAAATGTATCCATTGATATTTTGACCATGTCATTGCTGCAGGTACATTGCGTTGCACGCTTTCCGTACTCAATCCAGCGCTCCATGGCGAAGTTTGTGGATTCGGCGCAGTTGAAGCCATGATTGAAGCCGGCATGATAGCCGAAAGGAAATGTAATCATAATCTCACCCGATTCCTGGGTAATCTGTGTGGAACATGGGTAAAATATTGAGTATTGGGACCTTAAAGTGTCGCCTGTCTGGGACTCGAAGTGGCTTTCCTTTCTCAACTCCTTAGCTAACCAATGAGATTCTTGTATATAATGAAGAAATTAATTCTCGTTTATTTCTATTGAATAATCACAGTGATTCCAGCGGACTGTAGTAGTGCAGGCCCATATTGAATTCATGATAAAAATATTGTTTAATAAAATTTGATTCGAAGATCAAAGAGCAAAGCAGAAAGGCAACAGATTCTTCTATTCCATTGTTAAAGACTGTCTTCATCCAAATTCCTGATCTCAAATAAAAACTATATTAACTTAATTGCATGTGACATGTGAAATAGAAACTGTTTGAATAATAAATTAAATCAGAACTAGCTCTTGCAAGAATGCAAGATAGATGAAAGCACCAAGAAGTGAAAATAATGCATCTACAATAGCCCAGTTCGAACGCCTATCTCTTAGGTATTTTGACAACTAGGTTCCCATATTGGTTTTACCTTGCTAACTGGTACATTGTGCTGCTTAAGTATCTGTGGCGATATGAGCGTCATTTTATGTCGCAAATACGCATTGCAGTTCTTATAGCTGGCCGGGAAATACTGATTGGCAACCTTCTCCAGGCGTCTTCCATACTCTGGTGGCACCACGTACCACGTTTTGGGCGCACCGAAGTGCAGATAGTTGATCGAATACAAGTCCATGTCTTCAGTGTGCCAGGCGAATGTCGTTTTCCACATGCCAAAGTACAGGTAGGCAGTGTTAACGCCATCGATTTGTATATTATAGTCCTTGTTGACAAAGTCCAATATGCTGCCCAGACGATTTATGTTCCAGCTCTGTGAGAAATTGTGGAGTCATGAGAAAAAGGAGTCTCAGTAAGGTCCACTTAACACTTACATCCTGGTCAGAGTCTGTTATGCTGCCGCTAACGTCGGCGCCATATATAGGCGCCACATAGGTTATATTCTTCCAATATTTACGCTCCAGGTCTTCGAAGTCGAAATGCTTCGGCGTGGCATAGCGCTCGGTGCTGGCCAGCTCGCTGAATTGCTTAACCGTTAGCGGTTTCTTTTGTATATTGATCTGTTGGTAATATCCCTGTTTTCCGGTAACCACCTGGCAAATGGGTGCGGGAATTGTCACATTCAAGGCATCCAAATCCGCATATCCACTGCGACGTGGCACCCACTCAGCGGGTGGCACCACCTTGGCCAGGCCAGCTTTGTGGGCACCCTGTGACTCCATATAGGCAATGTACTTGGGGAAGTCCTTGAACTCTTCCCAGGTGGGACGGAATACCATAATGCGCGGTATATCGGTCATTTTTCTTTTATTTTCTTTTATTTGCGTCTATATCTTATTTAACGCGATCTGTAACCATTAGAGAAAGATATATATACATATATATAGAGTGCGAGAGAGTGAGACAGAGACCGATATGTTAACTGCCTCTGCTGTCTGCATTAATCCATCGCAGATGCCAAAGAATTGACATGAATGCGTGCGTGTCCTGCCTCCTGCTTCTTTTACCGTTGTAGTAGTAATAGTCGCTGTTGTTGTTGCTAAGCAAACAGGAACAGCTGCAACTTCAATTTCGAGCGCCCTTTTTCAATGGGACAGCCGGCAATAACAACAACGACGACGACAACAATAACAACAACAACGAGAGCAGCAGCAGCAGGCAGGCAAGCAGGCAGCCAGGCAGCTAGGCGAACCAAACAGGCTTCAGAGACGACTGGCAGGATATGCAGCCTGTCAGCCAAGCTGCCCGTCAGCCAGTTTTAATAGTCTGCATTGAAAAGATGCATTGATCTCGTTCTCGTATCTTGATTAGCTTACAATCATTTTCAATACATAGTATATGTTAATCTAAATATTGTATTTCGGGATTCGTTCAAAATATTCAAATATTTGTAAAAAAAAAAAAACAAAACAAAAAAAAATGCTGAAAGTTTAAGATTTTATTTATATTTAAATAATAGTTGGAGAAAACTTTGTCAAAAATTTGTAGGCTGAAAATCGTTAAATTTAGAAATTTTGAAATTCCAAACAGTTTTTTATTTAAATATATCAGCAAATAGTCCGTGCAATGAGGCGAGGCTGACATTTGCTACTAAATACAGTTAGGAGCATATACAATATTTAATTATATCATAAAATTATTAAAACGTATCATAATAATTGATAAACTTTGATAATTGAGCTTGCATAGCTATTTGTTTTTCGACAAATATACCTAATCTCCGGAATAATACATTGATTCATAAATACTAAATATTGTTAAAAGTAACCTATGATCTCCGAAGTTTCTAATTATTTATTTATTTCTATTGGTAAATTGCAGTGACTTAACAAATAATTATACTAGACAATTATATATTTTCAATTCAGAATAGTAATAAAGATTCCAATAAGTATACATTTAATCATCGAAATATCCCTTCCCTTTTACCTGCAATTTTCAAAGTGAATACATATTAATCCTTTTAAGGTTCTCTTCGTAGATTTTAATTCAGCCGAGCAGCGTTTTCTGGGTTAATGCAATACATACACGAACATTTATATGTATATATGATTTGTGCAAACAAAAAAAAGCTGCAAACACAAATACAGCTACAGAGTCCTAGAAGCCATTTGAATTTGTTAGTTAAGCAAATTGAAGTAAAGTTTTTTTGGCTGTTACATATTCAGAGCTAAAATTCAACTAATTCCCCGCAACTGCATACATATGAAAATATAAAGGACACCAATTAAAATGGCGCAGAACAAAACAGCGAACTGGCGAACAAAATAAATCAGGATACACCATCTGAGAAACACGCCCAATAGGAATAGGAAAAGGCACAGAACCAAAGTACAAACCTCTTAAGAAATGCGAAATGTTCAATGTTTATTGGCAACAGAAAAACCAATTGATGAATAAACAAATTTAAGGAACGAACGGCAATAAGCACGACAGCGACAGTGACGACAAGCACAACGCCGTGCGAGACATGCAAGCAAACTACATGGATGAAAATTTACGCAATTTTGGGTCTACGCAGAAAACTGTACCACCACCCGATGAGACCGACGAGGACGACGACAACGAGGACATAAAGAGAACCTCACCAACGAGTGCGCGCTGTGTGCGCAAGCGAGAGAACATGCTGCCAGCGCGAATGGGCGAGTGGCAAAGTAACGAGTCGCATATGCACGGAGCGAATGAGAGAGCAACTGCCACATACAGACATACATACATATATATAATTGTATATATGTACACTAGTGTGTGTGTGTGTGTGTGTGTGTGTGTGCCATTTGGGATATATGTATGTAGGTAATATGCATTGCGTATATACGTAGTATGTATGGGAGAAGTGTATGGAAAATGTTAAACTCACTTGTATGTGCGCTTCAGTTGAGTTTTAATTTAAATGCAGCCTCCCGCTCGCACTCTTGTTTGTGATCTCTCTCTGTCCAGCTCACGCTGGTGTAATCCCACTACGTTCAGTTATTGGTTGAATTAGATTTGTTTCTGTAGTTTATTGCACATTTTGCTCTTGTATTTTTGGCTTGCTGGAACAGAACGAACTTTTTCTTTTCTTCTACTGCCTTGTTTTGTCACTCTTTTGTGTGCTACACTTTTTCTTTTTTTTTTTTTTTTGCTTGCTTTTTGATTTTCACGTTCAAGCGCTTTCTCTCTCTTTCTCTCTTGCAAATTACGCTCGCTCTCTCACACACACTCGCTCTCTTCTATTTCTTTTTTCTTTCGGCTGGCGCTCGCTTTATTTTGCACAATTGCACAATTTGTTGTTGTTTATTCGACGCGGAGTTATTCGCGACCTTATAACTGTAACTTTTTACGCTATTACAAAATTGTTGGCCTGCAACATTTGCCGACTGTCTACACATTTATTGCTTTTCTTTTATTTTTTTATTTTTTTGATTGGATGCTGCCGGCTAAGGCTCAGTTCTCGATATTGTATTAAGAATTTGGCTGCTGTTAGTACAAGTTATGTATGTTTGTATATGCATATGTACATGTATTTATATTATGTGTATATTATGAACTGCTGCTTTAAACACACACACGGCAACGGGCGCGGATCAGCAACATGTTCTGAGCTGTCGGAGCTGCGAGCGTAAACTGAAACCAAGACGTGTCTGACGAGGACGAAGCAGCGCAGCCTAACGCCAGCGACTGCGACAGCGACGCCGACAGCGACAGAACACTCACACACACACACACAAGCACAGAGGAAGGCGAACGGCCAGACACAGACATAGAGCGTTGTCCTTTTAATGCGAACGACGGTACTAAAGTGTAATGTGCGAGGAAAACCAAGAGCGAACGCTCACAATACCGAGAGCAAAAACAAGTTTGACAGGATAATGCTTGATATACAAATATACAAATAGGTGTGTTCGTGTGAGTGTGTCTGCGTCTGTGTGCGGAAAATGCAGAAGAAAAACGGCAGTTGGTTCGTGGCAAACAATAGATTTTTGCGCAGCAAATGTTTTCTGAATTATTGGCAAAAACGAGCTGCAGCGAATGCTTAACAAAAACAACAGAATTTGCTATGCTTCGTATTCTCTCTCTCTCTCTCTCTCTCCCTCTCTCTGTGTGTCTATATTTCTCTCTAGCTTCTACTGCTAAGCCACAGAGTGTTAGATAGAATATGCAGCAATTATACTGCGCATGGCTTACACATAATTACGCTTTGTATTAGTCCGCGACAGAGATCTTTACTATGATCTGGGTACAGGATCTGATAAATCGAGATCTCTTCAGTCTAGGGTAATCTACATATATATGGTTTTCGCGCAGCACCAAATTATTCCATTTCCGGGAAAATCAAAAATCATTTACATGTTAATTGTGTAGCGAAGATAATAAATATATGGATATCTGACCATCCCGATTGCTGCATATCCTTAAAGCTTGATATCTTTGTGCCAGTTTTAAAAGCCTTGAATTTAAATTTGAATGATCAAATTTTGTTTTATAATTTTTTTACTACACTCTACACTCTACTTTCTACAAAAAGTCTTCTACAAAGACTTGAAGACTTGAATATACATATAATCTAAAATGTTAACATTATAAGTACGCCCGTCCAACTGCTCTTACAAGACGTCCTCGTATGTCCCACAATGTTTCCTGCCTACAAAAAAGGAATGAAATTAACAAGGAGAAAAAGCCTTTTAATACAGAATTTAAACAGCCACAGCGTAAAACGAAAAAGCGAAACCAAACTAATTACAAGAAAGAGAAACGAAACGTTGCTCAGGGAATATAATTTACAACATGTCATTAGCTGGGCAACGCCTATGCTCTGTGCCATGGGCGATGGCTGTACGGAAGTAAGGAAGAGGAGCCGACAGGGAGAGAGGAATGAACAGCAGCAGCAACGACAGGATCAAAGCGTGACGCGAAAGGCCGTACGCGCAAGGACTGAACACTGAACACACATGTATTAAGGTAAAGGAGCTGAAATGCATTTCGTATGGGGAGCCGGATCCTGCGCGCTGTTAAAACTCACAAACTTGTTTTTTTTTTTATAAACGTAGTTCAAGCGTGGCATCGAGTAGAACAAGGATACAGATACAAGGAGAGGGGAGAGAATGAGAGCGAGCAAGACCGAGAGCGGCAGAGCGACAGAGCGTCACAGCGAGCTTCAGAAAAGCGACGAGAATGACCAAACGGCGGCGTCAACTTCCGGCAGGACCAGAGCAGGCACACATACACATACAAATACATGCACACACACGTTGTGTACACAATGTGGTCATTGACTGAACGGTAAAAAGCGAAAACAGGAACCAAACAGCAGCAGCAAAAGCAACAACAACAACAGCTAACTGACTGGCGATGACGTCGTCCTGCGGTCGCTGTTGACGTCGACTGAAGCGAAAGCGCGTAGAGAACACAATAATGCGCGTCCCCTATTCACAACAGCGTGTTCTTGTGTGCGTGCTCGTAAGTGTGTGTGCCTGCGTGTGAATGTGTGTGTGTCTCGTGATTCACGCAGCATATTTTCTAATACAATTTCATTTTCTCATAAAATTTCAATTCGCCAACTGCCTCAGCTGCTGCGCCAGAAACAACACAGCAACAAAAGCAACAACAACAACAAACGTTATTTATTATTCTAGCGCTCCGTTGTGCCCGTTTTATATCCTTTTGTGAGGCCTATAGCACACGCGCCATACAAAAAGCAAAGCGCGCGTCCCCCTTTTTTCAAGTTTCTCTTTTGTTATCTCAATTGCACAACTGTGTTGTTTTTTTCTCCTTCTTTTTTTGTATCAATTTTTGGCTCAGTCTAAGGCTTTGTTTTGCTTTACATTTGCCGACTGTTCATTACATTTGGTACATATCATTGTGATTGGAAGAAGGGTCTCGGGTACACGGAGCGTTCGTTTTTACAGTTTACATTTTCTGCTGCTGTTCTCATATATTTTTGTTGTTGTACTTGGATCGCTTACCGCCATTGCTGTTGTTGTTGTTGCTGCTGTTCTAAGTATACAAATTGAAGCTTTTTGTGCTTTGCTGCGCTGTTTCGTTCTTGCGCACTCGCAATTGCAACTGCTTTTTTCTCTTTCTCTCTCTTTCTCTCTCTCTCTCTCTCTCTCTCTCTCTCTCGCACATACACGCGTACATATGTATACATGGAACATGCTCTCTCATAATATTTAATAGCTCAGACTCTCTCAGCTGCCGCCTTTGCGCCCAGCTGCCGCCGCAATCTAATTAATTCTCTTTTGCGCTTGACGTTCCGTTTCGCCTTGTCCGCCATTGTGTGTGCCGTTTGATTTGCGCTGCTGCAAAATGTTTAGTGTCTGCGTCGCTGTCAGCGTTTTTGCTGTTGCTGTTTCTAATGTTTGCTTTTATTGTTGTTCTTGTATTTTTTTTCTGTTACTACTGCTGTTGGTCTACGCACGACGTCGACGTCACTGCCGCCTTCTTGCATTGATTTTGTTGGTCAGCGGCGTCGCCATTTTGAAAGCGCAAAGCAGAACTGTTTCACAGCAAAAGAAGGAATATACAGCAACAAATATAATAATTTCAAGCTATGTAACTGCGCGCGTGTTCAAGTGTCTGGTCGACCGGAAAGCAGCAGCATTCGGGACAACGTAGGCTTTTTTATGTTTTCACTTTTTCTTCCTCGGAAGTGCTCCAATTACACCATTTTTAGAGAAACATATCAATTTCACCCTACTTTAAAGTTAATAAAAATCATTTAAATAATAGCTTGTACTTGGGTATTCATTGAAGAAATACGTTATATGAAAGCTAGCAAAACATAATATTCAAAAGTTTATATTTTTAATTTACCATAGCAAACTCTTAAATATTTTTATTTGTTTTTGTATTCAATTATCAATTATTTATTTGTAAACATTAAGAATTAGAAAGAAGAAATACAAATTAAACTTTTTTAGTGATTTTTTTTAATTAGCAATCTTGTTTATATTAATTTGGAAACGGAATTAAGATGTATATAGCAAATTTATATATTTTATATATTTAATCTAGATATATTTATGCACTTGATAATTGCTCAAAGCTGCTTACACTAATGTATGATGTTCTGATATGATTTCCAAGCAGTCTAGTAAAGTTACTGAAAAGTATGCTATATTTATATCAATTTCCTTGTTGCGAATATTCAAAAAAGTTGAATTCTTTTTAAATAACTACATAACCAAACTTTAAAGTTTTATAGCTATTTCTATGCAAATTTTCATTTATGTGGATAATTTCATGGGCTCCATGTACTCTAATTATTATTTGTATATATAAAGTAAAATTGTAATTATTAAAATCTTGTTTAAAATATATATAAGTATTTTAATCTTTAAATTCCAAGACTCTTGTCAAAGGGCATGGCCTTTTGCTCAGATTTAAGGCCAACCTGTATGACCTTCAACCCCTTTATGCGCCTTATATATATATATATATATATATATATATATATATATATATATATATATATATATATATATATATTCGCAGCTTGGGTCAATGCCAATTTTATAACCCCAAAAAATACTAATTACCCTCAATCGCGCCACATACATATACACACACACACACACCAACCACAACCACTAACCAGGAAAGACCTGTTGAGCTAGCCAAAATTTTTAGAGGGTTGTCTGTACTATATATTTGAGGGTACACCTGCGATTAGGTCGGGAAATCTATGCCAACAAACACCACCTAGAATAGAGAACCACCCAGAGGCAGTCAAAACAAACAATACTAAATATATGTTGTATGTCTATAGATAGAAAAAGAGAGAGCGGGGGTATGTTTATGTTATGCTTTATGAATGGGAGCGCGACTCTAACTACCACCAAGTCGCACTTTGTTTTGGTTTCGGTTTTCTTTTTTTCTTTTTTGGGAAAACTCCTAACGAAGACGTTGTGTGGATGAGGCTGATGACATGCCGGCACATGCCAATGAACTGCAAGGTGGGTAATACGCTGCTCTTGACAGTTGTGGTGGTGGTGTCGGCGGTGGTGGTTCAGTTAAGCACATGACCAAGAGCGGAGCACAGCAGAGCACATGGCTTTTCCGTTGTGGCCGCTCGGTCGGTGCCTTATATTTGACTTGGTGGTTGCTGCCGGCTTACTCCCTGACTGGTTGGGTTGATTTGGGGGTTTTTTATACCCGGTGTCAAACGTCCTTGCACCTACCAAGGCCTTGGTCGCCTTACACTGTCTGCAGTCTCTGTTGTTGTTGTGAGCGGAACCACCCCATGCGCCATGTGGCCCAGAGCCAGTGCGCCAAAGTAGGTCGTGGACATGGTCGCATTGCCGGTGGTTGCTCTGCCTTTAACTCTAGCAGAGCTCAGCTCAGCTCTGTTCAGTTCAGTGGTGGTTCCAAAAATATATCTCTATATACATATATACACATATATGTGTGTTGGCCCAGACTTGTCTAAGGGTTACATTTTGTTTATAAACATTGCGCAAAAACAGCTGATTTTTGGCAACATCCCCCATCAAGAGTTGTGGTATGCGTGTAGGGTCGGTCACGACCAGAGCCAACCGGGCCAACACCCTGACCAGCTGACGAGCCCAGCAAAGGCTCGACTCAATATTTGGCCAACTTGAACAGGCCAGCACCTGCACTTCAAATGCTTAGTCCAGACCTCAGAGGCAGCAGCAGCAGCAGCTGCTTGACCCGAACCAAGACTAGTGTACTGAATGACTGTGTTGCCATCTGTCGCCTCGTAAAGGTACGAAGGATAAAACATGCTTTGAATGCCGGCTGCAACGAACTACCTCTGCCTACCTCTCTTCGGTCGCTGTCCCTGACTGACTGCCTGCCTACGGCAGCTGCCCGCTGTTGCATTGATTGTGACTATAGCCAACATCTGTTTTCGACTGGGAGTTCCCCTAAAAACTAGATACGACAACTGCAACTGCCCGACTTTGGCATGCGCCATGACCCAAAGCAAAGGACTTCCATGCACAATGCACAATGCATGAGGCTGCATCTGCAGTAGTTGCTGATATAGTTCCATCCACAGTTGATATTTCAACTTGGCAGCTGATGGACGTCGCTCGATTGATTAGCTGCGGTTGCAGCCAGAATACTATATATATATATATATATATATATATATATATATATATATATATATATATATATATATATATATATATATATTATATGTGTGTGTGTGTGTGTGCGGTGTCTGTATGAAAACATTGAGCGATGTGAAAATGCTTCAATTGATTAATAGATATAATTCATTCGTTTAATTCGTTGTATTAATAATAAATGGGGATTAGTAACTACACATATGTTTCAACTTAGGTTTTTTGAATGAATCAAATTAATTTTTTTTTAGACTCTGTTCCCAAAAAGGGTAAGAGTCTATTGGGTTTGTGCAATGTCCGTCCGCCCGTCTGTCCGTATGAACGCAATATTTTTCAGCGCTATTAGAGCTAGAGACTTAAAATACTCATATATGCTCCCGAATTATAAAGTGTAAACATTTTCCCGATCCGCCCACTGGGGGCGTGGCAAATCGAAAAACTGTTCCGCCCATAGGCCAGAAACCGTACTAGAGATAAGCTAGAGAGTTGCAATTTGGAATGTATACTCGCAGTGACAACCCAAGTTATGGCGGATATATCTACGCCCATTGGGGGCGTGCCAAATCGGGAAACCCCTATCTTCTACACCGTTAATGCGAGAAATCTGAAATTTAGCAAGTGAGTTAATGTTATGATTCTATAAAGATCGATTAAAAAGTTTTATGTCTACGCCCATTGGGGCCGTGGCAAATTGTTTTCAAATTGTGCTATATTTAGAACACTATTAACACTAGAGACTTGAAGACTTGACCAATAAGCTATGGTGGACATATCTACGACACCAGGGGGCGTGGCATACCTCAAATTTTATATCTCCTACAGTTTTAGAGCAAGAAGCTTGAAAATTGGATGGTTCAATTACTAATGTCCTCCTCTATCGATGACCCAAAAATAATTTTTCAGCCTCTTTGGGGGCGAGACATATCGCATAGTTCCCTGTAAATTTCGCATTTTTGGAATGGAGCAACCAAATGTTGCAGTAATGTTAGCCTCGCCCACTGGGGGCGTGGCAAATGGGCAAAGAAGTGTGTTGTGGCTAACTGCATAATGCATGCTTATAATAGCTGAGTAGTAATTGCTAAGATGGCAGAAAGTATTTTAACATAAATATAAAAATATTAATAAATTAAAAAAATAAAATTTATTAGTTTTCGATTAATAAACAAAGAGTTTCCAGCGGGATTTGAACCCAGGTTATTTTAATATAACATGTAATCGTTAGCTAAAACTCAATAAATTCACAGCTGATCAGCTGATCAGCAGCTTGTGACGACACAAAAAAATACAATCGCAATTCTTGGAATATGTATACACACTTGGGTGTGTATACACTTACAAACAGCTGTTTACACATGCATTTCGTTTATTAAATGTTTATTAAATAAATAAACGGCACCTACAGGAACACAGTCTCTCGCAGTTAGTTGCGCCTAACTTCAACGTTCTTACTTGTACTTTTTTTATATGACAATAAATAATTTAATTGTGGTTTAATTTAATGAGCAATCAAAACTATAGAGTTCCTTGAAATTGGAATTTAGAAAATGCATAATGCGATTAAATTTGTTAAAAAAAAAAAATAACAATATGTTAAATAACTAACAAAAACAAGTAAGAAAACTGTAGTCGAGACTGCTCGACTACGAAATCCCCTGAGCCCTTCTTCGAACGAATAATATTGCAAGAATTATTCGATTCGTTTCTGCACGCATAAGAATAACACATAGACGCTGATCTACGCTTGTAGGTATTCATGTGTGTATGCATGTGTGTAAGCATTGCAAGCGTCTTGCTGTCTCTCTCTGCCTTTGTTGCTGCGCCGCATGGATTTTGATGAGAAAACTTTGATGATTAATAATTCTGTTTCTAGATGGACAATCGTATTGATATCTTCAGATTATGATTATGATATTAATATTTATATGCTAAACCAAACTGCATGTCTCTAGTATTTGAAATGCATTTTTTCATATTTGGGGGTGGTGGGGCGAATTGGGGACCGCAATCCAAAATCTGACAAAAACCGAAATTGTATTAAATTAGTATCTATATATATGCAGAAGACTTGGAGACTCTAACTCTAAAGATGAATTAGCTAGAATTTTATAACTGGTTCCCGATAAATTCGTTTATCGATAACTTAGCAAATATACAAGTTATCGAATTTCTGAAACAAACTCGTACTGCGCGCGCAATATACGGACCTAACACAAAAATAATGAACTCTCTAGCTTTTGTATCTTCGGAAATCGACGCGTTCATACATACGGACGGACGGACGGACGGACATGGCTATATTAACTTTTCTCGTCACCCTGATCAAGAATATATATACTTTATGGGGTCTGCCACGCCTCCTTCTGCCTGTTACATACTTTTAACAAAACCATTATACCCTGATTTCCCATTTTCAATGGGCTCAGGGTATAAAAAGTAAAGCGAAGAAAACCGAGGCAATTAATTTATAACTTTTCAAAACAGATTTAATTTTTCTATTATTATGATTATTATTAATTGACAATTTACTAACTTATTATATAGCTGAATCAACAATAAAAACTCTTATCAAACTGAGTAAATATATGTATGTATATTTATGAGCATCTAATAAATGAATTCTTACAAAGATATCAAAGTTAATGGCTTTGTTGATAAACATATTCCAGATAAAAACATTAATACCACGACATTGAATATTCCTTTTCTTATAAGCGCAGCTGTTTAGCTTTGTATCTATATTGGGTGTTCAGCAAGTAGAAAAGGATTTGAAGCGTAACGTTTCCAACAACAAATGTTATATGCTGGTTAAGCAACATTAGCAGCTGTCCGTGCTGCATCACCTGCATGTGCCCCCCAGTAAAAAGGAGCTCGCTTTTCAGTCCCACCGGACAGTCAGCCAGCCAGCATATGGATATCGGAGAAAACAAAAAGTACAGCAACGTTTCAAAACCAGATACGTACCAGACGCAGCTTTTCGAGCAACTGTAACTTAATACGTGCACAGGGGCACGATCGCCCCAATTGAGCGAGGAATAGGACCCCAATAAAAAAAATATAAAATAATGGAAGGAAAAAAGTTTCAAATTGCATTCACAACTTGTTTTCGGAAAACCGGTAGCTCACACGCAGGGCGAGTGACAGAATGAGAGAGAGAGAGGGCGAGAGGGTGTTGCCAGGGCAAGGTAGTCAAATCGAAGCGATCGTTCTACAGAGATTACATACAATTTGTCTGGCAAAAAAAGAGATGATAACAGTTACAACATTTGAGATTTCCGTTTAGGAAGTGCAAAAAATAAGAGAACCAGAATAAAAGGCAAGGACCGAACAGAGCTGAAAGCAGAGCGAACAAAAATCACGCACATCCGAGGTACAAATCCTGTCGCAGCTGCGCGTGTGCATCCTGTGAAATGTTTGCGCAGGCGTACATTGAACTTTGTCTGGGTGTCCTGTTTCCAGTTCCTCTACTCTCTCTCTATCACTCTTTCGCTCTGTGTGCTGCCCTGCGTGCAGGTAGGCCGCAGACACAGACATCTTGAGGTTCCGAACTCGAACTCAAACTCGGGCTGGGGCGCAGCCTGTGATGAGCAGATGTTCCTCTGGCGTTGTCTTTGTCGCAGGTCAGTTGTCGTCTGGGCTAGCCTGGACTTGAGCCTTTGTTTCGTTATCCTGTGACGTTGCCCTGTCTCGCTGCTTAAGGGTTGTCTTCGCATGTCAATAACTTTTTTTTAACAAACATTTGTTTGACGCTTTGTTTACACCGCGAGCCGAGGCGCGTTTGTTTGATTAGAAGAAGTCATTAACACCGCGATAGCTAAACAGCTGTCGTCTTCAATTTTAAGGCGTGGAAAAGTTATATATTACTAAAGAAATGACAAGCTTACTACAAACCGACTTGACTTAAAAAAGTATCAATGATAAAACATAATTAATTAAATAATTATACATTATAGTAAATTAATAGATACATGCACTGTTATATAATGTACACTAGATTTATTCTACATAATGTATACTTAGCATTGAGCATTTCTCCAGAAAAGTCAACTTTTTGTTGCATTCGACCCTTTGGTTCTTTGTAATTTTGTGAAGACGCACCAATTATAGTGCTAATTAAGAAATTTAAGATTCATCACTTGGCAAAATAAAATAATGCTTTAACATTTTCAGCTCAATATTAATGTGTTTTTAAGATAAATACAATAAGTCAAGGGGTCGAACGATACAAAAAGCAGACCTTTCAGGAGAAATGCCATATGTATTATATATGTATGTATGTACATAACATAAATATGTAAATAAAGTAGACCTAATTGTCAAGCGAATACAGATTTTTAAAATTCATTTCAAAATCTAATGATATTTTCATGATCTATTATAAATGTATGTAGTACATTTCAGGTGCACGAAACAGTAACTATCATCAAGTTTATTTTGTTTAAAAATGATAAATTTCTATACGTTTACAGACACCATTTGCATAGTAAATAGAATACAATAGTTGCCAAAAAAAAAAAAAAAAAAAAAAAAAAAAAAAAACAATAAATAAATAGTAGCAATACTAATAATAATAATGAGATATTCTCTCATTGACATACATACATATGTATGTACATATAAGAAACCCAACGATAAAGGAAAAAGAAAGAGTAGGTCGCTAATAATGCTGTCAATTAGGCTCGGCCATGCGGCTCGCTGCACGGCACAAAGGTAATTTGAAAAATCGATTTTGTGCAAAACTTGACTCGATTGCAATTCAAACTTAAAGCTAAGAGGATATAACTCACCTTTAATTAGGAAATCAATGCAGCACTTTTTTTCTTACATGCCGGTCGGCTCGTCATTTGTTATCGATAAAAAATTCGCAATAGTTTGGGGTTCAGAACGCAGATGCAACAACAAACGGCGTACGTGACCGAGAACAGCACTAGTTCACAGTAGACGTGTGTATGCGGTTTATTTACAATAGATCGCTCGCCCTGCTGGACATGCCAGAGTGTGAGTGTCCATACGTGAATGTGTGCATGTGTGTGTCCTAGGCTGTATCCGATTCTGTTTACTGTGTTATCGCTGTCTTCATTAAAATACCACTTTTGTTTTGTTTTTGTAGTTTCCAATTTGCAATTGGCGTCTTCTAATCAGTACCTATACACAACTACACTACTGCATTGGATGAACGCGCTTTTCTTGGTGATGTCGTCGCAATCCATTGTCATTTCTGTGGACACGACATCATTCATTTAGTTTCACACACTTGCAATTTTTAGATTCTGTTGTCACACTACTTCACAATGAACAAATTACAAAATACACAGAAATTGCAAACTTTTTGCTAATTTTAACAAAACACATTGAAAGAACTAGAGGTGCACCAAATACGATGAAACGTTTCAGACATCGAAAGTACTTTGAGTACTTTACATCTTTAAAAAAAGGTAATATATCGATATTGTTCGGGAAAATAAGTGCAGGCACTGGTCACACCTTTTGCACACGTTTTCATCTGTGAGTGCAATTTGCATGAGGAGCTTAAAAAGTGAGTTTACTTTTATTAATAACAACATTGCATCAGCATAAAACGTTACAACATCAAATTATTTCACACTACAACAGCTCAGTTATAAATACGATTACGCAGCATGCCAGAACAGGAACAGCCAAGCAGCACCGATTCGCCAGCCGGTGATGGAGGCCCACCAAAGACGGCCAAACAATTGGAAAAGGAGGCCAAGAAGGCCGAGAAACTAGCTAAGTTACAGGCCAAGTTGGATAAAAAGGCATCAGCAGTACCAGCGGCGGGTGAAAAGAAAGAAAAACTCGATGTAAGTATCTTTTGTGCCACCCAATGACATAGGTTAGATCATTTGTAGCAGAGTAGGGTAACACGTAGTGTTGGGTATTTCAGCACTCGAATGAGTCATGCACG
Organism: Drosophila buzzatii; assembly: GCA_035045845.1. Classification (NCBI taxonomy): domain Eukaryota; kingdom Metazoa; phylum Arthropoda; class Insecta; order Diptera; family Drosophilidae; genus Drosophila; species Drosophila buzzatii. The sequence goes on along the minus strand of JAWNOS010000373.1, from coordinate 364,396 downwards.
TATTGCAATTGCCATTGCCTATTTCAATTTCAACTCCGTTAATTGCGTTAAGCTTACACATTGCAAAAGAGAAAGGTAATTACGCTGGTATTGTTTTGCCCTGTAATCAAAATTATGAGAAACGGGTATGCAGAATATGCGAGGTATGTAACAGGCGTCATGACAGGGATCGTGAAATTAAACGTTAATGATTAGAATAATTTATAGTTTATAGTAATAGGTGTTTCAACGAAATGTATAAACAATCCTCAGGAACAATATCAGATAAGTAATTCGGTTGTATTCCACGTACAGGGTATCTCTAAGCCAGTGCAGCTTCCAACTTTGGTGCCTGCTATTTTGCTTGGTTCGGTGAAAATTATAATCTAGCTTTTGTTATTACAGAAACGCACCAAAGAAGTTAAGGAAGCCGCAGTTTATACGGCAGATACAGCACCTGGCGAAAAGAAGGACATTAGCGGAGCACTTCCTGATGCATACAGTCCACGTTACGTGGAGGCCCAGTGGTACAGCTGGTGGGAGAAGCAGGGATTCTTTACACCTGAATATGGCGTAAGAGTTATGAAAATACATATTCTTTAAATTAATTGGCAATGAGTTTTTCGTCAGCGAGATTCTATTGATGCAGCTAATCCGAATGGTAAATTCATCATGGTTATACCGCCTCCAAATGTGACAGGCTCCCTTCATTTGGGTCATGCCCTGACCAATGCCATTGAGGATGCCATCACGCGTTATCACCGCATGAAGGGACGCACAACATTGTGGGTGCCAGGCTGTGACCATGCGGGCATAGCTACGCAGGTGGTAGTAGAGAAACTACTTTGGCGGGAGGAAGGCCTGTCACGGCACGATCTGGGGCGCGAGAAATTTATCGAGCGCATATGGAGCTGGAGACGTGAGAAGGGCGGTCGCATCTATGATCAGCTAAAGGCTTTGGGATCGTCCTATGATTGGACACGTGTGAACTTCACCATGGACCCGAAGCTATGCCGCGCCGTTACGGAGGCTTTTGTGCGCCTGCACGAACAGGGAGCGGTTTACCGCAGTTCACGCTTGGTGAATTGGTCGTGCTCCCTACGCTCGGCCATTTCAGATATTGAAGTGGACAAGGTGGAACTGACCGGCCGGACATTCCTGAGCATCCCAGGCTACGACGAGAAGGTGGAGTTCGGTGTGCTCATCAAGTTCGCCTACAAGGTGGAGGGCAGCGACGAGGAGATCATTGTTGCCACCACTCGCATTGAGACAATGCTTGGTGATACGGCTGTGGCTGTGCATCCGCAGGATGAACGCTACAAACATCTCATTGGCAAGCATGTTGTGCATCCGTTCTGCGATCGCCGCCTGCCCATTGTCAGCGATGAGTTTGTGGACATGAATTTCGGCACGGGCGCCGTTAAGATAACTCCCGCCCACGATCCCAATGATTACGAGGTGGGCAAGCGCTGCAACCTGCCCTTCATTACCATATTTAATGATGACGGCTTCATCATCGGTGACTATGGTGAGTTCACAGGACTCAAGCGCTTCGATTGCCGGAAAAAATTGCTGGAGAATCTCAAGCAGTTGGGTCTTTACCGCGAGACCTTAAACAATGCCATGGTCGTGCCCATCTGTAGTCGTTCCAAAGACGTGGTGGAGCCGCTCATCAAGCCGCAATGGTATGTCAGTTGCGCGGACATGGCTGCTGCTGCCACGGAATCGGTGCGCTCTGGTGAACTTAAGATCATACCTGAGCATCACACAAAGACTTGGTATCACTGGATGGATGGCATCCGGGACTGGTGTGTCTCGCGGCAGCTTTGGTGGGGTCACCGCATACCCGCCTACCATGTGAGCTTTAATGATGCCAGTATTAAAGCCAGCACGGTGAGCATTGAACTCAAATTATCCATATCACAAGCTAATCAGTTTCAGTAATTCTGTATGCAGCCCGATGATGAGCAGTATTGGATTGTAGCACGCAGTGAAGAGGAGGCGTTGAGCAAGGCAGCAACGCGCTTTGGTGTAGATGCCAGCAAAATTATGCTGCAGCAGGATGAGGATGTGCTGGACACCTGGTTCAGTTCTGGTCTGTTTCCTTTTTCCGTGTTCGGCTGGCCGGACAACACGGCTGACCTGCAGGCATTTTATCCCACGTCGCTGCTGGAAACGGGCCACGATATCCTTTTCTTCTGGGTGGCACGCATGGTCTTCTTCGGCCAGAAGCTGATGGGCAAATTGCCGTTTAAGGAGGTCTACTTGCATCCAATGGTGCGCGATGCACACGGACGCAAGATGTCCAAATCGCTAGGAAATGTTATCGATCCAATGGACGTGATTCATGGCATTTCACTGGAAGGTCTGCACGAGCAACTCATTGGCTCTAACTTGGATCCGCGTGAGATTGAGAAGGCCAAGCTGGGTCAGAAGCAAGACTATCCTCAAGGCATACCAGAGTGTGGCTCCGATGCACTCCGATTTGCGCTGTGTGCCTATATTACCCAAGCTCGTGATATTAATCTGGATATCAATCGCGTACAGGGCTATCGATTCTTCTGCAACAAGTTGTGGAATGCCACGAAATTCGCTTTGCTTTATTTCTCCGGCGATGAGCTCTACAACACCCAAGTGACAATCTCTAATCAATCGAATCAAATGGACGCCTGGATTCTGTCCCGATTGGCGGCTACTATTGAGGCATGCAATGCTGGCTTTGATTCCTATGACTTTGCGGCCGCAACTAGCGCCTGCTACGCCTTCTGGTTGTACGACGTGTGTGATGTGTATTTGGAATGCTTAAAGCCAATCTTCCAGAGCGGCAACGCCGAGCAGCAGGCTGCAGCTAGGCGGACACTTTATGTTTGCCTGGATTATGGTCTACGCCTTCTCTCGCCTTTCATGCCCTTCATCACGGAGGAACTGTTCCAGCGCCTGCCAAGAGCAGAAAACACGCCCAGCATTTGCGTAGCTAGTTATCCAAGTAAGAATCAACTATGCATAATCCAACTTATGTTAATGACTTAATTTTCACAGCGAATACCAGCTGGCGCAACCTTAAGGTCGAATCGGATGTGGAGTTTGTGCAGAAGGCAGCGCGTGTCATACGCTCCGCTCGCTCTGACTATAATTTGCCCAACAAGACCAAGACGGAAGCATACATCGTATGCACGGATCCAGCGCCCAATGCGATTCTCAAGTGCTATGCCAGCGATTTGTGCACCATCGCCTACTGTTCCACTGTGGCCTTCGATGTTGCGCCACCTGCTGGTTGCGCCATACTCACCATCTCTGGACAGTGTGAGGTGCATTTACTGCTCAAAGGTCTAATCGAGGCGGAGAAGGAGATCGCCAAGTTGCATAAAAAACGCGACCAACTGGAGCAGACCGTCAGCAAACTCAGCCAGGCCATCCAGGCCGCCGACTACGCCACCAAGGTGCCGGCCGAGGTGCAAGCAGCGAATGACACAAAGCTAACCGAATCCCGTACTGAAATCGAACGCATTATTGCTGCTATCGAGACGCTGAAGCTAATGTGAAGCAAATAAAACCTGGGCTGAACAGTCTGAGCTGCATTTTTGTTGATATTCCTTTAGACGCTTGACTATACTCGCTTAAAAAAACAGGACAAATTACAATGGATTTCTGTTTCTTTAAATTTTTTTTTAATAGCCACAATTTATAAAATATGTGCTAATTTATCAAATGCAAGACATGATTCTTAAAAAGTAAAGCAACAAATATTTTTATTTAATAAATTCAATACAAATGCCAAATATCTATATAATGAATATGTTACTTATACATGTTGTTAGTATCACAATTGGTCACAATTTCAGAAGTTAGTGAGGTTCAGGTTAAGTGAGACTTCCGATGGAATATTTGTGATTCTACATCTTCATTAGTGTTTCTTCTCAATATTCGCCATATTTCTATAATATATGTACTTTATTAAATTATCCGTCTGTCCGTCCGTTCGTAAGAACGTATTGAAGTTATAAACTTTTGAAATTGATATATTCATATTCACTCACGTGTATCCAAAGCAAATTATTATTTAATAAGATTAAGAATTGAAATTTAGACCTTGACATGGATATACAAAGATACAGATCATTGATCATTGTGGTTGTAAAAATCGGGAAAAACAGTGTATTCTATAGTTATACGGTTAAAATCTAAAAAAATTCTCTATCGATTTGCCAAAAACTATGTTTGTACATAAATAAATACCGATTGGGAATAAGTATTCAGCGGTCGGTATTGCCGCACTGTAACGTTATTACTTTTTAGGGAGTTCGAATCACGAATTTTGTAAACTATTTAAAATGAATTCAGGACTTAATTATCGAGATTATCGGCAGAAACATTATTTTGTTTGCTCAATACCTCAAGACCATGGCTCTTTAACAGCGCTCAATTTGAGGGCTGTATTGAGTCCTTAGCTAGACGCGAAGCTGCTTATGGTATAAGCGGAATAGTATTGAAGAATACTTTCCATTCATTCCAACAGTCCTTCAAGCGTCCATTGCCCAGCTGGCACCCACGAGGAGGGTTCGGTCTGAGGATTTTTGCCAGCCAACCTATTAAACCCATATTATAAATAAAACTTTCAACAAGAGAGAAGTTTATGAATTAAAAGAAATTGTAGGGCATACAGTAAAATTTGTTATAAAGTCCGGAGAAAACATAATTGTAAGTAATTAAATAAAAGTTATTATAGAAAAATATTTGTATTTTTGGCAGAAGTGTAAGGTATCTAAGGAATAGTTTCTTTGGTAGTATATTTACATACATAGGTAAATTATCCCTATTGGGGCTAAACAAATTTCGAATTTTTAAGTTGTTCAATATACTAAAAACTAATTTTTATATATATGTAGCTTATAATTCTATATAGTTGTGAACAGTGAAGAAAATGAATGTGAATGAATATAAATTTACAAATCGATTTGAAAAAGTACAGCTAGAAATTCGTGTAATTCGAAAAGCTATATATAACTAAGCTAGACCTATAGTTATGTATCAGAAGGCTAAGAATTATATCAATTTACCTGGCGAGCATTCCATAGATCCAGACTGAAAGAGACATACCTCCGGGGCCTATTTGACATGCATATTAAAACGTTAAGCTTCCAATTAAAGTTGAGACTTACCTCAAGTGGAGCACCACCAGTGCCGCCCATAGAGCTGGCCAACAGCAACAGAAGGAAGGCCACTTCCATTTTCCCAAATGGAGCTAGTATATTCATGGTAATAGGAAGTGCGATCTCTTTTGTATCCGAATATCTCAATTCAGTCAACACAGTCCACAGCGAAGTGTAGAGAGAAACTGTGGCCTTTTATATGACTACGCCACGTTTTATACCATTTGCCGGACTACCCTAAAACAGGGTGCTCCACGCAATGTGGCGGTTGGAAAGGATGGAGCAAGCCGGAAGGGGAGTGGGAACACCCCATTTGGCAAAGTGGGCAGCGTTTTCCTAGATGTCGCACTTGCACCATATTTCAAATAATTTGTGGTAAATACTCCAGCAAACACAGAAGCATAGTGCGTCGGGCCGAGATTTAAACAAACATAAGCGCATTAGGGGCATATGTTCAATTTGATTACGTGTGGGGCGGCAGCGACAGCGACAGTGGCAGCGACTGCGGCAGCGGTGTTGGCCGTATATGGGTTCGGTTAGTGCTGCTGTCTTCCAGTCTATTAATAGATAGGTTTGAGGTTAAGTCGCCAGAGATAGAATAGTTAACCCCAATTTAAATAAAAGTTATTCTATGACGTGGTTGAAACCACACGGCCACAGATGAATGCAAATGCCAAGGCTTTTTGTGAAGCTCTCTTCGAAATGAAGCTTTAAGCCATTCAAGAAGCGAAAGAGCTACAACAATATAATATTCATAAATTATTCTTATTAAAAAGTATTTTGGAAATGGAATTTGATGAGCCTGATTGAAATCATACACTCGTTAAATGAAGTCACTCTCGACTAAGCTCCTTAAAGATTTTATTTGAAATATCTCTTGTATTAACAAATGTCTAAAATTTAGACAAATTTAGACTTTTTGGAAAAGCTTTCAAATTGATCCTCATATCGGCAGAATCCTTATGTCAAAGAATATTTATTGATTTATGAAAATCTCAATATATCGAAATTAATACAATTTCGAGTTATTTTCGAATACCACAGTATTACAATTCTCGCTTAAGTAATGGAATATTAGTAATACTAATTTAGTGATAATCTGTTACACTTGCCGTTGCCCAACTTCCCCCTCCCTCCTCCCGCTCTAGATTGAACTCGACATAGAATTTGTTTATTTAAATGAAAGAGATTATTAAGTTTGGATCTGAAATCTAAAATAAATCAAATAATAAAACACGTGTTAAGGCATTTGTATATACTTTTTATACCCTGAGCCCATTGAAAATGGGAAACGGAAAAAAAATGCTCACACATATCTAGTATTTGAAATTAATTTTTTATATATTTGGGGGTGTGGGGTCGAATTGGAGACCGGAATCAATAATCTGACAAAAACCGAAATTGTATTAAATTAGTATCTATATACTACATATATGCAGAAGACTTAGAGACTCTAACTATAAAGATAAACGCGATATAATTTTATAACTGATTCCCGATAAAGTGTTTTATCGATAACTTTGGAAATATAAAAGTTATCGAATTATCGAATACCTAACACAAAAAGAATAAACTCTCTAGCTCTTATATCTTCGGAAATCGATGTGTTCATACATACAGAAGGACGGACGGACGGACCGACAGACGGACATGGCTATATCAACTTTGCTCGTCACCCTGATCAAGAATATATATACTTTATGGGGTCTGCGACGTCTCCTACTTCCTGTTACATACATTTTCACAAAACCATTATACCCTGATTTCCCATTTTCAATGTGCTCAGGGTATAACAAGTAAGAAGGCTCTAGTCGAGACGGCTCGACTACGAGATCCCCTGAACCCTGCAAAAAAGGTGATACTCTTCTTCTTTACGCACGTATAGGCGCTCGCTCTGCTAACCACGCAGTTGCTGCCGTGGCTTGGGGGTGGGTTGGGCTATACTTTGAACACTTATAACTCCATTTCTAGATGCATGATCTTGATGAAATTTTCAGAGTAGATTAAGAATATCTAAATGTATCTATGTGCCAAATTTCAAGTCTCTAGTATTTGAAATGCGTTTTTTCCAAATTGTGGGCGAAGGGGGCGTGGCATCCAAAATCTGAAAATTACATAATCTGCGTATTCATAATATCTATCTGCGACGTCTCCTTCTGCCTGTTACATACATTTTCACAAAACCATTATACCCTGAATTCCCATTTTCAATGGGTTCAGGGTATAAAAATGTAGAACTTTTCGTATGCAATCTATAAATAAATACGAACGCTAAATTAAGTCGAAAACATAATTCTTTCTAAAATTGTAAATCAAATAAATAAGAATTTTTTATTCAAGATTAAATGCATTTATTTAATAATTTAAGTCAACAAATAAACAATTTGATTTTATTTTGTTTTGAGAAAACATACCAACCAGATCTCTTCTTAACACAAATCTGATTAATTTCGAATGTAATGAGCAATAAATAGATCTGATTAAAAAATCATAAAAAAAGATAAAATGGCATATGGATGTACAATTTACGGCTGTGAATATAGGGTATATGCTACCAGGTGAGGCGTGTGGCATGATCCGTCTTGCGCTTGGACATTTTAATGTAGCCCAGAAATTGAAGTTCGGCCACAGCGCGAGTAAAGCGAGCTCTAAGCAAGGAAAGACAAATCAGAATATAAATATTTGATATATATGAAACACTCACTGAATCTGTGGATCAACCTGTTCCTGGGGTACTTCATTCTCTTCCTGTTCGTCGCCTGCCCGCAGAACGGAACGAAATGCCTGCAGCCAGTCGAAAAGATTTATCATGCGACCGCACTCCAGATGCAATTTGTAAACCACCGACAAGTCGGGCATCGTGCTGACCAGTTGCGACTGTTCCTGCAGCTCGCAGCATTTGCATTGCATATAAAAGTGGGGATTGTTAAGGGCTGTGTGCAGTGCAGCACGAGGTGCGCCAATGATATTACGACGCACCGTCGCAATGTCGCTGAAGACGTATATTTCGTGAAGCGGCGGCGCCTGCTGCAGTGGCCGCAGATGAGAAAGCACCAAATCCGATTCGATGAGAGTCAAAATCTTATTAAGAGCGCGCGTAAACTCAGACTTCGATTGCTGTTTGTCCTGTTTGCTGCGCAATAGCAGCTGCGCTTTCAGCTCCTGGCGGGATGCAACCTGCGTGAGATCGCTCAATGGAGCACCGTCTGTTTGCGGATCAGTTTCAGTGACAGCTGTCTGCAGCTCCGTGTTTGCCAGTTCGACATCATTGAGCAACTGCTTGAACGCTTGCAACTTGGTGCGCATCAAGTCCGAGCACGCATCGCCTAGCTCTAGCGGAGCTATCTGCTCGCTGAGAAAGAGCTCAGTGCGTGCAATGCACTTGCCTAACTTGACCACGAACTCGGCCTTGGACATAAAGCTGAGCATCTGCCAGCATTCCTTGTACTCGGGCTGCTCGCTGATGGGTTTGTTTAAGCAGTTCACGTAGAGCTCCCGTCGCAGCTTGCCCAGCGGACAGTGTGGCAAGTCGCTCACCAGCTCCGTGAAGAACTCTAAGCAGCAGCGAAAGAGCATGAAGTGCAGCAGACAATCGCGTAAGAGTTGTGGCAGTTTCTTCTTCAAGTAATCGTCGTCGGTGAGCACGGCTATAATGCGCTTGCAGTCGTTGATCTGCTCCACATAGGGGCGAAAGGAGGGCAGCCGTCGTATGGTCTCCATGTCCTCATGTGTTAGCTGCTTAATGCGCGCCAGTGCCTGGCTATAGCTGGTGCATAGGGCATAGGCATTGCCGGCAAAGTAGTGCTCCATGAGGCAGTACTTGAAGCCCTGTATGAAGCCGTGTATGGAAAAGTCGTAGTAGAGGAAGATATGCGTCAGAAACTTGAAAGCCTTGCCGGACAAGTGGAAGACATACTTCGGCGAGAGCAGCACCTGGTCGAGTAACTGGAAAATAAGTGAATATAGGTAAGTGAGAAAGAATGCAATAGCTGAGCTGAGCGAAAGTTTCAGATCTGCACCTCATTAAGTCCCGTCGGTGCTCCTTGGGTCTGGAATACGCGCAGTTTGATCTTGCTGCTCACGTGGTAGGGCAACGTGCTGTGCACTGCTGTCATGGCAGTGGCTACTCCTAGTACCAGGACGAATGGCAGGACACCACATTGAGCGCTGAGTATTAGAATGAAGTCCTGAAGCACGCTCGCATTGAAGCACTCAAAATCCGGCAAAATAACCAATAAAGTGCCTTGTTTATCCCTTCCAGCATAGTTATTTGCATACCATGCATGCAGATGCTTCATGGTGCACTGCGTCCGACGCAGACGTTTACGATCCCTCTCACGTCCGTCATCCTCATCAATGTCTAGACTCACAGGCACAGATGGATTATCTATTAGATTGTACACCATGGACTCCACGGCCGCTTTCAAAGTGGAGCAATCCCGTGATTGGAGCACACATACCCGAGCCGCCTTCTGCGTATGAAGACGCTGCGTGAGAGTCTCGAATTGCTTAAGATGATCGGGCTGATTGATGCCTGTCAGCAGCGCCGCAGTGGGCAGCACTTCGCTATTGTCCATATAGTCAGTTTGCTCTCTAGACACAAAATCAATGAGTTCCTCAAGAGTCTTCGCATTGCTCGCCGTTTGCAGCTGCACTATGTGTCTGTGGATCTGATCCCAGCATTCGGAGTAGGCAGCATAGAACGGTTGGGTGATTAGCTCCTTGCCAAGCAGACTGCTGGTTGCCACCGAATGTTTTCGTTTGCTAGGCGTCCTTTTATTGGCGCGTGTCGCCCCATTCTTGTACACAAAACAGCCCTAAACAGAAACCGGAAACTTTGTAAGTATCCAACATTTCAAATTTGAAAGCTTACCTTTGAAACAGATATTGTTGGATCCATTGCTTTTGCCAAACTAAACTCTACTCGGTGCTATTGCAAAATATGAAAATAATTGCCTGTGTCAGCTTTGTGCCAATTAAAGTTTATTCGCAGTAATATCAACAACAACAAAACACTAAATGGAAACAGCTGCAGCGCGCCAAAATTTCGAAACATGTGAAGTTGGCTGTGTCTAAAAAAGTGCTGCCCATCACAAACATGAACTCGGCATTTTAATTTAACTAAGCGCGAAAGTTCAAACAAGATAATGCGAACTATTAAACATTTGTGGACAAGTTCCCGCCAATCTTTGGTTGTTTTAAATGGTCGTCCAATACAAGGCTGCCTGTTATAGCCTTGTTAATATCACACAAATCACTCCACTTTGGTGCCAATTGAAATGTAAATAAATACATTAGCAAGAAATCGTAGAACAATATAAGAGCAGCCAAAAGAAAATTCGAAAAATTCAAAAAGATAATGTGAAGTATTAAAAATTTGTAGACAAGTTCCCGCCAATCTTTGGTTGTTTTAAATGGTGGTCCAATACAAGGCTGCCTGTTATAGCCTTGTTAATATCACACAAATCACTCCACTTTGGTGCCAATTGAAATGTAAGTAAATACATTAGCAAGAAATCGTAGAACAGTATAAGCGCAGCCAAAAGATAGTCCTTGTCACGAATTTCAGCAAAGCGACCTCCATTGATGATTTGAGCATGATACATTACAAACTGTAAAGTGCAGAATTTAGCTTCTATACAAAATTTCAATATTCAAAAGCACATACAGTAACGATGCTGAGGAGAACGAGCGCCCGGTATATAAAAAATGAATATGGCACATTTGCGACGATGTAAAGCATTAGAAAGTACATGGCACCAATAATGCAAACGATTCCAAATACAACGAGCACCACAATATCCAGAGTCAAGTCATGCTGCAAGAGGGGAAGTATTAGAATATGTGGGATGTGGATACGTATACACTTGCTCACTGGAATGAAGGAGCCGAACAAAATGAATATAGCCAGAACAATAGTCCATATAATGAAGCTCATTAATAAGTGATATTTATAGTGGCGCACGACTAACGAAGTTACGCCTACGACAATGCACTCAAACTGTTAAATAATAACATTAGCAGAATAAAATTATATAAATGAATTGCAGCTTACTATGAGTATGGCAACTATCCAATTTACGGGTGTAAAGAATCGCAAATCCTCGAAGAATATGAATAAAAGTACGAGCAGTAAGCTGATTACGAAGAATATAATGCCAAGCCAGTAATTTTTTGTAAAATATTTATTTGCGTTCTCTCTAGATAAGAAATGAATTTTTTGAAAATATGCATGTAATTAATAAAATGATAATACTACTATTAATTATTACTTACAAAAAATAAAACATATACCATTGGAGCAGAGCGAGCAATAGAAAACATGCTGTTATTGAATATGTAATACAAGCAAACCTTTGGCGCTCAAGCCTATAATAGTACGGTCGTGGTTGTAGATCGGCCATTACAGCAATGGCCAATATGTATTTATTAATATTTTGTGTATGGATGTGTATGTTTATGAAGTTTATAGTGAGACTAATTTGTTGTGTTGTGACAGTAAAGTAAAGGTTCAAAATTTATCGCGTCAGCTGCTAAATATTTCAGTGCTGCCCATAAACGCAGACTTGCTTTTAGAATGTATCTGGGTTTAGTCGCTAACCAACACTAGACGCATTTCGCGCATTAGAACTGCTGACTGCATTTCATAATTCGTGAATGTTTATAAAAAATGTTAGAGGACGAACTCGATATTTATAATGACTTGGACCAATTCCAAGAAGCTGAAACTAAAGTAAGTGTATTCCGCAATCAGTTAAGCGAAGCTAATTTGGTTCGTCACTAGAAATGCAAAGAATTGGAAGCCTGGGAAGCGAAATACGACGCCGCACGGCTCGAAATAGATAATTTGCAAGCGGAGAAAAAATCACTTGCCAAGAAAATCAGGACAATGGAAGTAAATTTTCAAAATTTACTCGACACGGCCAGGGCGGAAATCAAGCGCAAGGATGCACAAATAATACAGTTGCGCAAGGAGTAAGTAACTTAGACGAAACTACAAGCGCAGTAATACGTGATAGTTCATTGTTTGGTTTTATTTTGAAACAGGAAAGATGATATTTGCTTCAGGCGCAAGCAGGCGCCCAAATTGGGGCCAAAGTCTCAGATACCACATTCGCCCGAACTACAACATCAGCAGCCAAAACGTTTTAAACGCGACGAAGTAACAGAAAAAATGGAAAATGAAATTGCATTCAACAACCACAACGAGAACTGCGATGAGAAGACAAAGCAGCATGTAAGGCCAGAGTTTAAGCGACAGCAGACTGCTTCATCTATTGACCAGGACGATAAGGAGAGAAAGACACAAGACAAACGAGATAAGCCCTTGCGCTCTAATACGACAGCAAAGGCTCCGGGGTCAGCGCATGTAAGGAGCACACACGACAGAGATCGTGAAAAAGCGCGAGAACGTGATCGAGATAGAGATAGAGATCGCGGTCGAGAACGTAGTCGACGACGCAGTCACAGCCGCAGCCGCAGTCGCACTCGCAGTCACACCCGCAGTCGAGAGCATGCTAGAAGCCAAAGTCAGAAACACAGCTCTAGAAGCAAAGAGCAAAGAAGAAAACGATCACGGTCCCGATCGCGATCGCATTCGTGTTTGCGTTCGCATTCGACTAACAAAGCAAGCAGCAGGAACAGGTAAGCTTAATAATTTCAAAAGACACGTTACTTGGCAATATTTACCTGCTTCTAAAGATTCCTATCCCGCTTAAAGTAAACGCAACATCTCAAGAGAAACCGAGAGAAGGCAAGATGCTAAGTCCACGACCCATAATAAGCGTAATAAACTAGAAACAATACAGGCGCTCTTTGGCAGCACACCCATACAAAACAGCCCAGCAGCACACTCAAGTGGCGACAACAGCGTGGACAGCGAGAAGGTGATGGAAAAACTAATAGTCAATGCAGATCAGCTTACACCAAAGGAACTGTATACCCCGCAAAGTCAAACTGACGCCAGAGCAGAGCAACTAACTAGCGAACAAAGCGGAAAAGAAATGAAACAGCTGTGGGAATATATTGACAACTATTTCGAGAGCAATCATCAAAAGAATGAAAGCCCCCAAATAGTTGAACGGAATGAGGATCGAGGGGAAGCTGGCATAATAGTAAACAAACAGCATCCCTTGATCAGCGAAGAGGAATCAAAGTCAGTTGAAGGTGCTGTAGAATCGAAAATGGGCTTAGTTGAATTAGTAAATGAAACAGACAAGGAGCCCAATAAAAATGCCACCGAACACGAAAAGGAAAATGAAGCGGAAAACGATCCATCACCACGACAAGAGCCGATCACAGAAGAGGAAAAGCTTCATAGTTCAGAAATGCTAGATGATATAATAGTGAGTGATGCGGCAATCCATAGCACATACCAGCACATTCCAGGCTTGGATTTTTTATCCGCAAAGCAGAGTCGAGAATTCGATACTGATAATGCCATGGACAGTGCTCCGATTCCCGGCTTGGATTTAATCAATAGCGAGGAAGAATTAAATATAGCGAAAATAGGTCCACATTTTAATGCAAAGAATGATGAAATAGAAAGAGAATTCCATGAAACGAAGAAAGTACGGATGACTGAGCATATTGAATTGGATTTGAAGAAGAATGAAATTATGGATGTAATTGAAAGAAGTGAACAAAAGAGCGCGGCGGAGGTGGATACGAGATCTCATGAGGGCAAAGCGGGATTAAAAATGACAACTGAAGAAGCTGCTTTAAAAGTAGATGCAAAGGAGCAAAAACTCATAACAGAGATGAATTTGTCAAAAGATGGCAAAGTAAACAAAAAGAAGAAAAGAAAACATGGAAAGACAAGATTAAATAATAAATTACGCCAGCACGCAGCAAAAGATGTGGATGATATAAATAGATCCGAATCTGTTTCTAATCTAACCCCTCAGACTGATATGAAAATTGTACAGGAGCTGAATGCTGAAGAAGGAGTTACGAAAGAAGTGAAAACAGAAACTCGGGAAAACAATGCAGATGTAGACTTGTCAGGGGAGACTGAGTTAACATACGACGAAGAAATGCCGAATCTGGTATTAGCGGCTGATGAAGAGCTGACAAATGAAATAACGGATAATAAAACAATAGAAGAGAGCGTTGACAATCAAGAAAAAGAAGTTCAAGTTATGGCGGCAGCCGATGTGGAGTCAATAGAGGCTGATAATCAGGATTGTGTACTTACTGAGCAATTAGAAACCAATACAAAGAAACCACTTTCGGCAGATAAAACTGAAATTACTGAAGTTTCTGAAGCGAATGCAGCTACGGGCGACAATTTTCTTGAACAAGCAATGAATGAATGTCATCATGAAAGTCAACAGAATGAGGACACTGCAGAACAGTTCATGGTAAGCAAACCCCAGGGCCAGGAGCCAAGCCCTCGTCAATCGGCTTACGCATCGCTGGCTGATGATAATTTAAAGACGCCCAAGCGGCCAGTGCGGAGTATGGAGAGCATAGAAATAATTGAGGATATTCGCCTGCCCATCAAGATGAACATTGAGAACATTGCCATTAAAGTAGATGGCTCCAACGCAGAACAAAAAGAAGAGCTCAACTTGAATATGGTAGAAGTGGCGCCGGCAGCATCCGAGTTGGAAGAATCGCAGCTGAAGTTTATTGCAGTCAATCAGAAGGAAAGTGAGTCGGGAACCATTGTTGCTGTCAATACAATTATACCGAAGCAAACCGTTGTGGCGACCACTGTCATGTACGCCCAGCCGGACTCTACGAAGGTTGATCATAGTGAAAACGACGCCGCACTCGAGGCAGTGATGAATGAATTGATCCCGAATAGATCGCAGGCCACTGCATTGAAGAGCTACCCGAACTTGAGCCTGGAAACGGACACGATTGAAATGGCACTGAAGCAGCTACATCAGCAGACGTCGTGTCAGGACGAACTCCAACCGGACGAAACGGCTGTCACGTCCACCTCAATGAAGGGCGGACAAACGCCCAAGCAGGATCTCATTCAAATCCTCATGCAATCGCCATTGCAAAATACGGCAACACACAGCCCAGCAAAACTGAAGAACGGATTAAAAAAAACCAGAGCACGAACAACCAGCGAAAGGATAATGCCAAGCAGAGAGAACGTTGACAGTGCCGCACCAAATCAACGCAAGCAAACACCACTAAAGAAACGTAAAGTCGATCTGATCGATGAGCACATAATTAATACTGCCGATCCATCTATACCGTCAACGCTTCCGGAGGGAGCGTCAGCGGCAGGCAGCGAAGCCCTCGCAGCTGAATGTGACCATCAATGAAACCTTCAATGCCAGCAGTTTGGATCACAGTCAGAGCTTGAATAGCAGCGACTCCATCCTGGTGACCAAACGCTGCTCATTAGGCAATAGCGACTATCAGTTCGAGCGGTTCAACGATGAGATTGTGCTCCGAGTCACACGGCGTCGACGACGCCGACCATCAGCAGCAACAGCTGTAATTGAGAAAACATAAATACTAAATTAAATACTATATATATATATATATATATATATATATATATATATATATATATATATATAGACTGAACTGTTCATCATCAACATCAGTAAGATATCTGGCTATATGCTTACTTAAGCTATGCATGAATAAATACCTATGTTACTACAGGAGAATATATAAATAATATTACTTGTGATTTTAGATAATAAATAATATTTAATTGATGAAGTGCTTAAACAAATTTGTATTAAAATAATACAGTTAACAGATAATTATGGTATTAACATATTTTTTAATTCAAAAACTGACAATATTAACTATAAATATCTATATTTACATATTGTATTTTTTCATTGACATCTAAATAAAATAAAACTAACATTTGAATTTGTAATTCGATAATAGTTACTATCGTATTCGATTATTTTTGATTACATGTTAAGATGTGAATATTTTGTTCCCAATTATCGATAATAAAATGTAAACAATTGTGTGCGATTCCATCATTTTAAATCTCTTGACAGCTAATAACAATAATTGTTTAGGAAATTCTTTGGTAAGATTTGTGCTACAATATTAATATTAATATTAAACACAATAAGTATCAATCATTTTAAAACTCGTTGACAGTTGTGCATAAGTATAAAGTATGTGTTTATATCTCAGTCGAAATGGGTCACATTTAGGCCTGTTTTTCCTTCTCCTCGCCTAGCAGGAAACGCCGAACTACACGAAGTTTGAAAATGGGAACCGATAGCAGAGCGCCCAAACAGGCTCCAATCCAATATACGATTATGTGCTCTAGATTGCTGTGGCCGCGGCAACCCCATTTGAGGGCCGTGGCAAGCACCGGATTAAAGTAGCCGCCGGAGAAGTTAAAGGCTGCAAGCAGGGCATAATTAAAAGCGTAAACTTTTTGAGAGGACATGGCGGCAACAGGAAGCCACATTGTAAGCGGGCGGGCACTTACCTGCCACCACGAGGCTAGTGCCGATGAAGGAGTCAATGTAGCTACTAAACTTCGGCTCCTGCACGCTGATTGTTTTCGAAGCGAGGCGACAGAGAAACGTAGCCACGCCCTCAATGGCAGCACCCACATAGGGGCTGACCTGCAAGTCGGCATTGCACTCCTCAAAGGCCCGTCCCTTGTGCGTCTCCGCAAACTCCAGCCACCAGAAGACCTGCACGATGCGATACACACAGCAACCGCCCATTAGCTCCGCCCAGGTGCGTAGAGCCATTTCCTTGAAGCTTGTGCGTCCCTCCAACACGTCCTCCATGTGAGTGTACGGGCAGGCGGAGGCGTCGCCCCACACCTTGCCCCACCAGATAGTCAGCAGAAACAGAAAGATGGCATAGGTGGCCACACCAAAATTGTCAGCCACTGCCAGCCAAATCAATGAATCTCAGCCTCTCAATTAGCTCCGGGTACCCTACTCCACTTACCGATGATCAGCTCAAAACAGCAGGCACATAGCTCCGCCGCGGCAATCGCCTCGTTCATCAGCACCGGCACAAGACCCTCCTGGCTGAGCAGTCGTTGGCTCACTCGGCGCGCAATCTGTGCTGCAGTGCAGCAGCCGACCATGAAACCGGCGCTAATGCCCAGCGCTGTCAGAGACATCCTTTCCTACTTCTTTCTAAAAACAGCAAATAATATTGTAAGTAATATTGTAAAAATTAGAGAGACACATTACAATTTATTTTTATTTATTATTTTTTAATTAATTAATTTTATCACATGACTATTTCACAACTAGAGTTAGAGTCTCCAAGTTCCGTCCCGAATCCCCCCACACCCCCAAATGTATAAAAAATGTATTTCAAATACTAGAGACATACAGTTTAGTTTAGCATATAAATATAAATGTCATGATCATAATCAGCACGTTTGCATACGATTGTCCGTCTAGGAACAGAATTATTAATCAAAGAAGTTATGGCAGACGGCAAACGGCCCAGCAAGGCAACGAGACAGCAAGACGCTTGCAATGCTCACACACGCATGCATACAAGCGTAGATCAGCGTGTATGTGTGTTCGTGTTTTTGCATGTGGAGAATCGAAACGAAGCATTCTTGGAATATGATTCGTTCGAAGAAGGGCTCAGGGGATTTCGTAGTCAAGCAGTCTCGACTACAGCTTTCTTAGTTGCTATAAATTGAAAATTAGAAATCAGGTTACAATAGTTTTGTTTAATATTATTATATTTATTGTAATTATTTGTTGAATTGTATATATTTAATTTATTGCCTTTTCCTTTAGAAGGAAGTTTGAAAATTGCCTTTAATAAGTTTTTAAATGTACGTCACATGTATGCAAATTGCATTCTGTAATATGTCCGACAGCTCAGTAAGTAGGCGTTACATTTCCGACTAGGTAGGTTTACTGCACTGTACAGTAAAAATTGATTTATTTAAATAATTGGACAAAACTCGACAAATTGTTTTTTTTTTTTAATTCTACTCAAATTGAATTATACATTTTCTGCGTTGCTTATAATGCTTATTTTTTTATTTGTTTCCTACGCATATAAATATAAATGTATATATATATTTTTTTATTTACTTGCTGCACTTGCGAGAAATTTGGGTAAATATAAATACGCACACACACAAACACTTTGAAAACTATTTTCGAATTCAGCAGCATGCCAAAATCGTGCTAAAAATATTTGCAGCTTGTTAAACACATCGAGCGAAATAACAAATTGTCACGAAACATCAATCTATTGTATTTTGCTTTTAATATTGATTGTGTGAACTATTATTTAATCTTATATTCGTTTGATTTTTAACATTTACTTCGATTAAAATAGAATATATTTTGTTCACAGATTTTATTTGCGCATTAGGCGCTAATTGGTTTTTAAGTGAGAAACATATATTTTAAAAACTTCTAAATATTGTCTGACGTTCAGTACACTTAAACCCTATTTATATTATTTATCTTAATATTAATATTTATAATTTTATTAAAATACTATGTAAAGTTTTATGCTGTAACTGACCAGAAGAGATTCGCACACACACGATCGTTAAAACAACGATCTATACGTCGTTGTCGACTCGTACTGAACAATAATAATTTTGAATGCTCATGGCTGTGTGTGTCGCTCATCGTTAGGTCTATTATTAACAAATGGTCTGTGCTCAATATATGCTCATTTTATAAAAATTTCAAACACGTAGCTTTTGTGTGGGTTCTCAAAACCTCAGTTCAGCACATGAGTGCATTACTAATTTAAGCTCTGCTTCGTTTTCTAATTATTTTTAAGCTTTTCATTTATTTTAACAGTTCGATTTGGAAATTGAATAATCAACCTGCACTTCGATTAACATATCGATAACAATTTTTAATTCTAACAGCGCCAAATTGAGTTTAACAGCGCCAATTTGAGCAAGCTTAACAGGGACTAATAGTGTTTATCTAACAGCCGCACAAGTGAGTTTTATTTTTATATAAACCAAAATATAGAGTTAGCGATATTATGACATAGAATAAATATTTTACAGTGCTCCAGCGCTTGTGTAGTGCACAAATTCTAAAATTGCCTGTGTCATATTGTGTGGGCCGAAGCCGACACTATGCAACAACCCAAAATCCAACGTCAACAACAACAAATGCCGGTAAACATTCGATTTTGGAAGCTGGTTTTACTAATTGGCGACCCATCTATCGGTTACCCTTAATACGCCTGGTTGCTGCATTTAATCGTCTTAAAGTCTATCAGGCTTTAGTAACAGCGGCTGGAACACCGCTTGTTCTAGCTCTGCAACACGCGGGTCACGTCTCAGGCGAGGCGCTAGGGATTTATGCAGCCATTGGCGTTTCGGGACTGATGACGCTCTCGCTGGGCAGCTATGTGACCTCAAATATGATTGGATTCATCTACGTCAATGATCAGCAGGATCAGTTAAAGCTTGCCTACGTGGACTTCTGGGGACGACGCAAGGAATCGCTCGTCGATATTGAGGATCTGTTGCCAGATTGGGAACCGAAGAGCAAGCGACGTCTGGGCTTCTATCAGCCCATCTGCCTGCGTACCGATGAGAAGCAGAGTTACAAACTACTGCATCGTTTCGGGGTCGTAACGGATCCTCTTCTATTCGAAGGTCTGTTTGGGCAATGATGCGAATTGTTTATAAATGATTGATTGATCCGCTTCACTTATGAAAATGTATATATTTTAATATAGTTTACAATTAAAAATAAAAAAGTAAAGAATTCGGTTGTCAATATGTAGAATATCGAGTATTTAAAAAAAAGTTATTAATTGCACTTAGTTAAGATTCATGAGTACATGCATACATATACATATACTATAAATATATACATATATTAAAGTACAAATTAAGATGCTCTTTAAAAACAAATTAAGTCTAATGTTTCTACTATTGCTTTGTACTAAATGAGATAATTATATTAATTCTAAGATAAACCTCATCCGATTATGGACTCATGCTGTTGTCCGTTGGAGGATGTCGAATTGTCGTTGGTATTCAAAGCGGATCGCGTCTTGCTGCCCAAGGCAATAGCCTCTGAGACCTATGGAGAAACACATGTATGAATATAGATTCCATATAGAGATATGTAATAATTTGGGTAGCCCACCGTGTCGGGCAACTTCTTGTGAAAGGTTTCTGGCAGCAGTAGCGATAAAAGGCCTGCGACCATAGAAATTGCTCCGAATAATAGCAAAGGCAACGGCTCGTAGTAGCTGCCCTAAAATAGATAATATATTATTAATAAATAATAGTGTAATAGTTGACAATAGTTGAGTACAAACCAACAAAGGCACAAAGGGCGCCAGCATGGCACCAAAGCGTGCGAATGTGGACATTACTCCGACTCCTCCACTGCGTATGACCTGAAAGGGAATGCATAATTGTCAACTGAGCAATAAATATATAAAAATAGATCTTTTCTCACCGTAGGCATCATTTCCGCCGTATAAGTATAGATGACGGCGAATGACGATGTAATGCCCAGTTTGCCCATCAAAAAGAGTGTTACTATCAACCAGTTGGCACCTGTGAATCAAGGAATCGTGAAAGTCTATTAACTTAATTTGTTATATACATAGATAAAAGAAAACAAATACTCAGCTATATGAAACTTTCAAATATAACATAAACTATACGGCTTTAGCTTACTAAAATACGACAGAAACTATCTTGAACTGAAATATTAGAAAATCGTTACAATTTCTAATTCATTAAAATAAGATTGAATACCCAAGTTTTTCTGCTTATAGAATAAATGTTGAAAAGATTGTATATGTGTATGTCGAAGGTGTATGCAGTGCAATTAGTCTACAAGATCAAAACGATTAGTTCATAGAGGGTTCACTGCTTATATTATTTCTTTACGTTTTTGTTTACCATCACTGACTGTGCAAGCATGTAGGAGAGTTAAGATTAGTAGTATAATGGACAGATATATACACACATATATATATAGTTGGTAACATACCCGTTGTCAGATAGCCGCTGGCCGCGCACGTGATGGCGCAGAGCAGCAGCGAGCCGGACAAAGCCAGACGACGTCCGAGTTTACGTAGGCAGAACTATTTTGAGTGTGACAATCAACGACAGAGAGAAAATATATAAATGGGTATAGTTTTTGATGCGATTCAGTCTATAGTATAAGACATTGAGAACGTACCCAGGCCAAGCTATAGCCTGGTATTTCGATCAAGCAGACCAGTGCGAAATTTAAATATTTGTTGCCACTGAGGTTGGTCGAGTTCAGGGAGAGTCCATAGAAGACAATCGCGTTGACAGCCCTAGGGAATGCATAAAGGATTAAGATGACAGCTTGAATTGGATAAAGATGGACTATACCAAATGAACAGTAGGATAATGTAGCGTCCAATCAGCGTTTTGGAGCTAAACACCTGCTTGACGGATGGCCAGATTTCACGTTGCTTTTGCTTCTTCTGCGATTGCTTATCGGAGCTATCGTCCGCAGCATCCAGCTGCTGCTGCTTCAAGCTGGCCATCAGCTCCAAGGAGAGCTCACGCTGATTGATGAGCGCCGCCCGCCTGATAATGTTGCCTGCCTTCACGTGCTCGTTGCGCGCCAGCAACCAGCGCACCGACTCCGGCACCAACCAGAAGTAAACCACGAAGAACAACGGCGGCACGGAGAGCGCATACTGCAGAACCTGCCAATTGGACAGCAACCAGGCAGCCAGACCCAAGAGCGCCTCGCCCACTGCATAGAAGTAGTTGAGCACAATGGAGGTCATTTCGCGCTTGCGTGGTCCCACCATTTCCACGCCTATGATGAAGGCCAGCGGATAGACGCCGGACGTGCCCACGGCATTGAGCAAGGCGAAGACCAGAAAGCTGGAGTAGTCCCAGGCGAGGGCCTGCCCAATGCCTGTCAATCCCATGAAAATGGTGCAGAAGAGAAAGATGAGCTTGCGCCCGAACCTGCAAAAGGTCAAGTGTGAGTGAAACGGAAGCGGGATTAACTAGTAAGTACTAATGCCAGACGTGCTAATCAATCCTATAGTAAATGAGTTTCTCTAAAACAACTGTTGCACTGTTTTAGCTGGAAATTCCCTAACGATGACTTACCGATCGGCCAGATAACCGAAGAGTGCGGTACCAATCACCAAACCGGCAAAGTGAGTAGTGCCGACGAACGCCAGCTTCCAGGCGTTCTCCTTGCACGTCAATTGCCAGTCCTGGACAATGGTGTACTCGCCAGAGTCGTAGACGAACTCCTGACAGCGTTGCGTCTGCTGTGGCAGAAACCATGAGGCGTTGCACGTGTCCCACTGATTGGAGAGGCTTTCGTTGGCCGCAAAGCGCACGCATGGGTCACTGGGCGTAAAGTAGCCGTGCTTGTCCCTTGTGCCTGGAATGGCCACATCCAACCAATGGGTCTGATAATACGGCTGTCTATTAACCTCGCATTCTTCGATGCGGCAGCGATACTTCGGCGTGCCGGCCGTAAATACATACGACAGACTGTTCGCGGCCGCAAAAAGCACCGGCAGGCAGATGAGCAAATAATTTACTCTCTGGTAACGTCCAAACTCGCCAATTTGGCTGAGTATCTCGTCAAAGTCCATGGCAGCAACTGATTCTGCCATTCTCACTCATATGTGTGTCGATTCACAGTCGATTTTTTTTCGAATTT
This sequence comes from Drosophila buzzatii, assembly GCA_035045845.1. Classification (NCBI taxonomy): domain Eukaryota; kingdom Metazoa; phylum Arthropoda; class Insecta; order Diptera; family Drosophilidae; genus Drosophila; species Drosophila buzzatii. The sequence continues at coordinate 341,646 of JAWNOS010000373.1, read as the reverse complement.
CTTTTTTCTTTTTCGAAATGCCCAACGTGATGGCGACTCTTGTTCGAAAAAGAAATGCAGTTACTTTCGGGATTTTTGGCCGGTCGGCCACGTGTGCGTCTGTCCCGCGTTGCACTCTTAACTTGAATAAATATAGACACACAGGCGAAGTGCTTTTGGTTCTATTGCTCTTCAGCTCAGTAACGAGAGACCACTGAGGAAACTGTTGCACAAAATAAATAAATAAATAAAAAAAACTAACAAATTGGCCCTTTAGACGCAATGAAATGGTGAGCAACGGTTTCGGTTTAAAACTGGATATTTCTCTAATCTAGTTGACAACGCTAGCAAGTGAGATGCACTGATTGTCGGGAATATCTGTTAGAAAGTGAGTGAGAGAGAGAGAGAGAGAGAGAGAGAGAGGGAGAGAGAGAGAGAGATAAAGTGTGCGTGTATGCGCGTGTGTGTGTTGTAGCCTGTACGCCTGTGCTTGATGAGGGGTCATCCCCAACTGAGCGCATGACGTCGTCGCACAGGTAAAAAGGCTCTCTCTATATTCTTATTGGAAAATCTTGTCGCTCTCTTTTTGCGTATTCGTATTGTTGTTGATGTTTATATTTTCTTATTGCAAAATCTCGTCATTTATTTCGCGTTCGTATTATTGAAACCTGGTATACTATTTTTTAATTTTATCATGACCCGTAATGTAAATTTCCATACTATTTGTAGTTTTCATCTGTTAATTGTTTTTTTTTTTTATTTTTTTTTTATATAAACTAATGTCTATGAACCGTTAAAGTGCACTCGTTAAAGGGGATTTTTGAATTGAGCATTATATTGTAATATTATGTATCAATTATCGATAATAATTGTTCATGTAACACTTTATAAAACTTTTGTATTAGGTTAGATATATTTATGTGTTCGTATTCATATTCATGAACGCATTTCCTTGGCTCCAGAGCAATTACTGGAATATATTCTTGATTGATCCGGAATCCGGTCGGAGATCTTGGCTTGATTCAGTTGAATGTCTGTTAAGGCACATGCAATTGTTGCCAATTGATACAAATTGTTGCATGTTGCTACAGTGGCTACTTGTAAGTATGCGTCACAGGGGTTTTTAACGTTTCACGGCATCTTCAATTGACATAATGTACAGCAGTTGTTGATAGACGGAATCTTAGAACTGAACAGCAGCAATGAGCGAACCAATACATCAATCAATCCAATCCATCAATATTTTTGTTTTATTTACACTTTATACTTAAATTATTTACGACAGAGTCGTATTATTTGCCAATTCAGCACATTTATAATTCATGGACTTTATGGGAATTTTGACAGTTTGTGCACTTAAACGTGGCCTTGATGGATTTCGAAGGTTATCTGCAAGGCAAGTCTGCATTAGCCGGTGATAAGCTAAGGTGATTGCGCGTTGCAGGCCCGTTGGAACGACCTTATCATCTTAGCGAGTGCACTGCACCCGTTAGGCTTTAGGAAATTCTCGTCCAATTAACGGCCAACACAAATTTCTGTTGCCACGCAGTTTTCCCCGAAACACTTGTCAGCTTCTGCGCCACTTGTAACTCTATAAACAATTGTTCGTTGAACCTACCGCACGACGCCACGCTTGGTAATGCACTGAAATTTTTAAAACATTTCCCCAACATTGCAGTGCTACGGGCGAGAGCTTTCCTCTGCGAATGTATTAGTACGTTTGTGTAATTCTGAGTGCATATCTTGATATGCCGGCAAACTGAAAATCAATAAACACAGTTAAGAACGAGGCGCACAGCAGCTAAATAGTGCTGGCAAACTATCGATAGCACTATCGATATATCGAATTTTCACATTTTTGCGCCGCCATCGATATTTTTTATCCACTATCGATAGGGATCGAAAATAACGCTCGCAGTTTGACACATCACTCGTTTTGGCGATTTGGTTATACGAAATTTATTAAAATATAATCCGGTATAAGCTTTTTGGTTAGTGGTATAGAACAAATTTGGCATGGACAAATTTTTGATCGATAATAACAAGGGTGAGTATTATTTTCCATTTCATTGTTAGAACCGTAAAACTAATTTTATAAGTATGTATTAACATAGATGGCGACATTTGCAATGTGGATCTTGAAAATACGGTTGCCAAAAAACCGCGCATTGGCAAATCTAAAGTTTGGCAATTCTTTACAAAAACTAATGATGGTAAATTGGCAAAGTGTCGTTCATGGGATAAAACGTACAAGACAAGTGGAAATACATCTAATTTATTCGACCACCTCAAACGTGTACATCCAACACTGCAAATAAATGAATTGCCAATCGTTAACAAAATCGAGAGCTACGTAAGCGCAACATATGATTCTTCAAACAAGCGTAAAAAGGAGCTTGATATCGCACTTATGGAGTACATCTCATCAGACATGCGACCATTCTCCGTTGTTGAAAATGCCGGGTTCGTTAATTTTATTAAGCTCCTAGACCCACGGTATAAGTTACCATCAAGGAATACTTTGAAAAATGTTATGATGGTTGAGCTATACGAAAATAAGAAATCGAAGTTGCAAGACTATTTACGCAAAACTAATGTTTGTGCCAGCTTCATTAAAGCCTAAAAATGTGGATATGCTCCTCTTTCTCCAACACAATCAATGGATCTCCCAGTAAAATTGTTTTAACTTTAAGAAAAAAGTCAGTTATGAAGTAAAACTGATTGTTTTTTAAGTTAATATAATTTTTGTTATTTTGTTAATTTTCTTGTTATAATTTGTTTTGTTATTTTTCGTTATTTTTAAATTTAAATGAAAATAAAGACGGTTTTAGCGATAGTATCGATAGTATCGAATTTTTTTCTAGAAAATATCGAAAATATCGAATGGCGCCACTATCGATAGTTTGCCAGCTCTACAGCTAAACACAAACTAAGAGAGTGAATGTGAGTAGTGAGAGTGAGTGACAGAGGCAGAGAGAACGAAACACGTAAAGAGCGCATTTGTTTGCATATGGCATTTTGGATCTTTTTTCTTATTATTATGCGCGCGTATCTCGAAAGCTCTCGGAAATTCGAAGGAAACCATGAAAAGCTCTAAGCAAAGAGAATTAGGCAAAGCTTAATGTATAAACGCCAACTGAAGCATTATTGTGACAACCCTTACGGCAGAAACACCTAAACGGGGCTAAAGTGACTCGTTTCAATCCGATATACATGTACATATGTATGTTACATTTCCCTTATACATACATGTATGTATATGTTTTATCAACTTTCTGCAGACAAATATCCTAAGTAAAAAGTAAGAACGTTGCAGTTAGGCGCAACTAACTGCGAGATACTCTGTTCCCATAGGTGCATTTTATTTATTTTATAAACACTTAATAAACGAAATATTTTGGCAATTAGCGGACGTATGTACATACATATGTACATGGAAAGCAACAAACGTTTTTCCTAAGCGTACATACAGATTTACACATGTACACACTATACGAGTATACACACGATTTTGTATGTATGCATACAAAAGTTTGTATGCTAAAATTTCTATGAATTGTGAATTTTTCGATCGTTACTTTAGTTTTGTCAAAAGACGCTCTAGCAGTGCCTTATTTGGTTTTAGTTAACGGCGTCCAAACCATGGCAGTGGCGCTGGTGATAAATGCTATGCAATCTGAACTTAGGCGCGTGGATTCGATTCCCGCATTAAACTTCTTTTCCAAAAATTATTATTTTTTAATTTTTTATACCCTGAGCCCATTGAAAATGGAAAATCAGGGTATAATGGTTTTGTTAAAAGTATGTAACAGGCAGAAGGAGGCGTGGCAGACCCCACAAAGTATATATATTCTTGATCAGGGTGACAAGAAAAGTTGATATAGCCATGTCCGTCTGTCCGTCCGTCCGTCTGTCCGTATGTATGAACGCGTCGATTTCCGAAGATACAAAAGCATATATATAGATACTAATTTAATACAATTTCGGTTTCGGTCAGATTTTGGATTCCGGTCTCCACTTCGCCCCACCACCCCAAATATGAAAAAAGTGCATTTCAAATACTAGAGCCATTCAGTTTGGTTTAGCATATAGATATGAATATCATAATCATAATCTGAAGATATCAATACGATTGTCCATCTGGAAACAGAATTATTAATCATCAAAACCCATGCGACGCAGCTGCAAAGCAGCGAGACAGCAAGACGCTTGCAATGCTTACACACATGCATACACACATACATGCATACAAGCGTAGATCGGTGTCTATGTGTGCGCGTGGTTTTGCATGCGTGCAGAAACAAATCGAATAGTTCTTGGAATATTATTCGTTCGAAGAAGGGCTCAGGGGATTTCGTAGTCGAGCAGTCTCGACTACAGCTTTCTTACTTGTTTTTATTTAAGTTTTATGCGGATAAACTTTTTTCCAAAAAATTTTATTTTTTAATTTGTTTATTTATATGTGTGTATTTTATATTATTATATACATACATATATTATAAAATGCTTGCTGCCAGAGTCAATTTATAATAATATATGTATTTATAAACATACGCATATGAATTCTGAATTTAAGCACTAGAAACTGCTTTTCCGATTTGCCAAGCAATTTTCTATGCATGCATATACATACATATGTATGTATTCATGTGTAAACAGCTCTTTGTAAGTGTATACACATCCAAGTGTGTATACATATTCCAAGAATTGCGATTGTATTGTTTTGTGTCGTCACAAGCTGCTGATCAGCTGTGCATTTATTTAGTTTTAGCACTAACCATACAATTGTTGTATGGTTAGTGGTTTTAGCTAACGATTACATGTTATTTTAAAATGACCTGAGTTCGAATCCTGCTTGAAACTTTTTGTTTATTAATCGAAAACTTATAAATTTTATTTTTTTAAATTCATTAATATTTGTATATTTATGTTAAAATGCTTTCTGCCATCTATATTATAAGCATGAATTATGCAGTTGGTCAGTGGGCGTAGAAAGAGCCGAGGCTAATATAAGTGCAAAATTTGGTTGCTTACACTCCAAAAATACGAAAATTACAGGGTATTTTTCGATAAGCCACGCCCCCAAAGAGGCTGAAAAATTATTTGTGCGTCATCGATTGAGGAGGAACTGAACTGAAATTTCAAGCTTCTAGCTCTAGAACTAGGAGATATAAACTTTTGCGGTTCTCCACGCCCCCTGGGGGCGTAGATATATCCGCTATAGCTTTTTGAACTTGGGTTGTCACCGCGAGTATACATTCCAAATTGCAACTCTCTAGCTTATCATCTAGTAAGAGGCGCAAGAGTTTTCCGATTTGCCACGCCCCTAGTGGGCGGATCGGGAAAATTTTTACACTTTATAATTCGAGATCATATATGAGTATATGTTCCAAATTTCAAGATTCTACCTCTAATAGTGCCGAAAAATATTGCGTTCATACGGACAGACGGACAGACGAACAGACGGACGGACGGACAGACGGACGGACATTGCACAAACACAATATGGGTAATTCTCCAGAAAAGTCAACTTTTTGTCACGTTCGACACTTTGGTTTTTTGTAATCTTAAAAATGCATCAATTTTAGTGCTGAAAATGGCAAAAAACTTCTTTATTTTGACAAATAATTAAATATATTGCTCTTGGTCAGAACTAAAATTAATCCATTTTCAAGATATACTGGAGAGTATAATGATCAATAAGTAAATAATAAACTTTAAAAATGTCTGGTAATCAAGTCGTAATTTTGATCCGAATGCTAAAAATCCTATTTATATTCCGAATTCGATTTCTACCTCTGCGTTTACCCGAAATATATGTAAACATATGTCGATATGTATAAAGTTACAAGAAACGGAGACCTCGTTCATGGAGTGTGGAGAGAGTATTGGTTGTACCCGTAGGTGGGCATATTTATATTTGCACAGCTCTCTGACAGCTTTGAGTATGAGTAGTAATTTGGCATATCTATTCGGCGGACATTTACAATCCAGAAGAATTGCCTAAAACCGAACGAAACTTAACGTACAAAGGGCCTTAGAGCTTCAAAAGCTTGCTCAGTTTCTTCCAGAACGTCTGCGTGACGGGAACGATGAGCGGGAAGCGTAGCTGATAACTGGAAGAGAGCGAGAAAAGGAGCAGGGATAGAACAAGAGTGCAAACAATCCGTGAGCGATAGCAAGAAAGGGATAACAAGTAAGAAGGCTCTAGTCGAGACGGGTACGAGATACCCTGAACTATGCCAAAAAAGTGATACTCTTCTTCTTTACGAACGTATGAGCGCCATCTCTGCTAACTGAGCAGTTGCTGCCGTGGATTGGGAGTGGGTTGGGCTGAACTTTGGACGCTTATAACTCCATTTCTAGATAGACGATCTTTATTGCAAGTCTCTAGTATTTGAAATGCGTTTTTTCAAATTGGTGGCGAAGGGGGCGTGGCATCCAAAATCAAAAATTACAAAATTTGCGAATCCATAATATCTATCTAAATAAATAAATTTAAAGTCTCTAGCTCGAACGGTGTAGAAGTAATTCCCAAAAAACGTAAAAAATGGAAACAAATTTTCGATTTTTTATTGATAATTTGGAAATGGGATGAGGTATTGAAAAAACAAAATAAACTCGTACTGCGTAACTAACATACGAGTGTTCATGTGAAATTTCAGCTCTAGAGCTTTTGTAGTTTCCGAAATCTCGACGTTCATACGGACGGACGAACGGGCAGACGGACGGACGGACAGACGGACGGAAAGGGCTAGATCAACTTATTTTTTTATGCTGATCGTCTCCTTCTGCCTGTTTACATACATTTAACAAAACCATTATACCCTGATTTCCCATTTTCAATGGGTTCAGGGTATAATAAAATGTTTGCAACAGATAAGCTAGCCGGTGATAGTGCAGCACAAATTCTGAGCACGGGAAGGTGCTGACGAACCAGGATTCACGTAGAGACGCAGCTAGCTTATCGACCGATACGGCTGTGCAGGGCTCCGCAAATCAGGGACGTCCCTCTAATACCACGGTAACTAGGCCTATGGCAACCATTCCGACGTTGAGCAACGTTTTTCTGTGTGTTCCTATAGCCTTCGCTGATCTGCACTGCCCCTGGCATAGCTGCAACCGATGCGAAACCCTTTACAAGTGCTAATCCTAGCAAATGTACCGGGACCAAAAATATCCAACAAAGCTCCGATAGCTCACTGTATTCACAGGCTGGATATCTCCTAGTACCCAAGGCCGAACAGAAACGGCTGGACTCCGCTGAGATTGTCATCTTCAACAATTCGCGCTTCGACAACAACAACAAGTTCCATTATGGCAGCATCGACGACATCGTATATTTGATGACAACCTTTGGAGGACTCAAATGTAAAATGACCATCCCTACGGATGCAACCGTCGACGATATCAGGAGGACTATGCGAGCTCGTGAGTTCAGTTCGATATGTCGTCATCTCATTTATTGTCCATTTGGCATATAAAATATAAATATATATATGTATGTATATTCTAACGAATAGTCGAAGAGAGAAACTTAGAGAATCGGTCAGCAGTGGTGGTAGTCATCTTGAGTCTGTGCCACCAGTACGAAACGATAGCCGCCCGAGATGGGGACTACAATATCGACAATGAGATCATCTTCCCCTTATTGCGCAACGGATCGCTGATCAATACGCCGAAAATGCTGTTCGTCCAAGCCACCAAGGGCTCCAGGGAGTTGCGTCGCTTTTGGGCGGATACCGATACGGTTAAGGTAATAGGAATATGGTTGGTCGATCAACTATTATTACTCATCCATACGCCATCCTCAGCCACATTGTGAGCCCAGTGACATTTTAAAGTGCTACTGCTCCTATGAGGACTACGTGACCTATCGAAACAGCACTGGCACGCCGTTTATTCGAGAGCTCTGCAATGCGCTAAGGTCAAATCCGAATGCTGATATTGAAAGCATTTTAGAAGATGTCATTAAGTGCATTATGGACTCTACTCAGTGAGTCCAATTGGCTATGGAATCGTGACTTCCTTAGTACTAATGGATGTTGCCTTTGTTACAGAAAGAGCCAAGTACCATTGATGACTAGTACAATGACTACTAAATATGCTTTTGGAGACTTTATTTGAATAAAATACCATAATATGGAGAGAAAGAGAAAGAGAAAGAGAAAGAGAAAGGGACAGAGAGTAGAATGATCAAGGCAATATATATGTATGTACAGAAGAAAAGTGACAGCATGACTATAAAATATATTTTTCTGATTGGAAAATATTGTCTTTCTCTTTCTCTTGGGTAAATTAAAATAGTTGTAGTAATAGTATTTTAATTGTAAAGTCTTATAAAATACAAAATATTGTAATCGAGTATGTTGCTTGTTTTAGTTGTTCGCATTCGTATTCATTTCATATTTTATAATCGTTTCCATATCAATGCCAATTAATAATTAGTTAATTTACATATATTCTTGTTTGTAAATATATATAAACATATGCATTGTATACATATGTATGTAAATATATGTGTTTGATCAGGGATTATTGCTTATTTGTTATTGTAACTGGTGCAAATTGTTGCATGTCGTTATAGTGGCTGCGTGTAAGTATGCGTCACTTTGGGATTTAACAATTCACGGCATTTTCAATTGATGTAATCGATGCTGCTAGACGAATCTTCCGACTGAACATCGTCAATAACGAGTCAACCAACCAATCAATCTGTCAATCAATTAATGCACACTATATTTCACATATACAATTTGTTCCTTAATTTATTACGACACAGTTGTATTAGCTTATAGACTTTTTCAGAACTTTGGCGGTTTGTGCAATTAAACGTTGATTTGATTAATTTCAACCGTTATCTGCTTGGCGAGCCTGCATATGCCGGTTGCGCTTTGCTAACCCGTTGGTATTATCTTATCAGCTGCAACTGCACTCGTTACTCATTTTAATAGACTCTCCTAATTAACTCTCTTCCAATAAAGGTCTCTCCTCCCGGCAACCGTTAACTGTTTAGAGCACAGTTTTTGATAGTAAAGTACCGTCACAACCCACTGTTAAAAGACTCTGTAGGTTACGCAAAGAGCAGTTCCGTTACTTTTGATGTTAACTAACAGACCCCCTGTGACGTCACAGGGTCCTAAGTGTGGTCTGTTATTCAATTGGATACTTGGCTGGCACTGATGCAGAGATCCTTCTAGTGCTCATAAACAACCAAAATAAGTAGTTTTGCAACGAATTCGATTAGTAAGAACCATAAAAATGATCAATCCTTACTTTTATTTACTTAAAATACAAAAACTTATTAGATAATGGAAGAAACTGTGAAGCCTTCTGGCAGCAGCAACAGCAGTTTCTAAATGGGTACTGCGTCTGAAAAAATTATCAAAAGGCATGATTTTTTTAATTTTCGCCATTAGTATTGTTTATAAATATCAATATATTTCAATATTCAAATAGAGTACATGTTGAAGTCATATCAGGTAAGCTGCTGCTCACACCTGCTTCCATGTCAAAAAAAGATCATAGACCGAAATAAAATGTATGCATTTATTAAAAAACCTAAAAAGGACTAAGAGTATAAGCAGTAAAACATAAAGAAACAGATAATCTGGCGGAACCAGCCAGATGTGTAATGATGTGGATTGCTGGGAAACGATTAGTATATGTCATTACCAGTTACTTTTGTAAAATAAAGTCGTTTAAAATAAAGTTTAAGTTATACAAGTCAAAGGTATTGGCGGTTGATCGAATTACCTTCAGCAATAACTGCCTAGAAAGAGGCTTAGATTACAAGATTTTCAAAAACCCTTATATTGTCAGATTCGTGAATCTATATAGAACTTAAAATTGGCAACTTGAATCGCCTTAATTAAGTCTACTAGTTTTAAGATAGTTAACAGTGCCAAAATTGCCTAATTTTCATACAAACTTAAGCGCGCCAGACCCCCTGTGACGTTTCACTGTTAACTTAACAGACCGCTTTGCATAACCTAGTGTTACTCAATCGTGGTCACAACCACTGTTAAAAGACTCAGTAGGTTACGCAAAGAGCAGTTCCGTTACTTTTGATGTTAACTAACAGACCCCCTGTGACGTCACAGTGTCCTAAGTGTGCGCTGTTATTCAATTGGATACTCCGCGGGCACTGATGCAGAGATCCTCCTAGTGCTCATAAGCAGCCAAAATAAGTTGTTTTGCAACGAATTCGAATAGTAAGAACCATTAAAATGATCAATTCTTACTTTTATTTACTTAAAATACAAAAACTTATTAGATAATGGAAGAAAGTGTGAGGCCTTCTGGCAGCAGCAACAGCAGTTTCTAAATGGGTAGTACGTCCGAAGAAATGATCAGAAGGCATGATTTTTTTAATTTTCGGCATAAGTATTGTTTATAAATGCCAATATATTTAAATATTCAAATAGAGTACATGTTGAAGTCATATCAAGCAAGCTGCTGCTCACGCCTGCTTCCATGTCGAAAAAAAGCCCAAAGACCGAAATAAAATTTATGTATTAATTAAAAAACCCAAAAAGGACTGAGACTATAAGTAGTCAAACATAAAGAAACAGATAATATTGTTCAACCAGCCATCAGATATCTTGGTAGAAGCTAAAAATGCCGCACCCAATCTTTGGCCAACAGATTTCTAATATGATGAATGAATATGATAGATATAATGATGTGTATTGATGGGAAATGATTAGTATATGTTATTACTAGTTACTTCTGTAAAATAAAGTCGTTTAAAATAAAGTTTAAGTTATATAAGATGAAGGTATTGGCGGTTGATCGCATTATCTTCAGCAATAACTGCCTAGAAAGAGGCTTAGAGTACAAAATTTTCAAAAACCCTTAAATTGTCAGATTCGTGAATCTATATAGAACTTAAAATTGGCAACTTGAATCGCCTTAATTAAGTCTACTAGTTTTAAGATAGTTAACAGTGCCAAAATTGCCTAATTTTCATACAAACTTAAGCGCGCCAGACCCCCTGTGACGTTTCACTGTTAACTTAACAGACCGCTTTGCATAACCTAGTGTTACTCAATCGTGGGTCACAACCATATGGTTAGTGGTACCGTGCATTAAAGCTTTGAAATCAACATTTGTTATCAACATTAAAATACTAAACAGCATTAACAGCGAGAGAGCGAGAGAGCGAGAGCGAGATCGACAGAGAGAGAGAGAGAGAGAGAGAGAGAGAGAGAGAGAGAGAGAGAGTGAGAGCGAAATTGTACTCTTACATACATATGTACATATGTCATATATACATATGCCATTTACGCTTTTTGTTTGTTTACGAACTTTTTGAACTTTTTTTTATTATTGTTATTATTCTTATTTATTTTGAGCGCGCGGAAGTTCTTGGAAATTGGATTTTTTTATACCCTGAACCCATTGAAAATGGGAATTCAGGGTATAATGGTTTTGTGAAAATGTATGTAACAGGCAGAAGGAGACGTCGCAGACCCCATAAAGTATATATATTCTTGATCAGCATAAAAAAATAAGTTGAATGAGCCCTGTCCGTCTGTCCGTCCGTCCGTCCGTATGAACGTCGAGATTTCGGAAACTACAAGAGCTAGAGAGCTGAAATTTCACATGAACACTCATATGTTAGCTACGCAGTACGAGTTTATTTTGTTTTTTCGATAACTCATCCCATTTCCAAATTATCGATAAAAAATCGAAAATTCGTTTCAATTTTTTATGTTTTTTGAGCATAACTTCTACACCGTTTTAGCTAAAGACTTCAAATTTGTATATTTAGATAGATATTATGAATACGCAGATTATGTAATTTTTTGATTTTGGATGCCACGCCCCCTTCGCCCACAATTTGCAAAAAACGCATTTCAAATACTAGAGACTTGAAATTTGGCACATAGATACATTTAGATACTCTTAATCTACTCTGAAAATTTCATTAAGATCGTACATCTAGAAATGGGGTTATAAGCGTTCAAAGTATAGCCCAACCCACCCCCAAGCCACGGCAGCAACTGCGCGGAGGTCGCGCTCATGCGATCGTAAAGAAGAAGCGTATCACTTTGTTTGCAGGGTTCAGGGGATCTCGTAGTCGAGCCGTCTCGACTAGAGCCTCCTTACTTGTTTCTTGTTGAGCGAGCAAAGGAGACAATGACAAACAAGAACAAGTAACAAAGCTGTAGTCGAGACTACGAAATCCCCTGAGCCCTTCTTCGAACGAGTCATATTGCAAGAATGCTTCGTTTCGATTCTCCGCGCAATTGTAATGAATTAGTATCTACATATATATGCAGAAGACTTGGAGGCTCTAACTCTAAAGATGAATTAAATATAATTTTATAACTGATTCTCGATCTATTCGTTTATTGATAACTCTGCAAATATACAAGTTATCTAATTTTTGAAACAAACTCGTACTGCGCGTGCAATATACGAACCTAACACAAAAATAATGAACTCTCTAGCTTTGGTATCTTCGGAAATCGACGAGTTCAAACATACGGACAGACGGACATGGCAATATCAACTTTTCTCCTCACTCTGATCAAGAATATATATACTTTATGTGGTCTGCCACGCCTCCTTCTACCTGTTACATACTTTTAACAAAACCATTATACCCTGATTTCCAATTTTCAATGGTCTCGACTACAGCTTTCTTACTTGTATATATTTTTGTAAAGGTTTGGTCAATCAATATGCATAATGTATTTACATATGTATGTATTTGCATATTTGCATACATATGTATATACATATATTTAAATACGAGTGTATTAAAAGCTATTAAAATATTTACATACATACATATGTACGCGTTGCAAAAGCTTTCGTGCGCAAGCGTTTAATTCTTAACCAACTTCAACCATATTGTCGGAGCTTTTGTCTTTTTCACTAGCCCAACAAATATAAACCCGGAAACTGGTTGATATGCAGTTGCTAATATTACGTAAATACATGTATGTATGTTTATAATAAAGTCATTCTGATTAAAATATTCATACATATATTATTTTCATGAGTGTAAGCTTTCTTCTTTTCGGACGGTGGATAAAAAACTGCAAAAAGTGTTCCATACACATGAACATCAATATTGTTTTCCTTTTATTTTACAGATTGTAGATTTATAATAGGATTTGGTTAGGGATTTACCCGTAGGTGAGGAGATTGGTACTGCTCTTCTATAGATAACGCTCTGCGTATGATTAATAAGTGAACACAGCTATTAAAGGGGTATTTTCAATCCACATTATCCACAGAGGTTCAGTTCACGACGCAAATGTGAGCAAGAGATGAGTAAAACTTGACGAAACTTTTCGAACAAAGCTCCTTATCGCTGCAAAAGCTTGCTTGCCATTCAGTTTCTTACAGAACGCGATCGAGAGTGGGGCGCGCCGCGCAGATTTAATATCGAAAGAGTGTGAAAGAGAAAGAGGGAGAGAGGGAGATAGGAGAGTCACTGTTTGTTACTTCGTTAGCGAAAGCAAGAAGGCAAAAATGGTCTGGTATCGAAAAAAAAAATTTACCGATGATGGCGCCAGCTCTCGTTCTAATAACGAACAGGCGCTGGCGCGGCAGGATCCACGAACGCGCGTACACACGACAAGCGCTTCCAGCGAGACGACCAACACGGCTGTGCAGAACTCCACGATAATCGATAGCAACGCAAATAAGGTAACGTACCGGTCGACCACACAGACAGTGATTCACACCCAGAAAGCGTGTGTGACGGAAATGATAACGCGCACGACACCGAGTCAGGCTGAACTGGAAGAGTTGATGGCGAAGCTGAAGATGCCTGGGGGTCGAACAGGCAGCACCTCAGCCACAACAACAACAAGCAACAGCAGCAAACGTCTCAGTCCAAACAGCCTAAATGGCGTTGCTTTGCGATCGACCACATCGTTTAAGCCCAATGCGGAAGCCAGGAGATCCAGCACTCTGGTCAAGTCGGAGCAAACGTCTGTGTCGCAGAAGAAGGGACGCACTGTTACTCAGCATGTGGAGACCCAGCGAGTGGTGCTGAGCCCTAGCAAGGCCAGTTGGCCTCCCAAGACGACTGCCCCAACTTCAGGCGCCAGCTCGTCTGCATACAAGCCATATGTTTCGCCCTTAGCGCTAAAGCCAGTCGACTCAACCTATGTATCGCCCTATGCATCAAAGTCAACCACTGGATTCAGTTACGCTGGCTCTAAGCCGACGGCTGGCGGTTCTTTTTCGTCGATGCCCACAACAACCAGCTTTGTGCTCCCCAAGCCAGCATCAACTAGTTCAGTATTGTCCAAACCTACCTCAAGCAGCACAAGTCTTGGAACAAAGCCCACCTTGTCGACCCCAAAGACCACAAATATCCAGCCTTTTATAAGCCTTAATCCGAATAAAGGTGCCGTGCCCAAACAATTCCCAAGCTCTGCAAATTCCGTTGATGCACGTGCTGAAATGAATCCCACAAAGTTCGGGAATGGCCAAATACCCAAAGTCAAGCCGGCTTTCAAGAAAAAGTTGAAACCAGCAGAGGTTTTCATCTTCAACAATGAGCGTTTCGACAACAGCAATGAGTTCCGTACGGGAAGCGCCAAGGATGTTGAATTGTTGGAGAAAACATTTGGTACACTGCTCAAGTGTAAGGTGAAAACTTTTACGAATCCAACGGTCAATGAAATCAGGAGCATTGTGGAAAAATGTGAGTCAATCAAATCAATATGTTCTGCAGAAAAACTAGGAAATTTCCAATGGGGATTGTATTCACCTTGACTGGACTCGACTCAATTTTTAAATTAAATTAAAACGCGTCAAACCAAAATGGGATACTTTTAGATGACAGACAGAAGAAGCTGTGGGAGAGCTGAGTCGTTTTAGTGCTGCCCGTTTGTCCAACCACCTTTCTGTTCGTCCGTCCGTGTGTATGAACGTATCGATCTCAGAACCTATCAGAGCACGAAATCTTAGGATTTTTAAAGCTCCTACATAGAATGCTCAGAAGAAGAATGTTTTAAAATTTAATGTTTTAATGTTATCGAGTAAAGTTTAAAGTTGTCGTGCTTAAATATACAAAATTTGCGTATATAGTATATAGGATACACCGACTAGTTTTCTTAGTCGATAAAATCGCTTTTCTGGGAATCCTGATAATTTGTATTAACGTGATCATCTTTGTACATTGTTAGATAATGATAATGAACATCATAAAATTGATCACTTCATAATTATTAACATTAAAACGACCATTGTTGAAATGAGTAGAACAATGAAGATATCGAAAAGTGTCAGGTGGCATTACTATCAATTATAAGCCTAATTATCGTCTATATAATCATTCTGAGAATAACTATTATCATCATTTCGGATCATCACAATTCCAATTCCAACAGTGGAACAGAAAAACTTGGAGGACCGCTCAGCATTGGTGCTCGTAATATTGAGTCACGGCCAGCGATACGAAACGATAGCCGCCAAAGATGGGGACTACAAGCTGGATGATGATATTATTTTTCCTATATTGCGAAATCAAACTCTGACGGACAAGCCGAAGATCCTGTTCGTTCAGGCATGCAAGGGCTCGCGGGAGTTGGGCAGATTTAAAACAGATGCCATAAAGGTAATCAATAAATATAGCTAGTCAACCAATAAGTATCACTGATACTCATTTGCCTTCCACTTATTCACACGCAGCCTCATGGTAATCCTAGCGAGATTCTCAAGTGCTACAGTACCTATGAGGGGTACGTCTCCTATCGCTTGGACAGTGGCACGCCCTTTATACAAACACTGTGTGATACATTGAGGGCAGATCCGAATGTAGACATTGAAGCTATAATGAAAGAGGTCATGAATTTGGTCAAGGTCTATACCAAGTGAGTCGGTTTAATACTTATTCCCTATAATAGATATTAATCATCTTACTTTCAGGGGCTCTCAAGTACCATCGGTAACCAGTACAATGACCAGTAAATATGTTTTTGGGCATTATCTTTGAGCGGTCTCAATAAATATTTAAAGATATTACGAGCTCGGCCAAGGCCTATATCAAGTGAGCCTAATAAGCGGTTCCATGTTTCTATCCGTAGGATAATAAATATTGTTTTTATTGCAGGTGCCGCCACGTATCATCGGAAACCAGTAGAATGCCATTTGAATTGCAGATGGTTATCATAAAGTAGTGAACATATTCTTGCCTTGTGATCATGTCGAAGATATAACCAAACTGTATTGACTGTGCTAATAAGCAAA
This sequence comes from Drosophila buzzatii, assembly GCA_035045845.1. Lineage (NCBI taxonomy): Eukaryota > Metazoa > Arthropoda > Insecta > Diptera > Drosophilidae > Drosophila > Drosophila buzzatii. The sequence goes on along the minus strand of JAWNOS010000373.1, from coordinate 325,443 downwards.
AGAGACTGTATTCTGACTACAAAACACATTCAGGTATAGGACGATCCAGAAAAACAAACAAATAAATAGATTTAGTTTCGATTTTATTCATAGCTGTAACCTCCTGTTGTATCATACACATTCAATTTATTTATCTTGAAATTTCCATAAATATTCGAGTATACGATACTCAACCATAAGATCCACAATCCTTCTTTTACTTTCACGCAAAGTACTGTCAAACTAGAAAAAAGATTGTCGATCTTACAGCATTTTTACGTATTTAACGAATTTGCAAGGCTTATCTTCCGATAATATGAGAAGACAAGCATCCAGCTATACGTGTTCCACACTGTAAGTCATAGAATTATCAATAGTAATTCAATAATACCAAAAGAGTCCGCAGTTCTTGGTACTCACATACTATGATGGCGCTCGCGACGATTAGAACTATATGGGATACGTTAAAAGTAACTGATAACATTATGATGATAATCACACTGATGCACGAATTGACCAAGCAGGTGATCAGAAAGAATATCAGCAGTACCGTTGATTGCTATCGGAACGAACTGATAAAAGTCGTTGGGTTAGATCAGATGTTGTTAACTTACAACCAAAGCCCCGATTATCAGCATGACACATCCAATGCAATGGCAAATGGCCATGCCGCGCTCAACTTGTGTGACTTGTTTTCCTGCGTAAGCAACATATGTATATACAAATATATATAGTTGGGTTAATCCAATGGGAGAACTCGGATATTACCACTGCTGAATATTATGATATTCAAATTAATGATCAGATCGATGACGGCAATAAGATAGCAGCCCGTCCGCAGTTTGAGAAAACAACAAAATTTTTTTAGAAGAACCATCGTTCAGCTAATAATAATGAGAGTAATAATAATAATGATAACGAGAATATTGCACTCGGACCCTACCGACTGCGAAATACTCAGTTACGGTCAAAAAGCCGTCAGCTTCAAGATTTCGTATATATAAACATAGTTTCGCATGTCATCTAATTTGCTTTTCAGGCGAGGTTGCTCATTAAGATTTTAGTATTTCAAATTTCAAGTCTTAAGCTTCAGTAGCGGAGGAATGTTTACATCATGAATACATACGGAAAAGGGTGCAAACGGACGGAAAGAATTTCACTCCGTGAACGAGTATATTAATAATATCAACAATTATAATAATAACACTTATTAATTTTTGTGGAGTAATAAATATATTTCGTATTCCATTTGTCATGATTGCTAAGGCAAGGCAAGGCAATACAATTGACATCCACATTACACATCATCATACATCACAACGATAATCTACTGGCAGCCGCTGACTGGTAACTCAGATGAATAGACTGCCTCCCAGTGCAGCGTAGAACGAATAGGTGACGAACCAGAAGTATATGCCAAGAACTATATGGAGAGGGCAGAGAATGCATCTGTATGTATTTACAATGTATATAAATGTGTATTTAGCTTACCAAACATAATCACATAGATGACTATCACTGGTATCCAGATAAGCAGTATTATGTCTGATATGATCAGTATGATCATAGCCAATATCTTGACCATAGTCACCAGTATATAGATCAGCATGCAACCCGGACGTAACTGAAAGATATATGTGATATTTTCATATATATAGTTCTATACCAGATATATATCTCTGGACCCACTAACCTTTATAGCGCCAATCAAGAGACACACAGCACTAATCAAATGCAAAATCATGAATGCAATAAATAACTTATGGCATAGATCGGGGGATCCTGGAAAAACACCGAATTAACGAAGGCTGTTTATAGAACTTAGATCAGACAACTCACCCGACTCTCCATATATTGCAATGAGTGTTCCGAAGATAATATCCATTAATATTTCACTGGCCGCTATAATAAATGTGCCAATGCGCAAGTCAATGAAGAAGCAACAATATTGTAAATAAATCATCTTGACGAAATCCTTTTTCTACTATTTCTCTTCACAAAGTTTCTTAATAACACTGACTAGCTCTCGGTTCTGGGCCTGAGTTACTTCTTGTGTATTGCTATAGTTTGCGAAGCTGCACAGAGCTACTCAACAATCGCACCTATCTGTGGACCTAGGCTGAATTTAGTTTTGGGGATTTGCTTTACTTCCTGTACAAATCTTAAATAATTGTGTGTATATAATGTAAGCAATAACTTATTAAATACTGACACAAATTCAAATATTACTGCATGGCCTTGACATCCGACGTGACAGTACGATGAACGCTTGGCTGATGTGAGAGTTTGTTCATTGAAAACCTAACCAAATAATCACGAAATAATTTCGGTTACACACTTATATATATATATATATATATATATAATATACATCTAAATGCTCATATTGTAATGGTAATCAGAATCTGTTCGAGTGTTAGCTGGAAAAGCGACGGCATTATTAATATAGATTCTGTAATTTAAGATTACTGACCAGCCATAGTGTTAAGAGATCTTCCGATTTCTGCTCTACTGCTGATTAGAAACAGGGATGACATCGTATCGTGGGTAATCAGAACTTGTAAATGGGCATGATATCACTGGATGTTCGGCTGAGTAGGTATACATATATAATATGTATCCATAGCCATTTCAGTGCTTGGACATCAGTTGCCTTTGGGGAGTATTGACTTTGAACCAAGGCAGAGTTATTCAAGTCGACTTAGACTTGATAGAACTAAAACAACTAGAAACAGGTAGTTCACTTTCTATTGTTCACCGAGATCTTTTTCGTGCTTCCTAATAATACAATAAAAGTGTAAAATAATTACAACAGCATTTCTATGCTATGCTGAATTATAGGTGGCTAAAACACTGGAGTAATATAACCAACACACAAAAATCAGCGCACATCCCTATTGGAGCTCCAACAATATGAGCAAATAATGTGAAGTATCTGGGAGTTAGTCTGGTTAAAAGACTGACTCACGGCTTACACTTAAGCAAAATAATAACAAGGTGTCTATTCTAAATAGTCCTCACCTATTCAATGCCACTGGGGATCTGAAGACTAAAAAGAAAATCCCCTTGGATATATTATACTCAATAGCAATAGATATGTCATAGTTAAGGTATATTTGGATCTGAGCTTTAGAGTTAAGAATTATAAACAATAAAGAATAAACACAAGTAAGAACGCTCTAGTCGAAACTGGAGTTATAAGCGTCCAAAGTTCAGCCCAACCCACCCCCAAGCTACGGGAGCAACTGCGCAGTTAGCAGAGCGGAATCGAGAATTATATTGCACACATGATTTAATAGCTAAGATCCACTTTGAAATTGTGTACACTCTCCCATTTGCTTACATATACATATATGTATGTACATACAATCTGTATCGGTAGAAGCTTATATATAATCTCCAAAGGCATAGTTGGTCATCAGTGATGTGGTTACCATAGGTACTTGAGCATTGCTGTAACAAAAGAAAAGTTTCGTGCGAGACGAGAAAGGCGAAAGGAGATTCAAATGCATTTTCCACTTACTTTGTTGAATTCATCACCAATATTCGAACATGTTTCATATTGGCTTTAATGTCAACATGCGACCTTTCTTCTAATGTCTCGCGGAGTCGTCTAATAAAGGGCGTGCCATCCTCCATGCGATAGGAGACAAAGCCCTCATAGCTGCTGAAGCACATTAGCATGTCACTGGGAAGACTGGGGACATCGCAAACCTTGGCGAACTTCTTATGAATGGTTAATATTTGCTCAGAAAAATATGCATTTTAATTACCATTCCTTTAAATCTGGTCACCTCCTTGGCGCCCTTGCAGGCTTAAATAAACAGGATCTTCGGCTTATCTTTCAGCGTCTTATTGCGCGATATTGGATGGATGACGTCAGAACTCAGATTATACTTTCCGTTCTTGGCGGCTATAGTTTCGTGCCGATTGCCATGACTCAATATGACCACCACTAGTGCGGAGCGATCCCCCAAGTCTTTCTGTTCCACTGCCAATTGCAATATGGATAATAAACGATATATGCAAAAGCTGGAATTCAAATTATACCCTACACTATTCAATTGCACTCACGCTTTTGCACGGTATTCCTGATCTGTTCGACCGTTGCATCATTAATGCTTTCCACCTTACACTTGAGTAGTGTGCCAAAGGTTTTCTCCAACAGCTCGACATCCTTTGCGCTTCCCGAACGGAAGTCAGTCCTGTTGTTGAAGTACTCATGGTTGAAGATGACAACTTCAGCTGGCTTGAGTTTGTTCTGCTTTGAATTCATTGCAGCCTGTACACCTAATCAGATTGAAGTTCTTGGGCAACCTAACACTCAACTATAATGCAAGCTGGATTTTTCGAGTACACTGCGTACCTTTCAATCGACGTTAGGGGAGGAACTGTGTGGCGTAAAGATATTCAGAGATATTGATATAGCTTTTTATTTAAGATAAGAATAAGACTCGGATAAGATAGCGTTCATTGGAAACCAAGTGCACTTAATACCGTGACGTATCATCACTGTATCACTGTGAAAGCATAAATAAACACATCCGGCTGCAATTAGTATGCCAGTATCTATTCTTTATCTTGCTCCACTAAAGCTGCTCTTGCAATTGACTTTTTCTACTCAGCACGAACCATGGAGTACTCATTTGGAGACTTTCGTAGAAGATACAGCCATCTCCCTTTGCTGTATGTAAGTAAACAATGAAACTGATAAGTGCGAAAATAGTTTGTTTATCTGAGTTTCAAAGTTACCGAGGTCAGTTTTTTCATGGGGTCGACTGAACTTCTAGTTCCGTAGGCATATGCCTTATATGAAGACGTGAGTGTCTTGTGAAATATAAAATATGGATGCGATACTTGATGTATCTATAGTATAGTATTAATTAATGCATACATATTACTATATTATACTTATTGGCTTTAACACTTACTTTCATAACTTCTATGGCATGTGAGTCGTACAAAGTCGATGGATGGTCAGATCGACAAATCGGCAGTGCTGTTGATGAATGAAAGGACAAAGAACGTTTACTTTGGTAATCGAATAAGACTCTTTCACTTGTAGCAGGCATTTCCTCGAAAATGTTATACCCGGCTTATACCCAGAGTATAAGAAACATCACGCCAATCGGTCGGAAAATCGGTTTCAATGACCGTCCATGGCCTAGCAACGGTAGTTTCGAGCACTGCCCATACAGGTGTTATGTCATAAATAACAGTTGTACGTAACGCAACTGAGTTTTTTCTCTCTCTTAATTGTTTTTGGCAAATACAGCAAAAAAATAAGGCCGGGAAGTCCAGGAAAGGCAGAGAACGTGCCCGGCTCAACAACAGTCAACAGTGAACATCATATACAGCACTTGGGGGCGGGGTCGTGGAGGTGCGGGCAGCTACTGTTTGTGTTTGCAATTTCGTTTTCAGTATTGAAATATCGAAAACGAAATTGGGTACAAATGGCGCTAAGCAATTCGGGCTCATTTGTATGCAAAGTGAGTAACGGCGATGACGACGGCAACGCCTCCGTAACGATTGCATTGGGAGGTAATCAGAAATATTATGCAAAGGGCTGCCAGGGGGCTATACAAACACGATCAAAATCAAAATTGTGGCGGCGCGCTCATATAAAATGCCCCAGCAATCTGACCGAATCGAATCATTCAAGTTTGAGCCAACGACGAGCAGATCCAACAATGAAAACGCAAGTAGCGATACTTTTAGTCCTCGTGGCATATGTGGTCATCGTTGTGGCACGCCCGGAGCCGCCCAGGTCACGATATGGGGCACCTCCGCCACCAGCACCACAAAAGGAATATGGACCACCACAGCCGGCGCAACCGCTGCCCGTTTATGGACCGCCCGCTGCATTCTACGGACCGCCGGCTGCGCCCACAGCCGAGGCGATTGTCACCAAGAACGTGTATGTACATGTGCCGCCCGAGGAGCCGGAGCTGTATCCAGCTGCGTCGCCGATTCAAACGTCGGTGCCGAAGAAGCACTACAAGATCATCTTCATCAAGGCGCCGAACCCGCCCACACCAGTGCGTCAGGTGCTGCCGCCGCCAGTGCAGGATGAGCACAAGACCTTGGTCTATGTGCTGGTCAAGAAGCCCGAAGAGCAGCTGCCTGTCATCCTGCCGTCGCCCGCACCCACGGAGCCCAGCAAGCCGGAGGTTTACTTCATCAAGTACAAACAGCAGCCAAAGCCTGCCCCCCAATACGGACCCCCTGCCGTTGCCACCGTGCCAGCCGATGAGTACGGTGCACCACCAGCACCGCGCACTCTGGAGCAGTTCTAAAGATCCTAAACATTTCGTGCCGTCCAAAGACTCTTATACACACATATGTAAATATTATTTATATGTAATTGCAACGTTCAAGTTGAGTTTCTTGATATTAAACGATATACACTATTCAAAGTGATGAACCATATATCGACTCTTTATAGAGCTCTTATTTCTAAATAGTTTTTCAGCTCTTCAGTTCTGATAGTACTTAATAGTTATTGTGGAGCATTGGTCTGCCAAGCATATTCAAACGGGTTTCAATTCACTCATTTTTAGATCTTTCACTCGAATAATTCCATTTGATTCCCTCAACCCATTCATAATGGAAAATCAGGCTATAATGGTTTTAATAAAGAAAATAATATAATATATATATATATATATATATATATATATATATATATATATTTTTTTTTGTATATATTTATGTATATCAAGATGACGAGTTGAGTTGATAAAGCCATAATATCCCGCAGATAATATCCCCTATCATGCTTTCAATTATAAGCCTTATAAATTTTGACATTTGTATGTATATTTCAATTGAAGGTCAATTGCAGATGTGGTCAAAATACACATGAATAAGTTTGAATTCTTTCTAAATTCGGAAATTGTTCAATAAAGGTGAAGAAATTATCTTTATATTTGTATGTACAAGCTTCTCTTTGTTAAATATCTTAGATCATTTGGTGTGCAGGGTATCTTCTTTTCGGCACCCCGATTAGAGTGTCTTTAGCTGTTTATTTATAAGCCATTGAATGACTAAAGCAATATTATACTATCGCTGATATTTTTTACATCAGATTACACTATTTCGACTATTTAGATTAGATAAAAGGCTTGAATACATTAGATAGCTTGTCAGTCAGCGACATTTACGCTTAACGTATTATAAAATATACAAAATAATTAAGAGCTGCGTCCGGCTTTATAAAGTATCGTAATAGGAGTAGACAACCAGGCAAAAGTACAAGCTGAGCACTGGAGGCAAAATGGGAATGCATTTATTGTTCTATGGAAATATAATATATAAATATGGTTTACCTGCTTGAATGACATCAAACACAATAAAGTCGTAGAAGTCGTCCACCATGAGCACAAAGGCGCATTCCCATATCAGGATGATGACATGCACCATGACTACGAATATATACGGCAAGAGGAGATAGCGAATGCCCTGTTGAGATTTGAAAGTCTGAGAGATATGTGGTCACATTGAAGGGAATACCCACTAGGAGAGCGCCAATTAGGAGAATAATACAGGAGATAAGATAAATCCCGGTGACGACCAATGCAGTGTAGCCCATTAGAGAGTTACCTGGGTGTGGGGTGTACGAATGTAACTGAAGTAAAGTTTTTGCTGTCGTGAATTGATTCACTTACGATCCAGAAGAAATCCATCTATGCCGCGTAATATCACATCGGTTATAGCAATTAGGATGCAGCCGCACTTCAGTTCAACGCAACAGCAACAATTATCGGTATAAAGCATTGCGATTACACGATATATTAGATATAAGAAAGAGTTTCTATCGAATTTTCTATATAGATATTTGTTTTTGCTTTTAAAATGCTGGAGTGCTTGATATTAATTAAATTCAGCTATATTTTGCCCAAGTCTAAGATTTTTAAGTCTTTTCTTTTGGCCATATAAATTGATTCACGTCTAACTGTAAATAGTATCTATGACCATGACTTACATTACTGCCACGAATAATTATGGTCATTGTTAAGAGTTGCTTTTGAATTCCATTCACGTTTCTTCTTCAAATTTTAGAGACTGCATAATTAATGTATTTTTGGGGCTGACGACTTTTGGTAGCTAGAAATCAAATGCTATAATTATTGTGAAACTCTATAAAATATTATGCATTTTGAGTCATTTTTCATATAATCAATTATCTCAAGCAGCTCGGGGTAAGTTGGGTTTGTTATAGGCAAAAGAAAACGTGCCAGCATAGCTTAATCGTTCTTCTATGTTTACTAGTTTTATTAAAAGAAAAATTAAGAAATTATCAGAACTGTACAAAAATGTAAAATTATATTATAACGACTTTACTTATAGCGTTTGTTCGTTTATTGCGAGGGAAATTCTAATCCGCATACAAGCTTACATATATGAGCAAACTCTTATGGTTATACTAGAGTGTGCTTCAAGTGTCGTTATATTCGGATTCTACTAAAATTATTTAATTTATTGGGATAGGAGATTTCGAAATTAAGATAATATAAAATTGCTCAACTGCGAACATTAAACAGAGATTCTTACAGCTTTCTATTTTGGATAGTGTTCAGTTAAGTTTAGGTATGAATACATAGCATTTACGTTTGACACAGCCATATGAGGGACAGAAATAATTAGTTATAAGTTAAAGGTGTCGCAATTCATATTCATAGAATACTTTCATATTGATTTTTCCGTTCTTTTCTATGCTTCTTCTTCTGATGATAAGTACAAGAGATTGGAGTTCCACATTTTGGTTACTATTAATAAATGTCAATATCAATTAATTTCTAGTGTTAGTCCTATACATTCAAATTTGGTGTCATTTATCAATATATGTATTTATTATACCCTCAACCCATTGAAAATGGGAAATCAGGGTATAATGGTTTTGTTAAATGTATGTAACAGGCAGAAAGAAACGTCGCAGAACCCATAAAGTATATATATTCTGGATCGGCATAAAAAAATAAGTTGATCTAGCCCTGTCCGTCTGTCCGTCCGTATGAACGTCGAGATTTTTCGATAACTCATCCCATTTCCAAATTATCAATAAAAAATCGAAAATTCGTTTCCATTTTTTACGTCTTTTTTTAACATAACTTCTACACTGTTTTAGCTAGAGACTTTAAATGTATATTTTGATAGATATTATGGATACGCAGATTATGTAATGTTCAGATTTTGGATGCCACGCCCCCTTCGCCACCAAATTCAAAAAAACCCATTTCAAACACTAGAGACTAGTAATTTAGCACAAAGATAAATTTAGACACTATTAATCTATTTCATAAAGATCGCCCATCTAGAAATGGAGTCATAAGCGTTCAAAGTTCAGCCCAACCCATCCCCAAGCCACGGCAGCAACTGCGCGGTTAGCAGAGCTCGCGCTCACGCATTATTTTTTGCAGGGCTCAGGGTATCTCGTAGTCGAGCCGTCTCGACTAGAGCCTTCTGACTTGTTTTATAAATTAACTTACTCTCTTCATTATTTTCATCAAAAAAATAGAAAGGGCATTTCAAACATTCAATTTGATAGTTTATTTATTTTTTGATCAATTTTCTTGTTTTACGTAAATTTCTCACAACAACTATTGTACAACTACATTAATGTAATGCTGTAGGATGTCCTAAGAATGAGATGTTCGAATCAAGTGTTCAACATTTAGAAATTAATAGCCGCTCTCTGCGCTTCTCAGGTCCACAAACAAAGAATAAATAAATAAAGAAGAATAATAATCACTGGAAATTGTTTGTTGATGTCGACGATGTTCATCGTGTAAACCTATAGCTAAATATAGTTACAAATCGTGTATTTTGGGCATTCAAATACAGACAGTACATTTATCGATTATTATAATTACTATATATCGATTCATATATACATATATAGGTATCATTTGTTTTTCTCATTTTTTGGTGTTCATGTCTTGTTAACTCAGTTCTTTGCGCAACTTTCGGTGCTTTTCTTGCTTTTGAGGCAACATTATTGAATTCACAATTGTTGCAGATATCTCATAGGATAATCGATAGATGATATACTATACGTATGTTCTATATAAACGACTGCATTGAAGTGCTGCCTGCTGTGCTGTGCAATGGATGGAAAGTGTATGAGCGCTGAGTAAAGTAAATTTTGCTTTTGTTTCCTTGTGTTAGAGTATTATCAGTAAGAGTATCAACGATATCGGTGAGGCATTCGAACTCAGGATATTTATCTTTTCCTATTATCTTTAATTTTGCTCCTTAGTATTTGTGTATTTGTACTGGTTTGTAAAATATATCTTGGTGTAACTGTAACGGCTACTAAAAACACGAACAACAAACAAATATTTCTTTATAACTCTACTAAGCAACAAACTGAACCAAGCTTTTGCCTTAGGCCTCGCACTCGTCCTCCTCGTGCTGCACGAACAGCCGATGATTGCGTGCCTCCAGTATGGACCACACCACCAGGGGCATACAGCCCAAGGCCATGCAGGAGCCCATGCAGTAGAAACAGATCTCATAGTCCCCGGACAGATCCCGCAGCAGACCCGCCAACGGCGGCACCGATATCGCCCCTATGCTCTGGAACATGCGCACCAAGCCATAGCTGGAGCTAATCCGATCCGTGCCAAAGACATCCGCCAGCAGCACGGGCATCAGCACATACCAGCTGCCCAGACATAGTCCATATACGGCCGCTGACAGACCCACCAATACCAAGGTCCTGGCAAACGGTATTGTCAGAACGGCCAGGCCAGCGCCAAAAATGCTAGAATAGATATATGAAATTAAGTGTGAAGATTATAAGAGTATAAAACTAATACAAAATATGTGAATGCAATAAAAAATATATGAAGAACAAGTAAGAAAGCTGTAGTCGAGACTGCTCGACTACGAAATCCCCTGAGCCCTTCGTCGAACGAATAATATTCCAAGAATGCTTCGTTTCGATTATCCACGCGTAAGAAACTATATATGTAACAAGTAAGAAGGCTTTAGTCGAGACGGCTCGACTACGAGATACCCTGAACCCAAAAAAGGTGATACTCTTCTTCTTTACGCACTTGTAAGCGCGCGCTCTGCTAACCGCGCAGTTGCTGTCGTGGCTTGGGGGTGGGTTGGGCTATACTTTGGACGCTTATGACTCCATTTCTAGATGGGCGATCTTAATGAAATTTTCAGAGTAGATTAAGAGTATCTAAATGTATCTATGTGCAAAATTTCAAGTCTCTAGTATTTGAAATTGGGGGCGAAGGGGGCGTGGCATCCAAAATCTGAAAATTACATAATCTGCGTATTCATAATATCTATCTAAATAGAAATCTCTAGCTAAAACGGTGTAGAAGTTATGGTAAAAAAACATAAAAAATTGAAACGAATTTTCGATTTTTTATCGATAATTTGGAAATGGGATGAGTTATCGAAAAAACAAAATAAACTCGTACTGCGTAGGTAACATACGAGTGTTCATGTGAAATTTCAGCTCTCTCTCTCTACTATTGAAATTTGGCACATAGATACATTTAGATATTCTTAATCTACTCTGAAAATTGCATTAAGATCATCCATCTAGAAATGGAGTTATAGGCGTTCAAAGTACAGCCCAACCCACCCCCAAGCCACGACAGCAACTACGCGGTTAGCAGAGCGCGCGCCTATACGTGCGTAAAGAAGAAGAGTATCACTTTTTTTGCAGGGTTCAGGGGATCTCGTAGTCGAGCCGTCTCGACTAGAGCCTTCTTACTTGTTTAAAATAACAATTTAAGTTTTTTTTTTAATATTTAAAGAATCAATTAAGTAAATAATTCTTGGTTACCATAGTGTATAGGTCTTCTTGCGATCAAAGAGCTGCAGATCCGACAGCCAACCCAGGCCCAGGCGTCCACACAGATCCAGCACAGCGCTGATGGCCACCAAATAGCCCGCTTCGCTTTTGTTGTAGCCTGGAGAAAGAAATAGGAAGAGTTTATTATACACAACAATCTGTGAAGCTAATTGAAATCAATATATTGGATTTGAATAGTTTCTAACTTGATGTGAAATAGGAAAGTAAGTCAGTAATACTGTAACGTCCCTAAAAAAATTATATAACTATTGCTAGGTCTAAGTACAGATGTGCACCTTTTATTGTTGCTTCATATACTCATAATAGTCATAGAATACTTTATATAAATTGGAATATCTCATTATATATTACTTGCTTTTGTATTCAATTGAGGGCCAGTTATACAGTTATATACACGTAGACTGATATACAGATAGACTGTCTATATGTATATATATCTATATATGGATATACAAGGAAAGAAGTCGACCACTTCTCACTTACACTCTCAGTTCTCCATAATTATATATCAAGGACTTTTTATCCTTTAAGCTTACTCTCCTGTTCTTCTCCAACCCATATATTATTTATGAATAAAGTTAACTTAAACAGGGAATGTGATTTCTCGGTTGTAAACGCACCGATAGATATGACATGCGCGGGTAGATAGTAGAGCATATAGGGACAGCCGACAGACATGAGCGTTACGGACAGGCACATCAGGATGAATCGGGGCTCCTGCAGCAGGCTGAGATCCAGATACATCTCAATGCGTTCGCAACAGCTGCGCTTCAGCTGGCGCTCGTCGTCGTCGTCTTCGTCGATGGCATCGTTGTCATCGTCGTCGTCGTCAAAGACGGCCGTGGACTCCAGGAGCTGGGAGTCCAGAATGCTTCCATCTGATGGCTGTTGCTTCAGCTCGCTGAGATTGCTGACGTGCGTGGGTATTTCCATGCTTTTGCTGAGACCGCGGCTTACCACACTCGGTGGGGACAGCGGCTTCTCGAGATGAGCATGGATCTTGCTGATGGTCTCGTCATTGGCGAAGACGTTGCGACGTCGACGACTGCCACGATTGGAGTCGGTACCTGAGTGTTTGCGGTAGACCCAGGTGGAGTCTGTGCTCAGGTCCTCTACGGAGTGCAGGAGACCGGAGCTGCGCACCTTTTTCATGGGCTTTATAAAGGTGGTTTCACCAATGATGTCCTTCACCTCGTCATCGCTCTCCTGCGCCGACTTGTCTTGAGCTGGCGAGCAATAGACAACTGATAATGGACTTTGACTTGACAGAGTAACTCACCTGGCTGCTTGCTGGCGTAGTAGTTGAGGTGGTTCTTGCACTCCTCCAGAAACAAATGCTCGATGAACTTGTCGTTGAGCTCATTGGCGCCCACCTCACAGGTCCCCAAGTACGTGGATGTCGTCAGCATGCCCGTAGTGCTGGGATTGATGTCATCACTGTTGGGCTTGCCAGCCGCATCCCGCGCCTGCGCCTGCTCGGCATAGTCGCTGAGGGGCCGGTACAGAGTCGCCGACACACACACATGCAGCATGCAGCCGCCCAGTATGAGTATCGTGCCATGGAACCCACAGCTCTCCGCCAGGTGCTTTATCAATATGGGCAGCACAAAGCTGCCAGCTGCCGTGCCCGACACACAGATCCCGTTGGCCAGGGCGCGATGCTTGTCAAAATATTGCGAGACAATCACAATGCCTGGGGTCGTCGATAGACCACCACCTATTCCTAGAATACATTAACATTAATTAACATTAATGAGTCAATACAAAGTAATTACCCAATTACTCTAAAATCTATCCAAATTATGTAATTACTTAGGTGATTCCATCTAACTACCTTGTGTAATTATAACTTTTAAAATTCATGAATAATCTGAAACGATTAACTACTTAAGTAATCTAGTTTAATTTATACCCTGATTTCCCATTTTCAATGGGCTCAAGGTATAATGGTTTTGTTAAAAGTATGTAACAGACAGAAGGAGACGTCGCAGAACCCACAAAGTATATATATTCTTGAGCCCTGTCCGTGTGTGCGTCCGTCCGTCCGTATTTATGAACGCGTCGATTTCCGAAAATACACGAGCTAAAGAGTTCATTCTTTTTGTGTTAGGTCTGTAAATTGCATGCGCAGTACGAGTTTGTTTCAGAAATTCGAAAACTCGTATATTTTCAAAGTTATAGATAAAATACTTTATCGGGAATCAGTTATACAAATTATATCTCATTCATCTTTAGAGTTAGAGTCTCCAAATCTTTGACATATATATAGATTCTAATTTATTACAATTTCGGTTTTTGTCAGATTTTGGATTCCGGTCCCCAATTCCCCGCCACACCCCAAAATACAGACGTTGATTAGCGTATGTGTGTGCTCGTGTTTTTGCATGTAACTATAGTTTCTTACGCGTGGAGAATCGAAACGAAGCATTCTTGGAATATGATTCGTTCGAAGAAGGGCTCAGGGGATATCGTAGTTATAGAATTGTTATAGAATTGTATATAAATATCATCATTCCAAATTTAATTAGTTTTTTAATTCCTTAAGTAGTGCACCTATCTATTTGACTACTTGTAGATTGTACTTTGATCTACATAAACTAATTCCATATTTGAGTAGGTTAATTACTCATGTAACTAGCAATTAGCACGTACAATACATACATTCAGATTTAAACATGTACACACTATACGAGATACACACGATTTTCTATGTATGCATACAAAAGTTTGTATGCTAAAATTTCTATGAATTGTGTATTTTTCGATCGTTACTTTAGTTTTGTCAAAAGGCGCTCAAGCAGTGCCTTATTTGGTTTTAGTTAACGGATCTTAAACCATGGTAGTAGCACTGGTGGTAAGCGCTATGCAAGCCGCACTTAGGTGCGTGGATTTTGAATCCCGCATTGAACTTTTTTTCCAAAAATTTTTATTTTTTAATTTTTTATACCCTGAACCCATTGCAAATGGGAATTCAGGGTATAATGGTTTTGTGAAAATGTATGTAACAGGTAGAAGGAGACGTCGCAGACCCCATAAAGTATATATATTCTTGATCAGCATAAAAAAATAAGCTGATTGAGCCCTGCCCGTCTGTCCGTCCGTCCGTCTGTCCGTCCCTCCGTCCGTCCGTCCGTATGAACGTCGAGATTTCGGAAACTACAAAAGCTAGAGAGCTGAAATTTCACATGAACACTCATATGTTAGCTACGCAGTACGAGTTTGTTTTTCGATAACTCATCCCATTTCCAAATTATCGATAAAACATTGAAAATTCGTTTCAATTTTTTACGTTTTTTGGGCATAACTTCTACATTGTTTTAGCTAGAGAAAAAATTTATATATTTAGATAGATATTATGAATACGCCACGCCCCCTTCGCCCTCAATTTGCAAAAAACCCATTTCAAATACTAGAGACTTGAAATTTGGCACATAGATACATTTAGATATTCTTAATCTACTCTTAAAATTTCATGAAGATCATGCATCTAGTTAGAAGAGTTCAAAGTATTGCCCAACCCATCCCCAAGCCACGACAGCAACTGCGCGGTTAGCAGAGGGCGCGCTCATGCGATCGTATAGAAGAAGAGTATCACCTTTTTTGCAGGGTTCAGGGGATCTCGTAGTCGAGCCGTCTCGACTAGAGCCTTCTTACTTGTTTTATATTTGTGTATTTTATATTTATTATAAAATGCTTGTTGCCAGCGCCAGATATTTATAAACATACGCATATGAATTGTGCATTTAAGCACTAGAAACTGCTTTCCCGATTTGCCACGCTGCGTGGCAAGCAGTTTTCCTATGCATGCACATATGTATGTATGTGTACACATATGTTTGTAAGTGGATACACATCCAAGTGTGTATATTTATTCCAAGAATTGCGATTCTATTGTTTTGTTTTGTCACAAGCTGCTGATCAGTCGAGACTGCTCGACTTCGAATTCCCCTGAGCCCTTCTTCGAACCAATAATATTCCAAGAATTATTCGATTCGTTTCTGCACGCATGCAAAACAACGCGCACACATAGACACTGATCTAGCATTGCCAGCGTCTTGCTGTCTCGCTGCTTTGAAGCTGCGTCGCATGGATTTTGATGAGAAAACTTTGATGATTAATAATTGTGTTTCTAGATGGACAATCGTATTGATATCTTCAGATTATGGTTATGATATTCATATTTATATGCTAAACCAAACTGCATATCTCTAGTACTCGTACTGCGCGCGCAATATACGAATCTAACACAAAAAGAATGAACTCTCTAGCTTTTTTTTCTTAGGAAATCGACGCGTTCATACATACGGACGGACGGGCGGACGGACGGACGGACAGACGGACATGGCTATATTAACTCTTCTCGTCCTCCTGATCAAGAATATATATACATTGTGGGGTCTGCCACGCCTCCTTCTGCCTGTTACATACTTTTAACAAAACCATTATACCCTGATTTCCCATTTTCAATGAGCTCAGGGTATAACAAGTAAGAAGGCTCTAGTCGAGACGGCTCGACTACGAGATACCGTGAACCCAAAAAGGGTGATACTCTTCTTCTTTACGCACGTATAGGCGCGCGCTCTGCTAACCGCGCAGTTGCTGTCGTGGCTTGGGGGTGGGTTGGGCTATACTTTGAACGCTTACAACTCCATTTTTAGATGTACGATCTTAATGAAATATGCAGAGTAGATTAAGAGATCTAAATGCGAGATCTATTTGAAAGCGTTTTTTTGCAAAGTGGTGGTGAAGGGAGCGTGAAATCCCAAATCTGAAAATCACATAATCTGCGTATTCATAATATCTATTTAAATATACAAATTTGAAATCTTTAGCTAAAACGGTGTAGAAGTTATGCCCAAAAAACGTAAAAAATGGAAACGAATTTTCGATAATCGATAATTTGCAAATGGGATGAGTTATCGAAAAAACAAAATAAACTCGTACTGCGTAACTAACATACGAGTGTTCATGTGAAATTTCAGCTCTTTAGCTTTTGTAGTTTCCGAAATCTCGACGTTCATACGGACGGACGGACGGACCAATTTCTTAAGTAATTAAGCTATTTACAGAAAGTAGTCAACTAAAAGTATTTGAGAAATACTCTTACCGTTAACTTGAAATGTTGAATATCCTCGTAATCATGGTGATAACTTTTACTCAAATATATATTGTGGATATATCTATGCCCGTAGGGGTAGTAAATAGGTAAAACTGTATATATGAGGTCATTCCGAAAATAATCTATTCGTTCTAGACCGAAAGCCTCGAAATTTTATATGTTGTAATTGTAGTAGGATTGACCAAAATGATTCCCGTTTACTAACTTGCCACACCAATCGTTAAAAATAGTTTCTTCCTTAGTTTTACAGTTAGAACTAAGAACTTTAAGGATATACACATCTATTAAGTTGCCAAAAATATTTTATATATACCTCTTGCAAAGAAATCTAGTATATCTTCCAATTTTTTGGAGCTAGAGCTCTTATTTTAATTGCACGTAATTGAACCGCTTGGCAATTACTTAAGTCTAATAAATTACTATTAGTGATTCCAGACAAGTAATTAATATCTCAAAAAGTATGGGAATAAGTAAGTAATAAAGAAAAGTTAGCGATAGATTATTCGCTCACCTGTTAGAATACCGAACGTGAAGAGCAAGTGCAGCAGATTGGTGGCAAAATAGCTGAGCACCATGCCGAGTGAACAAAAGATGCCGCCCACAAACACAACGGAGCGGCAGGAGAAGCGCTGGCAGAGCGCGCTCGAGAGCGGCGCGAGCACAAGGCAGAGTGCAGAGAGGATGGCTGGTATCCAGGAGGCCACTGTGGCAGTGGAACTGGGAAAAGTTTCCATAATTTCCACGTAGAGTACGCCATACGACTTGACCAGCCCGGCGACCCAGAACTGTACTGAGAAGGCGCCAAAGACGATGAACCAGCCGTAGCCGCCGTCGGGGGGCTCGGCAGCACCGCCGCCGCCGCTTTCCGTTGTGCTGGTGGATGAGTCGCGATCCTTAGCCAGCTGCTTGTTGCGACGAGCCGGCGGTCGCTCCAGCTCTTTGGCGCGCTTCAGGCACTTGCTGCGAGCCGTGCCTGTCGACTGCTGCTGCTTGCGGCTGCTGCGCAACTCGTGCGATTTGGCTATCAGCGGGCGAGCCGTTATGCTAGAGACGGTCAACAGGTTCTCATTGTCGTCCTCTTCCAGCTCGGAGATCTGATGCTCCAGTAAACTGGCGTGCAGCGTGCGCGGGCAACAGGGCGCATCCAAGCTGAGTGTGGCGGGTCGCAGCGCTGGCGAGGCACACGGCGAAGGCGACGGCACGCACAGCGCCTCCATTTGCTTGACGTCCAGCTGGGCCAGGGCCACAGTGGGCATCGGTGCAGGTGGTGCAGAGACAACCGAGAACAGCGAGCCGCTGGCCTGGCCGGCAGCACCGCAGCCAGCATCTCCGGCATCACAGCATTGCCCCGCCGTGTCGTTGAGAACGAGCCCTCCCGACTCGTACTGGACTCTACCAGCTGGGTCCGGTTCACTCGCGCAATAAACCGATCCCCGTGAACCCTACAAAACATACATGGAAATCAAATGTCAAAAATTATCCTTAGATCCTTAACCCTTATTATTATTATTTCAATTCATATCTCAATGACACGCAAACCGCTTACGATATCACCGAATGGCTCTCGAATGTTATTTGATTAACTCTTCTTTATCATAGATCTCTAAATAGTGTTCGATACTTGCTACCAACCACTGTCAAGGCCGTAAACAGTTTCGAATCAAGATACTAGCTTATTATTTATTGTGAACTGAATCAAATCTGTTGATGAATCAACATCTCATCTCATCTAGACTATCTTCAATGCAATATCCACCCTTTCAATCCTTCAGCTTATTAGTATTATATTATATTATATCCTTTATGGAAATACCAAGTCAACTAATGAGGGAGAATTGTTATTTAATTGTCTATATACATTCGAATATAAACTCTTGTTAATAAATCAAGATTAAATATATGTTATAATAAATAAATAAACAAATAAATAATAAATATACATATCAATGCGCCCAACGAGCTAGTGACAAATGAGGGAACATTGTAAACAGTTTTAAGAAGAACCCGAAGTAAAAATTACTAATGTTAATTAATCTGTATGTTCGAAAGATAACTATAGACTCCACAGTTTTTGAGGTAAATCTGTCATATCCCTTGCAATCAAAAATATTATTGCATTTTTTCGGATGAAATCATCAAGTTTAACATTTCAGTTTATCGTACTTGGATCGTGAACTATTTCGGGATGTATTGCTTCGCACTACATATTACTGATCAGTAATTCAAATGAAATGAAAAAGCAAGTTCGAGTTGTAAAACTCATTTCAAATAATTCGTTTGATAAGCAATAAATACTTTAAAAATATATTTAACTTCCGTAATGACTGAATTTCTGAATTAATTTAACAGTCTATAAGTTAAATTATTAATATCAATATGACAGCAAGCTAAATTAGTAAAAAACTTGATTTACTCAATTAACGCGATGTAATTTAATTACTACATGTACTAATTCGTTTACTTTATAGTTAATGCACCATGACTCAGCATTTAAATGCACGCCAAAAATTATCCTTTAATTGGCTTAATCCTTTGGCAAACAAACCTGTCAACTAAACAACGCACACACACACCTGTCTATGATATGCTTACAGCCATCCATTCATTGCCTTTGGCAACGACTTTGCCATACATATTTTATAGTAATTATCCGCAACTATAAATATTTGCCATTTGTTGTTATTGCTGTTGTTGTTGCTAGAAAGTTAGGTTTTTGTTAAATCGATGCTCCTTTGTTGTTATTAGTCACTAGCTCCGCCCACAACGGCCACAGCCCGTCGTCATCCGCATGCTGTGTGAGCTGGCATGACGTGTAGTTATTTTCCATTTCCCCATTTGCTTCTCAGGTTTACCCCACTGTTTTCCCCATTTCCCAATTGCCAGTTGCAAGTTTTTCATGGTCAAGTGCACGACAGAGGGAAGTCGTGGGAGTGTCTCTGGCAGACATCTGATAAGAAATAACCCCAACAAATTCTACTCAATAATCGACTGAGGTGCAGAATATGACAAATTTAAAGCAATTCAAACTGAGTTGCAGAAGAACTCCCCGTTCTCTTCTATTATAGCTATTCGCAATATAATAATAATTATTATCTTATCGAAAGCTCCAAGCAAACAATTCTGCATTTCTTATATGCAAACATACATACATAATTTATTGACTATACACTTACTATTTATATTTAGCAGGCATAAACTATATAAATTTACATACATATATATCTATCAAATACATAAATATATTTGAAATCAATATATTTATATATTTATAAATTTCATTTTTTTTACTGTTCTTTCTTTGGGAGAGCATACAAATATAAACTGGTTTTTGGTGTACTCCAACAATTATTTTCTAAGAGAGCTTTAAAGCTTCACGACTTACAGATTAAATATATACATATGTATGTGTATTGTTTGTACTGTTGTTGCATTTATTTGTTGTGCTTTAATTTGCCACATATAGGGGAGAATGATTTTTCTTTTTTTTTTTTTTATTATAACGAATAATTATTTTATTCGTTTGTTTCGGCTTATAAATAATTTACTTTTGTTGTAAGAGCAGCAAATGTTTTTGCCAATAAATCAATAAAATTGGATTTCTAATGTCAGACACACATCAGATTCAAATGTATATTTAGCGTCAGAATATTACATGTGACTCCGTGGCGCAACGGTAGCGCGTCTGACTCCAGATCAGAAGGTTGCGTGTTCAAATCACGTCGGGGTCAATTGTGAGAAGTCTTTTTTTTTTTAATTTAGAAAAAAATTATTTAATTACTTTTGTTTTCGAAATGTATTGAGTTTGGCCAATTCATTTATTTTCGTTATATTCATATGTCATTGTTTTTACCCAAATCAAAAAAAAAAAAAACCCACCCCCCCCCCCCCCCCCCCCCCCCCCTTCCCCCCCCAACAAAAAATTCCCAACCTTAAAATAAAAAAAATCCCCCCCCCCCCCCCCCCCCACCCACAAACACAAAAAATTCACACAACCCCCCCCCCCCCCCCAAAAAAAACTTTTTTCCCTCCTAACCTTCTTACTTGTTAAATGTAGGTATTGTGAGATATAATTATTATTTTTATGATCATGAGTTTTTGTTGGGAACAAAAAAAACAAGTAAGAAACCCTAGTCGAGACGGCTCGACTACGAGATACCGTGAACCCAAAAAGGGTGATACTCTTCTTCTTTACGCACGTATAGGCGCGCGCTCTGCAAACCGCGCAGTTGCTGCCGTGGCTTGGGGGTGGGTTGAGCTATACTTTGAACGCTTATAACTCCATTTCTAGATGGATGATCTTCATGAAATTTTCAGAGTAGATGAAGAATATCTAAATGCATCTATGTGCCATATTTCAAGTCTCTAGTATTTGAAATGCGTTTTTTGCAAATTGGGGCGAAGGGGGCGTGGCATCCAAAATCTGAATTTTACAAAATTACATAATCTGCGTATTCATAATATCTATCTAAATATACAAATTTGAAGTCTTTCGCTAAAACGGTGTAGAAGTTATGCCCAAAAAACGTAAAAAATGGAAACGAATTTTCGATTTTTATCGATAATTTGCAAATGGGATGAGTTATCGAAAAAACAAAATAAACTCGTACTGCGTAACTAACATACGAGTGTTCATGTGATATTTCAGCTCTCTAGCTTTTGTAGTTTCCGAAATGTCGACGTTCATACGGACGAACGGACGGATGGACGGACGGATGGACGGACGGACGGACAGACGGACAGGGCTCAATCAACTTATTTTTTTATGCTGATCAAGAATATATATACTTTATGTGGTCTGCGACGTCTCCTTCTGCCTGTTACATACATTTTCACAAAACCATCATACCCTGAATTCCCATTTTCAATGGGTTCAGGGTATAAAAAATAGTAATAATAATAAATTTGTAACTTATTAATATATGAGTAACAATTTTAAATTTGGCAATTGTTGTTATCAAATAAAAATAAGCTACATAAATAATACTATAATATACTATAATACTATGAATACTAAATAAATAAAATAAACTACATTTTGGCACTGAAGATTCGCAATGCCTATTAAAGATGTAGGAGACTCGTTTAGCAATCACTTGCACAGCTAAGCTAATGAAGTCAGCTGCTCACTCGGATGGCCCACGCGTCGCATACGTAATCGGGTTTAGACGCATTACGTATACGAC
Source organism: Drosophila buzzatii (assembly GCA_035045845.1). Lineage (NCBI taxonomy): Eukaryota > Metazoa > Arthropoda > Insecta > Diptera > Drosophilidae > Drosophila > Drosophila buzzatii. Next base: position 303,320 of record JAWNOS010000373.1, on the reverse strand, counting down.
AGCGCGCACAAGTGAAGGCGTCAAACATATGTATATATATATTTTGTTGGTTTTAATTGAAGTCGACTGCAAGGCGCGTGGCTCGTATCAGGTGACTCATCGCAGTGGCATGTGTCAATGGGCGACAACGTGCCCCTAATAGTTGCATGCCACATGTTGATGGCGCTGTGGAATATGTGCTGCAAGCAGGAAAACATGCGATCGATAGCAAAGCTGATAGCTAATGAGCCTAGCTCCGCAGGCAGCGTGTGGCAGCATTGTGGCAGCATTGTGGCAGCATCTACGCCCTTTGACCTTGCCAGATGTCAAAGCTGTATCCCCAGGGCTGCCGCCTGTCAGCAGGAATTTGGCTTAAATTGCCAGGAAGCGCACAGTACATGGTTTGCGGACGAAGGTGTGGCAGTGGGCGTGTACGTCGATGTGGGAGTGGGAGTGAGCGGAGGATTGGCCGTGCGCCATGGGCCGCGCACTCGAGTTGCGTTCAAGTGCCAATGTTCTGTTACATTTTCAATTTCGCAACAACTCAAGGTCCTGACACAATCTAATGAAATGAAAAAGAACTTTGGCTTGACTCAACGCGGGCTACTGACTGGGTAGCTCGGCTGGAATAGGTGGTTCAGCAGTTGGTTGCGCGTGAATAGGGATTTGCTAGGGTTTAACTCGTTGCAAGCCTCTAGGGAATTAACATTGATATGGATTGAAATTTGTATCAAAAAGGTTGTCTCGAAATAAGTGAAGGATTTCAGTAATACGTTTTAAGGGAAAGTATTGCTCTCCATTTCATGCTGACTTCCGAGTCATAATAATATCATAATGATAT